>CM038144.1:18867018-19599945 GCA_021437245.1 Aegilops speltoides
CCGGTGGGAGTAGGACTCCTCGCGCGCCTCCTCCTAGGGCCGGCCGCACCCTCCTTGCTCCTTTATATCTGAGGCGGGGGCACCCCATAGGCACACAAGTTGATCTACGGATCGTTCCTTAGCCGTGTGCGGTGCCCCCTTCCACCATATTCCACCTCGGTCATATCGTCGCAAAGCTTAGGCGAAGCCCTGCGCCGGTAGAACATTAAGATCGTCACCACACCATCGTGCTGATGGAACTCTCCCTCGACACTCGGCTGGATCGGAGTTCGAGGGACATCATCGAGCTGAACGTCTGCTGAACTCGGAGGCTCCGTACGTTTGGTGCTTGGATCGGTCGGATCATGAAGACGTACGACTACATCAACCGCGTTGTGCTAACGCTTCCGCTTACGGTCTACGAGGGTACATGGACATACACTCTCCCCTCTCGTTGCTATATCATCACCATGATCTTGCGTGTGCGTAGGAATTTTTTTGAAATTACTACGTTCCCCAATAGTTCTGCCGGGGACACTTCCCTCCGGGAGGGGGAATTCATCACCAACGTCATCACCAACGATCCTCTCATCGGGAGGGGGTCAATCTCCATCAACATCTTCACCAGCACCATCTCCTCTCAAAACCCCAGTTCATCTCTTGTATCCAATCTTGTATCAAAACCACAAATTGGTACCTGTGGGTTGCTAGTTGTGTTGATTACTCCTTGTAGTTGATGCTAATTGGTTTATTTGGTGGAAGATCATATGTTCAAATCCTTTATGCATATTATTACTCCTCTAATTATGAACATGAATATTCTTTGTGAGTAGTTACATTTGTTCCTGAGGACATGGGTGAAGTCTTGCTATTAGTAGTCATGTGAATTTGGTATTCGTTCCATATTAAGATGAGATGTATGTTGTCTTTTCCTCTAGTGGTGTTCTATGAACGTCGACTACATGACACTTCACCATTATTTGGGCCTAGAGGAAGGCATGGGGAAGTAATAAGTAGATGATGGGTTGCTAGAGTGACAGAAGCTTAAACCCTAGTTTATGTGTTGCTTCGTTAGGGGATGATATGGATCCATATGTTTAATGCTCTGGTTAGGTTTACCTTAATATTTCTTTTGTAGTTGCGCACGCTTGCAATAGGGGTTAATCATAAGTGGGATGCTTGTCCAAGTTAGGGCAGTACCCAAGTACCGGTCCACCCACATATCAAATTATCAAAGTACCGAGCATAAATCATATGAGCGTGATGAAAACTAGCTTGCGATAATTCCCATGTGTCCTCGGGAGCTCCTTTCTCATTATTAGAAATTGTCCAGGCTTATCCTTTGCTACATAAAGGATTGGGACACCTTGCTGCACTTTATTTACTTTATTCACTTGTTACTCGTCGCTATTTATGTTATCTCAAAACTATCTATCACCTACAATTTCAGTGCTTGCAGAGAAAACCTTACTGAAAACCGCTTATCATTTCCTTTTGCTCCTCGTTGGGTTCGGCACTCTTACTTATCGAAATGACTACGATTGATCCCCTACACTTGTGGGTCATCAAGACTCTTTTCTGGCACCGTTGCCGGGGAGTGTAGCGCTTTTGGTGAGTGGAACTTGGGAAGGAAACATTTATATAGTGTGCTGAAATTTTCTGTTACTTGTCTCTATGGAAACTAATCCTTTGAGGGGCTTGTTTGGGGTATATTCAACCCAACCAGAAGAGTAAAGAGTTGCTCCTTGGTGTCTACTACACAACCTTCTTCTTGTAGACGTTGTTGGGCCTGCAAGTGCACAGGTTTGTAGGACAGTAGCAAATTTCCCTCAAGTGGATGACCTAAGGTTTATCAATCCGTAGGAGGCGTAGGATGAAGATGGTCTCTCTCAAGCAACCCTGCAACCAAATAACAAAGAGTCTCTTGTGTCCCCAACACACCCAATACAATGGTAAATTGTATAGGTGCACTAGTTCGGCGAAGAGATGGTGATAGAAGTGCAATATGGATGGTAGATATATGTTTTTTTAATCTGAAAAATATAAAAATAGCAAGATAACTAATGATAAAAGTGAGCTTAAACGGTATTGCAATGATAGGAAACAAGGCCTAGGGTTCATACTTTCAGTAGTGCAAGTTCTCTCAACAATAATAACATAGATAGATCACATAACAAGCCCTCGACATGCAACAAAGAGTCACCCGAAAGCCACTAGTAGCGGAGAACAAACGTAGAGATTATGGTAGGGTAAGAAACCACCTAAAAGTTATTCTTTTTGATCGATCTATTAAAGAGTTCGTACTAGAATAACACCTTAAGACACAAATCAACTAAAACCCTAATGTCACCTAGATACTCCATTGTCACCTCAAATATTCGTCGGCATGATTATACGATATGCGTCACACAATCTCAAATTCGTCCAACCAACACAAAGTACTTCTAAGAGTGCCCCAAAGTTTCTACCGGAGAGTCAAGAAAACGTGTGCCAACCCCTATGCATAGGTTCATGGGCAGAACCCGCAAGTTGGTCACCAAAACATACATCAAGTGGCACGTGATGTCACCACAGATAAACACGGCAAGACATACATCAAGTGTTCTCATATCAAAGACTCAATCCGATAAGATAACTTCAAGAAGGAAAATCAATTCATCACAAGAGAGTAGAGGGGGAGAAACATCATAAGATCCAACTATAATAGCAAAGCTCGCGATACATCAAGATCGTGCCATAGAGAGAACATGAGAGAGAGAGAGATCAAACACATAGCTATTGGTACATACCCTCAGCCTCGAGGGTGAACTACTCCCTCCTCGTCATGGATAGCGTCGGGATGATGAAGATGGCCACCGGTGATGGGTTCCCCCTCCGGCAGGGTGCCGAAACGGACTCTTGAGAGGTTTTTGGTGGCTACAGAGGCTTGCAGCGGCGAAACTCCCGATCTATCTTGATATTCGATGTTTTTAGGGTATGTAGGGTTATATATTCGAAAGTAGTCGGTCGGGGGGGGGGGTGCTCAAGGGGTCCACGAGACAAGGGGGCGCGCCGTGTAGGGGGGGGAGGGGGCGCGCCCCCTATCTCCTGGGCTCCTCGAGTATCTTCTGACTTGACCTCCAAGTCTCCAGGATGATAATCTTCCAAAAAATCATGTTGCCGAAGGTTTCATTCCGTTTGGCCTCCGTTTGATATTCCTTTTCTTCGAAATACCGAAACAGGAAATAAAACAGCAATATGGGCTGGGCCTCCGGTTAATAGGTTAGTCCCAAAAGTAATATAGAAGTGTATAATAAAGCCCATAATCATTCAAAACACATAGTAATATAGCATGAATGCTTCATAAATTATAGATACGTTGGAGACGTATCACTCCTCAACCTACTGAACTTTATGAAAATATATACTTTGAGATTCCTTCGGGTATGAAAGAAAAACAGCTAGCTAATCCATTTGCAGGAGATGGAACATTGCATCCCGATTTACACCTTATATTTGTGGATGAAGTTTGTGGATTATTTAAGCTTGCAGGTATTCCCGATGATGTTGTCAAAAGGAAGGTCTTCCCTTTATCTTTGAAGGGAGATGCATTGACATGGTATAGGCTATGTGATGATACGGGATCTTGGAATTATAAGACACTGAAGTTGGAATTTCACCAGAAGTTCTATCCTATACATATATAATTTCTGGCCTCGCGAAGGAGAAAGCATCGCTCAAGCTTGGGGGAGGCTTAAGTCAATGTTATATTCATGCCCCAATCATGAGCTCTCTTGGGAAATGATTATTCAGAATTTTTATGCTCGGCTTTCCCTTGATAATCGCAACCTGCTCGATACTTCCTATGCTGGTTCTTATATGCTGAAGACTATTGATTTCAAATGGGACTTATTGGAAAGAATTAAACGCTACTCTGAAGATTGGGATTCCGACGATGGTAAGGAGTCAGGTATGACACCTAAGTTTGATTGTGTTAAATCTTTTATGGATACCGATGCTTTCCGTGGATTTAGCTCTAAGTATGGACTTGACTCTGAGATAGTAGCTTCTTTCTGTGAATCTTTTGCTACTCACGTTGATCTCCCTAAAGAGAAGTGGTTTAAATATAATCCTCCTCTTGAAGTGAAAGTAGTTGAACCTATTACAGTCAAAGAAAAGACTATTACCTATAGTGATCCTATTGTTCCTACTTCTTATGTTGAAAAACCTCCTTTTCCTGTTTGGATAAAGGATCATGCTAAGGCTTCGACTGCTGTTCGTAAGAGTAATACTAGGACTTATACACATCCTGAGCAAATTAATGTTGAACCTAGTATTGCTATGGTTAAAGATCTCTTGGATGAGGATTTAGATGGGCATGTTATTTCTTTACGTGGTGAGGCGCCAATATTGCTAGACACGATACTAAGACACGTAGACCTGTCGTAGGCATGCCTGTTATTTTTGTTAAAATTGGAGATCATTGTTATCATGGCTTATGTGATATGGGTGCTAGTGCTAGTGCAATACCTTATACTTTATATCAAGAAATTATGCATGACATTGCACCCATTGAATTAGAAGACATTGATGTTACTATCAAGCTTGCTAATAGGGATACCATTAAACCCTTTGGGATTGTTAGAGATGTTGAAGTTTTGTGTGGGAAGGTTAAATACCCTGCTGATTTTCTTGTTCTTGGTTCCCCAAAAGAAGATTTTTGTCCCATTATTTTTGGTAGACCCTTCTTGAATACGGCTAGTGCTAAGATTAATTGTGAAAGGAATACTGTCACCGTTGGCATAGATGGTATGTCTCATGAGTTTAATTTTTCTAAGTTTAGTAGGCAACCTCGTGATAGGGAACCACCTAGCAAGGATGAAATTATTGGTCTTGCTTCCATTGTTGTTCCTCCAACTGATCCATTCGAACAATATTTGCTAGACCAGGAAAACAATATGTTTATGAAGGAAAGGGAGGATAGATGAAGTGTTCCTTAAACAGGAACCTATGCTGAAACATAACCTTCTCATTGAAATTCTTGGGGATCCCCCTCCACCCAAGGGTGATCCCGTGTTTGAACTCAAACCATTACCTGATAATCTTAAGTATGCTTATCTTGATGAAAAAGAAATATATCCTGTTATTATTAGTGCTAACCTTTCAGAGAAAGAAGAAGAAAGATTATTGAAAACTCTGAAGAAGCACTGAGCTGCTATTGGATATACTCTGGATGATCTTAAGGGCGTTAGTCCCACGTTATGCCAACACAAAATTGCATTGGAGGACGATGCCAAACCAGTTAGAGATCCGCAAAGATGATTAAATCCCAAGATGAAGGAAGTGATAAGAAAGGAGATACTAAAGCTCCTTGAGGCAGGTATTATTTATCCCGTTGCTGATAGTGAATGGGTAGGCCCTGTCCATTGTGTTCCTAAAAAGGGAGGTATTACCGTTGTTCCTAATGATAAAGATGAATTGATCCCGCAAAGAATTATTACAGGTTATAGGATGGTAATTGATTTCGGTAAGTTAAATAAAGCTACTAAGAAAGATCATTACCCCTTACCTTTTATTGATCAAATGCTAGAAAGACTATCCAAACACACACATTTCTGCTTTCTAGATGGTTATTCTAGTTTCTCTCAGATACCTGTGTCGGTGAAGGATCAATCTAAAACTACTTTTACTTGCCCTTTTGGTACTTTTGCTTATAGACGTATGCCTTTTGGTTTATGTAATGCACCTGCTACCTTTCAAAGATGCATGATGGCTATATTATCTGATTTTTGTGAAAAGATTTTTGAGGTATTCATGGATGACTTTTCCGTTTATGGATCCTCTTTTGATGATTGTTTGAGCAACCTTGATCGAGTTTTGCAGAGATGTGAAGACACTAGTCTCGTCCTGAATTGGGAAAAGTGTCGCTTTATGGTTAATGAAGGCATTGTCTTGGGGCACAAGATCTCCGAGAGAGGTATTGAAGTTGATAAAGCCAAAGTTGATGCGATTGAAAAGATGCCATGTCCCAAGGACATAAAAGGTATAAGAAGTTTCCTCGGTCATGCCGGTTTTTATAGGAGGTTCATTAAGGACTTTTCTAAAATCTGTAGGCCTCTGACTAATTTATTGCAAAAAAGACATTCCTTTTGTCTTTGATGATGATTGTGTAGAAGCTTTTGAAACACTTAAGAAAGCTTTGATCACTTCACCTATTGTTCATCCACCTGATTAGAATTTACCTTTTGAAATTATGTGCGATGCTAGTGATTATGCTGTAGGTGTTGTTCTAGGCAAAAGAGTCGATAAGAGATTGAATGTTATCCAGTATGCTAGTAAGACTCTTGATACTGCCCAGAGAAATTATGCTACTACTGAAAAAGAGTTCTTAGCAGTTGTGTTTGCATGTGATAAGTTTAGACCTTATATTGTTGATTCCAAAGTTACTATTCACCTTGATCATGCTGCTATTAAATATCTTATGGAAAAGAAAGACGCTAAGCCTAGACTCATTAGACGGGATCTCTTGCTCCAAGAATTTGACTTGCATATTATTGATAGAAAGGGAGCTGAGAACCCCGTTGCAGATAACTTGTCTACGTTAGAGAATCTTCTTGATGATCCACTGCCTATTAATGATGAACAATTAGCGGTCATTAATGCTTCTCGTACTGCTCCTTAGTATGCTGATTATGCTAATTACGTTGTTGCTAAATATATACCGCCTAGTTTCACATACCAGCAAAAGAAAAAGTTCTTTTATGATTTAAGACATTAATTCTGGGATGATCCACACCTTTATAAAGAAGGAGTAGATAGTGTTATTAGACGTTGTGTGCCTGAGCATGAACAGGAACATATTCTACGCAAGTGTCACTCTGAATCTTATGGAGGACACCACGCTGGAGATAGAACTGCACACAAGGTACTACAATCTGGTTTTTATTGGCCTACTCTCTTCAAAGATGCTCGTAAGTTTGTCTTATCTTGTGATGAATGCCAAAGAATAGGTAACATTAGTAGACGTCAAGAAATGCCTATGAATTATTCTCTTGTTATTGAACCGTTTGATGTTTGGGGATTTGATTATATGGGACCTTTTCCTGCCTCTAATGGTTATACACATATTTTAGTTGCTGTTGATTACATTACTAAGTGGGTAGAAGCTATTCCAACTAGTAGTGCTGATCATAACACTTCTATGAAAAATGCTTAAAGAACATATTTTTCCGAGGTTTGGAGTCCCTAGATATCTTATGACTGATGGTGGTTCACATTTTATTCATGGTGCTTTCCGTAAGATGCTTGCTAAGTATGATGTCAATCATAGAATAGCATCTCCTTATCATTTGCAGTCTAGTGGTCAAGTAGAGTTGAGCAATACAAAGCTCAAATTAATTTTGCAAAAGACTGTGAATAGATCTAGAAAGAATTGGTCCAAAAAACTTGATGATGCATTATGGGCCTATAGAACTGCATACAAAAATCCTATGGGTATGTCTCCATATAAGATGGTTTATGGAAAAGCGTGTCATTTACCTCTTGAACTTGAACATAAGGCATATTGGGCTATTAAAGAGCTCAAATATGACTTCAAACTTGCCGGTGAGAAGAGGTTATTTGATATTAGCTCACTTGATGAATGGAGAACCCAAGCGTATGAGAATGCCAAGCTATTCAAAGAAAAAGTCAAACGCTGGCATGACAAGAGGATACAAAAGCGTGAGTTAACGTAGGAGACTATGTGTTATTATTCAATTCTTGTTTAAGATTTTTTGCAGGAAAACTTCTCTCAAAATGGGAAGGTCCCTACGTTATCGAGGAGGTCTATCCTTCTGGTGCTATAAAAATCAACAACTTTGAAGGCACGAGTCCAAGGGTGGTAAACGATCAAAGAATTAAACATTATATTTCAGGTAATCCTATCAATGCTGAAACTAATATTATTGAAACCGTAACTCCTGAGGAATACATAAGGGACACTTTCCAGAACGTTCCAGACTCCGGAAAGGTATAGGTATGTGGTACGGTAAGTAAACCGACTCCAAAACAACTCCAATGGCAATTTTTATCAGTTTTGGAATATTTAAGAATTTTAGGAAGAAAGAAGTAGTCCGAAAGGGACACGGGGCTCCCACAAGAGTGGAGGGCGCGCCCCCTATAGGGCGTGCCCCCTGTCTCGTGGGCACCTCGTGTGCCTCCCGGACTCCGTTTTCTTGCATATTACGTATTTTGGTCGGTAAAAATTCATTATATATACTCCCGAAGGTTTTGACCATCGTATCACGCAAATATCCTCTGTTTTCGTTTCGAGCTGTTTCCGTTGCAGATCTAGAGCACCATGGCTTCACCCTCCTCCAACAACGAAGACAAGGATGCTTGGCTATTGAAGATAGAGCTGAAAAGAGAAGAACTAGAAGAGATCAACAAGGATGAAGGGATCAAGAAGTCCATGGAGGTCCAAGCTCTGGCGGTGAAAGAAGAAGACATCCCTCAACCTTTACCTAACCTCTTAACTCCAACATAGATTGAAGCTTTCAAGATGATTGAGTTGGCTCGCATATAGAACAAGTATCTCACACAGGAGAATATTTTGTTGAAGGATCATATTGCTGGGCTCAAGGGCATTATCCGCAATCTGGAGGAGCTTTTACGCTCAATGTGTGATTACCCACCGTCATCATCACCACCTCCATCACCTCCGAGGACATAAACACATGGGTATGAGCACTCCCCTTGGCAACTGCCAAGCTTGGGGGAGGTGCCCCGGTATCGTATCACCATCACACTCCTATCGTTTTCGCTTTATTTAGTTCGATCCTTTTAGTAGTATCTTGATCTAGTAGTTCGAAGTTTTGATATCAAGTAGTTTTGAGCTTTGCATTGTGATCTCTTTATGTAATCGAGTCTGTGAGCTATCTATAATAAAGATTAGTGTTGAGTTAAGGGCTTTGCTATGTTGCTATGATCTTGAGAAAGTAGAAAGAATAAAAGAGTTCATATTGATCTTATGGATAGTGATGACTTCACACATAGAAAGTATGAGGCATAAAAATTGTTGAGAGTTGATAAACTTAGCCTTGGTCATCGTTGCAATTAATAGGAAGTGATAAGGAAAGAGGGGTTCACATATAAATATATTATCTTGGACACCTTTTATAATTGGGAGCACTCATTTAGTATGACATGCTAAAAGAGTTGACGTTGGACAAGGAAGACAACGTAATGGTTTATGTTTTCCGACATCTCAGTTAAAGTATATTTTCATTGACCTTCCAAACATGTTGAGCTTGCCTTTCCCCCTCATGCTAGCCAAATGCCTTGCACCAAGTAGAGATACTACTTGTGCTTCCAAATATCCTTAAACTCAGTTTTGCCATGAGAGTCCACCATACCTACCTATGGATTGAGTAAGATCCTTCAAGTAAGTTGTCATGTTGCAAGCAATAAAAAATTGCTATCTAAATATGTATGACTCATTAGTGCAGAGAAAAAAAGCTTTGTACGAACTTGTTGTGGAAGTAATAAAAACGACGGACTGCATAATAAAGGTCCACATACAAGGGGAAATATAAAGTGACGTTCTTTTGCATTAAGATTTTGTGCATCAACCCTAAACGCACATGACAACGTCTGCTTCCCTCTACGAAGGGCCTATCTTTATGCTTGAGTCAAGGTGATCCTCACCTTTCCCTTTTTCATTTTATCCTTTGGCAAGCTCCTCGTGTTTGAAAGATCATGATATATATATCCAATTGGATGTAAGTTAGCATGGGATATTATTGTTGACATCACCTAAAGGTGAATACGTTGGGAGGTAAGGGAGTCCTGGACTAGGGGGTGTCCGGATAGCCGGCCTATCATCATCAGCCGGACTCCAAGACTATGAAGATACTAGATTGAAGACTTTGTCCCGTGTTCGGACGGGACTTTCCTTGGCGTGGAAGGCAAGCTTGGCAATGCGGATATGTAGATCTCCTACCATTGTAACCGACTCTGTGTAACCCTAGCCCTCTCCGGTGTCTATATAAACCGGAGGGTTTTAGTCCGTAGGACGAACAACCATTACAACAATCATACCATAGGCTAGCTTCTAGGGTTTAGCCTCCTTGATCTAGGGGATATTACCACTAGGCGTAAACCAGCCTACTTGGGCCTGGTTAACTTCATTAGTGGTATGAGCAGATGAAGGCCCAAGGCCTGTAGTCGGTTTAGAACCTGTAGTCGTAAACCGACCTGATGAATAACTTGTATTGTAAGTTAGGAATAGAGAGACACCAATCGGGATACGAGTATGAACCGGTTGAGACTCTGTGGACCGACGGGCGTCACCCGTGTATATAAGGGGCGACCGGCGGCGGTTCGAGGAGACAACCACAACTCGAGCCTAAGCGAAGCTTGTTTGCTCCTAGCCATCAAGACCACATCAATTCCATCACAACTAGGCGTAGGCTTTTACCTTCATCGAAGGGGCGAACTAGTATAAAACCCTCGTGTCTTTGTGTCCGCTTTAACCCCTTCAAGTAAACTTCGTAGCGATGGCTCCACGACTAAGTCCTTTCACTAGGACATCTGCCGTGACAAATCCACGACGCTTGGCGCCCACCGTGGGGCTATCGCCGCGATGGTTTGACGATCTTGGAGGGCAAGCTCAAGGACTCGAAGGCTATGTTGTGGGCCGGATGACCAAGAGTCGTCGTGGCAAGATCTACATTGACGACGCAGGATGGGGTCCCGAGGCCGATTCGATTGAGTACGGGTACCGGGTCCCCTTTGGTGGCATACACGTTTTCATCAGCAAGATTGGTGAGCCTGGGCCTGAGCCGAACATCTGCACCAACCTCGTCGAGACGGCTCAGCGTGCGAGATCTGCCCAGGCTAAACCGGCCGTGAAGCGTGTCTTTGTTGGAGTCGTCCACGGAGGAGAGCGTGAGGACGAATCAGAACACGGTAGCGAGACCGTCGTCTATTCCGGTGACGAGTCCTCGACCGGAGAGACCAAATCGCTATACCAATTGCAAGACGACCAGGTTAGGGGCTGTTCCGAGGGCGACAGTATTCCGGACCCCCCAGGTCAGGTCAACCGGGTTGGAATATTCATGGCCGGCACACAGGCGGCGAATCACTCTTCGACTGCCGCAGCGATGCTCTCCGGATCAGCGGCGGCGGCAGCGAAGCGGAGGCCTTGTCGCCCGCGGTTCAAGTTCTATCGATCTGTTTGATGCACTAGCCGCGCTTATGGCAGAAGCCAACCCGGCGGATCAGGAGGCCCATGATGCAGAGATTGCAAAGGTGAGAGAGCAGATCGTGCAAGCCAAAGCGGATCTGGCAGTAGAAAAAGATAGGATGGCTGCAGAGCGGGCCGCTTTAGACGCCCAGGCCTACAAACTCATGCTTGACCAGAACGCATCACAGGAGGCTTTGAAGCGGAAACACAGATCACGCCTGCCGTTAGGGTTTGACCCCCGAAATCTCTTTCACACTCCAGGAGCTGGACCCAGTAATCCGCTGCAGTACCTGGAGACAAACCGAATTGAGGCACCAGGACCAGGGGCGACGGTCCAACCTCGCCTGATGGAACCTCCTCAACAAAACATTGTGGTTCCTCCGCCGGTCCAGACGCCCCCGGGTCATTATTCTAATCCCATGGATAACCTTGTTGCAGCCGCCGCGCGATTAGAGGCTATCGGTCGAAGGGACTCTCCATAGCGATAGAGGCGCGCCGGGTTAAGGAGCTTCTCGGACCGCTGATTCAGCGAGAAGCATATTCGTACAGCCGTGATCGGATTCACTCGCGCCGTCAAGCGGAGCTATAGCAGTGCATGGATGAACCGCCATATCAAGCAATGCGCGAGGCTATGAAGCGGCCCATGGCAATAACCCGGCAGGTGGAGTTCGCGATGCTCAGGATGTGGTGGACCAGGCCCGCACGAAGGAGGCGAGTTAGCGGCACAAAATGATGCGGGCAACTTACACGGTTAGCCCTACCACCTTCGCGGACCAGAGTCGCATCCGCTTTGGGAGTGCCTTGTTTAACCCCGCTTTACACAATGTGCGCTTTGTCCAAAGATTTCAAGGGTCCGCAAAGTGCGAATTACACCGCTGATTTATCCCCTGAAGCGTGGGTAGAGAGTTATGAGATGGCCATGGAGATGCTAGACGTGGATGAGACCGCGTGTGCAAAATACTTCACCATGATGCTTGAAGGCACGGCTCGTACTTGGTTAAAGAGCCTACCGCCCAATTCCATCAGCTCATGGGCCCAATTGCGGGCCCGGTTTATCCAGAATTTCAAAGATACATGTAAGAAGCCCAAGTCCATAGTAGACATGGCGGCTTGTGTCCAGGAGGAAGGAGAATCAACGACCCATTGGGTGCGCCGCGTTTCGGTAGTTTTGCACTCGTCTGATAGGATTAATGCTAACTCTGCGATCTTAACCCTGGAAGGCAACTGCCGGTTTAAGCCTTTAAAATTGAAATTGGGACGCATGAAGCGGTTCTGTAATGACATGGGAACCCTCATGGCCGCTTTAGTGAAGTATGTTGATTCGGACAGTACCAAGGATCCCGAGACCGATGATGATGAAGCGAGGAAGGAAAGAAGAATAGCAACTCAAGGGGCAACAAGACAAACCGGCGGGTCATGGAACGGAGGCAAGCGCAAAGGCGGATGGCAGCATGGACTTTGTGGCCAACACTAATGCAGGACGAGGCAGCAGCGCAGAGGTAAAGCGGCAAATCGTAATGGGGCTCCCAATCCTAACGCAAGCCGTTTGAATTATTTGTTGAATCAGCCTTGCCAAGAACGGGGCGAAGGAGTCGCCACTAACCACCTTTGGAAGGATTGTTATATTATGCAGGAGTTTAAAAACTCTAATGCCTTCGGTATGACCACGGGTCGGTGGTGGTTCAGATCCGGTTTCCATGGACCGGTCACGACGAGACTTCGGTTCAGTCTCAATCGAGGCGATCCACAAAGAACCAGAATAATCGAGCGACCAGCACCACCAGCAGCGGCGATCGGGTTATCGAGCCAGCCAAAACAGTTGAACAATGGGCAATATCATGTTTTCACGACTAGCTTGGATAAACGCGACCGAAAACTCCACAAGCGAGCGGTAAATTCTGTTGAACCGGCCTTACCATGTTACTTACGCTGGTCAGAGCAGCCTATCGTGTGGAGCAGAGAGGATCACCCGCCCCGGGTTGATAATCCGGGCCAGCTAGCATTAGTGGCAGACCCTCAGGTGGGGGGTTATAAATTCACCAAGGTACTCATGGATGGAGGGAGTAGTATTAACATACTATACTATGAGACATTCCGCCGCATGGGTCTAACAGACAAGGATCTCAGACCGTCTAATACGGTGTTCCAAGGTGTGGTGCCTGGCAAATCTGTGTATCCTGTTGGTAAGATAGCCCTGGATGTGGCTTTTGGGGACGAGCACGATTCCAGATCGGAAAAACTAACCTTTGAGGTGGTGAAGATCCGGAGCCCGTATCATGCCTTGTTTGGCCGACCGGCTTATGCCAAGTTCATGGCGCGGCCTTGTTATATCTACTTACAGCTCAAGATGCCGGGTTACAAGGGGACAATAACGGTTCATGGGAGCCGTAGGGTCGCTTTGGAATGTGAGGAAGGTGATGCGGCTTATGTAGAGTCGGTCTGTGCCGCGGAGGAGTTGAAGTATTATAAGGACAATGTTGATCCGGCAGACATGACCCCTTTGAAGATCCGGCAGACATGACCCCTTTGAGGAAGTCAACTACAGAGCATGATTTGGATCTGAAGTTCAAATCGGTAGCTGAGACCAAGCTTGTTGACTTCGTGCCCGGCGATTCGTCCAAACAGTTCATTGTCAGTGCCAATCTGGATCCCAAATAGGAAAGCGCGCTCATCGAGTTCATCCGTGAGAATCGGGACATTTTTGCATGGAAACCGTCCGACATGCCAGGTGTACCGAGAGAACTCGCTGAGCACACTCTTAATGTGGATCCCAAGTTTAAACCGGTGAAACAATTCCTCCGCCGGTTTAACGAACAAAGGCGCAAAGCCATTGGAGAGGAAGTGGCCAGGCTTTTGGCAGCTGGCTTTATCATTGAGTGTTCCATCGAGTGGCTTGCTAATCCGGTGCTGGTTCTTAAGAAAAACATCACTTGGCGTATGTGTGTGGATTACACGGATCTTAACAAGGCTTGTCCAGCGGATCCTTTTGCCCTCCCCTGCATTGACCAGATCATTGATGCCACGACGGGTTGTGAGCGTTTGAGTTTTTTGGATGCATACTCTGGGTATCATCAGATCAAAATGGCGGTTAAGGACCAGGAGAAGACAGCGTTTATTACTCCCTTTGGAGCCTTTTGCTATGTATCTATGCCCTTCGGGCTCAAGAGTGCCCAAGCCACCTATCAACGGTGTGTACAAAATTGCCTGCATAAACAGATCGGCCGCAATGTGCACGCTTATGTGGATGATATTGTAGTAAAATCAAGACAGAAGGAGACGCTGGTGGATGATTTGAAGGAAACCTTTGATAACTTGCGAGTCTACAACATGATGCTTAATCCGGCCAAGTGCGTCTTTGGTGTTCGGCGAGTGTTCTTGGGTTTCTGGTGTCTAACAGAGGAATTGAGGCTAATCCGGAGAAGATTACGGCTATTACCTCCCTGGCTAAACCGAAGTGCATCAATGATGTTCAGCGTTTGGCGGGCCGAATCGCCGCACCGAGCCGGTTTATCAGCCGCCTCGGAGAAAGGCCATCCTTTGTATCAAATCTTTGAGGAAGATGAGACCATTTAAATGCAGTCCGGCTGCGATAAACATTTGAGGACTTGAAGCGGCAATTAGCCAATCCGCTTTGTTCTTGCAGCTCCGTCCGACAAGGAGCCACTATTATTATATGTAGCAGCCAATGCTCGGGCGTTGGCGTGGCTATTGTGGTGGAACGCAAGAGGCGGGCAAGGAATATCCGGTTCGCGGCGGTTTATTATATCGATGAGGTGCTTATTGAATCCAAGCAAAGGTATCCGCATTGGCAAAAGCTGGTCTATGGGGTCTTCATGGCGGTCGGAAGTTGAAGCAATATTTTCAAGGGCACCCTATCACGATGGTCGATTCAGCTCCTTGGGTGATATCATCTGAGAACCGGAGGCGATCGGCGGATTATAAGTGGGCTATAGAGCTTGGGCCACACGGATGAAGTATGTACCTCGGACGGCGGTGAAGTCTCAAGCACTTGTTGATTTCATCAATGATGGGCGGAGTTACAAGCACCGAGGAGAAGCCGGATCACACATATTGGACTATTCATTTTGATGGGTCCAGCAACCGGAAGGCTCGGGGTTGGAGTCATATTAACTTCCCACGAGGTGATAAGTTTTGTTATGTTCTCCGCTTAATGTTCCTTGTACTAATAATGCAGCGAGTCTGAAGCCTTGCTCCATGGTCTCCGGATGGCTAAAGAGATGAACTTAAGCGAGGTTAAGTGCTTGGTGACTCGGACCTCGTGGCTCAACAGTGTCCGGTACTTGGGATTCTAAGGACCGCTCATGGCTGCATATCGTCGGAAGTGGATAATATTGCGGGTTGCTTCAAGGGTTATCAAGTGGATCATGTGGACCGTCGGAAGAATGAAGCGGCGGACGCTTTAAGCGGTTGGGTTCTTAAGCGCAAACCGGTCCGCCTAATGTCTTTATGGGCGTGTTGCATAACCCGTCGGTCCGGCTCCTGGTGAAGCGGTTGGCTATTCTGATCCGGAGGCTCAATTGGTGGCAGCACCGCATGCTATTCGGATTGGGCGGTTCCTTTTCTTGCGTACATGAGCGGGGGAGTTACGGAGGATGAGATTCTAGCGAGCGAGATAGTCCGGCGATCCAAATCTATGACGATTGTCAATGGTGAATTGCATCATTGCGATGTGTCGAGGCGTTTCAACGTTGTGTTTCTCTGAGGAAGGCTGTGAAATCTTAAGAGAAATCCATGAAGGGATTGTGGACACCACGCCGGTTCAAAGTCTCTGGTGGCAAAGCGTTTAAATCACGGGTTCTCTTGGTTGACAGGCGCATCTTGTCACGGAGGACTTAGTTAAGCGGTGTGATGGATGTCGAAATTTTCAAAGGCGTGCTCATGTGCGGCTCAAGAATTGAGGATGATCCCAATAACGTGGCCGTTTGCAACTTGGGGCTGGATATGGTCGGACCTTTTAAAAGATCATGGATAAGAAAACCCACCTTTTGGTGGCGGTTGACAAATTTACCAAGTGGGTTGAAGCGGATCCAGCCGGCAAGTGTGATGCAGCAACAATGCGGTGCAGTTCATCAAAAGGTGATTTTCGGTTTGGCTTTCCACACAATCATTCACGACAATGGTACCAATTTATCCAAGGCGTTATGAAGGAGTTACGTGAGCGTGAGCACATCCGACTTGGCGTGTCGTCGGTGGCACACCCCATCCAATGGACGAGCGAGCGAGCTAATCAAGAAATCTTGCGAGGCATCAAACCCGGCTTATGGACCCATTGTAAAGAACACCGGGATGTTGGGTTGAAGAGCTACCATCGTGCTATGGAGTATCAATACTCGCCAAACCGGTCCACGGATACACACCATTTTTCATGGTCTACGGAGCAGAGGCAGTTCTCCCTAGTGATATCCGGCACGATTCGCCTCGTGTGGCATCTTATGTTGAAGCAGACAATGAGACAGCACGGCAAGATGCTTTGGACCTATTGGACGAGGAGCATGACATAGCGGCTGCCCGTTCAGCGATTTACCAACAAGATCTTTGTCGCTATCACAGTCGCCGGGTTAGAACCAGAACTTTTCAAGAAGGAGATTTGGTGCTTCGACTCATCCAAGACCGCATGATATGCACAAGTTATCCCCACCTTGGGAGGGACCTTTCGTGGTCGACAAGAATCGCACAATGGTTCGTACTATCGATTGATATTCGAGAGCATAAAGACTCACGCACATCGGAGGAGGAGACCAACAGTGTGGGAACATAGCTCATCTTGACCTTACTACACTTGAGCCATCGGCTCTATCTATGTACATATCATGACGGTGTATATATTATATTTGATATAATAAAACCGAGCCTCGGCTAAAGCGGGGTCTCTGTCTTTCTTATCATGCGTGGTTACATGGGTGGCTCTGCTTTTAAAGCGGCCTCGGTTTACCCTTGACATTTGCTTTTGATATATCACTTGGGGCCTTGGTCGTGTCCGAACCAACGCGACACCGTTTGATAGCGACAGCCACCGGATCACTTGGGACATGGTCAAGTCTGAACCATCACGCCTCTTGATCGGCCTAAGGCCACAAAATCACTTGGGGCTTGGTCGAACCGAACCATTGCCACGCCTCTTGATTGGCATATATGCCACGAATCATTTGGGGACCTGGCTGACTTGAATCATTGTCACTCCTATTGGGGGCTTGGTCCTGTCCGACCACGGTAATACCATCTGATCAGCTCAGTATAGCATATTTTTGCAAACGGTTTTTATCATTGCCTTTGTTTCCATGTTATTTTCATGGCTTGTTTGTTCTTTGTCTTTGTTGGATTTCTTTTATGTCAACAAACACCTTTTTCCGGTTCACCCGATGGATTTGATTCCGTTTTAATCCGGAGAAGTATGCCCGGTTTACCTTTTCCTGTGAACATCATGGAGGTTCGTATTGACTCAGTACGGTTTATACGGGAGCTGTTTTCTCCCCCCTTGTTCATGGTAATGGTTTATAAAACCTCCGCTTCAAAGCTTGGCTAAGCCAGCTTCATGCCCAAACATGGCAGGTATTTCGTATCACCTATTTTATTACTGATACACATAAACAAGATCATAAACCGGCTGGCGGTATAACCGCCACCGAAGTTCAAATTTTTCTAATTGCAGGAAATATGAGTTGAGGTTTTTCGAACAAAAGGTTCAGTACTTATGCACGAAGGCATATTCAAGATAGAAGTATTAACTATCCTATTACAAGGCAACACGGTGCCCGAATAAGATCATTGTTATTGTGGAAAGAAGCCAAAGGTGGCTATCCAAACCGGCTTCCGGTTCAAGCCTGCTCCTCGTCATCGTCCGCTTCAGCTTCCTCGTCTCTACCCATTGGCTGGAAATCAACAGTGGTCCAGTCGATTCCCATTAAAGCTTGGAAAACAGCTTCTTCATTAATCAGGGAAGACGGTTCAATATCAGGAGCATAAGTATGCTTACGGATTGGAGGGATCAGGTTCTCCGCTTCAAGAGTTGGGGCAGGCACTCGTTTGTTCTGATCATTGTATTGCGCTTGATAATGCGTCAAGTCTGCCTCTTCAGCCAACTGACAAGCCAGAGGGCGCACTGCACGGTTTATTGCCCTCAAATCATCTTCGTTGAATTCAGAGCCATCTTCCTTCAAGTTGGGATAGCCTTGAGCTGCTTCCACAGGGTCGAAATCTGGCACCCATGCTTTTGCCCGGATCAAGGCGTTAATAGCTCCGGTTCGAGCAGCGGATTTTTCAGCTCCTCAATCCGGGCGGAAGCATCGACAACCTGTTGAGTGTCTGGATTAAAGAGGGGGCCGGGTTGTTATGAGAGGCTGTGGTGATGATCCGCTGGGCTCCGGTATACAATTGTTCCACTAAGGTATAGGCATCCTTTAGTTTCTTCCGCACATCGTTTCCTAGGTGCCCGATACGTGTGCCTACAAACAATATAGGGACAGTCTCAAACCGGGTTTATACTACAGAAGGTTCAAAATTATCACAGAAGTTAAAAGGAGCTTACCAAAGATCGCAACGGTCATGGAGTGTATTTGCTGCTTTACGGCCGTGAGTTCATCCATCACCGGTTTAAGGGCAGCTTCAGCATTTTCTGCTCTTTTGGTTAAAGCGGCCTTATCAGTGACCCAATCAGCCCGCTCTTTCTTGAAGCCTTCCTTCAACTGTTCAGTAATGCTCAAGGCGCTGGTTAAATCTTCCTTTGCCTTGTCTGTTTCAGCTTGTTGGGTTTTCAAGGTCTCTTGCAAATTGGCAATCCGGTCCTCCTTGATTCTCACCTCAGCCTGCATGCAGACAGCGTTTAGCTTTACGCAAGCGGTCCAAGAAATTGAAGTATCAACCACATAACAAAGTTATATGCCTGATACTTGGGGGCTAATGCACCTTCAATTTTCATAAGTCACTAGATTGCAAAGTCCCAAGCTCAATACAGGTATTCAACTTGGCACTTGGGGGCTAATGGCAATTTGATCAAATTATGTTCTAAGGATAGTTTTCTGTCCGAGCCCCAGTTTAATTATGCTAAGTTAAGCCGGCCCTTGGGGGCTATATTGATGGATTTCAAAAGTGTTAAGGATCAAGGTTACAAACCGGCCCTTGGGGGCTAGGAGGATTGATACAATGGCAGTAAGTAAAGAAGTGAGTTACCTCAAATTTATCCCTCATCATCTTAACCAGGCCAGCTTCACAGTCATGGCTAGTATAAAGCCGGTTTAAATGGCCGGAATGAAGATCTTGGGCACTCAGAGCAGCATATGTCTCCAGTTCAACATTCCATTTTCCTTTGTTCAGAGCGAAAAATCCTGTTTCTGATATGCAGTTAAGGTGGCGAGATTCCCGGTCCAAAGCGGCCTACACCGGTAATCACAACGTCATCATCTTTGGACTCGGCGGTTTGTGTGGGTGCGGCCAGTTTGTCAGCAGGACTGTGGGATTTCTCAATCCGGACGGAGCTGGCAGGCGGATCAACAGAGGCTGAAGTGTTAATAGGCCTCTCTTCGGGAATTGCATCGTCTTGCAGAGGAGGATCATTGGGAATATCTTCAGGAGCAAACGCCTCAAGATCTGGCACTTTGTCATGTTTTGGGGCTGCATCTTCTTCAACCGCTTTATCCAGGCGGGCCTTCTTGCTTGGCTTAGGTTTGGCCCTGAAATAAAAACAAAGAGTCAAGGAACAGCATAAGCCATTACATAATATACTAGAAGCATATGTTCAGCTTAGCTTACCCAACAACTGTTTTTAATGGTGGCGGTGAGTGGCCGATTTATCACTAGAAGATGAATGAGAAGTAACACGATAATCGGTCGGATGGATTAAGAGGTTGTGGAAGAAACCGCTTTAGGATTTAAATCAATAAAAAGGCGAGACCTCGGAGGCGTTTTCGAACCGGATTGTTTGGTAAACCGTGGAGGTAACTACACAGCCATCTCTGCGGGTTGTGCGTGCGAGCTTCATGTTGCTGAGTCTTCATAAGAAATTTGGGATCCAAGTAAGCAAGAGGATGAGAAAATTTAACCTTCGGTTTGCTGACGAAATTTTGGCAAAGGCAAGATTTACGAATCGGAGGAGAATAGTTACCTCAGCGAATTCCGCATTCTTTGGCTTCAAAGTCGTCCCGACAAGCATCATCATCAATAAGACGTGTAAAAAGTAAGCCAAGTGAATCAAGTTCTACCTCAAGGTCCGGGTTACCCACATCATCATCAATAGCTGGGTCAGATGAAGCGGTGGTTTTTCTCTTATGAGCTGGCTTCTTGTTAACCTTGGTCTTGGGCCGGGTTGGCCGCCCTGCCTTCTCCGTTTTGTCTTGTGGAAGCTTCTTGCTCCAAAACGGATTATCGCCCTGGATTAGCAGTAATTAAATGTCAGACAGATGAAGCAGTAACAAGTTCAACAATAGAGCAATTACAATCTTACCGCTAGCGGTTTGTTGGTGGTGCAGTAAGGAGGAAGACCGGTTTGTGCACAGAGGTGCTCCGGTTCATTCAGCATCTTCTTTACAGAATCTGTGACTTCATCATCGGAGAGTTGGATTTTAATGTGTCGGAGTGGGTCATCGACGCTACCAGTATACTTGCACATCAAACCGGAGCGCTAGCTCAGAGGCAGTATGCTCCATGATATCCAACAGCGCGCAAGGTCTATTCCCGTTAAACCGTTGGCCATAAAGGCTCGGAGCTTGGACAGTTGTTGAGCATATTTAATTCTCTCCTTGGCGCTTAGTCTTTGTGGAAAAGGGTGAGTGTTGCTGAGCCATTCCGGATGGAAGCCAGGCAAGGGATTTTCATTTTCAAGAGAGGTATCTTTGCAATAAAACCAAGTTGCATTCCACTCCTTGGGGTGAGTATGGAGTTTGACGTGGGGGTAAGTGATCTCCTTCCTCTTCTGAATGGCCATGCCGCCCAATTCAGTATTGGGACCGTCGGTAAATTCAGTGCGACAGTTTAAATGGAAGGGGTCTCTAAACAACTCGACTGAAGGCTCCTCTTGAAGGTATACCTCAGAAAGTACTTGAAAGTGACATAGATTGGTGACGGAATTGGGGCCAATATCCTGTGGACGGAGCTGAAAGTTGGCTAATACATCCCGGTAAAATTTAGAACCGGGCGGTTTGAAGCCCCGGGCCAAGTGATCTGCAAAGACCACAACTTCTCCCTCTTGAGGTGTGGGAGGACATTCATCTCTAGGAACCCTCCAGTGGATCGTATCTTTATTGTCTAAAGCGCTAGATCGTCCAACTGAGATTCTGTGACGCGAGAGGGAACCCAATTGCACTCATATACTTGTTTGGCCATGGCGAGATCTACAAGAAATAAGTGATCTGGTTCAAGAATATGCTGGATAAAAGAAGGTGTTGATCTAAACTACGATAAACCGGAGGCAATACCTATAAACCGGTCTTCTACAATGCAGCATCATATGGATTCTGGCGGTTCAACCAGGGGACTAATGGTATATACCGGTTTAGTGACTTTTTCTATGGTAAGTTAAACCGCCTGACCTAAGCATCGGAAGCAATTGAAGCTATGGACAACTAGGTATGCAGAAACAAGTTTCACAAGATCTTATTACAGCCATGGATCTACAAATGAGCTCACAAAAACAGAAATATTCGAAAGAGTAAGGCAGAACGGAAGTGAACCATTGAGCGGGTATGTGCGTGAGATCTATGGACTTAGATGAGAAATTATAGGCGGATGCTCAGAGAGTAGTACTAAACACAGCAAGGGTTCACAGATTCATTCAAGAGCCAGAGAACAAGTATGAGCAGGCGACGAACACAACACGAACATGGAACCCTAAGAGCAGATCTAGGTCAAGAAGAAGAGAAAGCTTACCGGAAACAGGGAAGATGCGGAAAGATACCACAATACTCTGGTACGTTCAGGTTGATGCAGCGACCCAAGATGAGGCAGAGGTCAATGGCGGTGGCGGAGCTCCAAGGCTGGCGACGCGAGGAAGACGAAGAAGAAGGGACGAAGGAAAGGAAAAGAAATGACCCTTCGGTCTTATTTATAAAACAACGAGCTAGGTCAAGCACGCGGATCCGGAGCTATTGTTAAAAGAGGGCGTTATAAATGACAAATTTCATGATGACGTCATGCGGTTCTGACAACGAAATAATGACGACATGGCGGTTTACCAATTACCGAAGATGTCCAAGACACAAGATTTTGTGAAGGATTGACATGAACCAGTTCAAATCATTACGGGGCCTAATGTTGGGGATATTACCACTAGGCGTAAACCGGCCTACTTGGGCGGTTAACTTCATTAGTGGTATGGCGGATGAAGGCCCAAGGCACGTAGTCGGTTTAGAACACATAGTAAATAAACCGACCGATGAATAACTTGTATTGTAAGTTAGGAATAGAGAGACACCAACCGGGATCGAGTATGAACGGTTGAGACTCTGTGGACCGGCAGGCGTCACCCGTGTATATAAGGGGCGACCAGCGGCGGTTCGAGGGAGACAACCACAACTCGAGCCTAGGCGAAGCTTGTTTGCTCCCTAGCCATCGAGACCACATCAATTCCATCACAACTAGACATAGGCTTTTACCTTCATCGAAGGGGCCGAACTAGTATAAAACCCTCATGTCTTTGTGTCCGCTTTAACCCCTTCAAGTAAACTCGTAGCGATGGCTCCACGACTAAGTCCTTTCACTAGGACATCTGCCGTGACAAATCCATGACACTACCCATATCATCAATATCAATCAAGTAGGAGTAGGGTTTTACCTCCATCGAGAGGGCTCGAACCTGGGTAAAAACACCGTGTCCCTCGTCTCCTGTTACCATCCGCCTAGACGCACAGTCCGGGACCCCCTACCCGAGATCCGCCGGTTTTGACACCGACATTGGTGCTTTCATTGAGAGTTCCTCTGTCATCACCAATAGGCTTGATGGCTTCTTCAATCAACAACAACGCAGTCCGGGTGAGACTTTTCTCCCGGATAGATCTTCGTGTTCGGCGGCTTTACTGCAATCGCAGGCAATTAAGCAGGCCATCTGGAGCGGATCGAGAGCTATGCCCCGCCGTCGGTCGGTTTGGAAGCTTAAACTTCACGGTGACATCCATGGAGACTTGATCTTGATGGATTCAACCATGGCCGAAACGCCAGCCTTTCACGGTGGCACGATTTAGCTCACACGGACAAAGGCCACGAGGCCGCACATGAGTCCGCTCTGACCCATAGTTCGGAGTCAACCGCGTAGATCGAGGACAGGTGGCTGGACACCGCCTCGGGGGCTGCAACTTCTATGGTGATGGAGCCGAATACTGACCTTGTCCTTTGCAAAACCCGTGACTCCGAGGTGCCGGACTCCTCGCCGGACTCCAAACCTCCTGCGCCCCTGTCAATCGAATCCGATTGGGCGCCGATCATGGAGTTCACTACTGCGGACATCTTTTAGCACTCACCCTTTGGCGACATCCTAAATTCGCTAAAATATCTCTCTTTATCAGGAGAGCCCTGGCTGGAGTGCGGTCAGGATGGTTGGGATGCAGACGACGAAGAAATTCAAATCCCACCCACCACCCACTTTGTAGCCATTGTCGAAGACTTAACGACATGCTAGACTACGACTCCGAAGACATCGACGGTATGGACGACGATGCCGAAGACGACCAAGAACCAGCGCCTACCGGGCACTGGAAAGCCACCTTAATTCATGATATATACATGGTGGACACCCCAAAAGGGAGTGATAACGAGGAGCAACGGGACACGGCGAAGGATAATTCCCCCGAAAAATAACCAAAACGGCGACGCAAGCGCCGCCCAAAGTCCCGCCTCGATAACAACAACACTCATAATGACCCAGCCATAGAGCAGGGCAAACCAGTGGGTGATGAACATGCAGCCAAGCAACCATCCGAACAGGATGAATCGGATAATCAACTCATCCTCGATGAAAACAACAGTCCAGACGATCTCACGCCGGACACACCACCGGAGCACAAGATCCTTCATAAAAGGCTTGTAGCCACTGCAAGAAGTTTGAAGAAGGAGAAACGGAAGCTCAAAACAGCGTAAGACATACTCAGAATGAGGTGGAGCAAAGTACTCAAGACCGCGGACAAATATGGCAATAGCCACCAAACAAAGAGCTACCCGAAGCGCAAGCTACTGCCCGAATTCGACGAGGAGGCCGTAGAGCCCCCACAATCAAAAAACAAAGAGGCTGCTGGCGGATAGGCGACGGATGACATGCCAAGAGCGGCAAGCGGCGCACACACAAGCCGGCGAAGCGACACATAAAAAGATCCTCGCAAAATGGATGGCCGGTCAGGTCCATTTATGGGCCAAAGAAAAGGGCCCGAGAAGCAACACAACACGCTGAGTACTTGAAGATAACGGCACACCCAAATACAGGGCGCCAGACACCCACTATGTTTCACCGATGAGGTCTGGATCATGAATTTCAGCGGGGTTCAAGCCCGTAAACATAGAGGCATCTGACGAACAATAGACCCAGAGTGCGGATTGAGGATTACATCCTGCATATACATATGGCTAGAGGAGATGATCTCCACGCCATAAAATATCTACCCCTCAAGCTCAAAGGGCCAGCTAGACATTGGCTCAAAAGCCTCCCAGAAAATACCATTGGAAGCTGGGAAGAGCTCGAGGACGCGTTTAGAGCAAATTTTCAGGGGACTTATGTCCGCCCTCCGGATGCAGACGATTTAAGTCACATAACCCAACAGCCCGGAGAATCAGCGCAAGAATTCAGAACAGGTTCCTCGCAAAAAAAGAACCAAATAGTCGATTGTCCGAACGCTGAAGCCTTAGCAGCTTTTAAACATAATGTCCGAGACGAATGGCTCGCTTGAACACCTCGGCAAGAGAAGCCGAGAACAATGGCAGCGCTAACAAGCCTCATGACCCGCTTGCGCGGGGAAGACAATGGCTAGCAAGATGCAGCACCAGCGACCGAGTACATCCGAGATCGAGATGGAAATGGAAAATCACGGTAGCGAAAGGACCAAATACCGAAATAAAGAAAAGATCCCAAAAAGCACGGCGGTTAACGCCGGATTCAAAAGCTTCGCGTCGAACAACAAAACACCGCCTTAAGGACAACGGTGACGAGCTATCCAACCTAAACAAAATTTTGGATCGGATATGTCAAATCCACAAGACACCCGGAAGCTCGCAAACCACACCCACCGAGATTGTTGGGTCTTCAAACAGTCCGGCCGACTCAACGCCGAACACAAGGGGCTCGACGCGCCAAGCAAGGATGACGACGAACCCCACCAGCAGAGCGCGGGAAAACAAAAGACTTTCCCACAAGAAGTCAAAACAGTAAACTCACTTCATGTGATACCACGGAACAACAGCACGGCACTCGCTGAAGTACGTGTCGCACGGTCCACCCCAGCGGAACAACAAGATTTGATGTCAAAACCAATTACTTTCGACCACCTGGACTAGTCCAGAAGCGTCCGAAACGCAGGATGGACTGCTCTGATATTGGATCCTATAATTGACGGACTACAATTTACACAAGTCCTAATGGATGGCGGCAGTGATTTAAACCTGCTATATCCGGACACAATCCGCAAGTTGGGGGTAGACCGTACTAAAATTCGACATAACCACACTTCCTTTAAAGGAGTGACGCCAGGCCCTTACGCCAAGTGCACGGGCTCCTTACTACTAGAAGTTGTGTTCGGGTCACCCGACAACTTCTGACGCAAAAAGCTAATCTTTTATGTCGCCCCATTCAAAAGTAGCCATCAAGCACTATTGGGACGTGAAGCTTTTGTCCGCTTTAATGCAATACCACACTACGCGTCTCTTACACTTAAAATGCCCGGTCCACGCGGCATCATCTCATTAAAAGGTCGTTCAGGACCCCGGACACAGCTAGACGAGTCTGGCATAAATAAACTAGGGGCTCCCTAGACACACACCCCTTTACAAGGGGCTGTGTGTATGAGCAATAAGGAGCCAACAAAAGCTCAACTTTATTCATTTATTCATGCTCTGTTTTAAATACATTTTTGACACAATTTCTTTTCAAACTAAGTTCCTCTCTTTTACAGATGAACAGCGTGTTACACCCGTCCCGTGATACAAAGACAATGGAACACAGTAGCAGACGTGCGGTGGGATCCGTTGCAAGGATTCTTTTCAGATTAAGACCTGCGTAAACCTTTTTTTGTCTCTTGTTGCTATACATCCCCGGTTTCTAATCATAACCAGAGAGGAGGCCGGCGTTTTGGCATCGGCAGCGTCGGAGGATCTTGCGTGTACTGGACACTAGGGGCTTAGGGCATTGATCTGCCGTCATCATAAAGACCGAACACCTCGTGGAGTGTTCGGCGTCTCGAGATTAGGCCTTATATGCATCAGCTCGAATCATGTCTTTGGTCAAATGTTGGGTTTGCCCGCTCCTCGTGTTTTGCTGCCTTCGTTCCGTATCATCGGCTAATGCGGCACCGGAGAACTCTGCGATTGTGCCCGGTTCGGCGGGTGAGCACCTCGATGAAAGCCGCCGATCTGTCATGATGTAGCGAGAGACTGGTCAATCACTCGATCGACTTCCGGAATGTTTAGAATTCCTCCGCTTTGACGAAGGACCGCTGCCCGATCAGGCACACACGCGCCCCAAATCTGGAGAGCGCGGTGCCCCTAGGGGCTATATTGTAGCCCCACCTTCGAACTCCTATGGCTAAGTGAAAGTGATAAAGCATTATAGCCCGGTTGCCTCGTTTGCTACGCTACCACCTCCTTCACAGGACCAAGGCGTTGGACTAAGTGTGAAAATGCGCTATTTAAGAACACCCCGCACCATGTGCGTGGGGGCTGAAGCCGAAGACTGCCATCTTTCAGGTTATACACAAGTATACATTAACGGCCGCACAGGAGATATTTCAATACTTGAACGCACAAGTAGAAAAAGCGTTTACATTATAAATATCGTTTTACAAGCCATAAAGATCATTTGAACATGACACTTTTTGAGCACTGCGACTCTATTTCACGAGCACTACGCAGAACTTCCCCAAAATAGTGCTCGACGGGTAATCGGCACTCGTCCGAACCCCGGGTTGCAACATCGGTGGCATCCATCTCCGTCCAGTATGTCTTCACACGGGCGAGGGCCATCCGTGCACCCTCTATGCAGGCCGACCGCTTCATCGCCTTTATATGCGGCACCGCCCCAAGGAATTGCTGCAGTAAGCCAAAATAACTCTTCGGCTTGGGCCTATCCGGCCAGACATGAGCCACGATATCCATCATGGCAGGACCGGACAATCAATTCAGCTCAGCCCACTCAGCCAGCCGATCGGTCAGCGGAAGTGAACGATCCGGACTGTGGAATTGAGACCAAAAAAGCTCTTCCGTCTCGTGATCCTTTTGACTTCGGAAGTGCACAACAACATCTGCCGCACTCGCCACTAAATCCATATAAGGATCCTCCGGACCCCACAACTGGCCAAGCTAAGCATACTTCGGATCTGTAAACCTCCTGCGCAGCAGAAAGGGCTTGCCAACCGCAATATCTCCGGCCTGGCATAGCTCCTCCTTTACAGCCCTCATTGCAGAATGGGCATCCTTGGCTTCGGCGGTGTCCTTCCTCAGGTCTTCTTGTTCCTCTCGGCGTTCTCTTTCAAGAACCTCATAGCGGTCGGTAACTTCTTTCAGCTTCACGGCCATTTCCTCCCTGCTTCGGCAGTGAGCAGCCTTTTCGGCTTCTAGCTCTTCGGCTGCCCTCGAGGCAGCCACATCACTCCTCCTGGCCTGCTCCTTGGCTCAAGCAAGTTCTGCCCGAAGATCCTCCACAGCAGCGGCACCATCTGCATTAAGCATACATGTTCTAAGGTGTGGGCTTAGGCTCCCTTACTAGGTGACCACGAAGAAACAACATACCTTGTGACTCGTCAAGTCTCTTATTAACCAGCGCGATGTCCGCATCCGCAACGTCGAGTTGCCGCTTTAGTTCGGCAACTCCATCAGTCTGGCTGGCCATCGGACTATCCGCCACCTGCATAGGAAAGGCGAAAAATCAATACCTGCGATTTTGATCCTCGGCACGCTGTCGCTCTCGACAACCTACCGAGTCTCAGGGGCTACTATCTATACAGGGCGCACTTTATGTGTAAAACTGTCAAAAGGTATGTCATTTTTATGTACCTCAAACCCCGCCAGCAAGCTTCAGACGGCATCATGCAACCCGCCTTCGGTGGACGAAATTCTTCCAATCACTATACTCATCAGTGTACGGTGACCTTCTGAGATAGACGCCCTCTCAAGCAGATCCTTTAGCTCCCCCGGCCGCACACCAGTTGGTGCCGAACTCTCCGGCCCTGCCGGACTTGGGGATACCCTCCGTGATGACACCTCAGGTTCGTCCTCCCTATCCGATGGTGCGGCAGATGGAGGCGTCTCACTCTCCATCATCTCCGGATGAAGGTCCCCAAAAGACGAGCTCATCTGAGAAGGACGGAGATCCGAACTACAAGGTAAAAACTTCGGTTATCCTCAGAAGAAAAAATAGGGATGTCTCTTATTACAGAACCCCCCTTTTTCTACTTACGGCTCGCTGGAGGGCTGATTCCTTAGGGGAGATAGTGCCGCCGGGGCCTCCCCGGACGCAGGACCCTCGGTGAAGATCTCTTCCCCGCTTGAGGCCTTGGCCTCCGGTTTTAGGCAGCATCCTCTTCTCCCCTTGGAAGGGGATTCTCGATTCCCCTTTCTCAAAAACCTCCTTGGTAGGCGGTAGTACCCTGTTCTCCCTTTGCCTTCCTCTCAAGGGCAACCTTCACATCCCGACCAAAGACGGAACCGCGCGGTCTCCGGGAGGGCGGACACCGTGTCGGTTTAACTTATGCTATCCACTCCTATTCAAGAGACGATTGGTTAAAGGAAAATTCAAGAAGGCGCAAACAAGCGGTGTGTCCGGACGCAGGGCCACTTACCTGAGCATCCGGGCGATTGCAGCTTAGGCCGGAATCCTCGGTCAATTCCGGACACATCTCTTGTGATCCGAAGAACAATTTATACATCTCCACGGGTGTTGTACCCATGAAGTGTTGGAGAGCTCATGGCCCCTTTGGATTGAATTCCCACAGGTGGAGGGGGCGACGCTTGCAGGGCAGAAGACGCCGAATCAGCATAAACTGCATCACCATGACCAGATCGATCTCCCTCTCTTGGAGGTCTCGAATCCGGCCCTGCAATAGGGGTACGTCCTTTGACGGCCCCCAGTTGAGCCCTTGGTTGACCCAAGACATCAGCCGCTGTGGAGGGCCCGAGCGAAAGATGGGCAGCGGCTTCTGCTTGCTGCCCCTAGGAGCGGTAATATAGAACCAATCATGTTCCCACAAGCCGAGCTCCTCGTGGAAAGAGCCCTTGGGCCATGGAGCATCGACCCTTCTGCTTACAACCGCCCCGCCGCACTCAGCTTGATGCCCCTCGATCATCTTCGGCTCCACATTGAAGGTCTTGAGCCACAAACCGAAGTGGGGAGTAGTGCGGAGGAAGGCTTCGCAGACAACGATGAATGATGAGATGTGGAGGATAGACTCCGGAGCCAGGTCATGGAATTCCAGCCCGTAGTAAAACATAAGCCCCCTCACAAAAGGATCCATCAGGAAGCCTAAACCCTGACGGAGGTGGGACACGAACACGACGCTCTCGCCGGGCTCGGGAGTAGGAATGACTTGCCCTTTGGCGGGCAACCTATGCGAAATCTCGCAGTCAGTACAGCTTCTCATGACTTTAGCACATCCTCCTCCGTGACGGAGGAGGGCATCCACCGGCCCTGAAGGTCGGAGCCGGACATTGTTGAAGGTCCAAAGCGCTCGAATCTGGGGCTCTGGGTGTTGGAACTCGGGGCGAGGGGTAGATTCCATTGAGGATTGAAGAAAGGAAACGAGCCTTGGTCTCATTATAAAGAGGGAGAATACCAAGAGTCGTCCCCGTGATCGTTTGGGACTCACCTTCGATAGAGGAGGCATGGCAATGAGCACGGTTGGGTTACCCACGTCCATATTGATGGGAATCCCGGAATAAAGGGGAACACAATCTCTGCTTCGACAAGACGTGCCAAGGAAACCGCTTCGCTAAACGCGCTGAGGTGGTATAATAAAAACGGTTCAAGTAAAGGCTTGGTAGTGGCTTGACGTCATGCCACGAAATACGTCAGCAGATTGAACTTGTGTACATATTATTCTCTCTACGGTGCTATGTGGAATTTATTTTGCAGAGCCGAACACTATCCTGGTGTTCGCAATCTTCTATGGATTATTCGGAGGAGGAACCCGCCTTGCAATGCCGAACAATATGCGCGCCGGACTCATCTCATTGAAGCCTGGTTAGGCTACTCGAGGAGTCTGGACTAGGGGGTGTCCGGATAGCCGGACTATCATCATCAGCCGGACTCCAAGACTATGAAGATACAAGATTGAAGACTTCGTCCCATGTCCGGATGGGACTTTCCTTGGCGTGGAAGGCAAGCTTGGCGATGCGGATATGTAGATCTCCTACCATTGTAACCGACTCTGTGTAACCCTAGCCCTCTCCGGTGTCTATATAAACCGGAGGGTTTTAGTCCGTAGGACGAACAACCATTACAACAATCATACCATAGGTTAGCTTCTAGGGTTTAGCCTCCTTGATCTCGTGGTAGATCCACTCTTGTACTACCCATATCATCAACATCAATCAAGCAGGAGTAGCATTTTACCTCCACCGAGAGGGCCCGAACCTGGGTAAAAACATCGTGTCCCTCGTCTCCTGTTACCATCCGCCTAGACGCACAGTCCGGGACCCCCTACCCGAGATCCGCCGGTTTTGACACCGACAGGAGGCAACACAATATGCCCCTATCTTTCTCAGTGTCCGGCTGAAACTCCATAACCACAAGTATTGCATGAGTGTTAGCAATTATAGAAGACTACATGATAGTTGAGTATGTGAACTTGCTGAAAAGCTCTATTGTTGACTCTTTCTGATGTTATGATAAATTGCAATTGCTTCAATGACTGAGATTATAGTTCGTTAGTTCCCATTGAAGTTTTTGAACCATACTTGATATTGTGAATTGATTGTTACTTGAGCATAAGAAATCATATGATAAAATCTATATATGTTGCTGTTATAAGAATGATCATGATGCCCTCATGTCCGTATTTTTTTATCGACACCTCTATCTCTAAACATGTGGACATATTTTTCGATTTTGGCTTTCGCTTGAGGACAAGCGAGGTCTAAGCTTGGGGGAGTTGATACGTCCATTTTGAATCATGCTTTTATCAATATTTATTGCATTATGGGCTGTTATTACATATTATATCTCAATACTTATGGCTATTCTATCTTATTTTACAAGGTTTACCATGAAGAGGGGGAATGCCGGCAGCTGGAATTCTGGCTGGAAAAGGAGCAAACATTGGAAACCTATTTTGCACATCTCCAAAAGTCTTGAAACTCCACGAAACATCTTTTTTGATTTAATAAGAATTTTTGAGTGAAAGAAATACACCAGGGGGCCCACACCCTGTCCAGGAGAGAGGAGGCCCCCCCCTATAGGGCGCGCCCCCTATCTCCTGGCCCCCTAGTGGGCCTCCGGTGTCCATCTTCTGCTATATCATCGCTTTTACCCTGGAAAAAATCGGGGGCAAGCTTACGGGACGAAACTCCGCCGCCACGAGGCGGAACCTTGGTTGAATCAATCTAGGGCTCTTGCGGAGCTATTTTGCCGGGGACACTTCCCTCCGAGAGGGGGAATTCATCACCAACGTCATCACCAACGATCCTCTCATCGGGAGGGGGTCAATCTCCATCAACATCTTCACCAGCACCATCTCCTCTCAAAACCCTAGTTCATCTCTTGTATCCAATCTTGTATCAAAACCACAAATTGGTACCTGTGGGTTGCTAGTAGTGTTGATTACTCCTTGTAGTTGATGCTAATTGGTTTACTTGGTGGAAGATCATATGTTCAGATCCTTTATGCATATTATTACTCCTCTGATTATGAACATGAATATGCTTTGTGAGTAGTTACGTTTGTTCCCGAGGACATGGGTGAAGTCTTGCTATTAGTAGTCATGTGAATTTGGTATTCGTTCGATATTTTGATGAGATGTATGTTGTCTTTTCCTCTAGTGGTGTTATGTGAACATCGACTACATGACACTTCACCATTATTTGGGCCTAGAGGAAGGTATGGGGAAGTAATAAATAGATGATGGGTTGCTAGAGTGACAGAAGCTTAAACCCTAGTTTATGCGTTGCTTCGTAGGGGCTGATATGGATCCATATGTTTAATGCTCTGGTTAGGTTTACCTTAATACTTCTTTTGTAGTTGCAGACGCTTGCAATAGGGTTAATCATAAGTGGGATGCTTGTCCAATTAGGGAAGTGCCCAAGAACCGGTCCACCCACATATCAAATTATCAAAGTACCGAATGCAAATCATATGAACGTGATGAAAACTAGCTTGACGATAACTCCCATATGTCCTCGGGAGCTCCTCTCTCATTATTAGAAATTGTCCAGGCTTATCCATTGGTACATAAAGGATTGGGTCACCTTGCTGTACTTTATTTACTTTATTTACTTGTTACTCGTCGCTATTTATCTTATCACAAAACTATCTATCACCTACAATTTCAGTGTTTGAAGAGAAAACCTTACTAAAAACCGCTTATCATTTCCTTCTGCTCCTCGTTGGGTTCGACACTCTTACTTATCGAAAGGACTAGGATTGATCCCCTACACTTGTGGGTCAACATCGGTCATCAACATTATCAGTTTTGGCCGATTCTGGCCCGTTTCATGGACTATTACTCACTGTTTTCGGGTCCCAGAGTGATTTCCACGATTAACGAACCCCGGTGTGCATTAACCTATTGGTCATCAACACCCACAGTTTTGGCCGATTCCGGCCCGTTTCGTGGACTATTACTCACTTTTTCAGGGTCCCGGACTGATTTCCGCGATTAACGAACCCCGGGGTGCGTTTATGAGTTGGTCATGAACACTCGCGGTTTTTGTCAATTCAGAGCCATTTAGTGATATATTACTCACTGTTTTGTGGTCCCAAAGGGATTTCGATGGTTGTCAAACCCCAAGTTGTGCTAACATGTTGGTCGTCAAGACTCGTAGTTTGTGCCAATTCTGGCCCGTTTCTTGGACTATTACTTGGTTTTGGGGCCCCGAAGTGATTTCCACGATTGACGAACACCAGGGTGCATTTATGTGTCGGTAATCAACACTCACAGCTTTGGCTGATTTTGGTCCTTTGCGTGCAGTATTACTCGCCGATTTGGGGTCCCAGAGCGATTTCCATGATTGACGATTCCCATGGTGCATTTACTGAAGGAAATATGCCCCAGAGGCAATAATAAAGTTATTATTTATTTCCTCATATCATGATAAATGTTTATTATTCATGCTGGAATTGTATTAACCGGAAACATAATACATGTGTGAATATATAGACAAACAGAGTGTCACTAGTATGCCTCTACTTGACTAGCTTGTTAATCAAAGATGGTTACGTTTCCTAACCATGAACAAGGAGTTGTTATTTGATTAACAAGGTCACATCATTAGTTGAATGATCTGATTGACATGACCCATTCCGTTAGCTTAGCACCCGATCGTTTAGTATGTTGCTATTGCTTCCTTCATGACTTATACATGTTCCTGTGACTATGAGATTATGCAACTCCCGTTTACCGGAGGAACACTTTGTGTGCTACCAAACATCACAACGTAACTGGGTGATTATAAAGGTGCTCTACAGGTGTCTCCGAAGGTACTTGTTGAGTTAGCATATTTCGAGATTAGGATTTGTCACTCCGAATGTCGGAGAGGTATCTCTGGGCCCTCTCGGTAATACACATCACTTAAGCCTTGCAAGCATTTCAACTAATGAGTTAGTTGCAAGATGATGTATTCTTGAGCGAGTAAAGAGACTTGCGATGTGAGATTGAACTAGGTATTGGATACCGACGATCGAATCTCGGGCAAGTAACATACCGATGACAAAGGGAACAACGTAAGTTGTTGTGCGGTTTGACTGATAAAGATCTTCGTAGAATATGTAGGATCCAATATGGGCATCCAGGTCCCGCTATTGGTTATTGACCAGAGACGTGTCTCGGTCATGTCTACATTGTTCTCGAACCGTAGGGTCCGCACGCTTAAGGTTTCGATGACAGTTTCATTATGAGTTTATATATTTTGATGTACCGAAGGTTGTTCGGAGTCCCGGATGTGATCACGGACATGACGAGGAGTCTCGAAATGGTCGAGACATAAAGATTGATATATTGGACGGATATATTTGGACACGGAAAGGTTCGGGTGACATTGGGAATATCTTTGAGTTCCGGAGGTTACCGAACCCCGGTAAGTATATGGGCCTTATTGGGCCTTAGTGGAAGGGAGGGAGAAGGAGCAAGGGAGGGGGCGCGCCCCCCCAAGCCCAATCCGAATTGGGAGGGGGGCCGGCCCCCTTTCCTTCTCTCCTCCCCCCTCTTCCTTCCTTCTCCTACTCCGAATAGGAAGGGGGGGCAAACCTACTTGGAGTAGGTTTCCCCCCCCTAGGCGCCACCCCTTGGGCCGGCCTCCTCCTCCCTCCCTCCTTTATATACGGGGGTAGGGGGGCACCCTAGACACACAAGTTGATCATTGAGATCGTTCCTTAGCCGTGTGCGGTGCCCCCCTCCACGATATTACACCTCGGTCATATTGTAGCGGTGCTTAGGTGAAGCCTGCGACAGAGAACATCAAGATCGTCACCACGCAGTCAGTCTTGTGGAACTCCTCCCGCACCTCTGCTGGATCGGAGATCGGGTGTGCGTCATCGAGCTGTACGTGTGTCAAGAACTCGGAGGTGCCGAATGCGGTGCTTGGATCGGTTGGACCGGGAGGACGTCGACTACTTCCTCTACGTCGCATCAACGCTTCCGCTTCGGTCTCACGAGTGCGTGACAACAACTCTCCCCTCTCGTTGCTATACATCACCATGATCTTGCGTGTGCGTAGGAAATTTTTGAAATTACTCGTTCCCCAACAAAGGCATCCGAGCCTAGTTTTTATGGTTTGATGTTATATGCACGAGTAGAACACAAGTGAGTTGTGGGCGATATAAGTCATCTTGCTTACCAAATGTCATACTTTGGTTCAGCGGTATTGTTTGATGAAGCGGCCGGACCGACATTACGCGTGCGCTTCGCGAGACTGGTTTACCGCCGTGGTTTGCACACACGTGACTAGCGGTGTCGGTTTCTCCAACTTTAGTTGAACCAAGTGTGGCTATGCCCGGTCCTTGCGAAGGTTAAAACAGCATCAACTTGACAAACTATCGTTGTGGTTTTGATGCGTGGGTGAGATTGGTTCTTGCTTAAGCCCGTAGCAGCCACGTAAAACTTGCAACAACAAAGTAGAGGATGTCTAACTTGTTTTTGCAGGCATGTTGTGATGTGATATGGCCAAGACATGATGCTATATTTTATTGTATGAGATGATCATGTTTTGTAACCGAAGTTATCGAATCTGGCAGGAGCCATATGGTTGTTGCTTTATTGTATGAAATGCAAGCGCCTGTAATTGCTTTACTTTATCACTAAGCGGTAGCAATAGTCGTAGAAGCAATAGATGGCGTAACGACAACGATGCTACGATGGAGATCAAGGTGTCGCGCGGTGACGATGGTGATCATGATGGTGCTTGGAGATGGAGATCACAAGCACAAGATGATGATGGCCATATCATATCACTTATATTGATTGCATGTGATGTTTATCCTTTATGCATCTTATCTTGCTTTGATTGACGGTAGCATTTTAAGATGATCTCTCACTAAAATTATCAAGAAGTGTTCTCCCGAGTATGCACCGTTGCCAAAGTTCGTCGTGCCTGCACACCACGTGATGATCGGGTGTGATAAGCTCTCGTCCATCTACAACGGGTGCAAGCCAGTTTTGCACACGCAGAATACTCGAGTTAAACTTGACGAGCCTAGCATATGCGAGATATGGCCTCGGATCACGGAGACCGAAAGGTCGGCGTGAATCATATAGTAGATATGATCAACATAAGATGTTCACCATTGAAAACTACTCCATCTCACGTGATGATCGGTTATGGTTTAGTTGATTTGGATCACGTGATCACTTAGATGACTAGAGAGATGTCTGTCTAAGTGGGAGTTCTTAAGTAATATGATTAATTGAACTTAAATTTATCATGAACTTAGTACCTGATAGTATCTTGCTTGTCTATGTTGATTGTAGATAGATGGCCCGTGTTGTTGTTCCGTTGAATTTTAATGCGTTCCTTGAGAAAGCTAAGTTGAAAGATGATGGTAGCAACTACGCCGGATTGGGTCCGTAACGAGGATTATCCTCATTGCTGCACGAAAAATTACGTCCCGGAAGCACCGCTGGTGCGAACCTGCTTCTTGATGTAACCGACGACGTTAAGAGCGTCTGGCGAGCAAAGTGATGACTACTCGATAGTTCAATGTGCCATGCTTTACGACTTAGAACCGGGACTTCAACGACGTTTTGAGCGTCATGGAGCATATGAGATGTTCGAGAGTTGAAGTTAATATTCCAAGAATGCCCGGATTGAGAGATATGAAGTCTCCAATAAGTTCTATAGCTTCAAGATGGAGGAGAATAGTTACATCGGTGAGCACATACTCAAGATGTCCGGGTATTGTAATCACTTAATTCAACCGGGAGTTACTCTTCCGGATGATAGCGTCATTGATGAATTCTCCAATCACTTCCACCAAGCTACAAGAGCTTCGTGATGAACTATAATATGCAAGGGATGGATAAGACAATTCCCGAGCTCTTCGCAATGCTAAAGGCTGCGGAGGTAGAAATCAAGAAGGAGCATCAAGTGTTGATGGTTAACAAGACCACTAGTTTCAAGAAAAGGGCAAAGGGAAGAAGAAGGGAACTTCAAGAAGAACATCAAACAAGTTCTTGATCAAGAGAAGAAACCCAAGTCTGGACCTAAGCCTGAATCGAGTGTTTCTCTGCCGCAAGCGATCCGGTCATTTGAAGCGGAATTGCCACAAGTATTTGGCGGATAAGAAGGATGGAAAGGTGAACAAAGGTATATGTGATATACATGTTATTGATGTGTACCTTACTAGAGCTCGCAGATAGCACTGGGTATTTGATCTTGGTTACATTGCTAATATTTGCTACTCAAAGCAGGGGACTACGGATTGCGAACACCGCAAAGGACGAGGTGACGATGCGGCGTGGAAATGGTTCCAAAGTCGATGTGATCGCGGTCGACACGCTACCTCTACATCTACCTTCGGGATTAGTATTAGACCTAAATAATTGTTATTTGGTGCGGCGTTGAGCATGAACATTATATCTGGATCTTGTTTGATGCGAGATGGTTATTCATTTAAATCGAGAGAATAATGGTTGTTCTATTTATATGAGTAATATCTTTTATGGTCATGCACCCTTGAAGAGTGGTCTATTTTGATGAATCTCGATAGTAGTGATACACATATTCATAGTGTTGAAGCCAAAAGATGCAGAGTTGATAATGATAGTGCAACTTATTTGTGGCACTTGCCGTTTAGGTCATATCGATGTATAGCGCATGAAGAAACTCCATCTTGATGGACTTTTGGAACCTCTTGATTATGAATCACTTGGTACTTGCGAACCGTGCCTCATGGGCAAGATGACCAAAACGCCGTTCTCCGGTACTATGGAGAGAGCAACAGATTTGTTGGAAATCATACATATAGATGTATGCGGTCCGATGAATGTTGAGGCTCGTGGCGGATATCGTTATTTTCTCACCTTCACAGATGATTTAAGCAGATATGGGTATATCTACTTAATGAAGCATAAGTCTGAAACATTTGAAAAGTTCAAAGAATTTCAGAGTGAAGTTGAAAATCATCGTAACAAGAAAATAAAGTTTCTACGATCTGATCGTGGAGGAGAATATTTGAGTTATGGGTTTGGTCTACACTTAAAACAATGTGGAATAGTTTCGCAACTCACGCCACCCGGAACACCACAGCGTAATGGTGTGTTCGAACGTCGTAATCGTACTTTACTTGATATGGTGCGATCTATGATGTCTCTTACAGATTTACCGCTATCATTTTGGGGTTACGCTTTAGAGACGGCCACATTCACGTTGAATAGGGCACCGTCGAAATCCGTTGAGACGACACCTTATGAACTATGGTTTGGCAAGAAACCAAAGTTGTCGTTTCTTAAAGTTTGGGGATGCGATGCTTATGTGAAAAAGCTTCAACCTGATAAGCTCGAACCCAAATCGGAGAAATGTGTCTTCATAGGATACCCAAAGGAGACAGTTGGGTACACCTTCTATCACAGATCCGAAGGCAAGACATTCGTTGCTAAGAATGGATCCTTTCTAGAGAAGGAGTTTCTCTCGAAAGAAGTGAGTGGGAGGAAAGTAGAACTTGATGAGGTAATTGTACCTACTCCTTGTTGGAAAATAATACATCACAGAAACCGTTTACGTGACGTCAAAACCAACTAGTGAGGAAGTTGATGATGATGATCATAGAACTTGAGATCAAGTTAGTCTGAGAACCTCGTGGGTCGAATAGAGTAAGATCCGCACCAAAGTGGTGCGGTAATCCTATTCGGAAGTCATGCTACTAGATCATGATGAACCTACGAACTATGAAGAAGCGATGGTGAGCCCAGATTCATAAAATGGCTTGAAGCCATGAAATCGAGATGGGATCCATGTATGAGAACAAAGTATGGACTTTGGTTGACTTGCCCGATGATCGGCAAGCAATTGAGAATAAATGGATCTTCAAGAAGAAGACTGACGCTGACGGTAATGTTACTGTCTACAAAGCTCGACTTGTTGCAAAAGGTTTTCGACAAGTTCAAGGGGTCGACTACGATGAGACCTTCTCACCCGTAGCGATGCTTAAGTCTGTCCGAATCATGTTAGCAATTGCCGCATTTTATGATTATGAAATTTGGCAAATGGATGTAAAAACTGCATTCTGAATGGATTTACGGAAGAAGAGTTGTATATGATGCAACGAGAAGGTTTTATCGATCCAAAGGAGCTAACAAAGTGTGCAAGCTCCAATGATACATTTATGGACTGGTGCAAGCCTCTCGAGTTGGAATAAACGTTTTGATAGTGTGATCAAAGCATTTGGGTTTATACAGACTTTTGGAGAAGCCTGTATTTACAAGAAAGTGAGTGGGAGCTCTGTAGCATTTCTAATATTATATGTGGATGACATATTATTGATTGGAAATAATATAGAATTTCTGGATAGCATAAAGGGATACTTGAATAAAAGTTTTTCAATGAAAGACCTCGGTGAAGCTGCTTACATATTAGGCATTAAGATCTATAGAGTGTTGGAAATATGCCCTAGAGGCAATAATAAAAGGATTATTATATTTCAATGTTCATGATAATTGTCTTTTGTTCATGCTATAAATGTATTATCCGGAAATCGTAATACACGTGTGAACACTTAGACCCAATGAGTCCCTAGTGAGCCTCTAGTTGACTAGCTCGTTGTGATCAATAGATAGTCATGGTTTCGACGACTATGGACATTGGATGTCGTTGATAACGGGATCACATCATTAGGAGAATGATGTGATGGACAAGACCCAATCATAAGCATAGCATAAAAGATCGTATAGTTCGTTTGCTAGAAGCTTTGCCAATGTCAAGTATCTTTTCCTTCGACCATGAGATCGTGTAACTCCGGTTACCGTAGGAGTGCCTTGGGTGTATCAAACGTCACAACGAATCGGGTGACTATAAAGGTGCATTACGGTATCTCCGAAAGTATCATTGGGTTGACACGGATCGAGGCGGGATTTGTCACTCCGTATGACGGAGAGGTATCTCTGGGCCCACTCGGTAATGCATCATCATAATGAGCTCAATGTGACCAAGGTGTTGGCCACGGATCATGCATTACGAACGAGTAAAGTGACTTGCCGTAACGAGACCGAACAAGGTATTGGGATACCGACGATCGGGTCTCGGGCAAATAACGCATCGATTGACAAAGGGAATTGCATACTGGGTTTGATCGAATCCTCGACATCGTGGTTCAACCGATGAAATCATCGAGGAGCATGTAGGAGCCAACATGGATATCCAGACCCGCTGTTGGTTATTGCCCGAGAGTCGTCTCGGTCATGTCTGCGTGTCTCCGAACCCGTAGGGTCTACACATAAGGTTCGGTGGCGCTAGGGTTTGTAGGAAGTCAAGTATGTGACCACGAATGTTGTTGAGTCCGGATGAGATCCCTGACGTCACGAGGAGTTCGGAAGGGTCCGGAGGTAAAGAATAATATATAGGAAGTGGTGTTTGCCATCGGGAAAGTTTGGGGTTTCGGTAAAGTCACGGACCACCGGAAGGGTCCTGGTCCACCGGTGGGGCCACCTATCCGGAGGGCCCCATGGGCCAGAGGGGAAGGAACCAGCCCACAAGGGGCTGGTGCGCCCCTAGGCCCACCCCGCGCCTAGGGTTGAAACCCTAGGGGTGGCGCCCACGGCTTGGGGGCACTCCACCCCTGGTGGCCGCCCCCCACAGAGATTGGATCTCCAGGGGCCGCCACTGGGGCCTATATAAAGGGGAGGGAGGGGGCTGTACACAACTCCCAAGGCGCAGCCCTCCCTCCCAACACATCTCCTCCTCCGTAGAGCTCAGTGAAGCCACAGCCGAGTCTTGCTTCTCCACCATCATCACGCCGTCGTCTTTGCCGGTGGAGCTGTCTTCCTCAACCTCTCCTTCCCCTTGCTGGATCAAGAAGGAGGAGGCGTCGATCGTCCGTCACGTGTGTTGAGCGCGGAGGTGCTGTCCGTTCAGCACTTGGCATCGGTGATCTGAATCACGTTCGAGTACGACTCCATCATCACCTTGCAAGCTTCATACGCGATCTACAAGTGGTATGTAGATGCAAACTCTCTCCGTTACTCGTTGCTTAGATGAACTCATAGATGGATCTTGGTGAAGCCGTAGAAAAATTTTAATTTTCTGCAACGTTCCCCAACAGTGGCATCATGAGCTAGGTTTATCGTAGTTCTCTAATGCACGAGTAGAACACAAATTTGTTGTGGGCGTTGATCTTGTCATCTTACTTGCCTCTACTAGTCTTTTCTTGCTCAGCGGTATTGTGGGATGAAGCGGCCGACCAACCTTACACGTGCGCTTACGTGAGACCGGTTCCACCGAATGACATGCACTAGTTGCATAAGGTGGCTGGCGGGTGTCTGTCTCTCCACTTTAGTTGGAGCGGATTCGATGAACAAGGCCCTTATGAAGGGTAAATAGAAGTTGACAAAATCACGTTGTGGTGATTCGTAGGTAAGAAAACGTTCTTGCTAGAACCCAATCGCAGCCACGTAAAAGATGCAACAACAACTAGAGGACGTCTAACTTGTTTTTGCAGCGATTGATCATGTGATGTGATATGGCGAAGTTGTGATGAATGATGAATTGTGATGTATGAGATCATGTTCTTGTAATAGGATTCACGACTTGCATGTCGATGAGTATGAAAACCGGCAGGAGCCATAGGAGTTGTCTTTATTTTTGTATGACCTGCGTGTCATTGAAGAACGCCATGTAAACTACTTTACTTCATTACTAAGCGCGTTAGTCATAGAAGTAGAAGTAGTCGTTAGCGTGACAACTTCATGAAGACACGATGATGGAGATCATGATGATGGAGATCATGGTGTCAAGCGGTGACAAGATGATCATGGAGCCCGAAGATGGAGATCAATGGAGCTTGATGATATTGGCCATATCATGTCACAACTATATAATTGCATGTGATGTTTATTATGTTTATACATCTTGTTTACTTAGGACGACGGTAGTAAATAAGATGATCCCTTATAAAATTTCAAGAAGTGTTCTCCCTAAGCGTGCACCGCTGCTACGGTTCGTCGTTTCTAAGCACCACGTGATGATCGGTGTGATGGATCCTTACGTTCACATACAACGGGTGTAAGACAGTTTTACACAAATAAAACACTTAGGGTTAACTTGACGAGCCTAGCATGTGCGGACATGGCCTCGGAACACGGAGACCGAAAGGTCGAACACGAGTCGTATGGAAGATACGATCAACATGAAGATGTTCACCGATGATGACTAGTCCGTCTCACGTGATGATCGGACACGGGCTAGTCGACTCGGATCGTGTAACACTTAGATGACTAGAGGATGTCTAATCTAAGTGGGAGTTCATAATTTTGATTAAGAACTTTATTATCATGAACTTAGTCTAAAACCTTTGCAAATATGTCTTGTAGATCAATGGCCAACGCTAATGTCAACATGAACTTCAACGCTTCCTAGAAAACCAAGCTGAAAGATGATGGCAGCAACTATACGGATCGGGTCCTAACCCGAGATCATCCTCATAGCTGCCAGAAACAATATGTCCTAGAAGGACCGCTAGGTGCCGCTCCGTCCCGAAGAACCAAGGCGTTATGAACGCTTGGCAAACTCGCTGCCGATGATTACTCCCTCGTTCGATGCGGCATGCTCTACACTTAGAACCGGGGCTCCAAAAGCGTTTTGAGCATCACGGAGCATATGAGATGTTCAAGAGCTGAAACTAGTTTTCCAAGCTCATGCCCGGTCGAGAGATATGATGTCTCCGACAAGTTCTCTGATTGTAAGATGGAGGAGAACAGTTACATCGGTGAACACATCCTCAAGATGTCCGGGTTGCACGCTCGTATGACCCAGTTGAACATTAACCTCCCTGATGAGGCGGTCATTGATGAATCCTCGATCGCTCCCACCAAGCTACAAGAGCTTTGTGATGAACTACAACATGCGAGGGATGGTAAGGACCATTCTGAAGTGTTCTCGATCTTTGAAGTCAGCAGAGGCTGAAATCAAGAAAGAACATCAAGTGTTGATGGTCAATAAGACCACTAAGTTCAAGAAGGGCAAGGGTAAAAAGAACTTCAAGAAGGACGGCAAAGATGTTGCCGCGCCCGTAAGCCGATTGCGGGAAGAAGTCAAAGAATGGACCCAAGCACGAGACCGAGTGCTTTTATTGCAAGGGAAGGGCACGAAGCGGAACTGCCCCAAATACTTAGCGGATAAGAAGGCCGCAACACCAAAGGTATATTTGATATACATGTAATTGATGTGTACCTTACCATTACTCGTAGTAACTCCCGGTATTTGATACCGGTGCCGTTGCTCACATATGTAACTCACAAGCAGGAGCTGCGGAATAAGCGGAGATGGCGAAGGGCGAGGTGACGATCTTGCGTCGGGAATGGTTCCGAGGTCGATGTGATCGCCGTCGACGCTGCCTCTACATTTACCTCGGGATTAGTTTTAAACCTCAATAATTGTTATTTAGTGCCAAGTTTGAGCATGAACATTGTATCCGGATCTCGTTTGATACGAGATGGCTACTCATTTAAGTCGAGAATAATGGTTGTTCGATTTATATGAGAGATATGTTTTATGGTCATGCTCCGATGGTCAATGGTTTATTCTTAATGAATCTCGGCGTAATATTACACATGTTCATAGTGTGGATGCAAAAGATGTAAAGTTGATAACGATAGTCCCACATACTTGTGTACATCGCCGCCTTGGTCACATTGGTGTCAAGCGCATGAAGAAGCTCCATCTTGATGGACTTTTAGAGTCTCTTGATTATGAATCGTTTGACACATGCGAACCTTGCCTCTTGGGCAAAATGACCAAGACTCCGTTCTCGGAACAATGGAGCGAGCAACCAACTTGTTGGAAATCATACATACCGATGTGTGCGGTCCAATGAGCGTTGAGGCTCATGGAGGATATCGTTATGTTCTCACTCTCCGATGACTTAAGTAGATATGGGTATGTCTACTTAATGAAACACAAGTCTGAGACCTTTGAAAAGTTCAAGGAATTTCAGAGTGAGGTGGAGAATCAACGTGACGAAAGATAAAGTTCCTACGATCGGATCGTGGAGGAGAATATTTAAGTCACGAATTTGGCACACACTTAAGAAAATGTGGAATCGTTTCACAACTCACGCCGCTGGAACACCTCAAATAAACGGTGTGTCCGAGCGTCGAATCGCACTCTATTGGATATGGTGCGGTCTATGATGTCTCTTACCGATTTACCGCTATCATTTTGGGGATACGCTCTAGAGACAGCTACATTCACTTTAAATAGGGCACCGTCTAAATCCGTTGAGACGACACCGTATGAATTATGGTTTGGGAAGAAACCTAAGTTGTCGTTTCTAAAAGTTTGGGGATGCGATGCTTATGTCAAGAAACTTCAACCCGAAAAGCTCGAACCCAAGTCGGAAAAATGCGTATTCATAGGATACCCTAAGGAAGCTGTCGGGTATACCTTCTACTTAAGATCCGAAGGCAAGATCTTTGTTGCCAAGAACGGATGCTTTACGGAGAAAGAGTTTCTCTCGAAAGAAGTAAGTGGGAGGAAAGTAGAACTTCGATGAAGTACTACCTCTCGAGCGGGAAAGTGGTGCGGCAGAAACCGTTCTGTAATGCCCACACCAATCAAGAGGAAATCATTGATGATGATCAAGGTACTTGGATCAAGTTACTCTTGAACTTGAAGGTCCACGAGGACACGTTCCGCACTGCAGTGGTACGGCAACCCTGTCATGGAAATCATGTTGCTAGACAACAATGAACCTTGAACTATGAAGAAGCAATGGCGGGCCGGATTCCAACAAATGGCTTGAGGCCATGAAATCCGAGATAGAATCCATGTATGAAAACAAAGTATGGACTTTGACAGACTTGCCCGATGATCGTGACGATAGAAAATAAATGGATTTTAAGAAGAAGACGGACGCGGATGGTAATGTTACCATCTATAAAGCTCGACTTGTCGCTAAGGGTTATCGACAAGTTCAAGGGATTGACTACGACGAGACATTCTCTCCGTAGCGAAGCTTAAGTCCGTCCAATCATGTTAGCAATTGCCGCATACTATGATTATGAGATATGGCGATGGGCGTCAAAACGGCATTCCTTAATGGACATCTTAAGGAAGAGCTGTATATGATGCAGCCGGAAGGTTTTGTCGATCCTCGAGCGCTAACAAAGTATGCAAGCTCCAACGATCCATTTATGGACTGGTGCAAGCATCTCGGAGTTGGAACATTCGCTTTGATGAGATGATCAAAGCGTTTGGTTTATGCGAGACTTATGGAGAAGCTGCGTTTACAAGAAAGTGAGTGGGAGCTCAGAGCATTTCTCCTATTATATGTAGATGACATACTCTTGATGGGAAATGATACTGAAACTCTGGACAGCATTAAGGCCTACTTGAACAAGTGTTTTTCAATGAAGGACCTTGGAGAAGCTGCTTATATATTAGGCATCAAGATCTATAGAGATAGATCGAGGCGCCTCATAGGTCTTTCACAAAGCACATACCTTGATAAGATTTTGAAGAGGTTCAAAATGGATCAGTCCAAGAAGGGTTCTTGCCTATGTTACAAGGTGTGAAATTGAGCTCAGCTCGACCACCAACCACGACAAAAGATAAAGAAGAGATGAGTGTCATCCCTATGCTTCAGCCATAGGATCTATTATGTATGCCATCTTGTGTACTGACCGATGTAAACCTTGCCGTAAGTTTGGTTGCAAGATACCAAAGTAACCCGACAAGGAACACCGGACAGCGGTCAAGAATATCTGAAGTACCGAAAAGGACAAAGGACATGTTTCTCGTTTATGGAGGAGACGAAGAGCTCGTCAGAAGGGTTACGTCGACGCTAGCTTCGACTCAGATCCGATGACTCTAAGTCACAAACCGGATACGTGTATATGTTGAATGGTGGAGCGATGGCTGTGCAGCAACCGCAAGCGAGCGTCGTGGCGGGATCTACATGTGAAGCGGAATACATGGCAGCCTCGGAGGCAGCGATGAAGCGATTTGGATGAAGGAGTTCATCACCGACCTAGGAGTCATACCCAATGCGTCGGGGCGATCAAACTCTTCTGTGACAACACCGGAGCTATTGCCCTTGCCAAGGAGCCCAGGTTTCACAAGAAGACAAGGCACATCAAGCGTCGTTTCAACTCCATCCGTGAAAATGTTCAAGATGGAGACATAGAGATTTGCAAAGTACACACGGATCTAAATGTCGCAGATCCGCTTGACTAAACCTCTCTCGCGTGCAAAACATGATCAACACGAACTCTATGGGTGTTCGATTCATCACAATGTAACTAGATTGGTGACTCTAGTGCAAGTGGGAGACTGTTGGAAATATGCCCTAGAGGCAATAATAAAAGGATTATTATATTTCAATGTTCATGATAATTGTCTTTTGTTCATGCTATAAATGTATTATCCGGAAATCGTAATACACGTGAACACTTAGACCCAATGAGTCCCTAGTGAGCCTCTAGTTGACTAGCTCGTTGTGATCAATAGATAGTCATGGTTTCGACTATGGACATTGGATGTCGTTGATAACGGGATCACATCATTAGGAGAATGATGTGATGGACAAGACAATCATAAGCATAGCATAAAAGATCGTATAGTTCGTTTGCTAGAAGCTTTGCCAATGTCAAGTATCTTTTCCTTCGACCATGAGATCGTGTAACTCCGGTTACCATAGGAGTGCCTTGGGTGTATCAAACGTCACAACGAATCGGGTGACTATAAAGGTGCATTACGGTATCTCCGAAAGTATCATTGGGTTGACACGGATCGAGGCTGGATTTGTCACTCCGTATGACGGAGAGGTATCTCTGGGCCCACTCGGTAATGCATCATCATAATGAGCTCAATGTGACCAAGGTGTTGGCCACGGGATCATGCATTACGGAGAGTAAAGTGACTTGCCGTGCGAGGTGAACAAGGTATTGGGATACCGACGATCGGGTCTCGGGCAAGTAACGCATCGATTGACAAAGGGAATTGCATACGAGGGTTTGATCGAATCCTCGACATCGTGGTTCAACCGATGAAATCATCGAGGAGCATGTAGGAGCCAACATGGATATCCGACCCGCTGTTGGTTATTGCCCGAGAGTCGTCTCGGTCATGTCTGCGTGTCTCCCGAACCCGTAGGGTCTACACACTTAAGGTTCGGTGGCGCTAGGGTTAGTAGGAAGTCAAGTATGTGACCACCGAATGTTGTTCGAGTCCGGATGAGATCCCTGACGTCACGAGGAGTTCGGAAGGGTCCGGAGGTAAAGAATAATATATAGGAAGTGGTGTTTGACCATCGGGAAAGTTTGGGGTTTCGATAAAATCGGGACCACGGAAGGGTCCCGGGTCCACCGGTGGGGCCACCTATCCGGAGGGCCCCATGGGCCAGAGGGGGAAGGGAACCAGCCCACAAGGGGCTGGTGCGCCTCTAGGCCCACCCTGCGCCTAGGGTTGAAACCCTAGGGGTGGGGCGCCCACCGGCTTGGGGGCACTCCACCCCTTGGCCCGCCCCCCAGATTGGATCTCAGGGGCCGCCACTGGGGGCCTATATAAAGGGGGAGGGAGGGGCTGCTGTACACAACTCCAAGGCGCAGCCCTCCTCCCCAACACATCTCCTCCTCCGTAGAGCTCGTGAAGCCTGCCGAGATCTTGCTTCTCCACCATCATCACGCCGTCGTCTTTGCCGGTGGAGCTGTCTTCCTCAACCTCTCCTTCCCCTTGCTGGATCAAGAAGGAGGAGACGTCGATCGTCCCGTACGTGTGTTGAACGCGGAGGTGCTGTCCGTTCAGCACTTGGCATCGGTGATCTGAATCACGTTCGAGTACGACTCCATCATCACCTTGCAAGCTTCCGCACGCGATCTACAAGTGGTATGTAGATGCAAACTCTCTTCCGTTACTCGTTGTTTAGATGAACTCATAGATGGATCTTGGTGAAGCCGTAGAAAAAATTTTAATTTTCTGCAACGTTCCCCAACATAGAGATAGATCAAAACGCTTAATTGGACTTTCACAAAGCACATACCTTGACAAAGTTTTGAAGAAGTTCAAAATGGATCAAGCAAAGAAAGGGTTCTTGCCTGTATTGCAAGGTGTGAAGTTGAGTAAGACTCAAAGCCCGACCACTGCAGAAGATAGAGAGAAAATGAAAAATGTTCCCTATGCTTCAGCCATAGGCTCTATCATGTATGCAATCTGTGTACGGACACGATGTGTGCCTTGCTATAAGTCTAGCAGGGAGGTACCAAAGTAATCCAAGAGTGGATCACTGGACAGCGGTCAAGAACATCCTGAAATACCTGAAAAGGACTAAGGATATGTTTCTCGTATATGGAGGTGACAAAAAGCTCATCGTAAATGGTTACGTTGATGCAAGCTTTGACACTGATCCGAACGATTCTAAATCACAAACCAGATACGTGTTTACATTAAACGGTGGAGCTGTCAGTTGGTGCAGTTCAAAGCAAAGCGTCATGGCGGGATCTACGTGTGAAGCGGAATACATAGCTGCTTCGGAAGCAGCCAATGAAGGAGTCTGGATGAAGGAGTTCATATCCGATCTAGGTGTCATACCTAGTGCATCCGGTCCAATGAAAATCTTTTGTGACAATACTGGAGCGATTGCCTTAGCGAAGGAATCCAGATTTCACAAAAGAACCAAGCACATCAAGAAACGCTTCAATTCCATCCGGGATCTAGTCCAGGTGGGAGACATAGAGATTTGCAAGATACATACGGATCTGAATATTGTAGAACCATTGACTAAGCCTCTTCCACGAGCAAAACATGATCAACACCAAGACTCCATGGGTGTTAGAATCATTACTGTGTAATCTAGATTATTGACTCTAGTGCAAGTGGGAGACTGAAGGAAATATGCCCTAGAGGCAATAATAAAGTTATTATTTATTTCCTCATATCATGATAAATGTTTATTATTCATGCTAGAATTGTATTAAGCGGAAACATAATACATGTGTGAATATATAGACAAACAGAGTGTCACTAGTATGCCTCTACTTGACTAGCTTGTTAATCAAAGATGGTTATGTTTCCTAACCATGAACAAGGAGTTGTTATTTGATTAACAAGGTCACATCATTAGTTGAATGATCTGATTGACATGACCCATTCCGTTAGCTTAGCACCCGATCGTTTAGTATGTTGCTATTGCTTCCTTCATGACTTATACATGTTCCTGTGACTATGAGATTATGCAACTCCGTTTACGGAGGAACACTTTGTGTGCTATCAAACGTCACAACGTAATCGGGTGATTATAAAGGTGCTCTCAGGTGTCTCGAAGGTACTTGTTGAGTTGCCGTATTTCGAGATTAGGATTTGTCACTCACGAATGTCTGAGAGGTATCTCTGGCCCTCTCAAGAATACACATCACTTAAGCCTTGCAAGCATTTCAACTAATGAGTTAGTTGCAAGATGATGTATTATGGAACGAGTAAAGAGACTTGCCGGTAACGAGATTGAACTAGGTATTGGATACCGACGATCGAATCTCGGTCAAGTAACATACCGATGACAAAGGGAACAACGTATGTTGTTGTGCGGTTTGACCGATAAAGATCTTCGTAGAATATGTAGGAACCAATATGGGCATCCGTGGTCCGCTATTGGTTATTGACCAGAGACGTGTCTCGGTCATGTCTACATTGTTCTCGAACCGTAGGGTCCGCACGCTTAAGGTTTCGATGAAAGTTTCATTATGAGTTTATATATTTTGATGTACCGAAGGTTGTTCGGAGTCCCGGATGTGATCACGGACATGACGAGGAGTCTCGAAATGGTCGAGACATAAAGATTGATATATTGGACGGATATATTTGGACACCGTAAAGGTTCCGGTGAGATTGGGAATATACTCGGAGTTCCGGAGGTTACCGAACCCCGGTAAGTATATGGGCCTTATTGGGCCTTAATGGAAGGGAGGAGAAGGAGCAAGGAGGGGCGCCCCCAAGCCCAATCCGAATTGAGAAGGGGCCGCCCCTTCCTTCTCCTCCCCTCTTCCTTCCTTCTCCTACTCTAATAGGAAGGGGGGGCAAACCTACTTGGAGTAGGTTTGCCGCCTAAGGGCGAGCCACCCCTTGGGCGGCCTCCTCCTCCCTCCCTCCTTTATATACGGGCGGGGGCACCCTAGACACACAAGTTGATATTGAGATCGTTCCTTAGCCGTGCGGTGCCCCCTCCACGATATTACACCTCGGTCATATTGTAGCGGTGCTTAGGTGAAGCCTGCTGACGAGAAGAACATCAAGATCGTCACCACGCCGTCGTCTTGTGGAACTCCTCCCCGCGCCTCTGCTGGATCGAAGATCGGGGTGCGTCATCGAGCTGTACGTGTGTCAAGAACTCGGAGGTGCCGGAGTAACGGTGCTTGGATCGGTTGGACCGGGAGGACGTACGACTACTTCCTCTACGTTGCATCAACGCTTCCGCTTCGGTCTACGAGGGTACGTAGACAACACTCTCCCCTCTCGGTGCTATACATCACCATGATCTCGCGTGTGCGTAGGAATTTTTTTGAAATTACTATGTTCCCCAACATTTACGTGTCCATCATCAACACTCACAGTTTTGGCCAATTCTGACTCGTTTCGTGGACAATTAATCACCGTTTTGGGGTCCCGAATCGATTTCCAAACTTGTTGAACCCCGGGGTGCATTTACGTGTCAGTCATCAACACTCGAAGTTTTGGCCGATTCTGGCCCGTTTCTTGGACACTCATTTAATAGGGGTCCCGGAGTGATTTCGACGATTGATGAACCCCAGGGTGCGTTTACATATCGGTCATCAAGACTCACATTTTTTGTCGATTTTGAGCCGTTTTGTGGTCCCGAAGCGATTTCCATGATTGTGAAACCCCAAGGTGCGATTACGTGTCGATCATCAACAATCATAGTTTGGGACAATTCTGGCCCGTTTCTTGGACTATCACTCACCGTTTTGGGGCCCCGAAGCGATTTCCATAGTTGGGAAACCCCAAGGTGCGCTTACGTGTCAGTCATCAACACTCACAATTTTGGCCGATTCTGGCCCGTTTCGTGGACTATTACTCATTGTTTTGTGGTCTCGGAGTGATTTCCACGAATAACGAACCCCCGGGTGCATTTACGTGTCGGTCATCAACACTCACAGTTTTGGCCAATTCTGGCCCGTTTCGTGGAGTATTACTCACTGCTTTGGTGTCCCGAAGTGATTTCACGATTAACGAATCCCGGGGTGCGTTTACTTGTCGGTCATCAACACTCACAGTTTTGGCCGGTTCTGGCCTGTTTCGTGGACTATTACTCAATGTTTTGGGGGTCCCAAGGCAATTTCCATGGTTGTCGAACCCCAAGGTGCGCTTACGTGTCGGTCATCAACTCTCACAGTTTTGGCCGATTCTGGCCCGTTTCATGGACTATTACTCACTGCTTTGGGGTCCCGGGGTGATTTCCATGATTAACGAACCTCGGGGTGCGTTTACCTGTCGGTCATCAACACTCACAGTTTTGGCCAATTCTGGCCTGTTTCATGGACCATTACTCACTGTTTTGGGGCCCCGGAGTGATTTCCATGATTAGCGAACCCCGGGGTGCGTTTACCTGTCGGTCTTCAACACCCACGGTTTTGGCCGATTCTGGCCCGTTTCATGGACTATTACTCACTGTTTTGGGGTCCTGGAGTGATTTCCACGATTAACGAACCCCGGGGTGCGTTTACCTACCGGTCATCAACACCCATGGTTTTGGCCGGTTCTGGGCCGTTTCGTGGACTATAACTCGTTGTTTTGCGGTCTCGGTGATTTCCACGATTAGCGAACCCCGGGGTGCGTTTACGTGTCGGTCATCAACACTCGCGGTTTTTGTCTTTTCTGAGCCGTATCGTGATCTATTACTCACCTTTTTGTGGTCCCAAAGGGGTTTCCATGGTTGTCGAACCCCAAGGTGTGCTTACGTGTTGGTCGTCAAGACTCGTAGTTTGTGTCGATTTTGGCCCGTTTCTTGGACTATTACTCAGTTTTGGGGTCCCGAAGTGATTTCCACGATTGACGAACCCCAGGGTGCATTAACGTGTCGGTCATCAACAATCGCAGTTTTGGGCCAATTCTGGACCGTTTCTTGGACTATCACTCACAGTATTGGGGTACCGAAGCGATATCCATAGTTGTGGAACACTAAGGTGCGCTTACGTGTCGGCAATCAACACTCACTGTTTTGGCCGATTCTGGCCCGTTCCATGGATTATTACTCACCGTTTTGGAGTCCCGAAGCGATTCCCATAGTTGTGGAACCCCAAGGTGCGCTTACGTGTCGGTAATCAACACTCACAGTTTTGGCCGGTTCTGGCCCATTTCATGGACTATTACTCACCGTTTTGGAGTCCCGTAGCGATTTCCATAGTTGTGAAACCCCAAGGTGCGTGTACGTGTCGATCATGAACACTCGCGGTTTTTGTCGATTCTGAGCCGTTTCGTGATCTATTACTCACCGTTTTGTGGTACCAAAGGGATTTCCATGGTTGTCGAACCCCAACGTGTGCTTACGTGTTGGTCGTCAAGACTCGTAGTTTGTGCCGATTCTGGCCCGTTTCTTGGACTATTACTCGGTTTTTGGGTCCCGAACTGATTTCCACGATTGATGAACCCCAGGGTACATTTATGTGTCGGTCATGAACACTCACAACTTTGGCAGATTCTGGTCCATTGTGTGCACTATTACTCATCGTTTTGGGGTCCGGAATCGATTTCCAAAATTGTTGAACCCCAAGGTGCGCTTACGTGTTAGTCATCAACACTCGAAGTTTTGGCCGATTTTGGCCCATTTCTTGGACTATTTCTCACTTAATTGGGGTCCCGGAGTGATTTTGACGATTGATGAACCCCGGGTTGCGATTACATGTCGGTCATCAAGACTCGCGGTTTTTGTCGATTCTGAGCCGTTTCATGATCTATTACTCACCGTTTTGTGGTCCGAAGCGATTTCCATGGTTGTGAAACCCCAAGGTGCGCTTACGTGTCAGTCATCAACAATCGTAGTTTGGGATGATTCTGGCCCGTTTCTTGGACTATCACTCACCATTTTGGGGTCCTGAAGCAATTTCCATAGTTGTGAAACCCCAAGGTGCGCTTACGTGTCAGTCATCAACACTCACAATTTTGGCCGATTCTAGCCCATTTCATGGACTATTACTCACTGTTTTGTGGTCCCGAAGTGTTTTCCATGATTAACGAACCCTTGGTGCGCCTACGTGTCGGTCATCAACACTCACAGTTTTGGCCGATCCTGGCCCGTTTCATGGAGTATTACCCACTGTTTTCGGGTCCCGGAGTGATTTCCACGATTAATGAACCCCAGGGTGCGTTTACCTGTCGGTCATCAACACCCACAGTTTTGGCCGATTCTGGCCCGTTTCATGGACTATTACTCACTATTTTGGGTTCCCAGAGTGATTTCCATGATTAACGAGCCCCGGGGTACGTTTACGTGTCGGTCATGAACACTCACGGTTTATGTCGATTCTGAGCTGTATCCTGATCTATTACTCACCTTTTTGTGGTCCCAAAGAGATTTCTATGGTTGTCGAAGTCCAAGGTGTGCTTACGTGTTGGTCGTCAAGACTTCTAGTTTGTGCAGATTCTGGCCCGTTTCTTGGACTGTTACTTGGTTTTGGGGTCCGGAAGTGATTACCACGATTGACGAACCCCGGGGTGCATTTATGTGTCGGTCATCAACACTCACAACTTTGGTCGATTCTGGTCCGTTGCATGCACTATTACTCCCTGTTATGGGGTCCCAGAGGAATTTCCATGATTGACGATTCTCGAGGTGTGTTTACGTGTCCGTTGTCAACACTCACAGTTTTGGCCATTTCTGACCCGTTTCTTGGACAGTAACTCACCGTTTTGGGGTCCCGAATCGATTTCGAAAGTTGTTGAACCCCAAGGTGCGCTTACGTGTCAGTCATCAACACTCATAGCTGGTGTCCCCATTGCACAACACAAACACTTGGCTGCTGGTTTACTTTGCAGCTAAGTGTCAATCTCTTCTTTTCCCCTGGAATGATTGATTTCCTCAGTTATACTAAGGTCACTAGGGTCAATCCACTAGACATGGTTGGTCCGGCCAAAACGAGCTATTTGCACTAGTGCGCGTGGTGATCACGCTTGCTTCATGCATATCACGCGCTCTACCTTCTTCCTGTCCCCGTTCTCGTCGGCTCTCTCCTCGTCTCGACCTCCATTCATGTCCTGAAGCTCCCCCGTGATGCCCTGCATCGCCCTGCGTCGCTGCTTCGTCGTGGTTCGCCATAAATGAACCGCTAGCTCCATGCCCGTGCCATGCCCCGCCTCTGTCCTCCATTAGAGCACTGTTCAAGCTCGTTTGTGATGATCCAGAGCCTTCCCCGCGCCTATATAAGAGACCCGACCTCCTCCGTAGCTCACAGATCCCTCCCCCGCCACATTTTCCCTCTGGAATGACCGCATCTGGCCGTTGTTCGCCGTCACCCTCCATGGCCGCCTCGGCCTCGGCTTGGGTCCGGCCACCACAGGCCTCCCCACGCCTCCCCTCGTCCCACTCAGCCGCCCCACCCCCTTGTCCCCTCGCCGGAGCGGCCGCATCGCCGAGAACCGTCGCCCCCGAAGCTCCTGGCGCCTCCCGTCACCGCGACCTTCCCTCCTCTCCATTCCTCCCCGCGCCTTCCTTCTCCCCTAAATGGAGGAGGCGCAGCCCCGCAGTCCCGCCGGTGCCCTCGGCCGGGCCGTGGGTTCGCCGGAGTTGGCCGGCCCCTTGGACGTTTCCTTCCCCTGCCCCTGCTCTGTTCCACGAGAGGAACAGAGGCACGGGAGGAAGAAGACAAGCGCCCGTGCCCCCTCCCCTGCGCCTGGGACCCATGCGCCAGTGGACCAAGGCCCAGGTCCACATGGATAAGTGGAGGCGTATTTCTCAGTTTACGCCTACGCCTTATCCACTCAGGGACCTGTTTGCTGAAGAAATATTCACAAATTGGTCCTAGATCTTCATCACCTTATATCTCCACAACCGTAACCTCAAATGAGGTGATTCCAAAGCCTACTTATTCGTCCCGTCGAGCCCTTTCTGTTTGTTTCACTTTCATTTTGTTTGGAATTCTGAAAATGACCTTTTTGCCCTTGCACATAAACAGCCCCTCCGAGAGAGAACTGTTTCCGGCAAATCTTTCCGCGGCTTCACCGCACTTCTCCCCGGTGCCTTCTTCATACCCAGGCAAGCCATAATACCCACTTACATTATAGTCATGCAGTAGCCATGGTTTTCAACTTGAATATTTAATAAATGTTTGATTGTTTAAAACATGGTTACCATTATTCCGGTGATGTTTAGATTTGCATGTTCACTTTTGTGCTATGTTGTCTTGTACTCTGTTATCATGTTCTACCTGCTAGTATTTCCTTTCATATGTTTATGCTTGCTGGTAGTACATGTTGATGTTGGTGATGGTCTTCGGTGCATGAATGTCGTATGTCCCGAGTACCGTTGTTATGCATGTTCCATTGCATCCAGTTGGTTAAATGCTTGCATGTCATGGCATAATGATGCCGGTTACTTTCACTTTAAGTTGAACCTGGTAATAACTCAACTTGAACATGTTGTTGACCGGGTCATGGTGCACCGAAACGAAGTCTTTCCCAAAGGCAACCACATTTGCTTGGTATGGGGCAAATAGAATTGGTTCATTGTCGTGCCTCTGGTCGGTGCCTCCATCTAGGAAAGTTATGGGCGTGCTGTACCCTAGCCCGGTAAGCAGGCATAACCTTGTGTGCCCGTTGTTAAGTTTTTGGATCCGGGTCCCAGAGTGGATCGTGGCCACGACGGTAGTCGATGTGTCTTGAGGTAGACACGGGGCCACCCAGGACTAGCCCGATGGTGATTGAGTCGGAGTGGCCGGGAGAGTGTCATGGCAATGATGTGGTTTCGTCGGAATGTCGTTGGTCCACCCGAATGGGAGTGCGAGGCCATGGGTTCCGTAGTGTGGGTCCAGTGTGCTACCTCTACAGAGTGTATTAATCTATCGATAGCAGAGTCCACGGTTATGGACACGCTTGAAAGTAGGGTACACCATGGGTCAACACTTAATAAATTTGCACACTAAGTATGCACTAAGGTGATGGCAGAAAGGCCATCGTGTTGAATTGGACCAAATGTGGTCGTGGTTCTGATCGCCGTAAGGATCACGGGCCATTTATTGGTTGGGTTGTGATCGCAGTAAGGATCACGGGCAATTTATTGGTCGGGTTGTGATCGCCGTAAGGATCACGGGCCATTTATTGGTCGGGTTGTGATCGCCGTAAGGATCAGGGGCCATTTATTGGTCGGGTTGTGATCATAGTAAGGATCACAGGCCATTTATTGGTCGTGGTTGTGATCGCCATAAGGATCACGAGTTTGTCTCTGTGTTCATCACGTTTGTAATCTGGAAATGATCACGTTCTGTAAGCTAGTCCAATGGATGAGTACTACTTAAGCATAGTCACAGCATGTTGGATATATTGTTGCATGCTAGTATCGTCAGATTCATATGTGCATGCCAGCTTCATGTTGTTCTAGCTGTATCATGTTCCTGTTGAAGCCATGTTGCTATGATGACATCATGTTAATTTCTGCTTAACCTGTAATTGCCATGCTGTTGTTTGTCTTGAATGCTTCTGGTTATTGTGAGCTTGCAAGTACATTCAATGTCTCGACCGGCATGTCATGCCGCTTTGCGAATCATTCCGGTTTGATTGCTTGTTTGTCGTGGAGTCCTTGTTTGCGAGCTAGGATAAGCGTTCCACCAGAGTACTGCGGAGTGGAGTTCACCACCGTCGTCGTTGTTCATTGCTAGAGTTCTTCCATTTGATCGTGTTGTTCTGCTGCTTGCATAGAGCAACAGTGGCAGGCGTAGTGTCGCCGTGCCGATGTAACCCCTGTACCCAAATAGATTGTAATAAAGAGCTAGTTTGTTCTATGCTAAGCAGTGCCGTATTCCAGAAGACTTCATCTCGATCTCTGGGCTAGAATAGAGGGCGTTCCGGTTTTCTTTGAGCTGGGGTGTCACAGGCTTGGTATCAGAGCAGGTCTGGCTGTAGGACGCCCTAGACCGCGCGAACGTTAGAAAGCGGTAGTATAAACCCCAGTTGGTTTGTTGCACTTGATTGCTGCATTTGTTTGTCGCATAGCATGCACATAGATTTTTATTTAGTCGCTAATGGTTAATCTTGTGAGTGTAGGTGGCGTCGTTTTCGATCCACCGCCTGCGCCCTCCTTCTTATCATGCCTGCTCTTCGGTGTGATGCGACCACATTATCATCCATGCACTCCATCTCGTTCTTTTAGCAACCCTTGCTGACCTTTGTTATCAGAAAAGGGCAATGCCATTAGACCCAGTGTCGAGGATATACCCCGCGGTATGACCCGGCCGGATGTATAACCCGGCCGGACTTGGCGACTCACTAATGACCCGCCCTGACTGGACGACTCACTAAGTGACCCGCCCGAGCCTGGCGACTTATGGGTGACCTGGCAAGCGGATCAGAGGAGCGACAAGACCCGGGAGCCCAAGAGGTTCAAGGCCCAGAAGACCGTCTTACGTTATGGTAGGCCGGCTTAAGAAGAAGGAAGCAAGACCCGGACTTGTATTCAACTTGTAAGAAAAGATAGACTAGTCCTAGTCCTACTAGGACTCCACATGTAACCCGCCCCTATAACTTATATAAGGAGGGGCATGGCTCCCCAAAGAGGGACAAGCAACAAGAAACAATCTCTAGAGCTAGACACAAAGAGCCGGCTTACCGGCGACTCCCTCATGATCATAACGAGACCTAGCCGCAAACAGCATGTAGGGTTATTACCGGATGATGTTTCCCGGGGCCCGAAGCTGTCTAAATCTTTATCTTGTGTGTTGATCCACCTCGCGACTCTCGTCCCGCTCAACCCCTCTCAAGCTACCACATAGATGCGTTGGCCTCGCGACTAAGTCCTGACACTAAGGACATCTGCCGTGACAATAACACGACAGTTGGCGCCCACCGTGGGGCCAGACGCACGTTGGTGTTGAGTTCTTGGAGGGATTTTTCTCAAGGATCGAGCAGTTAGCAATTTTCCGGCTAAACAAGAACCGGCGTGGAAGTATTCATAGCAACTACGATTTCGACAATCAAGGTTGAAGATATTTTTAGCGGTGGTGTGTATGAGATTGAGATCAAGAGGGTTTATAGTTGCATCTCTGCATTGCCACGACTTACGATCTGCCGAGGCTGGTAGGAGATGATTTCATCTATACACCGATCAGTCCTGAAGTCTACCGAGTCTGACAAGAGATCGGTTTCGTTTAAAACAAAGTCAATGGGATCTGTCCGTCTGCAGAACCATGAGATCGATGGCAGCCAACCACAAAGGAATTATTTAGTTTGGCACGGATTTCAAACAAGACCATCGAATCTACCATATGAAGCTACTGGTACAATATGGATCAGACTTTTTCAGCTTACTATATTGAGCAAATCAACAGTTGATTCCTATTCACGCAGCCGGGTGGTCAATGGGAAGTCAGATCGGTCTTTTTTGGTGTGTCATTGTAGGAAACGGAGACACCTGGCAAGTTTTTCTGCTGCGTTTTGTCTGAGCCGCCGAGTCGCTTGACACGGATCGCGTGCATCATCTGCTCGTACAACAGGATAAGGACAAGTGTTTTACTTAAGCACACGTGAGGTCTTCAGACCAACCTATTGCATGCATTTGAATCAAGTTGTCATAGTGCCTGAATGATGGAAAAGTCAAAACCTGATGGATTCCTATGCCTCCTCCACGTGAGGCGGTTCAAGTGTTCATGTGAAAAGCACTCAACTAAGCATTTCTTGCTAGAAAATTCCAAAGAAGTACAACCGGTGTACACACATGGAGAAAGTACAACCACTGTGCCTACGGACTGCCTGGCCCATGAGTCGCCCCGGCCACCGAGTGGTCTCGCCAGGTCGAGGCGCCCTCGCTTGAGCCGCCTGTGTACCACGGCCGGCTCTTGCCTTGGTCGGTTTCGCTTCCACCGAGCCGCTTTCATCATTACGCTTCATCAAATCGCCGTTGCCGCTCCTCGTTGTTATCGGCATCAACCCGGCGTCCGCATCAGGCCGACCCCGAATCACCGTTCTTCACTTCTGCCTCAACCTGCCATGACTCGCCGCCCTTGCTGTGGCTGTCAGCGAGCCGTCGTTTCTAAAAACCGCCGATGCTCCTTGCCTTTGCGGCCTCGTCATCGCACTGCTCGGACTCGCCATCGCACCTCTGTGTCGCTTTGAACCGCCGTCGCAAGGTTACAACCGTGCTTGAGCCTCCCCCTTTTGTCGTTTGCCTTCGAGCCTCCCCGCGTCGAGTCGCTGCCTGCTTATGCCACAGAGGCCTCGTCTCCACCGAGTTCTGATCGAACCCCGCCGCATTTGGAGGGCCACCGAACACCATGGGCCGTTTCAAAGTTTGATGGATGGATGGTTATTTGATTGGATGTGAAGGCCATCACTTGGTCAAATTTTGGTCAGACTACCGTGCAGTTACTGCCTACAGAACATACGTCAGGATAAGTCGACCCGCGATAAGCCGTTGGCTTTGTAGGAGCCGCTTCCTTCTGCTGTGTGTTGCCGCGGCCTTGAGTCATTGCCAATTCTAAGTCAGTTGTCTCCATTGTCGCGGCTTCGTCATTGTTGAAATAAAAGTCAAGTTGCCAGGTATTTAATGACCCGGAGAATGACCCGGAGGGTCTTTGCCTGAACCGCCGGGACTATATTGAATCGTTGGCATGCCTGAGCCGCCTCTGTCGCGGTGAACGGATCATCCGCCGTCCGAACAAATCAGGTGATATCCATCCAAGTTTGTTTTATTAGCACATTGTTTTTGTCAAAGAACAAATTATCTTTGCCTTGGTCTGCAATATTGTTTATGCATGGCAATTATTTATGACAGAAAGTGATATTATACCGCGGAGATGGAGGCACGCCAACATCTTATTGCATGTGGTCGCTGTTACTCAACGGACTCCGCACTTGACCACAAAGCCGTGGCCGTCTCTCGCGACCGTGCCGGCTTACAATGCCGTGGCCGTCTCTCGTGACCACACCGGCTTACAACAAAGAGGACAACTTGCTCGTCCGCACCGGTTTACAACACCACGGCCGGTCCATCTGTCTATGCCACCTCTGATGTTACGGTCGTATTTACTGTCCGTCTCTCGTGGTCTGGTCTACATCGACACACCGGGCCGCACTTGTCTGGATGAGCTGTTTATTGAGTACAAGCAAGTCACTACTTGGGAAGCCCGGTTTTCTTCCAACAAATTAGAGGCAAGTTATTATATATTATCACCGCCGTAAATGACCGGATGGTTCAATGGGCAGGCGCACAAGTCGCCGCCACTACAGTTTGGTTAAACTTCAAACGGCCAGTTGGAAGGAACCATTGGACGAGTTGCTGACACAGCTCATTTATAACCCGCCGCAGTCAGCTCAACCTTCTATGGATTCACATCCCGCTATCAATGCCAACGATATACACCTTCTGCTATGGTCAAATATGGAGAATCTCAAGCCAAAACCTCGAGTCGTCTTGAGACTCGGGGGCTACAATGATATGACTCGGCAAAATTGGCCGGTGTTAGTGAATTCAAGAACTCCGGGTCATTGGAGGGAAGGTAACCCGATTCCGGAGGCTACCGCTATATTGGTGAACAATTTAAAGGCTGTTAGAAGATTTCCGGCTCAAAATAAGGATTCTGGTTTAAAATCTGGTTCAAGAGACATCTTTCTCCCACAAAGCATTAAAGCTCTCAAATCCGGTTCAAAAGCGATCCCAGGGTAAATTTGTCCCTCACAAATTTTTGAAGCTCTCAAATCCGGTTCAAAATCCGGCTCAAGGTAAATTTGTCCCTCACAAATTTTTAAAGCTTTCAAATCCAGTTTAAAGTTCTAGTTCAAAAAGCATTAATCTCTCGCAAGTTTGAGTTCTCAGAAAAATGAAAGGTTGCCAAAAGAACTTGCTGCCATGATGCGCGGTTCAAACTTGGGTATCCTGCCTTCAGGCTTATCTTATTATGATCACTTGGGGGCTTCCTGTTCATCGAGCATAGCTATCAGTACCCTCTTGATCGGTGCAATGCCAAAACTTATATGATCACTTGGGGGCTTCTTGTTCAAACATAGGTCGTATTCGAACCAAAGAGAACATAGCTGTCGATACCCTCTTGATCGGCATACTGCCAAACCCACTAGGGGGCTTCTTGATCATATCTGGATCGTAGCTTAACCCCTTTGGGTCTGACCTGGTTTGTATTCGAACCAGTGTCATTAAACAACTCTTATGGTAACTTGGGGGCTTCCTGTTCAAACATAGGTCGTATTCGAACCAAAGAGAACATAGCTGTCGATACCCACTTGATCGGCATCGCCAAAGCCACTGGGGGCTATATGATCGTATTCGAATCTTAGCTTAACCCCTTTGGAACGGTTTACTGATCGTATCCGAATCAGAAGCCTCAAAAGCTTTTATTCTATATCTGGTAAAGTTTATTACAGCCACAATTACTTAACTTGAGACCTGTTGGGGATTATATCTCAAATATATATAAGTGTTTTATGCTTAACCCGGCTTGACTTTGACTATAAGTCGCCAGCTTATGACAATCATCATCTATGTGGAAGCATTGGCTTCTAAGGATTGGGTTATCACCCTTATTGCATGTGTCATGTAAACCAGCAAGACAAATTCAATATCACAAAGGGTTATATGTGAGGTATTATGACCATACTCATGCAAACCGCCAAGGGTTCTTGTGATCTACTTGTGTGCGGGTAAGACTACATATGGGGAGTTACCATACCTGCTTTTGACGTTAAGTCGCCAGGCATATGTTGTTTAAACTCATGCGTGATTTGCGTAACTATGACATATAAATGATTAAGTTCAAGCTCATTACCAAAGTTGATGCTTCAAAATGATTATCCGCTCGATTTTTCTCAAAGGCTATAAGCCGCTGGGTTATAAAAATTCCGGCTTACAATGGAGGCGTATTAAATCGCCATCGGCCAAGAGTTGTCGGGTATTTAAACTCCAGTTTTACTTGTCAACCGATGAGATCTTGAATAGCCAACATGGCTGGATTTTTATTATGATTATCAATAACCAGTATTATGATTGAGGTTTTCAAAGTCGCTTTAGTGCAACGGCTATTATCTTTATCAATGGGCATGATTTATTTTACAATGGAGGAAATAGTCTCGAGTCGATGCAGGCTTACGACCCGGCCCTTGGGGGCTACATTATTCAAGTTGAGTTACATCAAATAAGCAAGTCTCATGTAGCTGCAAGCATGCACCATGACACTTGGGGCCTAATGCAAAGTCATTTTTATTGGCCTTATTGAAGACCCGACTCGTCCCATTGTAATGAGCCGGCCCTTGGGGGCTACCAATTGCTCCTGTTAAAATTCAAGGTACATAAGCCTTATTCCATTATATTGAAGGATCCACTCCTCAGTTGGTAAAGCACAAAGCTCTTAACCCTGTGGATATGGGTTCAAGCCCTAGGATGGGAGTTACATCATATGATATTATTTTCAATGAAAAGTCCCAGTTCAGTGTTATCTTACTGAGCCGGCCCTTGGAGGCTACACGTCGCTACTCAAGTATACATGATTATATTTACGAAGTCCCTGCTCATTATTGCATAATGACCCAGCCTTTGGGGGCTACATTGGTTGAAGTTTTTATGAGCATAAGGCAATTACAAGTCCCGGGTTGCTGCAAGCATGACAACTTGGCACTTGGGGGCTACATATGAGGAATACTTAGTTCTGACTAGTGATTGAGATGAACAATATGGATTTATTCAAAGTGGTAATATTTATATTGAATCAAGTCTTAAGTCATCATTTTGATCTGCTCAAGACTTGGGGGCTACAGGTAACACGGATATAAGGAGAAATATTTTCAAATTCTCAGTTTTTGAGCAAACCAGATTGACCCGGCATCATCAATAATTATGACCCGGCGTTGGCAACAATCGTGACCCGGCGTCTATAAACAGTCATGACCCGGAACCATCAATTTTTATAACCCGACGATTTTGCAAATCATAGCTTGGCAAGTTCTACATTTTCAAGCTGGCTGAATATCTGCTGAATATTTCAAGACCAATATTTTTGTCAAGTCAGAGCATTGAAGGCCGACTCAAATGGATGCTTTATTTACAATATTTCTGCTACAAGAAAATTGATTATGAAGTTGGTCTATTGACCCGGATTTTCCAGAAGGAGGAGATGACAAGGACTTAAGGATGATCAAGTGCTGGCTTACAAGAATATTTGACCCGGAGTACAACCTGTCAATTTGTTCTTGTGTTTATGTTGCAGATCAGTTTAACATGGATAAATCCAAATTAAACTTGGGGGCTAATGTCGGGGATATACCTCGCGGTATGACCCGGCCGGATGTATAACCCGGCCGGACTTGGCGACTCACTAATGACCCGCCCTGACTGGACGACTCACTAAGTTACCCGCCCGAGCCTGGCGACTTATGGGTGACCTGGCAAGCGGATCAGAGGAGCGACAAGACCCGGGGGCCCAAGAGGTTCAAGGCCCAGAAGACCGTCTTACGTTATGGTAGGCCGGCTTAAGAGGAAGGAAGCAAGACCCGGACTTGTATTCAACTTGTAAGAAAAGATAGACTAGTCCTAGTCCTACTAGGACTCCACATGTAACCCGCCCCTCTAATTTATATAAGGAGGGGCAGGGCTCCCCAAAGAGGGACAAGCAACAAGAAACAATCTCTAGGGCTAGACACAAAGAGCCGGCTTACCGGCGACTCCCTCATGATCATAACGAGACCCAGCCGCAAACAACATGTAGGGTTATTACCAGATGATGTTTCCCTGGGCTTGAAGCTGTCTAAATCCTTGTCTTGTGTGTTTTTGAGAACTGATGACAGTGGGGGAGATCCCCACTGACTTTGTATTATAAAGTTAAATGGTTAGTACAGTCCCAACAGTCCAGCTCAGTTAGCCTACAGTCCTACTACATAATATCTACTACATAGTAGAGGATAGGGGGGGGGGGTAAAAGGAGAATAGTTATAGATGGTGATATCCCCCTAATTACAATGCAGCTACTATAGATAAGATAAAAGGAGTTTGCTCCTGTTTGGCCCTATGGACCAACATAGCAAAATCATGTTTGAATCTGTTTTTCCAGGAAGCAAAGGACGTCTGGACCCCTCTGAAGTGTTTATCATTCCTTTCCTTCCAGATCCCCCAGGCCGCCACCGTGAACACCTCCATGAACATTTGGCCATTCCAAGAGCTTTTGCCAGCGTGTAGTAAAGTGAGTCTGCAATCCCCAGTTGGCCACTGAATCCCAAGACTGTCCCAACACCTTTTACTAAACGGACAGTTAAAGAAGAGGTGAGTAACGTCTTCTTCAGGTGGGTTTTGGCAGAGTAAACAGGCATAATCATCATTCTGGATTTTATAGTACCTCCTTCTCAAAGATATTTACGTGTTTAACCGATCACCAACAAAGAGCCAAAGAACATTTTCCATTGCATGGTACATTTTGTCTTCCAAATCCAGCAAAAGGCCTCATCCACCTGCACATCCTTGATGCAGTGCTCATAGAATTTAGTTGCTTTAAATCCAGACCCCCCCCCACACACAATTCCATGCATCATCCCTGGCAGCCAGGGACACGTCCGACGTGGCCAGCTGCAGGCTGGTCACCTCAAGCCTAGCTTCCAGTGAGAGGGGTAGGTGAAAGATGTCTCCCAACCTCACTGATGAGAGAAGAGACTGGACTGACACATCTTGATTCTTGGCAAAGGAGAAGGCTCTCGGGAATGTGTCCTGGAACAGGCCATCCTTCCAATCGTCTTTCCAGAAGAGGATCGAGTCACCCGACCCAACGGTCGCCCTGGTAACCCCTCTGTATATATCAGATAACTGCATTAGATCTTTCCACCAGAACGAGCCGCAAAGGTCCGCTGCATGCGGAGTTTGATTGCTGTAATAGGAATTCCAGACAAGCTGAACCCAGGGTACATCTTGTCTGTTGTAGAACTTATGAAGTTGTTTCAGCAGTAAACCTTGATTCTGAACCTTGAGGTTTATGATCCCTAAGCCTCCCTTGTTTTTCGGTCTGCAAACCATGTCCCAAGCTGCGAGGGAACTGCCTTTGGTGCCATCCTCTGTTTTCCTTAGCCACAGACAGGATCTTCGAAGTTTGTCCAGGTGCTCAATGATCCTGGGGTTCAGCTTGATGGAGCACATCGCATAAATCGTGAGCGAAGTCACGACCGAGTTGAGAAGAGTCAATTTGGAGCCATAATCAAGCAAGGAAACTGCCGCTGGAATCTTTCTCTGCACTGCGGTTACCATGGGCAGCAGATCAGTAACTGTGGGGCGGGTCGTCCCCATAGGCAGCCCAAGATACGTGAATGGCATTTGCCCAACGACACATCCGAAAATCTCTGCCAATTCACGCGATTTCGCTGGTTCCAGGTTGATTGGGATCATCGTAGATTTATGAAAATTGATTTTCAGACCAACTGACGTAGCGTAATCCAGCAGAATTTTCTTGAGGACACTTGCTTGATTCGGGCAAGCTGGGAAAACCAGAATCGTGTCATCCGCATACTGAATAACGGGGTAGTTGTCGTCATGTGACCGAATCGGCAGGTGCAGCTGCCCAGCGCTGCAGGCTTCATTGATCGCCGATTGCAAAAGGTCTGCAGCAAGAACAAAAATTAAGGGCGAGAGTGGATCGCCCTGTCTCACTCCACAAAGACAGGCGAATTGTTTCCCCGGTGTACCGTTGAGTAACACGGAGGAGATGCCGGAGGAGAAAATGCTTCTGATACATCCAATCCACCTCTCATCGAATCCCATGTGCCTCATGATCTCAATCGTAGGTTCATGTTGAATTGTGTCAAAGGCTTTTGCGAAGTCTAACTTTAGCGCATGCAAGCGCGCCCAAGCTTGACATCGGTGGATGTATTTAAAGGCCCAAGCCGAGCAATCTTGAATTGATCTCCTTTAAGAAAACCGCATCGTTTTTATGGATGATTTGGAGGATTACTTTACGCAACCGATTAGCCAAGAGCTTGGTTATCAACTTGAGACAAGAATTCAGAGGGTGATGGGCCCGTAATCATTTGCGCCTCAAAGTAGTATGACTTCGGGATTAAGGTGATAAACCCCGAGTTTAGGCTTTGTAGATCTAGCTTCCCTTCAAAGAACTCCTCACAAAGGGTGTAAAAATCATGCTTTATTATATGCCAGCATGATTTCAAAAAGCACCCGTTAAAACCAACTGGCCCAGGCGCACGATCGGAGGGCATTTCTCGGACAACTTTATCAATCTCCTCATGTGTAAAAGGTTTTGTCAGGTCATCTAATCCTTCCACCTTTTTAATTAACCTAGACAGGTCAAATTTCATGTCGTGCGGCTCCGCCCTGCCCAATCTGTTTTTGTATGTCTGATAAAGCTCAAGCGCTTTCCCTACATGGTCAGAAACGATCGATCCATCAGATAATTTCAAAGAGGCGATCGAGTTTCTTCTAAAACGCTCACTGGCTGCGGAGTGAAAGAACTTGGTGTTGTCCCCCCCACACTGGAACCATCTAACCGTGTATCGCTTCTTCCAGTATTCCCGTTTATACCCAAGGAGGACAACTTGATGCTCCTTAAGAATAACACGGAAATTCTTCTCTGGTATTGTGAGAGGCCTTAAATCCTCAATCCCATCTAATTCAAGGAGAGCCCAGTTGGAATTATCAATACACAGATTCAGTCTGGAGATGTTTTTGCTCCACTTCTTCAGAGCATATCTGAGATGCTTAAATTTTTTGCTCAACACGGCAGCCGAATTATGTGCAAAGTAGTTTTTGTTCCATGTGGACTGCACCACTTCAAAGAAACCAGGGTGTGATATCCAGAAATTCTCAAAATGAAAGATCTTCGATTTAGGGACAGAGGTCTCAATTGAGATCACACACGGCACATGATCCGAGACCGGTTTTGGGAGCGGTGCAACAGTCGTGTTGGGGTAACTGGAGGTCCAATTGGCCGAGGTGAAGAACCAATCAAGCTGCTCAAGCAGTGGATCTGTCTGCATGTTACTCCATGTAAACCTCCTCCCCTTTATCGGCAGTTCAACTAGGGCTTGCGATTGTATGAAATCATTGAAGGTGAGCATGTCATTAGCATTCCCTCCAGGCTTATTACGATTGTCCGGGGCTCTGATATAGTTGAAATCACCGCATAACAACCAGTCCTCATTGTTCGGAATATCTAGGTCAAACAGCAAGGAAGTAAAGGTTGTCCTAACAGGGCCATCACATGGGCCATAAATATTAAACAAGTTCCACGATTTGGTAGTTTGTAAGGAGGTAAACTGAATACCCAAAGCAAAAGATTCAGAGCAGATAAGATCACCACTGAATATCGAACTATCCCATAAAGTGATCAGGCCTCCAGAAGCCCCGTGAGAGGGCACAACTTCAAATTTATCAAACCGGTTTGGACAGAAAGTTCTTACAAAGGACTTATCAAAAGAGACACGCTTAGTTTCTTGAAGACAGATAACAGAACAACCACTACTATCGATTGCATTTTGCAATGCCAAAAGCTTCTGATCAGAGTTGATCCCCCGCATGTTCCAGCACAACACCTTCCACGCCTTATGCATCAGCCTGGGGATCTTCACGCTCCTGCACCGCCAAGGACGCGAGCAGTTTCTGCTTGCTTAACTGATCCGGGCGTAGTCCACACATATTAGTACCAATAGATTGTATGGTAGAAATAGGTGTGGGAGGGGGGATATCACTAGGTACCTTGTTGGCCTTAGTCGGAGCACATGGCGCTGTGGCAGAAGAAGCACATTGCACTTGAGGAACTTTGCGTGGTTTCACTTTGGACTGCGCTGGTTTCTTGTCAGACATGGGCGGGACTTTAAAACCATCGTACTTGTTAGCACGCGCACTTCGGCGCAACATAACGGTATCCACATGATCCGGTTCATTAGCTAGCAGAGAGCTAATGTGATCAGCAATAGATCCAGATCTCTGCATGTTCAGGTCATCACCAGAAGGAGTTTCAGCAGAAACAGTATCTTCCCCAATGTCACTGCAGCGAACACCCAATGAGATACCCTGAAACGAAGAGGCAAAAATGCGATCAAGCACATCATCTTCAGGGGAGATGGACTCCATCATGGCACGGGCAATCCCGTGTAGGTGTTGCTGCAGGAGAGTAAACGGATTGAGCGGCAGATAAGCTCCTTCAGGGTGGCCAGCAGGAAGCAGAGTCTTTGTGTAGATCCTTTTAAGCATGCCTCCAATCCAACGCAGCAGCTCCAAGTCTGCAGTTATGAGGAAGGAGATATAATCGCCCCCAGCCCTGACAAATGCAAACTGAGCTGTAGGGACCCCACTAATAAAGTTATCTGTCAGTTCTTCAACCTGAGAGAATTCAGACCAAACATCTGATAGATTATCCACAATGTTGTTCTCTTGGTGCACTCCATCCATGAGAGAGGGACCATCATACTTAAAGAATGTTCTGAAACTGAACCCAGTGTAAGGAGGTGGGACTACCGGCCAAGCTGCCCAGCCATTTTCCTGAACTTCTTCCTGCACTTGTCCAGCAACGTTCCATATCTGCTCATTGGCCACCTGCTGGGCCTCCATCTCATTTATCCTGGCTTGTTGCATCAGAGTATAATATGGGAGTTGATATGGGTGGGGGGAAGCATTGAAGAGGGGTGGACCATCCTCATTGTCCACCAGCCCAGGCACTGTGTCTCTGCCATTCAGAACATAAACTGGGACTGACCAAGAAATTAGGCCTTAATGTGGACACAATCAGACTATGTGGTACTTGCGCTATGTCCTTAATGTGGCACTTCACTAAAATTCTAGCTTTGTTCTCATTGGGCCTTGGCCAAGCTATTAGCTTGCCAAAGTTAGATACAACCTTATGCACATAGTGCTCTGTCATGTAATCCATTGGAAAAGCTAACATCATGATCCAGACTTCATATTGAAACGCAGGCCTCCTCATATTGATACCCTCATCATGTGGGGTGAGAATGAAATAGGAGTCGTCATCTATCACATGAGGACCACCTCTAATGGCCTCATCTCTGCTCTGCATATCTTCAAAAGCAACGCAACCAATGCCGAGGGGATAAACAAACTCATCTGAAATCTGGTACTCCAAATCCTCCCTAATGATGCGGCAAATCTCGTCCAACCAGAATCTCTTCTGATGATTGGGAGGAGGAGGCTGAATCGAGATGATAGCGTACCTGTCATGGTTTAATGGCGGGTCATCCACCACCATGACACTCCTCTGCAGACGATGGTTGGGCCCCCTCTCAATGGTGGCAGCAAGCGGAGCAAACTCGAACGGCTGGACCGAAAAGTTCGCCATCTTGACGCCGGAGTTGGGCGCTGACGCAACAGAGTTCTTGGATGGCGATGGTGGAGCCAGTTCGGAAGGGGCAGAGGGGGTTTTGGAAACATAGGAGACTAGACGGGATTGGGTCCCCCGGGCGGTGGAGTTGACAGCTGAAGCAGCGGGGAGTCGTATCGGCATGCAATTAGAAGATGACACGTCAACACGTGGTGGGATTTTCTGTTTCACTTGCCAAACAGAACTCCGATTATATGCCCGTGCGTTACGATTTCCATGATTTGTTTTTTGGGCAATAGCATGGCATTGGTTATGTAACTCATAAACCCCAATTCTGCCCGAGGAGGGTACGGGCTGCCATTTAAACCTGGGCCAGTGTTGCTGATGCAGCTGCCCATGGGCTGTGTGTCCCGAAAGGCCGCATGATGCACAACGAATAAGGCGAGGGCATTGCTTAACACGGTGGTCCTTTCTACAACATGCATTACACACATTGTTACATCCCAGCATGCATGCTGCCTCCAAAGAACGTGAAACACTGCAGGTGCACTCATGGATCAGATTGATGCATCTTTGACAAAACTTACCTGGGCAGTCCCCAACCAGATGGCCATGTCGCAAGCAATTCAAACATTTCAATAGTCTGGCATCAATATAGTCTTGAGTAGGCACATCTTTGATTTGTACCATGGTCTTGACCTCATCATCCGAATACCCGGTTTGCCAGCCATCCATAACATGCAATAGTTTTTCATCCGGGATGGACTGCCAGTATATTTTCTTGAATTGTGGGCCATGAAAAGAGGTGCGGATTTTATGCCGAAAATCTTTCTGATTGAGAACAAAATCCCCCACTGTAATATTCAAATCACGATCCGAAAATATCGGGAATTCGAACTTGCCAAGAGGGATACTCTCCCCGACCGGCGAGGTAGACACCTTCGCCGCCGGTAGCTCTGTTGAGCGAGAATTAACCAATTGCTGCTGCTCTCGAAGCTAAGTAGATCGTATAGCGATCGGCCTAACCTCAGGAAGATGATCATCAACATGCCAACTCATATCAGAATAATCCACAACCGAAAGATCACCACGGTAGAGGTGGAAATGACAGACAAAATCAGGCCAGATGCGGTCTCTAAGACCATAGATGAAATGACCAACTCGATTTGAAGCCACAGAGAACCGAAAACGACGATCACTTAGCCTCAAAACCCTAAACCCAGAGCTGATACCACCAACGCACGATTGCAGGGCAAGAGCCACAGATTCTTCTTTAAGAGTGAATGATGCCGAGGAGAAAGAGACCATAAGGAAGAATTCCTTGGCAGATCTAGGGTTGGCTGGTGAGAAGTGCACCGTAGATTGGAACTTGTCACGTACCTGAGATTCAATCGCCAGACCAGGGGAGAAGTCCCAATGGAGAAGACTCTCCATGAGGGGTCTGTGGATGTCACCGCCGGAGTGGCCAGAGACAGTGGCAGAAGATGGTGGCCACCGGGGCCGGAGTGGCCGCCGGCGGAGGCGCCTAGGAGGGGGCCTTGTGTGTTGATCCGCCTCGCGACTCTCGTCCCGCTCAACCCCTCTCAAGCTACCACATAGATGCGTTGGCCTCGCGACTAAGTCCTGACACTAAGGACATCTGCCGTGACAATTCCACGACACCCAGTCTTCCACTGTTATCTTGTCTTGTCATTTCATTCTTTGGATGGGTACGATTCCCTTCATAAGCTTGATGATGAGGTAGTCGTAACTTTTGTGTCTCGCTACTTGATCGTTAAGTCCGTCCTCACCTGTGTATCCATCCAGATCCAGCCACTATTCAACCAGTGCTTGGTGTAGTTTCGGTTACTCCAACTCCTTTCCACACATGGATATAATTTTTGTGCACACCGCCACAACATATTAGATCGTAATACCGGAGTTTCCGCGAGATTTGTGTGCTTAGGTGTGCATGCATATTATTGTGTGAGCAATAATATGAGATGATTGCTTAATTAATTATATTAGTAGTATTGTCGTGGTGGGCACATGATAGATGCCAAGGGATGGCTAAAGAGAGGAGCAGGCTCGAGGGCGCAGGTGGGCTCCAGAGGTGAGGTTGGCATGAGCGAGCGCGGGAGCCGGACATACCCAGGTTCGGGGCTCTCCGGGGAGATAATACCCCTAGTCCTGCCGAGTGTGTGGAGGAGGAAGGAAGCTGGCCAAGGCTTGGGCTGCTCCTTCTCCCCGGTGTTGCTCTTTGGTGGCTAGTCCTATGCTTACTTGCTTCTCTCTCGTATGTGTCTCTTGCTTGGCCGCCTGATCGCGGGCTCCTGGGGGGTTTTATAGACCAACCCCCCCAGGGGTACAATGGTAATGTTACAGGTCGGTGGGTCCATATTGTTGGTGTCCGGTGACCCGGGCTGGGCCCCGCTGAGGGCTTGTGGTTCGCCGGGTTCCCCTAGATGCGGGCCCCGCAGGCCTAGGGGAACTGTGCGCCATCTTGTCGATCGTCAGGGCGTGGCCGAGTCGAGTCGTGTATAGTGCTCTCCGTCAGGATGCCGCTTACTGTCGTCAGCGGTGAGGGCGGGGGCACTGTAGCCACGTTAGCCCTGGTCAGTGGGAAGGTGAGGGGCACTGTTGCCACGCTCCCGTTGACTAGAGGCATGGGCGGGGCACTGTTGCCTCGGTCATTGTTGATTGAAGACTCGTCCCCATCGTACGGCCTGAATGGGACGGGAGCTGACCTGCGGCTAGGTTGTGTAGCATGCCACGGGTAGTGCTGGCTTGTTGAGGAAGCTTTGGTCGTGCCGAGTTTGGCTGTCTTGCGCTAGTCGTTGGGGCCGAGTCGACGTGTCCTGCCGGGTCGCCGAGCCCGGCCGGGTCGAGCGACCCGGCCAAGTGCGTGCCGGTTTTGAGGGGCGGTGCCAGCCCCGTTGTTTTTGAAGAGGATCCGGGTTCCGTTGCCTGCCCGGGGTCCATCCCCCCTGACAAGTATGCTTGTGTGCTTTTGTTTTAGTCGTTTCTTTTGTTCCTTTCTTTGGGCCTCCGGTGTGACAAATTTTCCCCCTATTAAAGTTGCTCGTCAACCGACACCGGACCCGAAGAGTCAGCCAGAAATGTATATATTTGGAAACTCAACTAAACAGAATGGAATTGTCAGCAGACTCAAGTGAAATTGGAAATAGCTCGTCCGAATACAAAAGAAATCCTGGATGGAATGTCAGTATAAATTTTGCATTAACGTGCACTCCTCACAACAGTATGGAATACTCAGCCAATTGCATTCAGATTGTGGAATATCTGAGTTGGAATACGGGGTGTTCCGATTTTCTCCGAGCCGGGGTGCCACATGTGTTTACCTGTCGGTCATCAACACCCATAGTTTTGGCCGATTCTGTCCTATTTCATGGACTATTACTCACTATTTTGGAATCCCAGAGTGATTTCCACGATTAACGAGCCCCGGGGTGCGTTTACGTGTCGGTCATGAACACTCGCGATTTTTGTCGATTTTGAGCCGTTTCGTGATCTGTTACTCACCGTTTTGTGGTTCCAAAGGGATTTCCATGGTTGTCGAAGCCCAAGGTGTGTTTACGTATTGGTCGTCAAGACTCGTAGTTTGTGTCGATTCTGGCCCGTTTCTTGGAGTATTACTTGGTTTTGGGGTCCCTAAGTGATTTCCACGATTGACGAACCCCAGGGTACATTTATGTGTCGGTCATCAATATTCACAACTTTGGCCGATTCTGGTCCGTTGCATGCACTATTACTCGCCGTTTTGGGGTCCCAGAGCGATTTCCACGATTGACGATTCCCGAGGTGTGTTTACTTGTCCGTTGTCAAACACTCACAGTTTTGGCCAATTCTGACCCGTTTCGTGGACAGGTACTCACCGTTTTGGGGTCCCAAATCGATTTCCAAAGTTGTTGTACCCAAGGTGAGCTTACGTGTCAGTCATCAACACTCGAAGTTTTGGCCGATTCTGGCTCGTTTCCTGTTCTATTTCTCACTATATTGGGGTCCCGGAGTGATTTCGACGATTGACGAACCCCGGGGTGCATTTACATGTCGGTCATCAAGACTTGCGGTTTTTGTCGATTCTGAGCCATTTCGTGATCTATTACACGTTTTGTGGTCCTGAAGCGATTTCCATGGTTGTGAAACCCCAAGGTGCGCTTACGTGTTGGTTACCAACAATCACGGTTTGGGCGATTCTGACCCGTTTCTTGGACTATCACTGACAGTTTTGGGGTCCCGAAGCGATTTCCATAGTTGTGGAACCCCAAGGTGCGCTTATGTGTCGGTAATCAACACTCATAGTTTTGGCCGATTTTGGCCCGTTTCATAGACTATTACTCACCGTTTTGGAGTCCCGTAGCGATTTCTATAGTTTTGAGACCCCAAGGTGCGCTTACGTGTCAGTCATCAACACTCACAAATTTGGCCGATTCTGGCCCATTTCGTGGACTATTTGATGCGGAGCATCCGTCCATCATCCCCATGGACTCTACATCAACACATCCAACACCACAAGGACCGATGACTCGAGCACGTGCAAGAGCTCTCGAAACCGAGGTGACATCACTCCTATCACAACTCTCCTTCGATTCACATGAGACATAGTTGCTACCTCAAACGGAAACTCTATGCATACTCAAGTACCAAGGAGTCAACCATGAAGGGGCTAGGAGGCAAGGAGAACCGGAAGCGGAAGACATGCGAGAAGACAGAGAGGAGAAAGCAACAAGGACCAGGGAGGCCGGACGATCCGGACGGAGGCCCGGACGATCTGGACAGAGCCCGGATGATCCGGACCCCGGTCCGGACGATCCGGCTAAATCGACCGAAGGCAACAGAAGCTCCTCCCCGAAGCCGGACGATCTGGACCCTGTCCCGGATCATCCGGACCCCGCCCGGACGTCCGGACCGTCTGACGGACATCCGGCCCTGCGCCGCCACCAGCCGAGCACCCGGATCATCCGGGCCTACACCCGGATCATCCGGACCAGCCCGGATCATCCGGACCCCCGTCCGGATCATCCGGCCAGCGCCTGTGTGCTCGTGTTGGGCTGAGCCCATGTACCCCTTCGCCCCAAACTCTATATATAGGACCCCATATCCTCCCTTTGAGACTTAGCATTGGATTAGCTCATATTTGTGTGTGAGAGCCTTTGCTCATCCACCGGCACTTCTCCTCGGAGATCAGGACCTCCGTCTAGGAGAAGATCCCTCGGATTCAAGACCCCTATACGGGAAGATCCCCTCGTGGATTCAAGACCTCCTCTCGGAGAAGAACGGCTACTTTTGTATCTTTCCTTTGTTGATTTTGGACCATGTATCACTCGTGCTTCGATGATCTAGACCTTGTGTGATTGATCTCTTGTCGGTTGAGTGTCTCTCTCGTTCTTCCCCGTGATTTCCTCTCGTGCTTCGCGTGTTCTTCGTGTTCCTCCGTGAGGATCCCTCCAAACGTGAAAGATCGATTTAATTAGGGTTCCACCCTACATCATATGGTATCATGAGCCACGTTGATCACGCTTTTGGAGCCCCTACCTCGTGATTTCTAGCTTGATTTTGTTGTTTTCGTCCTAAAAACCCGAAAATCCCCACAAAAATACCCCCAAATTTTTTTGTGATTTGTTGGTTTTGATGATGTTTTGTTGTTTTTGATCCGTGGATTCGGTGTGTAACTCGTGGATGTTGTGTTTCCCCACCTTCTCCCCCTCGAAATCCATCCAAAATCCCCGAAATCGTCAAATCCCACCCCATTTTCGTGTTCTTGCCGAGCAGTTCCCGTGCGTGGTTGACCTGCCCGGATCATCCAGACCAAGTCCCGGGTCATCCGGACTCGCCCGGATCATCCGGCTCCTGGCCTGGATCATTCGGCTTCCTCTGCCGAAACTGCAGTTCTGCAGTCCGCCATCCACCTCCACCACCATCCACACATACATACATCCTCCCCACCCCATCCACCACCATTTCCACTTGCCAAACCCCAACACTCAACCTCCGTACTACCATTCGAATTTGATTTCGACAATTTGAGTGAGATTTCCGTGTCCTCTTGTGTTTCGGCTATTTAGGCGCGGTGTGACATCAACAACAAACGCTCATTTTGGTCGACTACTCATCTTCGCGACGGACGGTAACATCAACGACACCTTTGTCATACCTTGCAATTGCATTGATAACCATCATATACCATCTTTTGGGTTGCTTTCCCACCGAGACTAGCCATTGAGTATTGCTGGCAACGTGACTTGTGCACATTAGTTGCATACACCATATCATACATACCATCGAGGTGCATATCTCGGAATCAACTTGTGTGTCACAAAGTTGTCATCGCATACACAATTGCTATCTTAGTCCGTCAAGTTTGCATAAGAAAAGAGCTCAAAAGAGAAAGAGCCACTCAAGCTTTTAAGCAAAGAGGAAAGATAAGCAAAGAGCTTATAAGCAACAAGCATAGCATCATACAACATTAAGATTGTCATATAAGATCATCTTGGATCATTGCATCGATACACCATACATATAGCATACGTGGGATAGAGATCGTTGCATTTTTGCCTAGTAGGTTGTGCACAAGCTCCGTATCCGCCTATTGTGCAATCGTGCTAGCGTCTCTCTAGTATTGTGCAACAAGAGCATTTTCGTGGATTCCACATTTTGGCTCACTTTTGGTTTGCACAATCCCATTTATCTATTTGCGTGTGTGTTTCCGTGTACCACTACTTGCTTGGTCTACTTGTTGCATATGCGAATTTGCGAATCTTCTTCAACATTTTTGAGTCAAGCTAATGATTGCAATCAATTTTGTACCACCATCCTAACCAAGCTCCACCAAAGGCTTTTATTTGTGTAGGTGTGAGAATCGACAAGGATCGGTACCAATAGTGCTATTTCATTGTCCGCATTTGAGTGAACTTGATTCATCTTCAACTTCGGTCAAAGGTACATTGGTATTCATTCTTCTCCTTCTACCACTCACAATTTGGTTGAAATGATGGATAGGCCAAGTTCTTCTACAAATCCACTCTTCATCGACCAAGACGACGACATGTCATCATACGTCACCAAGAGCCACCTCTTTGGCGCACAACGAGCTCTACATCAAGAGCAACAAGCAATGAGCAAACGCATCGACAACCTCTCCACCGACTTGCGACTCTCCGAGCAACGTACAAGAGACTACTTCGACAACAAACTCGACGCGCAAAAGAAAGAGAACGATGCAAGAATGGACGAGATCCGCGCCTTGTTGGTAAACCGGCGTACTTCTACTTCTTCACACTCAAGACGGAGCCACTCAAGTCGCCACTCCGACGACTGTCGGGGCGTCTCTCTGTGTGGCCACGAGCACCTATGGGGCAGGGGGGCCCTTCTAGTCCGGCAAGGGAGCGGAGGGCGTGCGCAGAGCAGATCGAGGTCGGGCGCACGGGGGAGACGGGCGATTTTTACCCAGCTTCGGGGCTCTCCGGAGAGATAAAACCCCTACTGCTGCTTTGTGTTTGTATTTGTTCTTGCTCGAGAGCGCGAGCGTATGGTGGTGTTGGATGCCTCGAATGGACCGAACCCCTTCTACGTGCGCATGGCCCTCCCTTTTATAGTCTGAAGGGGGCACCAACAGGTGGCAGCGTAGGAATAGGGGGTAAAAGAGTAAAAACGCAGGTTGGTAGAACAGTGTCCTACCTAACTCTGACGGCAGGGGACAAGGGCATTTAATGCCCGTCCGGTCGCCCCAACAGTGTAAATAAACGACCGTTACGTGAGCCACCAGTTGCCACGATGGTCTCCTTGTCAGCTCCGCTTGCCACCTCGCTCCGCATGGCTGTACAGCGCCTCGCCACGTGCTCCTGGGATGGCCCTGGGGCGACACGTCGCTGGATGCGCTGGAGTTCGGGTGCAGGGTGGCAGCCTTGCCGCGGCAAGCGCCTTGCCGCGACCCTTCTCTTGTTGCGCCGGCAAGCTTGCCGGTCGTCGGGCCTTGCCGGGACGCGCGGGGCGTCGCGGCAAGTTCCTCTGGAGCGCCTTGGTTGGCCTTCCCGGCAAGCTCCTCTTGCCGGGGTCTTTGTCTTCTTAGCTGATACTTTGTTCTTGAATGGCAGTAATAGAAAATGACGGAGGGTCTTGGCGGGCGCCCGGCAAGCCCTGCCGCGGGGCGCTGCGACTGCCCGTGCACAAGTTCAGGGTACTAAGGTACCCCCTACTTTAGTACACCGACAGGAGCCCCCGGGCCTGGGCCATACACGGTGCCGAGCGCTGTTGGGCGAGTCCAAAACAGGCACGGCACGCTGCCCTAGGTCCATACAAAACCCACGCCGCTCCACCGCCCTCCTCCAGAACGGCACGCGTCGATTGCGGCGTCGTGGGGCGTGGGTAGTCGCGCAATTTTCAAGGCGCCCACCCTTGTGATCACGGGCAGGTGAGGTCACTTCATCTGCCGCCTGCCGCCTTCCGCCACGCTGCTCCCATGCGCGTGGGGTCGTCGGGCGGTGAAGGTGGGAAACCGAGCCGTCGGGCGGAGGTGGTGGGTCGGCCCGTTCCTCTGCTCCCCCCGTGCTCCGATTGGCTGAGCGGGGCGGCCGAGCCCCTACCTCACTCCTTAAAAAGGGCGGAAGGGGAGCGCAAAAATCCCGCACTTCCTCCTCTTCTCCTTTCTTCAACTTCGCTTCCCTTCCTCTCACCCGCCATGGAGAGAGGAACCTGATCCTTCGTCGGTGGCGGCAAGGGTCGCCACAGTAGCAGCGCCTCTCCTATCTCAGCGCCAGGTGGTGGAGCCAGCCACGAGGGAAGAGGGAGGCGCGCGTCATGGGCGAGTCGAGGGCGTGGTCGGAGCGCTCGGGGAAGAGGCGGCCGGGGCGGTGCGCCACCCCCGCCTCCGCCGGCAGCTCCTCTCCTCGAGGCGGTCCACACCGGGGACGATCCCTGGGAGTTCTTCGTCTGCTGCGCTGGGCACCTGCGTCGTCGCCTCCGTCTTCGGCTCCGTTTGCAAGCGCGATGGGGCCGGACCTGCCCGAGATGTTGGAATTGCGCATGAGGGGCTGTGGGATCAGCGGCACGCGTGTTAGTGTCGTATCCCTAGCCCCCGGCGTGATGTATTTCGATCGAGGGTGGAAGACGTTCGCCCGCATCCACAGCTTGACGGCGGGGTTCACCCTCCATTTTATGTTAATGGAGGGCGACCTTCTCGCCGTCAAGGTCTTCGGGGACTCCGGCACTCGGGCGAGATGCTGCGTGGACAGCTCCTCCAATAGCGAAGGCTCCTCCTCGAGCGAGAGTGACGAGGAGGGGAGCGACAGCAACGACGAGGACGGCGGGTCCGACCCGGCCTTCTGAACTCCCCGGGGCCGTCTCCTTGGGCGGCTGGCGTAGGGAGGCTGCGGAAGAGGAAGAGGGGTGGCGGCAAGGCCGTCAAGTCGAATCTGAGGCGAGGTGCCTCGATAAGCGTCTTGACACCCTGCCACCCCGTCTTCGAGCTCTGCTTCCGACGCCTCCGTCTCCGCCAAGCTCCTGGCCGGCCCCCGGGATGTTCTCTTGGTGTCTTCTGGCACCCGTAGCCCACCTAGGCGCCCCTTTTGCCCTCCCCGGCAAACTTCTCTTGCCGGGGCCTCCTTGACCTACCTCCTGAAGAGAGAAAGAGGAGAGGGATTACGGGCATCTTATCTTTTTTAATTTGTAAGCCCTCGGGCCTTAGCTGCATTTAAAACTTGTAATCCTCTCTATCATGTTTTTCATCCTCTACGGACTTGTATTGGAATGGGATGTTTTTTAATGAAAAGAGGGGAATGCTTGCCGGGTTATATCCTTTACTTGATTCTGTGCCTTGTATGTTTCCACCCCACGCTTTTGAGGAACTTGCGGCGCAAGCACACTTGCTGAGTCGCGAACATCAAGAGCCATTGGCGGTGCTGTTTCCGCAAGAAACCTTGTCGGGCGATTGCAGCAAGACTTGTATTGTTGAGCGGACTCGAAAACAAATCAAGGGCGCAACTTAGCTGCGATTCGGCTCCTCCGCGCACAGGTTTTCCCATGCAAGGCACGCTCGTTCAAGGACGCGGCCTCGCATTCTCCAGTCCATAAGAGGATACATGATGAGGGATGAAAAACTTATCTGATATCACAGCTCCCGGCGACTTTGGCTTGCCGGGGGTGAATCTTGGTATTTGCAGCCCCGGCAACTCTGGCTCGCCGAGACCCAGGTGTCGGTGCGCCTTTCTTTGTCCTTGTCGCTGACATCGCGGCCCCCGGGGACCCTGGCTTGCCGCGTAGGAATCTTGGTACTCGCAGCCCCCAGCAACGCTGGTTTGCCGGGGCCCAGGTGCCAGCGCGCCCTCCTGTTCTTTCCTTGCCGCTGTTATTTTAGTTATGAAAACAACTTAGACAGCGCCGCAATAAGTTACTTTTTGTGGCGTAACCTCGTGTTGGGCAATGCAATGCTATGTTTCACCCTTTGTATGTTTACACTCTACGTTTTTAGGGGACTTGCCGGCGCATACACGCTTGCTGAGTGCGGAACATCAGCAACCCGCTGGCGGTGTTGCCTCCGGCAAGAAACCTTGTTGGGCTAGTTGCAGCGCGCTTTCATTGTTGAGCGGACTCGAAAACAAATCAAGGGTGTAACTTAGCCACGAGTCGGCTCCTCCACGCGCAAGTTTCCCATACAAAGGACGTCCCACGGCAAGGCTTGCTACGTTACATCCTCTACCCCATTACATCCCTTATATGTTTTTACCCTACGCTTTTAGGAAACTTGCCGGCGCGAACACACTTGCTGAGTGCGGAACATTAGCAGCCCGCTGGCGGTGTTGTCTCCGGCAAGAAACCTCGTCGGGCCAGTTGCGGCGCACTTTTATTGTTGAGCGGACTCGAAACAAAGCAAGGGCGCAACTTAACCACGAGTCGGTTCCTCCGCGCACGGGTTTTCCATACAAGGCACGAACGTTCAAGGAATATAACATAGAAATTTTAAAACTGAAAGTGTTTTGTACTCAAACTTGGGCAACTTAGCTTTTCCGTCTTCTGCGCTTCGGCAGGGCCGTACTTCTCCCTTGATTCCCTCCCTTGTACGTTTTCTCCCTCACGCTTTCAGGGAATCCGGCCAAGATACACGCTTCTTTGAGTCTGGAACATCGGCAGTTCATTGGCGGTGTTGCCTCCGGCAGGAAGAACTCGTCGGGCTAGTTGCAGCGCGCTTGTATTGTTGAGCGGACTCGAAAACAAAGCAAGGGCGCAACTTAGCCACGATTCGACCCCTTTGCGCACGGGTTTTCCATACAAGGTATGGCTTTTCAAGGAATACGACTCAAAAGTTTGAAACTGATTGCTCTCTTTGCTCTACTTGCCGGTGGAGCTCGATGGCGCGTCCTCGACGGCGGCGCAGCACTCCGGGGAGGTGCGCTTGCCGGAGTAGGCACCAGAGCTGTTCCTGCCGGACTTAGTCTTTGGTAGAACTGTCTTTGCCTTCTTGCACTTGCCGGTGGAGCTCGATGGTGCGTCCTCCACGGCAGCGCAGCACTTCGGAGAGGTGCGCTTGCCGGAGTGGGCATCAGAGCTACTCTTGCCGGACTTGGCCTTCTTCTTCCCCCGGGGAGCTTCAGCGGCAAGTGAATCGCGTTCTGCCGCTGCTGCTGCTTCCCGGTAGATCCTGTCGGTGCAGATAAGTGCATCTTTCTTGTCGCCTTGGACAGAAATGACACTTATCGGACCAGGCATCTTGAGCACATTATAGGCGTGGTGAGAGGCTGCCATGAACTTGGCGAGCGCTGGTCGTCCGAGTATCCCATTGTAAGGCAATGGGATATCAGCAACATCGAATGTGACTTTCTCTGTCCTGAAATTCAGCTCGCTGCCAAATGTCACTGGCAGTGTGATCTTCCCCTTCGGCTTGCTCCTTCCCGGATTTATCCCTTGAAAGGTACCAGTTTCTTCGAGCTCGTTGTCGGGGATCTGGAGCTTCTTGAGCACTGCGGAGGAGATCAGGTTCAGGCCGGCCCCACCGTCAACCAACATCTTTGTGACCTTGAGGTTGCGGATTGTTGGTGAGACCAACATCGGTAAGCACCCGACCGCAGTGATGCGGTCAGGGTGATCCTCAACATCGAAGACGATGGGCGTGCTGGACCACTTCAGAGGCTTGCGCGACTCGACGGACGGCTCTGCTGCGTTTACTTCTCGCACCCACTGCTTGAGTTGGCGGTGCGAGGAGTGCAGAGAGGCACCGCCGTCAATGCACAACACCTCCGTTGCCTTCTGAAACTCTTGGTCATAGGTCTCATCTTCCTCCATCTCATCATCCTCATCTTCATCTTCGTCCTTGTCGCGGCCACGGGGAGGCCTGTCTCCTTGCCGTGGCTTGGCCTTGCCGCGGTGCCCTCCCCGGGCGGGGAACTTCTTGCCGGATCCTCCGCCACCTCCCTGGGCTCTCTCCTTCTCGCGGCGCTCGTACTCAGCTTTCTGTAGCTCCACCATCTGCTCGACTTTCTTGCAGGTTTGGAGATCATGGCCCTTGGTGTGGTGGATCTTGCAATACCGCTTGCCGGAGCCATCCTGCTTGTCGGCGGCTACCACAGCCTCGCCGGAGTCATCAGCTTTGGCCTTGTCGGAGCCGCCTCCGTTCTTGAATGCTCGATAGCTAGCACATCCTTAGCCTTTCTCTTCTGTTGTTCCGCCTCGGTTCTTCCTTGCCGGGCGGCATCCTCACCGCCGATCCTTCGCTCCTGCAATCTCTCCGGGATTTTCCTCCTCCTCAGCCCGTGCACACTTATCGGCGAGCATAGAGCTCGCCGACATCTCGATCTTGCACATCGCCATATCCTCCCTCATCCTGCGGTTACGCGCGTTCGATGGAACGCGCCGATAACCGCGGCGGGTGGACGTGCGGGATGTTGCGCCGCACTGGCTGAATCTCTGTATGTACTTGCGCAGGGCTCTCCTCCTTCGGGCGGCAGATGCAGATCACTCTCCGCCATGGGGTTTGTGGCACTGTGAAGGCGCCGACAAACCGATGACACAGTCCGCCCATGAAGAGATGGAGCCGTCCGGCAAGTGCATGAGCCAAGATCGGCGTTGGGCTTGAGCACCAACGGGAAGTAGTTGGCGAGATTTTCTCGTCGCGCCCTCGCATCGCTGCCGCGATTGTGTAGATCTTTGAGGAACTCCGACGGATGTATCCTGCCATCATACTTCTCGGGCACGTCGGGCTTGAAGTTCTTGGTTCTAGGGCACTGGACTTGCCGCAACTCACGGGTGAACGCAGGGCAACCTGCCGCGTACGGCAAGTCGCCTGGTTCCCCTGGCGCATGCATATCGATAGTGGGCCCAGCGCGCTGGTCGGATTGACGTCGCGCTTCCCTTCTACGCTCGATGCGAGTGCGAGCGTCTTCGTGCTGTCGTTCTTGGAGAACGTGGCGTTGATCGCGGCGGGTTCGCGGGTCCGACGACGCGGTGGAGTCGGCGTCGGGGTTGGCCCGGCGAGCCGGCGATCTTGGCCTTCGGGGCTGGGAGTGCACGGAGGTGGCACCCCCAGCGGTCTTGTCGGCGTCGGCTTGCGCCTGGGCGCCTCGCCGGGGCTTCGATGCGCTCGGTTGCTGGGGCTTGTCGCCGTTGGCGAAGCCGATGAGGCTGTAAATGGTCATCCTCCAGTCGTCAATCTTGTGTGGCACCGGAGGGTAATCTAGAAGCAGCTGGGCTCGGGCCAGTGCTTCCTCTGCTGTCTTGGGTGGCGGTGGCGACGAGCGGCGCGAGGAGCGATATGTGCTCGGACTTCCAACTGGATTGGAAGGAGCAACGCCCGTCCGGCGATCACCTCGCTTGCGCCAAAGATCTTTGGCGTGCATGCTGGTTTCAACGCCTCGCGACCCACCAGCTTGGCCTTGCTCCAATCGCGAGCACGGTGCTAGGAGCACCGGGCGTTGTCGACCTTGCACCTCCCGGGAAGGGTGTGGTGTCTGCATGGTCGCCGGCGCTATGGGCCTTGTTTTTGGACCTGGTGACGACGTGAGTCCCACCGTCGGCACCCGCTCCTCCGCCGGCGTCCACCCCACCGCCCGCTTGCTCCAACGGTGGTGGAAGAATCGATGTAGACGGAGCGGCCACCTCCGAAGGCTTCTTCTTTGGTGGCATGTTGATGAAGGCGTTGATGTAGCGCGCGCGAAGACCGGATCAGATGCTCATGACCTCGACGCCCCCCTACCTGGCGCGCCAAAGATGTCGGGGCGTCTCTCTGTGTGGCCACAAGCACCTATGGGGCAGGGGGCCCCTTCTAGTCCGGCAAGGGAGCGGAGGGCGTGCGCAGAGCAGATCGAGGTCGGGCGCGCGGGGGAGACGGGCGATTTTACCCAACCGGGGCTCTCCGAGAGATAAAACCCCATCGCTGCTTTGTGTTTGTATTTGTTCTTGCTCGAGGCGAGTATGGTGGTGTTGGATGCGTCGAATGGACCGAACCCCTTCTCGTCGCATGGCCCTCCTTTTATAGTCGAAGGGCACCAACAGGTGGCAGCGTGGGAAGAGGGGTAAAGAGTAAAACGCAGGTTGGTACAACAATGTCCTACCTAACTCGGCGGGGGACAAGGGCATTTAATGCCCGTCCGGTCGCCTACAACAAAGTAAAGAAACGACCGTTAGGTGAGCCACCGTTGCCACGATGGTCTCCTTGTCGCTCCGCCACCTCGCTCCGCATGGCTGTGCGGCGCCTGCCCACGTGCTCTGGGATGGCCACAGGCGACACGTCATTGGATGCGCTGGAGTTCGGGTGCAGGGTGGCAGCCTTGCCGCGGCCCTTCTCTCGTTGCGCCGGCAAGCTTGCCGGTCGTCGGGCCTTGCCGGGACGCGCGGGGCATCGCGGCAAGTTCCTCTGGAGCGCCTTGGTTGGCCTTCCCGGCAAGCTCATCTTGCCGGGGTCTTTGTCTTCTTAGCTGATACTTTGTTCTTGAATGGCAGTAATAGAAAATGAGGGAGGGTCTTGGCGGGCGCCTGCAAGCCTGCCTGCCATGGGCGCCAATGACGCCCGTGCACAAGTTCGGGGTACTAAGGTACCCCCTACTTTAGTACACCAACAACGACTCCTTCTCCGACACAAGTACACCGTCATTGAACACTCTTCGACGAGCCGCGCGTCAAGACCGTCATGCATCTCGCAACCCGCTACACGACAAGATTCCCCAAGATCAAGTTGATGAACAAGTTCCTCGTCCTCAATCGAACCAAGTGGCGTTTGCTCAAGCTCAAGAACAACAACGTCTTCGTCGCCAACAAGAACAAGAACGAGCGCGCCTACATCAAGAGCAACAAGACGCCGAGGTTCAACGTCTTCAACAACAACAACGAGAAGCACAAGCTCTTGAGGCGGAACGTGCCCTTCAAGCATCAAGTCGAGCTCTCGCCAATCGCAATCGCGAAAGGCGCAATCAAGAGGAAGCACTTTGAGAAGAAATACAAGAGAGGAACTACCACCCGCGTGCGCAACGTCAAGCCCCACAAGCTCCTCCACAAGCTCCTCAAGCTCAACCTCAAACTCAAGGTTAACAAGAGAAGTTGATCATGGACTTCCTCCTCGCCAAGAGCAACATGACGATGATTACCCTCCACGTCAAGAACGTCATCATCAACATCAACCTCAAAACAATGAAGAGCAACGCTATGGAAAGCTCAAGTTCACAATGCCCAAGTTCAATGGAACCAATGACCCCGAAGAGTACCTCTCATGGGCATTGAAGGTCGACAAAATCTTTCGTTTGCACAACTATGAGGAAGAGAAGAAGATCGCTATGGCATCACTTGAGTTCCAAGACTATGTGCTCATATGGTGGGAACAAGTCCTTGAGCGCCGACAAGCAAGAGGTGAACCTCCAATCACCACTTGGGCTCAAATGAAGGATGTCATGCGAGCACGCTTTGTGCCCACCTACTACAACCGTGATCTTTTCAAGAAGCTACAACTCCTCAAGCAAGGAACAAAGAGTGTTGAAGAATACTACAAGGAAATGGAGATTGCAATGATTCGAGCCAATGTCACGGAAGATGATGAGCAAACAATGGCACGATTCTTGAATGGCCTCAATCACCCCATCAAGAAGATCGCCGATTTCCAACCCTACTCCAACCTCATTGAGCTCGTGCATCAAGCTACAAAGGCGGAACGACAAGTGCAAGATGACTTCAAGTACGCCAAGTACTCATCCAAGACATTCGGCTTCTCCAACAACCAAGCTTCAACAACTACTCCAACTTCGACATCAACCAAGCCTTCTCCAAGCAACGACGACAAGTCAAGTTACAAGAAAGCTTCTACAAGTTCAAGTCGTCCTCCTCCTACTACAAGCAACTCCAAGCCGCGTGCTTCATCATCTACTCCAACCGATGAGAACGTCAAGACAAGCTCCTTCAAGTGTTTTACTTGCGGCGGCCGAGGCCACAAGTCATATGAATGCACCAACAAGCGCACCATGATATTCAACGACGATGGCACCTCGACTCAATGAGTGAAGATGAAATGGGCGCTATTGAGCAAGTGGCCATGCACCAAGCATCAATGAGGATGAAGATGATCAAGTCTTTTGTGATGAAGATACAAGTCCCGCTCTTGTTGTCTCAAAAGTCTTGACACTTCAACATCAACAAGAAGAAGACCAACGATGCCACATCTTCCACACAAAGGCCGGCATCAATGGGAGATCCATCAAGGTCATCATCGATGGAGGTAGTTGCCACAACTTGGCAAGCGAAGAACTATGCTCCAAGCTCCAATTGGTCAAGAAGAAGCATCCGCAACCCTACAAGGTTCAATGGCTAAGTGACTCGGCACTATCTGAGTTGAGCATACGGTCCAAGTATCATTCAAAATAGGTGCATATGAGGACACTTTGGAGTGTGATGTGGTCCCAATGACCGTATGCCACCTCCTCCTTGGTCGGCCATGGCAATTCGACCGTGGTGTCTACCACAATGGGCGTACAAACCACTATAGCTTCAAGATGAAAGGCAGAGAATATGTCCTACGACCCATATCTCCTAGTCAAGTGATAGCCGACAAACAAGCCACCAACCAAAGAGAGAAGAGTGAGAAAGGGAGCCACCAAAAAGTGAATGAGAGCCACAAGCCAAATTTGAGCGCCTCTTCGCCTAGAGAGAAAAACCTCATACTATTCGCCACCAAACATGAGATGAGAGAAGTGTGTGAGAACCCATCGAGTGTGATGCACTTTGTGCTTGTGTGCAAGGATGGCGATACCAAAACTAACACCACTCATGAGCTACCTATGGTGTTTCAATCTCTTTTGCAGGAATTTCAAGATGTTTTCCCCGATGAGCTACCTCCGGGTCTACCTCCTCTTCGAGGCATTGAGCATCGAATCGACCTCATCCCCGGAGCGCCACTTCCAAACAAAGCTCCATACCGTGTCAATCCCGAAGAAACCAAGGAGATTCAACGGCACGTAGAACAACTACTCGACAACGGTCATGTACGTGAAAGCTTAAGCCCTTGTGCCGTTCCCGTTATTCTTGTGCCTAAGCCCGATGGAAGTTTCCGTTTGTGTTCCGATTGTAGACCTATAAATGCTATCACCGTGCGCTATAGGCATCCCATTCCTCGCTTAGATGATATGCTTGATGAACTTAGTGGAGCCAACTTTTTCTCAAAAATTGATCTTAAAAGTGGCTATTATCAAATCCGCATTCATGAGGTTGATGAATGGAAAACTGCTTTCAAAACAAAATTTGGCCTATATGAGTGGTTGGTTATGCCTATGGGTTTGTCGGAAGCTCCCGGAACTTTTGTGCATCTCATGCATCATGTACTTCGTCCATACATTGGAATCTTTGTTGTGGTTTACTTCGATGATATTCTTGTGTTTAGCAAAACCATGAAAGAGCATATTGATCATGTTAAGCTTGTTTTGCAAACACTTCGAAAGGAAAGTCTTTATGCCAACTTGAAAAAATGCACTTTTGGCGTTGACAAAGTGGTTTTCTTGGGTTTTGTTGTCTCTTCCAAGGGTGTCCATGTTGATGAAACTAAGATCAAAGCAATTAAAACTTGGCCCCAACCCACCAATCTGCAACAAGTGCGAAGTTTCCTTGGTCTTGCAGGTTTTTATCGTCGATTTGTGAAAAACTTTAGCACCATTGCAGCTCCTTTGCATGCTTTGAGTAAGAAGAATACTCCTTTTATTTGGGGACCTTTGCAATCCAACGCTTTTGATGAGCTCAAGTCTTTACTTACTCATGCTCCGATTCTTGCTTTGCCCAATTTTGACAAAACTTTTGAGGTCCATTGTGATGCAAGTGGTACCGGAATTGGCGGAGTTTTAATGCAAGAAAAATGAGTCATTGATTATTTTAGTGAAAAACTCTCCGGTGCTCAACTTAACTATCCCGTGTATGACAAGGAATTGTATGCTTTAGTGCGTGTGCTACATGTTTGGGAACATTATCTTAGACCTCATGAGTTTGTCATCCATACCGATCATGAAACGCTTAAGTACTTAAAAGGTCAAACTAAATTGAACAAGCGTCATGCCAAATGGAGTGAATTTATTGAATCTTTCCCATACGTGATCAAGTACATTAAGGGCAAGGAAAATGTAGTTGCCGATGCACTTTCACGCATATGCACGCTTGTCACCCAACTTGAGTTGACTGTTATTGGTTTTGAGCACATCAAAGATTTGTATGCTAGCGATCCATCTTTTGCACCTCATTATGCTAAATGTTTGACGCATACATCTTGGGAACAATATTACCTCAAGGATGGTTATCTTATGAGAGCTAACAAACTATGCATACCCGAGTCTTCTCTTCGTTTGCTCCTTTTGCAAGAGGCTCATGGCGGTGGACTCATGGGACACTTTGGACGCGACAAGACCTTCGCCACGCTCTCCAAGAACTACTTTTGGCCAAAGATGTTTCGAGACGTCTCACGCTTCACCACAAGATGCTCCACATGCCGCAAAGCTAAGTCAAAAGCTCAATCTCATGGTCTTTACATGCCTCTTCCTATTCCTTATCAACCTTGGGAAGACATTAGTATGGACTTTGTACTTGGTTTGCCTAGAACTCAAAATGGAAAGGACTCCGTATTTGTTGTTGTGGACCGATTCTCTAAAATGGCACATTTCATTCCTTGCAACAAGGTAGATGATGCTTCACATATTGCAAATCTCTTTTGTAGGGAAATATTGCGCCTCCATGGAGTACCAAAGTCAATCTTCTCCGACCGCGACGTCAAGTTCTTGAGTTACTTTTGGAAAACTCTTTGCGCCAAGCTCGGAATCAAGCTCTTGTTCTCATTCGCATACCATCCTCAAACCGACGGCCAAACGGAGGTGACGAACCGGACGCTCTCCACTCTACTTCGTGTGTTGATCAAGAAGAACATCAAGGATTGGGAGGCGTGTCTACCCATCGCCGAGTACGCCTACAACCGCGCAAGACATTCGACGACCGGCAAGTCCCCCTTTGAGGTCGTCTACGGCTTCAACCCATTGTCCCCATTAAACATTCTACCTCTACCTCTACAAGAGCGCACCAACCTGGACGCAAGTGCCCGTGCAAGCTACATCAAGAAGATGCATGAAGATACAAGAAACACCATCGAGCGCCAACTACAATGACTAGCGACCAAGCTCAACATCAACAAACAACCCATGATCTTCAACATAGGTGATCTCGTGTGGCTACACCTTCGCAAGGAACAATTCCCCAACGAACGCAAGTCCAAACTTCTACCTCGAGCCGATGGACCCTTCAAGGTGTTAGCACGTTACAACAGCAACGCCTACAAGCTCGACCTACCAAGCGACAAGTACAACATGAGCGACACCTTCAACGTCAAAGACCTCTCGCCTTTCCATGGTGATGAAGATATAGATCCGAGGTCGGATCCTTTCGAACGGAGGGGATATGATGCGGAGCATCCGTCCATCATCCCCATGGACTCTACATCAACACATCCAACACCACAAGGACCGATGACTCGAGCACGTGCAAGAGCTCTCGAAACCGAGGTGACATCACTCCTATCACAACTCTCCTTCGATTCACATGAGACATGGTTGCTACCTCAAACGGAAACTCTATGCATACTCAGGTACCAAGGAGTCAACCATGAAGGGGATAGGAGGCAAGGAGAACCGGAAGCGGAAGACATGCGAGAAGACAGCGAGGAGAAAGCAACAAGGACCAGGGAGGCCGGACGATCCGGACGGAGGCCCGGACGATCCGGACAGAGCCCGGATGATCCGGACCCGTCCGGACGATCCGCTTCATCGATCAAGGCAACATAAGCTCCTCCCCGAAGCCGGACGATCCGGACCCCGTCCCGGATCATCCGGACCCCGCCCGGACGTCCGGACCGTCTGCCGGACATCCGGCCCTGCGCCACCACTAGCCGAGCACCCGGATCATCCGGGCCTACACCCGGATCATCCGGACCAGGCCGGATCATCCGGACCCCCGTCCGGATCATCCGGCCAGCGCCTGTGTGTGCGTGTTGGGCTGAGCCCATGTACCCCTTCGCCCCAAACTCTATATATAGGACCCCATATCCTCCCTTTGAGACTTAGCATTGGATTAGCTCATATTTGTGTGTGAGAGCCTTTGCTCATCCACCGGTACTTCTCCTCGGAGATCAGGACCTCCGTCTAGGAGAAGATCCCTCGGATTCAAGACCCCTATACGGGAAGATCCCCTCGTGGATTCAAGACCTCCTCTTGGAGAAGAACGGCTACCTTTGTATCTTTCCTTTGTTGATTTTGGACCATGTATCACTCGTGCTTCGATGATCTAGACCTTGTGTGATTGATCTCTTGTCGGTTGAGTGTCTCTCTCGTTCTTCCCTGTGATTTCCTCTCGTGCTTCCGCGTGTTCTTCGTGTTCCCTCCGTAGGATCCCCTCCAAACGTGAAAGATCGACGAATTAGGGTTCCACCCTACATCACTATTACTCACTGTTTTGTGGTCCAAGTGATTTCCACGTTTAATGAACCCCGGGGTGCGTTTACGTCTCGGTCATCAACACTCACAGTTTTGGCCGATTATGGCCCCTTTCATCAACATCAACACTCATTGTTTTCGGGTCCCGGAGTGATTTCCACAATTAACAAACCCAGGGGTGTGTTTACGTGTCGGTCATCAACACTCACAATTTTGGCCCATTCTGGCCCGTTTCATGGACTATTACTCAACGGTTTGGGGTCTCAAATTGATTTCCATGGTTGTCGAACCCCAAGGTGTGCTTACATGTCAATCATCAACATTATCAGTTTTGGCCGATTCTGGCCTGTTTCGTGGACTATTACTCACTGTTTTGGGGTCCTAAAGTGATTTCCACGATTAACGAACCCCGGTGTGTGTTTACCTGTTGGTCATCAACACCCACAGTTTCGGCTGATTCTGGCCCATTTCATGGACTATTACTCACTTTTTCGGGGTCCTGGACTGATTTCCGCGGTTAACGAACCCTGGGGTGCGTTTATGTCTTGGTCATGAACAATCGCGGTTTTCGTCAATTTAGAGCCATTTCGTGATCCTTTACTCTCCGTTTTGTGGTCCTAAAGGGATTTCGATGGTTGTCGAACCGCAAGGTGTGCTTACATGTTGGTCATCAAGACTCGTAGTTTGTGCCGATTCTGGCCCGTTTCTTGGACTATTACTTTGTTTTGGGGTCCCGAAGTGATTTCCACGATTGACGAACCCTAGGGTGCATTTATGTGTCGGTCATCAACACTCACATCTTTGGCCGATGCTGGTCCTTTGCGTGCAGTATTACTTGACGATTTGGGGTCCCAGAGCGATTTCCACGATTGACGATTCCCGAGGTGCATTTACGTGTCCGTCATCAACACTCGCAGTTTTGGACAATTCTGACTCGTTTCGTGGACAATTAATCACCGTTTTGGGGTCAAGGATTGATTTGCAGAGTTGTTGAACCGCGGGGTGCGTGTACGATTCAGTCATCAACACTCGAAGTTTTGGCCGATTCTGGCCCGTTTCTTAGACTCTCACTTAATTGGGGTCCCGGAGTTATTTCGACGATTAATGGACCCCAGGGTGCGTTTACATATCGGTCATCAAGACTCACGATTTTTGTTGATTCTGAGCCGTTTCGTGATCTATTACTCACCGTTTTGTGGTCCCGAACCGATTTCCATGATTGTGAAACCCCAAGGTGCGCTTACGTGTTGATCATCAACAATCGCAGTTCGGGACAGTTCTGGCCCGTTTCTTGGACTATCACTCGCCGTTTTGGGGTCCCGAAGCGATTTCCATAGTTGTGAAACCCCAAGGTGCGCTTACGTGGGAGTCATCAACACTCACAATTTTGGCCGATTCTGGCCCGTTTCGTGGACTATTACTCACTGTATTGTGGTCCCGGAATGATTTCCATGATTATCAAACCCCGGGGTGTGTTTACCTATCGGTCATCAACACTCACAGTTTTGGCCAATTCTGGCCTGTTTCGTGGAGTATTACTCACTGTTTTGGGGTCCCGGAGTGATTTCACGATTAATGAATCCCGGGGTGCGTTTACATGTCGGTCATCAACACTCATAGTTTTGGCTGATTCTCGCCCGTTTCGTGGACTATTACTCAATGTTTGGGGGGTCCCAAGGCGATTTCCATGGTTGTCGAACCCCAAGGTGCGCTTACGTGTCGGTTATCAACACTCACGGTTTTGCCCGATTCTGGCCCGTTTCATGGACTATTACTCACTGTTTTGGGGCCCCGGAGTGATTTCCACGATTAACGAACCCCGAGGTCCGTTTACCTGTCGGACATCAACACCCATGGTTTTGGCCGATTCTGGCTCGTTTCATGGATTATTACTCACTGTTTTGGGATCCTGGAGTGATTTCCACGATTAACGAACCCAGGGTGCGTTTACCTATCGGTCATCAACACCCACGGTTTTTACCGATTCGTGGACTATTACTCGCTGTTTTGGAGTCCCGGAGTGATTTCCACACTTAGCGAACCCCGGGGTGCGTTTACGGGTCGGTCATCAACATTCGTGGTTTTTGTGTTTTCTGAGCCGTATCGTGATCTATTACTCACCGTTTTGTGGTCCCAAAGGGATTTCCATGGTTGTCGAACCCCAAGATGTGCTTACGTGTTGGTCGTCAAGACTCGTAATTTGTGCCGATTCTGGCCCATTTCGTGGACTATTACTTAGTTTTGGGGTCCCGAAGTGATTTCCACGATTGATGAACCCCAGGGTGCATTTACGTGTCGGTCATCAACAATCGCAGTTTGGGCCGATTCTGGCCCGTTTCTTGGACTATCACTCACAGTTTTGGGGTCCCGAAGCGATATCTATAGTTGTGGAACCCAAGGTGCGCTTACCTGTTGGTAATCAACACCCACTGTTTTGGCCGATTCTGGCCCGTTCCATGGACTATTACTCACCGTTTTGGAGTCCCGAAGCGATTCACATAGTTGTGGAAACCCAAGGTGTGCTTACGTGCCGGTAATCAACACTCACAGTTTTGGCCGATTCTGGCCCATTTCATGGACTATTACTCACCGTATTGAAGTCCCGTAGCGATTTCCATAGTTGTGAAACCCCAAGGTGCGTTAACGTGTCGGTCATGAACACTCACGGTTTTTGTCGATTCTGAGCCGTTTCGTGATCTATTACTCACCGTTTTGTGGTACCAAAGGGATTTCCATGGTTGTCGAACCCCAAGGTGTTCTTACGTGTTGGTCGTCAAGACTCATAGTTTGTGCCGATTCTGGCCCGTTTCTTGGACTATTACTCGGTTTTTGGGTCCCGAACTGATTTCCACGATTGACGAACCCTAGGGTGCATTTAGGTGTCGGTCATGAACACTCACAACTTTGGCCGATTCTGGTCCGTTGTGTGCACTATTACTCATCATTTCGGGGTCCGGAATCGATTTCCAAAGTTGTTGAACCCCAAGGTGCGCTTACGTGTTAGTCATCGACACTCGAAGTTTTGGCCGATTCTGGCCCATTTCTTGGACTATTTTTCACTTCATTGGGGTCCCGGAGTGATTTTGTGATTGATGAACCCCGGGTTGCGTTTACATGTCGGTCATCAAGACTCGCGGTTTTTGTCGATTATGAGCTGTTTCGTGATCTATTACTCACTCTTTTGTGGTCCGAAGCGATTTCCATTGATGTGAAACCCCAAGGTGCGCTTATGTGACAGTCATCAACAATCGCAGTTTGGGATGATTCTGGCCCGTTTCTTGGACTATCACTCACCTTTTTGGGGTCCCGAAGCAATTTCCATAGTTGTGAAACCCGAAGGTGCGCTTACGTGTCAGTCATCAACACTCACAATTTTGGCCGATTCTGGCCCATTTCGTGGACTATTACTCACTGTTTTGTGGTCCCGGAGTGTTTTCCATGATTAACGAACCCTTGGTGCGTTTACATGTCGGGCATCAACACTAACAGATTTGGCCGATTCTGGCCCGTTTCGTGGAGTATTACCAACTGTTTTCGGGTCCCGGAGTGATTTCCACGATTAACGAACCCCGGGGTGCATTTACGTGCCGGTCATCAACACTCACAATTTTGGCCGATTCTGGTCCGTTTCGTAAACTATTACTCAACGTTTTGGGGTCTCAAAGCGATTTCCATGGTTGTAGAACCCCAAGGAGCGCCTACATGCCGGTCATCAACACTCATAGTTTTGGCCGATTCTGGCCCGTTTCGTGGACTATTACTCATTGTTTTCGGGTCCCGAAGTGATTTCCACGATTAACGAACCCCGGGGTGCGTTTACCTGTCGGTCATCAACACCCACAGTTTTGGCCGATTCTGGCCCGTTTCATGGACTATTACTCACTATTTTGGGTTCCCGGTGTGATTTCCACGATTAACGAGCCCCGGGGTGCGTTTAGGTGTCGGTCATGAACACTCGCGGTTTTTGTCGATTCTGAGCCGTTTCCTGATCTATTACACATCGTTTTGTGGTCCCAAAGGAATTTCCATGATTGTCGAAGCCCAAGTTGTGCTTACATGTTGGCCGTCAAGACTCCTAGTTTGTGCCGATTCTGGCCCGTTTCTTGGACTATTACTTGGTTTTGGGGTCCGGAGGTGATTCCCACTTTTGACGAACCCCGGGGTGCATTTATGTGTCGGTCATCAACACTCACAACTTTGGTCGATTCTGGTCCGTTGCATGCACTATTACTCCCCGTTTTGGGGTCCAAGCGCGATTTCCACGATTGACGATTCTCGAGGTGTGTTTACGTGTTCGTTAACAACACTCATAGTTTTGGCCAATTCTGACCCGTTTCGTGGACAATAACTCACCGTTTGGGGTCCCGAATCTATTTTGAAAGTTTATGAACCCCAAGGTGCGCTTATGTGTCAGTCATCAACACTCAAAGTTTTGGCCCATTCTGGCTCGTTTCTTGGACTATTTCTCACTTAAATGGGGTCCCGGAGTAATTTCGACGATTGATGAACCCCGGGGTGCATTTACATGCCGGTCATCAAGATCGTGGTTTTTGTCGACTCTGAGCCGTTTCGTGATCTATTACTCACCGTTTTGTGGTCCCGAAGCGATTTCCATGGTTGGGAAACCCCAAGGTGCGCTTACGTGTCGGTCATCAACAATCGCAGTTTGGGCTGATTCTGGCCCGTTTCTTGGACTATCACTCACCGTTTTGGAGTCCCGTAGCGATTTCCATAGTTGTGAAACCCCAAAGTGCGATTACATTTCAGTCATCAACACTCACAAATTTTGCCGATTCTGGCCCGTTTCGTCGACTATTACTGACTGTTTTGTGGTCCCGAGTGATTTCCACGATTAATGAACCCCAGGGTGCATTTATGTCTCGGTCATCAACACTCACTGTTTTGGCCGATTCTGGCCCGTTTCATGGAGTATTACTCACTGTTTTCGGGCCTCGGAGTGATTTCCACGATTAACGAACCCCGGGGTGCGTTTACGTGTCGGTCATCAACACTCTTTGGCCGATTCTGGCCCGTTTCATGGACTATTACTCAATGTTTTGGGGTCTCAAAGCGATTTCCATGGTTGTCGAACCCAACGTGCGCTTACGTGTCGGTCATCAACACCAACAGTTTTGGCTGATTCTCGCCTGTTTCGTGGACTATTACTCACTGTTTTGGGGTCCCGGGGTGATTTCCACGATTAACAAACCCGGGGCGCATTTACCTGTTGGTCATCAACACCCACAGTTTTGGTCGATTCTGGTCCGTCTCGTGGACTATTACACACTATTTTGGGGTCCCGTAGTGATTTCCACGATTAACGAATCCCGGGGTGCGTTTACGTGTCGGTCATGAACACTCGCGGTTTTTGTCGATTTTGAGCCGTTTCGTGATCTAATACTGACTGTTTTGTGGTACCAAAGGGATTTCCATGGTTGTTGAACCACAAGGTTTGCTTACGTGTCGGTCGTCAAGACTCGTAGTTTGTGCCGATCCTGGCCCGTTTCTTGGACTATTACTCGGTTTTGGGGTCCCGAAGTGATTTCCACGATTGACGAATCCCAGGGTGCATTTATGTGTTGGTCATGAAAACTCACAACTTTGGCCGATTCTGGTCTGTTGCATGCACTATTACTCGCCGTTTTGGGGTCACACAGCGATTTCCATGATTGATGATTCCCGAGGTATGTTTACGTGCCCGTCGTCAACACTCATAGTTTTGACCAATTCTAGCCCATTTCATGGACAATTAATCACCATTTTGGGGTCCCGAATCGATTTCTAAAGTTGTTGAACTCCAAGGTGCGCTTACGTGTCAGTCATCAAGACTCGAAGTTTTGGCCGATTCTGGCCCGTTTCTTGGACTATTACTCACTGTTTTGGGGTCTCGAAGTGATTTTCACGATTAACGAATCCCGGGGTGCGTTTACGTGTTGGTCATCAACACTCACAGTTTTGGCTGATTCTGGCCCGTTTCATGGACTATTACTCAATGTTTTGGGGGTCCCAAGGCGATTTCCATGGTTGTCAAACCCCAAGGTGCGCTTACGTGTTGGTCATCAACACTCATAGTTTTGGCCGATTCTGGCACGTTTCGTGGACTATTATTCACTGTTTTGTGGTCCCGGAGTGATTTCCATGATTAACAAACCCCGGGGTGCGTTTACCTGTCGGTCATCAACACCCACGGTTTTGGCCGATTCTGGCCCGTTTCGTGGACTATTACTCACTGTTTTGGGGTCCCGGAGTCATTTCCACGACTAACAAACCCCGGGTGCGTTTACGTGTCGGTCATCAACACTCGTGGTTTTTGTCGATTCTGAGCCGTTTCGTGATCTATTACTCACCGTTTTGTGGTCCCAAAGGGATTTCCATGGTTGTCGAACCCCAAGATGTGCTTACGTGTTCGTCGTCAAGACTCGTAATTTGTGCTGATTCTGGCCCGTTTATTGGACTATTACTCAGTTTTGGGGTCCCAAAGTGATTTCCACGATTGACGAACCCCAAGGTGCATTTACGTGTCAGTCATCAACACTCACAACTTTGGCCGATTCTGGTCTGTTGCATGCACTATTACTCGCTGTTTTGGGGCCCCAGAGCAATTTGCACGATTGACGATCCCCGGGGTGCATTTACGTATCCGTCATCAACACTCATAATTTTGGCCAATTCTGACCCGTTTCATGGACAATTACTCACTGTTTTGGGGTCCGGAATCGATTTCCAAAGTTGTTGAACCCCAAGATGCGCTTACGTGTCAGTCATCAACACTGAAGTTTTGGCCGATTCTAGCCTGTTTCTTTAACTATCTTTCACTTAATTGGGGTCCCAGAGAGATTTCGACGATTGACGAACCCCAGGGTGCGTTTACATGTCGGTCATCAAGAATCACGGTTTTTGTCGATTCTGAGCCGTTTCGTGATATATTACTCACTGATCTGTGGCCCCGAAGCGATTTCCATGGTTGTGAAACCCCAAGGTGCGCATACGTGTCGGTTATCAACACTAACAGTTTTGGCCGATTTTGGCCCGTTTCATGGACTATTACTCACTGTTTTGGAGTCCGGTAGCAATTTCTATAGATGTGGAAGCCCAAGGTGTACTTACGTATCAGTCATCAACACTCACAGTTTTGGCCGATTCTGGCCCATTTCGTGGACTATGACTCACTGTTTTGTGGTCCCGGAGTGATTTCCATGATTAACAAACCTCGGGGTGCGTTTACCTGTCGGTCATCAACACCCACGGTTTTGGCCTATTCTGGCCCGTTTCATGGACTATTACTAAACGTTCTGGGGTCTCAAAGCGATTTCCATGGTTGTCGAACCCCAAGGTGCGCCTACGTGTCGGTCATCAACACTCACAGTTTTGGCCGATTCTGGCTCGTTTCGTGGACTATTACTCACTGTTTTTGGGTCCCGGAGTGATTTCCATGATTAATGAACCCCAGGGTGCGTTTACCTATCGGTCATCAACACCCACACTTTTGGCCGACTCTGGCACATTTCGTGGACTATTACTCACTATTTTAGGTTCTTGGAGTGATTTCCATGATTAACGAGCCTCGGGGTGCGTTTACGTGTCAGTCATGAACACTCGTCGCTTTTGTTGATTCTGAGCCATTTCGAGATCTATTACTCACCGTTTTGTGGTCCCAAAGGGATTTCCATGGTTGTTGAAGCCCAAGGTGTGCTTACGTATTGGTCGTCATGACTCGTAGTTTGTGCTGATTCTGGCCCGTTTCTTGGACTATTACTTGGTTTTGGGGTCCCGAAGTGATTTCCACGATTGACGAACCCCCAGGGTGCATTTATGTGTCGGTCATCAACACTCACAACATTGGCTGATTCTGGTCCGTTGCATGCACTATTACTCGCCGTTTTGGGGTCCCAGAGCGATTTCCATGATTGACAATTCCCGAGGTGTGTTTACTTGTCCGTTGTCAAACACTCAAGTTTTGGCCAATTCTGACCCGTTTCATGGACAGTTACTCACCGTTTTAGGGTCCCAAATTGATTTCTAAATTTGTTGAACCCCAAAAGGTGCGCTTACGTGTCAGTCATCAACACTCAAAGTTTTGGCCGATTCTGGCTCGTTTCTTGGACTATTTCTCACTTAATTGGGGTCCCGGAGTGATTTCGACGATTGACGAACCCCGGGGTGCATTTACATGTCAGTCATCAAGACTCGCGGTTTTTGTCGACTCTGAGCCGTTTCGTGATCTATTACTCACCGTTTTGTGGTCCGGAAGCGATTTCCATGGTTGTGAAACCCTAAGGTGCGCTTACGTGTCGGTTATCAACAATCGCAGTTTGGGCCGATTCTGGCCCGTTTCTTGGACTATCAGTAACAGTTTTGGGGTCCCGAAGCGATTTCCATAGTTGTGGAACCCTAAGGTGCGCTTATGTGTCAGTAACGCTCACAGTTTTGGCCGATTTTGGCCCGTTTCATGGACTATTACTCACTGTTTTGGAGTCTCGTATCGATTTCCATAGTTGTGAAACCCCAAGTTGGGCTTACGTGTCAGTCATCAACACTCACAAATTTGACCGATTCTGGCCCGTTTCGTAGACTATTACTCACTGTTTTGTGGTCCCGAGTGATTTCCATGATTAATGAACCCCGGGGTGCGTTTATGTTTCGGTCATCAACACTCACAGTTTTGGCCGATTCTGGCACATTTCGTGGAGTATTACCCACTGTTTTCGGGTCCTAGAGTGATTTCCACAATTAACGAACCCCGGGTGCATTTATGTATCGGTCAGCAACACTCACAATTTTGGCCGATTCTGGCCCGTTTCATGGACTATTACTCAATGGTTTGGGGTCTGAAAGCGATTTCCATGGTTGTCGAACCCCAAGGTGTGCTTACGTGTCGGTCATCAACACTCTCAGTTTTGGTCGATTCTGGCCCGTTTCGTGGACTAGTACTCACTGTTTTGGGGTCCCAAAGTGATTTCCACGATTAATGAACCCCGGGGTGCGTTTACCTATCGGTCATCAACACCCATATGTTCGGCCGATTCTGGCCCATTTCATGGACTATTACTCACTTTTTGTGGTCCCGGACTGATTTCCGCGATTAACGAACCCCGGGGTGCGTTTATGCGTCGGTCATGAACACTTGCGGTTTTGTGGTCCCAAAGGGATTTCCATAGTTGTCGAACCAAAGGTGTGCTTACTTGTTGGTCGTCAAGACTCGTAGTTTGTGCCGATTCTGGCCCGTTTCTTTGACTATTACTTGGTTTTGGGGTCCCGAAGTGATTTCCACGATTGACGAACCCCATGGTGGATTTATGTGTCGGTCATCAACACTCACAACTTTGGCCGATTCTGGTCCTTTGCGTGCACTATTACTCGTCATTTTGGGGTCCCAGAGCAATTTCAACGATTGACGATTCCCAAGGTGCGTTTACGTGTCTATCGTCAACACTCATAGTTTTGGCCAATTCTGACTCGTTTCATAGAGAATTACTCACTGTTTTGTGGTCCCAAATCGATTTCCAAAGTTGTTGAATCCCAAGGTGCGCTTACGTGTCAATCATCAACACTCGAAGTTTTGGCCGATTCTGGCCCGTTTCTTGGACTCTCACTTAACTGGGGTCCCGGAGTGATTTCGATGATTGACGAACCCTGATACGTCTCCAACGTATCTATAATTTTTGATTGTTCCATGCTATTATATTACCCATTTTGGATGTTTATGGGCTTTACTTTACACATTTATATAATTTTTGGGACTAACCTACTAACCGGAGGTCCAGCCTTTATTACTGTTTTTTGCCTATTTCAGTGTTCCGAAGAAAAGGAATATCAAACGGAGACCAAATGGAATGAAACATTGGGAGCGTGATTTTTGGAACGAACGTGATCCAGAGGACTAGGAGTGCAAGTTAAGAAGAAGCCGAGGCGGCCACGAGGGTTGAGGGCACCCTCCCTACTGGGCGCCCCCCTATCTCGTCGGCCCCTCGGGCGGCCACCGACCTACTTCTTCCTCCTATATATACCCACGTACCCCGAGAACATCAGAAAAATCCACGAAAACCTAATTCCACCACCGCAACCTTCTGTATCCGCGAGATCCCATCTTGGAGCCTTCGCCAGTGCTCCGCCAGAGGGGGAATCAACCACGGAGGGCTTCTACATCAACACCATAGCCTCTCCGATGAGTTGTGAGTAGTTTACCACAGACCTTCGGGTCCATAGATATTAGCTAGATGGCTTCTTCTCTCTTTTTGGATCTCAATACCATGTTCTCCTCGATCTTCCTAGAGATCTATTCGATGTAACTCTTTTTGCGGTGTGTTTGTCGAGATCCGATGAATTGTGGGTTTATAATCAAGTTTATCTATGAGAAATATTTGAATCTCCTCTGAATTCTTTTATGTGTGATTAAGTTATCTTTGCAAGTCTCTTCGAATTATCAGTTTGGTTTGGCCTACTAGATTGATCTTTCTTGCAATGCGAGAAGTGCTTAGCTTTGGGTTCAATCTTGCGGTGTCCTTTCCCAGTGACAGCAGGGGCAGCAAGGCACGTATTGTATTGTTGCCATCGAGGATAAAAAGATGGGGTTTATATCATATTGCATGACTTTGTCCCTCTCCATCATGTCATCTTTCTTAATGCGTTACTCTGTTCTTTATGAACTTAATACTCTAGATGCATGCTGGATAGCGGTCGATGTGTGGAGTAATAGTAGTAGATGCAGGCAGGAGTCGGTATACTTGTCACGGACGTGATGCCTATATACATGATCTTGCCTAGATAATCTCATAATTATTCGCTTTTCTATCAATTGCTCGACAGTAATTTGTTCACCCACCGTAATACTTATGCTATCTTGAGAGAAGCGACTAGTGAAACCTATGGCCCCCGGGTCTATCCTTTATCACATAAGCTTTCAATCTACTTTTATTTGCATCTTTACTTTTCCAATCTATATTATAAAATACCAAAAATATATTTATCTTATCATACTATCTCTATCAGATCTCACTTTCTCAGGTGGCCGTGAAGTGATTGACAACCCCTTTATTGTGTTTGTTGTGAGTTCTTTGTTTGTTTGTGTAGGTGCGTGGGACTTTTGAGGAGCCTCCTACTGGATTGATACCTTGGTTCTCAAAAACTGAGGGAAATACTTACGCTACTATTATTGCATCACCCTTTCCTCTTGAAGGAAAACCAACACAAGCTCAAGACGTAGAAAGAAGGATTTCTAGCGCCGTTGCCCGGGAGGCTTCCACCAAGTCAAGTCAAGATTCGACCTCCCGCCAATGTGCGATTTCTGGTGCTGTTGCCGGGGACGTCTTCGCTCAAGTCAAGACATACCAAGTACCCATCACAAACTCAGCTTCCTTGCATTTACATTATTTGCCATTTGCCTCTCGTTTTCCTCTCCCCCACTTCACCCTTGCAGTTTTATTCGCCCTCTCTTTCCCAATCTCCTCTCTCTTTCGCTTGCCTTTTGTTTGCTTGTGTGTTGGATTACTTGTCGCGATGGCGCAATATAATACCAAATTGTGTGATTTCTCCAATACCAATAATAATGATTTCCTTAGTACTTCGATTGCTCCTCTTAATGATGTTGAGTCTTGTGAAATCAATACGTCTTTGCTGAATATTGTTATGAAAGATCAATTCGCCGGCCTTCCTAGTGAAGATGCCGCTACCCATCTAAACAACTTTGTTGATTTGTGTGAGATGCAAAAGAAGAAAGGTACGGATAATGATATTGTTAAATTGAAGTTATTTCCGTTTTCACTTAGAGATCGTGCTAAAGTTTGGTTTTCGTCTTTGCCTAAGAATAGTATTGATTCGTGGAACAAGTGCATAGATGCTTTTATCTCTAAGTATTTTCCTCCCGCTAAGATCATCACTCTTAGGAACGATATTATGAATTTTAAACAACTTGATCATGAGCATGTTGCCCAAACTTGGGAAAGAATAAAATTGATGATTCACAATTTCCCTACTCATGGTTTGAATTTATGGATGATCATACAAAAATTTTATGCCGGATTAAATTTTGCTTCAAGAAATCTTTTAGATTCGGCCGCGGGAGGCACGTTTATGGAAATCACCTTAGGAGAAGCTACAAAACTCCTTGATAATATTATGGATAATTATTCTCAATGGCACACCGAAAGATCTACTAGTAAAAAAGTGCATGCTATAGAAGAAATTAATGTTTTGAGTGGAAAGATGGATGAACTTATGAAATTGTTTTCTACTAAGAGTGCTCCTCTTGATCCCAATGATATGCCTTTATCTACTTTGATTGAGAATAATAATGAATCTATGGATGTGAATTTTGTTGGTAGGAATAGTTTTGGAAACAATGCTTATAGAGGAAACTTTAATCCTAGACCATTCCCTAGTAATTCCTCTAATAATTATGGAAATTCCTACAATAATTCTTTTGGTAATTTTAATAAGATGCCCTCTGATTTTTAGAATAGTGTGAAAGAATTTATGATCTCTCAAAAGAATTTTAATGCCTTGCTTGAAGAAAAATTGCTCAAAGTTGATGATTTGGCTAGGAACATTGATAGACTCTCGCTTGATGTTGATTCTTTGAAACTTAGATCTATTCCTGCTAAGCATGATATCCATGAGTCTCTCAAAGCTATGAGAATTTCCATGGATGAGTGCAAAGAAAGAACCGCTAGATTGCGTGCTAAGAAAGATTGCTTTATAAAGGCGTGTTCTTCTAGTTTCCATGAAAATAATGATGAAGATCTTAAAGTTATTGATGTATCCCCTATTAGATCCTTGTTTTGCAATATGAATCTTAGTAATGATGGGACTGGAGATGAGTCAACTTTAGTTAAAAGGCGTCCCAATGATTCAGAGTTTTTAGATCTTGATGCTAAATTTGGTAAAAGTGGGATTGGAGATGTCAAGACTTTAAATAGCATTGAACCCACTATCTTGGATTTCAAGGAATTTAATTATGATAATTGTTCTTTAGAAGGTTGTATTTCCTTGTTACAATCCATTGTGAATTCTCCTCATGCTTATAGTCAAAATAAAGCTTTTGCCAAACATATTGTTGATGCCTTGATGCAATCTTATGATGAAAAACTTAATTTGGAAGTTTCTATACCTAGAAAACTTTATGATGAGTGGGAGCCTACTATAAAGATTAAAATTAAAGATCATGAGTGTTATGCTTTATGTGATATGGGTGCTAGTGTTTCCATGATTCTGAAAACTTTATGTCATATTCTAGGTTTCCATGATCTTGATGATTGCTCTTTAAATTTGCACCCTGCAGATTCCACCATTAAAAAGCCAATGGGAAGGATCAATAATGTCCTCATTGTTGCAAATAGAAATTTGGTGCCTGTAGATTTTATCGTTCTTGATATAGATTGCAATCTTTCATGTCCTATTATTCTTGGTAGACCTTTCCTTAGAACGATTGGTGCGATTATTAATATGAAGGAAGGGAATATTAGATTCAAATTTCCATTAAGGAAAGCCATGGAGCACTTTCCAATAAAGAAAGTCAAATTACCTTATGAATCTATCATGCGAGCTACTTATGAATTGAGTTCCAAAGATGGCACTACTTAGATCTATCCTTGCTTTTATGCCTAGCTAGGGGCGTTAAACGATAGCGCTAGTTGGGAGGCAACCAATTTTATTTGTGTTTTTTGTTTTCGTTTCTATTTAGTAATAAATTTTGCATCTACCTTCTGTTTAGATGTGTTTTTATGTTTTAATTAGTGTTTGTGCCAAGTTGAACCTATAGGATAACCTATGGTGATAGTTAATTTGATTCTGCTGAAAAACAAAAACTTTGCACGCATGGAAATAATTTTAGTAATTCACAGAAACGCTCTTTTGCGTTGATTATTTTTGCTGTAGATAAATAGACAAATTGCCCAGGACTTCCTATTTTGGTAGGAGTTTTAGAGTTCCATAAGTATTCGAGGGTTACAGATTGCTACAGACTGTTCTGTTTTTGACAGTTTCTTTTTTTCGTGTGTTGTTTGCTTATTTTGATGCATCTATGGCTAGTATGTAAGGGTATGTGTTGGGGAACGTTGCAGAAAATTAAAAAATTTCCCACGGTTTCACCAAGATCCATCTATGAGTTCATCTAAGCAACGAGTGATAGGAGTGCATCTACATACCCTTGTAGATCGCGAGCGGAAGCGTTCAAGAGAACGGGGATGATGGAGTCATACTCGCCGTGATCCAAATCACCGATGACCAATTGCTGAACGGACAGCACCTCCGCGTTCAACACACGTACGGAGCGGATGACGTCTCCTCGTTCTTGATACAGCAAGGGGGAAGGAGAGGTTGAGGAAGAAGGCTCCAGCAGTAGCACGACGGCGTGGTGGTGGTGGACATGCAGGACTCCGGTAGAGCTTCGCCAAGAAACTGCGGGAGGAGGAAGAGGTGTAGCAGGGGGAGGGAGGCGCCAACACTCAGGGTCCGGCGGCCCTCCCTCCCCCTCCTTTATATAGTCCCCAGGTGGGGCGCCGGCCCTGGAGATGGGAATCTCCCAAGGGGGCGGCGGCCAAGGGGGTGGAGTGCCCCTAAGGCGAGTGGTGCGCCCCCACCCTAGGGTTTCCAACCCTAGGCGCAGGAGGGCCCAAGGGGGGCGCACCAGCCCACTAGGGGCTGGTTTCCCTCCCACTTCAGCCCACGGGGCCCTCCGGGATAGGTGGCCCCACCCGGTGGACCCCCGGGACCCTTCTAGTGGTCCCGGTACAATACCGGGTGACCCCGAAACTTTCCCGATGGCCGAAATAGCACTTCCTATATATAATTCTTTACCTCCGAATCATTCTGGAACATCTCGTGACGTCCAAGATCTCATCCGGGACTCCGAACAACTTTCGGTTTGCTGCATACTTATATTCATACAACCCTAGCGTCACTGAACCTTAAGTGTGTAGACCCTACGGGTTCAGGAGACATGCAGACATGACCGAGACGGCTCTCCGGTCAATAACCAACAGAAGGATCTGGATACCCATGTTGGCTCCCACATGCTCCTCGATAATCTCTTCGGATGAACCACGATGTCGAGGATTCAATCAACCCCGTATACAATTTCCTTTGCCAATCGGTACGTTACTTGCCCGAGACTCGATCGTCGGTATCCCAATACCTCGTTCAGTCTCGTTACCGGCAAGTCACATTACTCGTACCGTAATGCATGATCCCGTGACCAAACACTGGTCACTTTGAGCTCATTATGATGATGCATTACCGAGTGGGCCCAGAGATACCTCTCCGTCATACGGAGTGACAAATCCCAGTCTCGATCCGTGTCAACCCAATGACACTTTCGGAGATACCAGAGTGCACCTTTATAGTCACCCGATTCGTTGTGGCGTTTGGTACACCAAAGCACTCCTACGGTATCTGGGAGTTACATGATCTCATGGTCTAAGGAAAAGATACTTGACATTGGAAAAGCTCTAGCAAACGAACTACGATCTTGTGCTATGCTTATGATTGGGTCTTGTCCATCACATCATTCTCCTAATGATGTGATCCGTTATCAACGACATCTAATGTCCATAGTCGAGAAACCATGACTATCTGTTGATCAACGAGCTAGTCAACTAGAGGCTTACTAGGGACATATTGTGGTCTATGTATTCACACGTGTATTACGATTTCCGGATAATACAATTATAGCATGAATCAAGACAATTATCATGAACAAGGAAATATAATAATAATCCTTTTATTATTGCCTCTAGGGAATATTTCCAACAGTCTCCCACTTGCACTAGAGTCAATAATCTAGTTACATTGTGATGAATCGAACACCCATAGAGTTACGGTGTTGATCATGTTTTGCTTTCATGAAGAGGTTTAGTCAGCGGATCTGTGACATTCAGATCCGTATGTACTTTGCAAATATCTATGTCTCCATCTTGAACATTTTCACGGATGGAGTTGAAACGACGCTTGATGTGCCTGGTCTTCTTGTGAAATCTGGGCTCCTTGGCAAGGGCAATAGCTCCAGTGTTGTCACAGAAGAGTTTGATCGGCCCCAACGCATTGGGTATGACTCCTAGGTCGGTGATGAACTCCTTCACCCAAATTGCTTCATGCACTGCCTCCGAGGCTGCCATGTACTCTACTTCACATGTAGATCCCGCCACAACGCTCGCTTGCAAATGCACCGACTTCGCTTCACCATTCAACATATACACGTATCCGGTTTGTGACTTAGATTCATCCAGATCGTAGTCGAAGCTAAGCGTCGGCGTAACCCTTCTGACGAGCTCTTCGTCACCTCCATAAACGAAACATGACCTTTATCCTTTTCGGTACTTTAGGATATTCTTGACCGCTGTCGGTGTTCCTTGCGGGATTACTTTGGTACCTTCCTACCAAACTTACGGCAAGGTTTACATCAGGTCTGGTACACAGCATGGCATACATAATAGATCCTATGGCTGAAGCATAGGGGATGACACTCATCTCTTCTTTATCTTTTTCCATGGTCGGGCATTGAGCCGAGCTCAATCTCACACCTTGCAATTCAGGCAAGAACCCTTTCTTGGACTGATCCATTTTGAACTTCTTCAAAATCTTATCAAGGTATCTGCTTTGTGAAAGACGTATGAGGCGTCTCGATCTATCCCTATAGATCTTGATGCCTAATATGTAAGAAGCTTCTCCAAGGTCCTTCATTGAAAAACACTTATTCAAGTAGGCCTTAATGCTGTCCAAAAGTACTACATAATTTCCCATCAAGAGTATGTCATCTACATACAATATGAGAAATGCTACAGAGCTCCCACTCACTTTCTTGTAAACGCAGGCTTCTCCATAAGTCTGCATCAACCCAAACACTTTGATCATCTCATCAAAGCGAATGTTCCAACTCCGAGATGCTTGCACTAGCCCATAAATGGATCGCTGGAGCTTGCATACTTTGTTAGCATTCTTAGGATCGACAAAACCTTCCGCTGCATCATATCAGCTTCTTCCTTAAGATGTCCGTTAAGGAATGCCGTTTTGACGTCCATCATCATATCTCATAATCATAGTATCGCGCAATTTCTAACATGATTCGGACGGACTTCAGCTTCGCTACAGGAGAGAATGTCTCATCGTAGTCAACCCCTTGAAGTTGTCGATAACCCTTAGCGACAAGTCGAGCTTTATAAATGGTAACATTACCATCCGCGTCCATCTTCTTCTTAAAGATCCATTTGTTTTCTATCGCTTGCCGATCATCGGGCAAGTATGTCAAAGTCCATACTTTGTTTTCATACATGGATTCTATCTCGGATTGCATGGCTTCAAGCCATTTGTTGGAATCTGGGCCCGCCATCGCTTCTTCATAGTTCGAAGGTTCACCGTTGTCTAACAACATGATTTCCAAGACAGGGTTGCCGTACCACTCTGGTGCGGAACGTGTCCTTGTGGACCTTCGAAGTTCAGTAGCAACTTGATCCGAAGTACCTTGATCATCATCATTATTTTCCTCTCCAGTTGGTGTAAGCATCACAGGAACATTTTCCTGAGCTGTACTACTTTCCTGTTCAAGAGGTAGTACTTAATCGAGTTCTACTTTCCTCCCACTTACTTCTTTCGAGAGAAACTCTTTTTCCAGAAAGGATCCGTTCTTGGCAACAAATATCTTGCCCTCGGATCTTAAGTAGAAGGTATACTGAGGGAGTCCTGGACTAGGGGGTGTCCGGACTGCCGGACTATCATCGTCGGCCGGACTCCAAGATTATGAAGATACAAGATTGAAGACTTCGTCCCGTGTCCGGATGGGACTTTCCTTGGCGTGGAAGGCAAGCTTGGCGATACGGATATGTAGATCTCCTACCATTGTAACCGACTCTGTGTAACCCTAGCCCTCTCCGGTGTCTATATAAACTAGAGGGTTTTAGTCCATAGGACGAACAACCATTACAACAATCATACCATAGGCTAGCTTCTAGGGTTTAGCTCCTTGATCTCGTGGTAGATCCACTCTTGTAATACACATCATCAATATTAATCAAGCAGGACGTAGGGTTTTACCTCCATCAAGAGGGACCGAACCTGGGTAAAGCATCGTGTCCCTCGTCTCCTGTTACCATCCGCCTAGGCGCACGCCGGGACCCCCTACCGAGATCCGCGGTTTTGACACCGACATTGGTGCTTTCATTGAGAGTTCCTCCGTGCGTCGCCGATAGGAAGGATGCCTCTTCCGTCTTCAAGGACGGTATCTTCGCCAAAGGAGCCTTGGCCGCGGCCAAACTATCCGGCTAGGTGGTTTCTCATGACCACCGTCCGCCACCGCTTCGCAATGACCTCTCGGTCGTCAAAAGCAATCTTCACGTCACTCGAATTCGCGAAGCGGTTGGATCAATAGAGCTCTCGTCCAGAACGAGCTCTTGGATCGCATCGCTGCCACAGAGTCACTACAGACTACGATCAGGTTGGGCTTAAAACCAATCAGAGAGATTAACTCTCCTGGTCACCCACCACGCTTGCGGTGATAGAGGAACAACGCGGTGACTCTTCTCCTGTATTGAAAACTAGTCATGTCCAGGCTCCCGAACCCTCCATGTCGGATTCCTGCGGAGGGGCGGACTTCGGTCAAGCACTGAACCTAAAGTCAGGCATCGGACCGGACTCGTTGGCCAACATCCTGCAATCCAAGCTTCCGAATTCGGAAACTCCTCGGCCCTTGAGCCTCGAGATGGGTAGGGCTCCGGACATCCAAGAGTGTTCGATAACAGTGGCCTCCGAAGTACCCCTAAATGACATTATAAACAACCGCGACGCGATGGGCAGGAATGCAAAATGGGCCATCGAGCTCTTACCATTCGATACAACTTATAAACCTCGGCGAGCTATAAAGTCGCAAGTTTTGGCTGACTTTGTCGCTGAGTGGACTGAAGCCGAACTCCCTAAAGAGTACGGCGCATACTCCAATTGGATTATGCACTTTGACGGCTCCAAAATGTTGGCCGGATTGGGGGCTGGCGTCGTATTGACGTCCCCAACCAGGGACACAGTCCAATACGTACTCCAGATAATGTACACGGACTCCAACAATGCAGCCGAGTACGAGGCTCTCTTACATGGCCTCCGGATGGCAATCTCCATGGGCATTCAACGTCTAGAGGTACGCGGGGACTCAAACCTCACAATATCCCAAGTAAATGGAGACTTTGACGCCAAGGATCCAAAAATGACAGCCTATCGTAACGCTGTCCTTAAAATGTCAGCTCGGTTCGAAGGACTTGAATTCCTCCATGTAGCCAGGGATAATAACCAAGCGGCCGGCGTATTGGCACGCATCGGCGCAAAACGTGATGCTGTCCCTCCAAACATCTTCCTGGAACGGTTTTTTAAGCCATCCGTACTATGGGAAGAGGAGTCCGGAAATAACAAACCGGAAGCAGCCGCACCAACCAACACAGAGCAATCTGACATAATCGGCGATTCAGCCGATGAAATAACACCTTCAACCCACGACATAATGGCAGTAATCGCCCCGTGGATGAGCCATTCCTAGCCTACTTGCTTGGCAGGAACTTCCGAAGACCAAAATGAGGCCCATTTGCATAGTTCGGCGATCCAAAGCCTACAAGGTCCATGAGGAGAACTCTATAAGGAAAGCACAACCGAGTCCTTCAAAGGTGTATCTCCAAAGAGGAAGGGCGAAACCTTCCGGCTGAAATTCATGTCGGACTAGGCGGACACCACGCCGCAGCTCGGCCCTTGTAGGAAAGGCATTCCGTCTGAGATTTTATTGGCCGACGGCCGGGCGGATCTCGGGACTTAGTCCAAAGATGCGTCGGTTGTCGCCTCTTTGCTAATCGAGCCATATGCCACCCACCACCCTCAAAACTATACCCATTACCCGTTCGTCATGCAGGGGCTTGACATGGTTGGACCCCTTAAAGGGGGAACCCACAAGCAAAGGTACCTATTGGTCATGGTGGATAAATTCACCAAATAGATAGAGGCCAAGCCAGTTAAAACGGCAGAGTCCGGACCAGTGATAGACTTCATATCAGGGGTAGTACACCGTTATGGTGTCCCCCATAGCATCATCACCGATAACAGCACAAACTTCACAGCCGACGAGATTAAATCATGGTGCAAAAATATGGGCATTAAGCTCGATTATGCTTCAGTCTATCACCCTCAAACCAATGGTCAAGTGGAACGAGCAAATGGTCTAATAATGTGCGGCATCAAGCCCAGACTAGTGCGGTCACTTACGAAATCTGACACGCACTGGGTAGAGGAGCTTGACTCTGTACTCTGGGGGCTGCGAACAACGCCCAACCGAACTACTGGATTCACACCATTTTTTATGGTATACGGCGCAGAGGCAGTTCTGCCCAGCGACATCATTCATGACTCACCTCGAGTGCGCATGTACGAAGAAAGAGAAGCCGAGCTGGATCGGCAGGACAACTTGGACACATTGGAGGAAGAACGCGACGTCGCCAAGGCTCGTTCCGCATTCTATCAGCAGCAGGCTCGAAGATATCAAAGTAGAGAAGTACGGGCCAAGACTTACAATGTCGGCGAACTAGTTCTACGCCTGCCGGACAAGAAGAAGGACAAGCTCAAGCCCAAATGGGAAGGCCCCTTCATTATCGATCAAGTCTTGACCGGCGGAGCGTACCGTCTCCGAAATGCGTCGGACAACCGACTCGAGCCAAACCCATGGAACGCAGCCCGCCTCCAAAGATTCTATGCCTAGCGCCGGACTAAGAGTTCGTCCCCTTCCCCCGTCCATATTTTTACACTTCAGCTGCCTTTTGTTTCTCTTTCTTCTCTCACCCCTTTTCCTAACAAGCCCTTAAAGGCCTACTTGCGCCTTGTTCGCACACACTTGACGTGCCATCCGCACTCATTATACACAGGGGCTTCTTTACGGAAGCTTAATTATAAGGGCTTCATGCCCGGACATGTGTCAAACTTCCACATGTACCTTTTATTCACCATTATATGCATCGATATGACTTAAGTTTTGGCCAAGCTGGGTTGCTCGGCTCTGTGCTTACCCCCACGTTCCCGATTGTTCAGCTAGGAGGTAAAGGAGCACCTCTGCGATTATTCTTGCTGGTCACCGGATGTGTACCTCGGTGGGTGAAGCCGAAGCTCTTGTTCTTAAGGGAATATTCGGTCGGTGACTTAAAGATGATTTTTACCCACTTACTTATCTGCCCTAGATGTTTTTTCTCGCTTTTTTCGATCCAGCCATGCACTTTAGGGCATGCCTCCCAGGGAAAGGAACCCTTAACGGAACTATTCTCCCTGGAAGATATTTCTTACTAACCATGTAATATAACATAACTAGTTGGGCACTTGTCTGATAAAGCACTAATGACCCCTACGCCTTGTCTCCATGCATGCCCCGGTTCTTCCTTAACTGCGAAGGTATTCGGACACACTCCGGACTCTAGGGTCCCGAGGTCGAAGCGAAAAGGTCGGCAAAGACAAACGATCTACAATCCGGCTAGAAGGCATTTTACATGTCATTTTAAAATACATTGTCAAATCGACTGACTGTATTTCTCCTCAATCCCGTCTAACAGGTTGTCTAATTTACAGTCCCGTTGGGAAAATTTAGCGGCCAACTCTACTTGGACGTATACTAAACTCACAGGGATCTCCTTCCCATCAGGCCCCACAGGTCCGACTTGACCATGTGGTTGGGATCCGCCTTCTTGTCTGCGTCTTCACCATGGCCTGGGCTCCTCGGCACCTTGGCGGCAGGCGAAATCTTCCATAAGCGGGCGCTACCGCACTCCTGAAGCTTCTCATAAGCTCCCCAAGGCCCTCGGGTAGGGAGAGGGCTGGCCATAAAGCACAGACGACGCCGCTCATTGCCCGCCGAACTCGTTCGAGCAGCTGCAATAGCTTGGGAAGTTGATCAGCCGTTGATACGGGCATCTCCTCCGCAGGGCGACCTGTGAGTATACCTACAGGCATATTTTGTCAATTGACTTCCTCGCCGAACTCTTCTTTTCAAAGGAGTTCGCTCAAGCACTTACCATAGATGCCGGCGAAGCCACCGATTCTCCTATGAGCCGCACAGCTCGGCCCAACACCTTTCAGCTCTTCTCCAAGCTGGGCGTGCGCATCCCGGAGCTTGTTCCTTTCTGCTGCACCTTATTCAAGACCCTCTCGCCCGGCCTTCACCGGCGCAGAGTTCTTACTGTCCGGATCTGTCCGGCACACTGCAATGTCATTATTAGACTTGCGTGCACGCCGCACACCACTTATCTTTTAAAATAATGTGTTACCAGGAGGGGCCTTGTGTTTCCTCCTGCGGCGGCAAGTCTTGACCTCAAGTTGGGCCTTACACTCTTGCAGCTCCTGAGACAGTTGGGTATTCTTCTTTGTAAGATCCTGCATTTCAAATGATCCTTAAACCAGTTAATATAACTACTTTAAGTCTCGGGGGCTACTGGCATATACAACTATTAAAATCTCTTACTCGTATGTCTTTTACATACTGCTCTGTGGCTCTGGTTAAACCATCTTGAGCAGCACGGAGGTGAGCGTCCCCCGCGTTAAAGGCATCCAACGCCTCAGGGGAGAAGCACGCGTCACGAATAATTGTTCGGCGGCACCTGTGGTTCATGGAGCTCTCCACTTCAGACTTGGTGGCGGACAGTCTGTCGGCATCCCCCATTGGAGGAGTAGCCGGCTCGCGCCCCGCGCTCGCCTCCCCTTCCATACCAGGTGCTGGAGCCTGGCTGGTAGAGGCTGGGTTGGCAACCCCTTCGCCCGCAGTCCGGCGGGCGCTTTTTCTCCTACAAAAGTCATGAGCACTCAAACGCTTCCAAGGAACGTTGCTCCAAATAACGAACTGTGAGCTATACCTTTGCGGCGACATTTCGATCCGCGCCGCGCTCCTCTTTCGCCTACTGGGCCGGACTGACCCTTGTCGGTCAGCCGCCGTGGGCTCGGCTTCCTGCCTTGAAGGCGCCTCCTGCAAAGCGCCATCGTATACGGTGGTCAGAAATGAGCAAGGAAGAAATAATGGTGTCAGGACTTGATGCGCAATCACAGGAAGCGGATTTAGTCGGGGTAGTCAGCCGTAATGGCGACTAAATCATTATCCATGCTGAGTTGGTGGAACACCCCGTCGATTAGCTCCACCTTAATGTCCGGGTCCTCTTCGGAGGCCGGATCCTGGGATCTCTCTGGATCCTCGGGTTGCGGAGCTGGGCTAAGCATGCCCTCCACAACCCGGCGCAGCTCTGTGTCAAAGCATGATATAAGAAACTTAAACTTTGAGAGCATGGGTCGGGCATACAAAGTGTTAAACTACCCAAGGCGAGGGTTATTCATGGAAAACCAATTCAACGGGTCGTCTGAGGAAATCCTCCTTCTCCCCTTGTATAGGCCGGACGGGATCTTCGCCAGTCTTGGCGATCCCGCCCTTCTGCGCCATGATGGGTGGCATCGTCCTCCCGTTGAAATCCCACATAGGGTGGCCTCAGATTGCAGCGGCTGCACCCCGATAATGCACATTGCCATGACTCAATCAAGGTCAACCCGAATGGGCGATAATCTTATCCAGCCCATCAAATAATGGGCGCTCTTGTCTTCCTCCAAATTGGGGCTCCGTGGGCGCCAGGCTAAGGCGTTCTTCAGAGGAGCATTCTTGAACTCCGGAGGCCGATCCAGCAGGTCCGCAGCGGGCGTCTTCACGTAAAACCATTACAAGGCCCGTCTTGGACGCTTCTTAGGGGTTCGGATGGATATCCGGTCCCGGCGATGCGCCATATTTCGGCACCGCCCACTTGATATATGGCCCCTCGTGAGAGCGGGGTACAAGGCAGAACAGCCTCTTCCACAGCGTGAAATGGGGCTCGACGCCCGGGAATAGCTCGCAAAGAGCTACGTAACCCGCAATATGCAGGATAGAGGCGGGCGTGAGGTGATGGAGCTGGAGTCCGTAGAACTCCAGGAGCCCGCGGAGGAACGGATGTACAGGAAATCCGAGCCCCCTTATCAGATAGGGGACGAAGCATACCCGCTCCCCTTTGTTGGGATTTGGGGTAGCCTCCGCTTGCTTCCCACCTTTGTAGGTGGCCAGCCTGGCTCGAATCGGAACCATGAAGGCCGGAGGGAGATACCCCTCCACTTGAAGCGTCACCAGCTCATTGTGCGGGATAGAACATCTCCTCCAATCTCCTGGCAGAGGGTTGGGAGTGCGAGAAGAGGAGCCGCGTCGACGGTCCATGATGGAATGGATTTCTGAGTCAGAAGCGCTCCGATGAGTACTCGAGGAAGGAAGATGGTGTGATTTGGATCTGGATTCTTGCCTCTCTTATAGGCAGATTATTTGCACAACTAGGGGGTAAAACATAAAAGATACCCTGGCTTTTCGCATTCGTGCGGCGCGTGGAAGAAGGCCAATATGTGGCGTGGAAGCCAAGAAGCGCGACATTGATAAGGAAGCCAGACACTGTTCGGCTGGTACATAGAACTTAAAGGAGAACCTGCCTTGCAACGCCGAAGAGTACATACGTGCTGGACTTATCGTCATTGAAGCCTGGTTCGGGGGACTACTGAGGGAGTCCTGGACTAGGGGGTGTCCGGACTGCCGGACTATCATTGTCGGCCGGACTCCAAGATTATGAAGATACAAGATTGAAGACTTCGTCCCGTGTCCGGATGGGACTTTCCTTGGCGTGGAAGGCAAGCTTGGCGATCTGGATATGTAGATCTCCTACCATTGTAACCGACTACGTGTAACCCTAGCCCTCTCCGGTGTCTATATAAACCAGAGGGTTTTAGTCCATAGGACGAACAACCATTACAACAATCATACCATAGGCTAGCTTCTAGGTTTAGCCTCCTTGATCTCGTGGTAGATCCACTCTTGTAATACACATCATCAATATTAATCAAGCAGGGCGTGGGTTTTACCTCCATCAAGAGGGCCCAACAGGTAAAACATTGTGTCCCTCGTCTCCTGTTACCATCCGCCTAGACGCACAGTTCGGGACCCCCTACCCGAGATCCGCCGGTTTTGACACCGACATATACTCAATGGTTTCCTTAGGGTATCCTATGAAGACGCATTTTTCCGACTTGGGTTCGAGCTTTTCAGGTTGAAGTTTCTTGACATAAGCATCGCATCCCCAACCTTTTAGAAACGACAGCTTAGGTTTCTTCCCAAACCATAATTCATACGGTGTCGTCTCAATGGATTTAGACAGAGCCCTATTTAAAGTGAATGTAGCTGTCTCTAGAGCGTATCCCCAAAATGATAGCGGTAAATCGGTAAGAGACATCATAGACCGCACCATATCGAATAGAGTGCGATTACGACGTTCGGACACACCGTTACGCTCAGGTTTTCCAGGCGGCATGAGCTGTGAAACGATTCCACATTTCCTTAAGTGCGTACCAAATTCGTGACTTAAATATTCTCCTCCACGATCTGATAGTAGGAACATTATCTTTCGGTCACGTTGATTCTCTACCTCATTCTGAAATTCCTTGAACTTTTCAAAGGTCTCAGACTTGTGTTTCATTAAGTAGACATATCCATATCTACTCAAGTCATCAGTGAGAGTGAGAACATAACGATATCCTCCGCAAGCCTCAACGCTCATTGGACCGCACACATCGGTATGTATGATTTCTAATAAGTTGGTTGCTCGTTCCATTGTTCCGGAGAACGGAGTCTTGTTCATTTTGCCCATGAGGCATGGTTCGCATGTGTCAAACGATTCATAATCTAGAGACTCTAAAAGTCCATCAGCATGGAGCTTCTTCATGCGCTTGACACCAATGTGACCAAGGCGGCGAGTACACAAGTATGTGGGACTATCGTTATCAACTTTACATCTTTTGGTATTCACACTATGAATATGTGTAACATTACGCTCGAGATTCATTAAGAATAAACCATTGACCATCGGGGCATGACCATAAAACATATCTATCATATAAATAGAACAACCATTATTCTCGGATTTAAATGTGTAGCCATCTCGTATCAAACGAGATCCAGATACAATGTTCATGCTCAAACTTGGCACTAAATAACAATTATTGAGGTTTAAAACTAATCCCGTAGGTAAATGTAGAGGTAGCGTGCCGACGGCGATCACATCGACCTTGGAATCATTCCCGACGCGCATCGTCACCTCGCCCTTCGCCAGTCTCCGCTTATTCCGCAGCTCCTGCTGTGAGTTACAAATGTGAGCAACGGCACCGGTATCAAATACCCAGGAGTTACTATGAGTACTGGTAAGGTACACATCAGTTACATGTATATCAAATATACCTTTAGTGTTGCCGGCCTTCTTGTCCGCTAAGTATTTGGGGCAGTTCCGCTTCCAGTGACCCTTCCCTTTGCAATAAAAGCACTTAGTCTCAGGCTTGGGTCCATTCTTTGACATCTTCCCGGCAGCTGGCTTACCGGGCGCGGCAACATCCTTGTCGTCCTTCTTGAAGTTCTTCTTACCCTTGCCCTTCTTGAACTTGGTGGTTTTATTGACCATCAACACTTGATGTTCTTTCTTGATTTCTACCTCTGCCGACTTCAGCATTGAAAATACTTCAGGAATAGTTTGCACCATCCCCGTGATATTGTAGTTCATCACAAAGCTCTTGTAGCTTGGTGGGAGCGATCAAGGATTCTGTCAATGACCGCCTCGTCCAGAGGTTAATGTCCACTGGGACAAAGCGGTTGTGCAACCTGGACATTTTGAGTATGTGCTCACTAATGTAACTATTTTCCTCCATCTTACAACTATAGAACTTGTCGGAGACTTCATATCTCTCGACCCGGGCATGAGCTTGGAAAACCATTTTCAGCTCCTCGAACATCTCATATGCCCGTGTTGCTCAAAACGCTTTTGGAGCCCGGTTCTAGGCTGTAAAGCATGCCGCACCGAACGAGGGAGTAATCATCAAGACGTGATCGCCAAGCGTTCATAACGTCTTAGTTCTCTCGATGGGTGCTTCACCTAGCGGTCCATCTAGGACATATGCTTTCTTGGCAGCTATGAGGATGATCCTCGTGTTCGGACCCGATCCGTATAGTTGCTGCCATCATCTTTCAGCTTGGTTTTCTCTAGGAACGCATTGAAGTTCATGTTGACATGAGCGTTGGCCATTTGATCTACAAGACATATTTGCAAAGGTTTTAGACTAAGTTCATGATAACTAAGTTCATCTAATCAAATTATTTTAATGAACTCCCACTCAGATTAGACATCCCTCTAGTCATCTAAGTGTTACACGATCCGAGTCGACTAGGCCGTGTCCGATCATCACGTGAGATGGACTAGTCATCATCGGTGAACAACCCCATGTTGATCGTATCTTCCATACGACTCATGTTCGACCTTTCGGTCTTTGTGTTCCGAGGCCATGTCTGTACATGCTAGGCTCGTCAAGTTAACCCTAAGTGTTTTTGCATGTGTAAAACTGTCTTACACCCATTGTATGTGAACGTAAGAATCTATCACACCCGATCATCACGTGGTGCTTGAAACGATTTAACTTTAGCAACGGCGCAGCTTAGGGAGAACACTTTCTTGAAATTGTTATAAGGGATCATCTTATTTACTACCGTTGTTCTAAGTAAACAAGATGCATAGACATAATAAACATCACATGCAATTATATAGTAGTGACATGATATGGCCAATATCATATAGCTCCTTTGATCTCCATCTTTGGGGCTCCATGATCATCTTCGTCATGACACCATGATCTCCATCATCATGATCTCCATCATCGTGTCTTCATGAAGTTGTCACGCCAACAACTACTTCTACTTCTATGGCTAACGCGTTTAGCAATAAAGTAAAGTAATTTACATGGCGTTCTTCAATGACACACAGGTCATACAAAAAATAAAGACAACTCCTATGGCTCCTGCCAGTTCTCATACTCATCGACATGCAAGTCGTGATTCCTATTACAAGAACATGATCTCATACATCACAATATATCATTCATCATTCATCACAACTTTTGGCCATATCACATCACAAGGCAATAGTTGCAAAAACAAGTTAGACGTTCTCTAATTGTTGTTGCATCTTTTACGTGGCTGCAATAGGGTTCTAGCAAGAACGTTTTCTTACCTACGAAAAAGCCACAACATGATTTGTCAACTTCTATTTACCCTTCATAAGGACCCTTTTCGTCGAATCCGCTCCAACTAAAGTGGGAGAGACAGACACCCGCTAGCCACCTTATGCAACTAGTGCATGTCAGTCGGTGGAACCTGTCTCACGTAAGCGTACGTGTAAGGTCGGTCCGGGCCGCTTCATCCCACAATACCGCTGAAGCAAAATAAGACTAGTAGCGGCAAGAAAGTTGACAACATCTACGCCCACAACAAATTTGTGTTCTACTCGTGCAATAGAGAACTACGCATAGACCTAGCTCATGATGCCACTGTTGGGGAACGTTGCAGAAAATTAAAATTTTTCCTACGGTTTCACCAAGATCCATCTATGAGTTCATCTAAGCAATGAGTGATAGGAGTGCATCTACATACCTTTGTAGATCGCGAGCGGAAGCGTTCAAGAGAACGGGGATGATGGAGTCGTACTCGCCTGATCCAAATCACCGATGACCAAGTGCTGAACGGACATCACCTCCGCGTTCAACACATGTATGGAGCGGATGATGTCTCCTCCTTCTTGATCCAGCAAGGGGGAAGGAGAGGTTGAGGAAGAAGGCTCCAGCAGCAGCACGACGGCGTGGTGGTGGTGGAGATGCAGGACTCCGGTAGGGCTTCGCCAAGCAACTGCGGGAGGAGGAAGAGGTGTAGCAGGGGGAGGGAGGCGCCAAGACTCAGGGTCCGGCTGCCCTCCCTTCCCCCTCCTTTATATAGGCCCCAGGGGGGCGCCGGCCCTGGAGATGGGAATCTCCCAAGGGGGCAGCGGACAAGGGGGGTGGAGTGCCCCCCAAGGCAAGTGGTGCGCCCCCACCCTAGGGTTTCCAACCCTAGGCGCAGGGGGGGCCCAAGGGGGGGCGCACCAGCCCACTAGGGGCTGGTTCCCCTACCACTTCAGCCCACGGGGCCCTCCGGGATAGGTGGCCCCACCCGGTGGACCTCCGGGACCCTTCCGGTGGTCCTGGTACAATACCGGGTGACCCCGAAACTTTCCCGATGGCCGAAACAGCACTTCCTATATATAATTTTTTACCTCCGGGTCATTCCGGAACTCCTCGTGACATCCAGGATCTCATCCGGGACTCCGAACAACTTTCGGTTTGCTGCATACTTATATTCATACAACCCTAGCGTCACCGAACCTTAAGTGTGTAGACCCTACGGGTTCGGGAGACATGCAGACATGACCGAGAAGGCTCTCCGGTCAATAACCAACAGAGGGATCTGGATACCCATGTTGTCTCCCACATGCTCCTCGATAATATCATCGGATGAACCACGATGTCGAGGATTCAATCAACCCCGTATACAATTCCCTTTGTCAATCGGTACATTACTTGCCCGAGACTCGATCATCGGTATCCCAATACCTCGTTCAGTCTCGTTACCGGCAAGTCACTTTACTCATACTGTAATGCATGATCCCGTGACCAAACACTTGATCACTTTGAGCTCATTATGATGATGCATTACCGAGTGGGCCCAGAGATACCTCTCTGTCATACGGAGTGACAAATCCCATTCTCGATCCGTGTCAACCCAACAGACACTTTCGGAGATATGTGTAGTGCACCTTTATAGCCACCCAGTTACGTTGTGATGTTTGGTACACCCAAAGCACTCCTACGGTATCCGGGAGTTACACGATCTCATGGTCTAAGGAAAAGATACTTGACATTGGAAAAGCTCTAGCAAACGAACTACACGGTCTTGTGCTATGCTTAGGATTGGGTCTTGTCCATCACATCATTCTCCTAATGATGTGATCCCATTATCAACGACATCTAATGTCCATAGTCAGGAAACCATGACTATCTGTTGATCAACGAGCTAGTCAACTAGAGGCTTACTAGGGACATATTATGGTCTATGTATTCACACGTGTATTACGATTTCCGGATAATACAATTATAGCATGAATAAAGACAATTATCATGAACAAGGAAATATAATAATAATCCTTTTATTATTGCCTCTAGGGCATATTTCCAACAGTATGAACCATAGAGAAGTTGAAATACAGTAGGTTTCACACCAATATAAATAAAGAATGAGTTCATTGCAGTACCTTATGTGGTGGTTTTGCTTTCTTTCACTAACGGAGCTTATGAGATTTCCTGTTGAGTTTTGTGTTGTGAAGTTTTCAAGTTTTGGGTAAAGATTTGATGGACTATGGAATAAGGAGTGGCAAGAGCCTAAGCTTTGGGATGACCATGGCACCCCAAGATATTCAAGAATAGCCAAGAGCCTAAGCTTGGGGATGCCCCCGGAAGGCATCCCCTCTTTCGTCTTCGTTCCTGGGGATGCCCCTCGGGATGCCCCTTGGAACTATATTTTTATTCGCCACATGATATGTGTTTTGCTTGGAGCGTCTTGTACGATATTAGTATTTGCTTTTTAGTTTACCATAATCATCCTTTCTTTACACACCTTTTGGGAGAATCCCACTTGATTAGAATTTATTAGAATACGCTATGTGCTTCACTTATATCTTTTGAGCTAGATAGTTGTTGCTCTAGTGCTTCACTTATATCTTTTAGAGCATGGCAGTGGCTTAATTTTAAAGAAATTGTTGATCTCTCATGCTTCACTTATATTATTTTGAGAGTCTCTTAGAACAACATGGTTTTTGCTATGGTTATAAAATTGGTCCTAGAATGATGGGCATTCAAGTTGGGTATAATAAAAACTGTCATAGAAAGTGAATTGGATGCTATGATCAATTTGATACTTGATAATTGTTTTGAGGTGTAGAGGTGGTAATATTAGAGTCATGCTAGTTGGGTAATTATGAATTTAAAGAATACTTGTGTTGAAGTTTGTGATTCCCGTAGCATGCACGTATGGTGAACCGCTTTGTGATGAAGTTGGAGCACAATTTTATTTATTGATTGTCTTCCTTATGAGTGGCGGTCGGGGACGAGCGATGGTCTTTTCCTACCAATCTATCCCCCTAGGAGCACGCGCGTAATACTTTTTTTTCAGTGACTTGTATATTTTTGCAATAAGTATATTCTTATGACTAATGTTGAGTCCATGGATTATATGCACTCTCACCATTCCACCATTGCTAGCCTCTCTTGTGCCATGCAACTTTTGCCGGTACCATACACCCACCATATAACTTCCTCGAAACAACCACCATACCTACCTATTATGGCATTTCCATAGCCATTCCGAGATATATTGCCATGTAACTTTCCACCGTTCCATTTATATGACACGCATCATCATTGTCATATTGCTCTTTACATGATCATGTAGTTGACATCGTATTTGTGGCAAGGCCACCTTCATAATTTTCATACATGTCACTCTTGATTCATTGCATATCCCGGTACACCACCGGAGGCATTCATATAGAGTCATATCTTGTTCTAAGTATTGAGTTGTAATCTCGAGTTGTAAACTAATAAAAGTGTGATGATCTTCATTATTAGAGCATTGTCCCAGTGATGAAAGGATGATGGAGACTATGATTCCCCCACAAGTCGGGATGAGACTTCGGACTCAAAAAAAAAGAGAGAAAGGCCAAATAAAAAAAGAGAAAGGCCAAATAAAAAATAAAAAAAAGAGAGAAGGGACAATGCTACTATCCTTTTTACCACACTTGTGCTTCAAAGTAGCACCATGATCTTCATGATAGAGAGTCTCCTATGTTGTCACTTTCATATACTAGTGGGAATTTTTCATTATAGAACTTGGCTTGTATATTCCAATGATGGGCTTCCTCAAAATGCCCTAGGTATTCATGAGCAAGCGAGTTGGATGCACACCCACTTAGGTTCTTTTGTTGAGCTTTCATACAGTTATAGCTCCAGTTCATCCGTTGCATGGCAATCCCTACTCACTCACATTGATATCTATTAATGGGCATCTCCATAGCCCGTTGATACGCCTAGTTGATGTGAGACTATCTTCCTCCTTTTTGTCTTCTCCACAACCACCATTCTATTCCACATATAGTGCTATGTCCATGGCTCACGCTCATGTATTGCGTGAAAGTTGAAAAGGTTTGAGATTACTAAAGTATGAAACAATTGCTTGGCTTGTCATTGGGGTTGTGCATGATTAAATACTTTGTGTGATGAAGATAGAGCAACAGCCAGACTATATGATTTTGTAGGGATAACTTTCTTTGGCCATGTTATTTTGAGGAAGACATGATTTCCTTGATTAGTATGCTTGAAGTATCACCATCTCTGATTAGTATTTTGGCCACATCAAAAATTCTGTTTTTATCATTTACCTACTCAAGGACGAGCATGAATTCAGCTTGGGGATGCTTGATACGTCTCCAACGTATCTATAATTTTTTATTGTTCCATGCTATTATATTACCCGTTTTGGATGTTTATGGGCTTTACTTTACACATTTATATCATTTTTGGGACTAACCTACTAACCAGAGGCCCAACCCGTATTGCTGTTTTTTTTGCCTATTTCAGTGTTTGGAAGAAAAGGAATATCAAATGGAGTCCAAACGGAATGAAACCTTCGGGCGCGTGATTTTTGGAACGAACGTGATCCAGAGGACTTGGAGTGCAAGTCAAGAAGCAGCCGAGGCGGCCACGAGGGTGGAGGGTGCCCCCCCTACTGGGCGCGCCCCCTATCTCGTGGGCCCCTCGGGTGGCCACCGACCTACTTCTTCCTCCTATATATACCCATGTACACCAAGAACATCAAAAAAAGCCACGAAAACCTAATTCCACCGCCGCAACCTTCTGTATCCCCGAGATCCCATCTTGGAGCCTTCGTCGGTGCTCCGCCGGAGGGGGAATCAACCTAGGAGGGCTTATACATCAACACCATAGCCTCTCCGATGAGTTGTGAGTAGTTTACCACAGACCTTCGGGGTCCATAGTTATTAGCTAGATGGCTTCTTCTCTCTTTTTGGATCTCAATACCATGTTCTGCTCGATCTTCTTGGCGATCTATTCGATGTAACTCTTTTTGTGGTGTTTTTGTCGAGATCCAATGAATTGTGGGTTTATGATCAAGTTTATCTATGAGAAATATTTGAATCTCCTTTGAATTCTTTTATGTGTGATTAAGTTATCTTTGCAAGTCTCTTCGAATTATCAGTTTGGTTTGGCCTACTAGATTGATCTTTCTTGCAATGGGAGAAGTGCTTAGCTTTGGGTTCAATCTTGCGGTGTCCTTTCCGAGTGACAGCAGGGGCAGCAAGGCACATATTGTATTGTTGCCATTGAGGATAAAAAGATGGGGTTTATATCATATTGATTGAGTTTATCCCTCTACATCATGTCATCTTTCTTAATGCATTACTCTGTTCTTATGAACTTAATACTCTAGATGCATGCTGGATAGCGGTCGATGTGTGGAGTAATAGTAGTAGATGCAAGCAGGAGTCGGTCTACTTGTCACAGACGTGATGCCTATATACATGATCATTCCTAGATAATCTCATAATTATTCGCTTTTCTATCAATTGCTCGATAGTAATCTGTTCACCCACCGTAATACTTATGCTATCTTGAGAGAAGCCACTAGTGAAACCTATGGCCCCCGGGTCCATCTTTTATCATATAAGCTTTCAATCTACGTTTATTTGTATCTTTACCTCTCCAATCTATATTATAAATACCAAAAATATATTTATCTTATCACACTATCTCTATCAGATCTCACTTTCAAAAGTGGCTGCTACGTCTTGAGCTTGCGTTGGTTTTCCTTGAAGAGGAAAGGGTGATGCAGCAATAGTAGCATAAGTATTTCCCTCAGTTTTTGAGAACCAAGGTATCAATCTAGTAGGAGGCTCCTCAAAAGTCCCACGCACCTACACAAACAAACAAAGAACTCACAACCAACGCAATAAAGGGGTTGTCAATCCCTTCACGGCCACTTGCGAAAGTGATATCTAATAGAGATAGTATGATAAGATAAATTTTTTTTTGGTATTTTATAATATAGATGTGAAAATTAAAGATGCAAATAAAAGTAGATTGAAAGCTTATATGATAAAAGATAGACCCGAGGGCCATAGGTTTCACTAGTGGCTTCTCTCCGATAGCATAAGTATTATGTGGGTGAACAAATTATCTGTCGAGCAATTGATAGAAAAGCTTAATAATTATGAGATTATCTAGGCATGATCATGTATATAGGCATCACATCCGCAACAAGTAGACCGACTCTGCCTCGCATCTACTACTATTACTCCACACATCGACCGCTATCCAGCATGCATCTAGAGTATTAAGTTCATAAGAACAGAGTAACGCATTAAGAAAGATGACATGATGTAGAGGGATAAACTCAAGCAATATGATATAAACCCCATCTTTTTATCCTCGATGGCAGAAATACAATATGTTCCTTGCAACCCCTGCTGTCACTGGGTAAGGACATCGCAAGATTGAACCCAAAGCTAAGCACTTCTCCCATTGCAAGAAAGATCAATCTAGGAGGCCAAACCAAACTGATAATTAGAAGAGACTTGCAAAGATAACTCAATCATACATAAAAGAATTCAGAGGAGATTCAAATATTTCTCATAGATAAGCTTGATCATAAACCCACAATTCATCGGATCTTGACAAACACACCGCAAAAAGAGTTTACATCGAATAGATCTCCACAAGAGAGGGGGAGAACATGGTATTGAGATCCAAAAAGAGAGAAGATGTGACGCTCGGGTAATCAGGCTACAGTAATCCCATGTTAACGATGCCACGTCACCTCGATTATTGTTGATAATCCCACGTTAGATCGAAACAGATTCAAATTCTAAATTTGAATTAAAGTTAAAACAATTAAAGTTTTCAAAAGTCAAAACTAAAATGTTTGATGTGTTGAAAATATTCCCTAACTATTTGTTGTGAAGAAACCATGTTTTTATATAAGTCCTATATTTTTAAAATGAGCTAAAACAGTAGAGAAAATAAAGAAAAAGGAAAACAATAAAAACAGAAAACAAAACTACAAAAAAAAAGAAGAGCCCCGCTGGCCAACTGGACCAAACGGCCCAGCTGGCCATCCAACCACACCGGCCCAAACCCCCCTCCAAAGCCCCTCCCAACCGCACACATTCCCCCCCCCCACTTTCCCCACGATCCCTCGCTCCTCTCCCCCACCCCATTGTCCGATCTGGATCGGGGGCGCCTCTAGCCCCGCCGAGCCAGCGCCCCCATCGCTCGATGCCATCGCCCGTCTCCCTCCTCCACGGAGCCCCCCTCGCAGCCATCGCCCGGCGCTGCCTCGCCGTCGTCCTCCTCGCCCCTCCACTTCCTCGTGTGACGCCCGCCTGAAGCCGCGGCCTCGCCTAATCACCAACCCGTCGCCCTCGCGCGCCATCGCCCTGCGCCCGTCCTTCACCATCCATCGTCGCCCGAGGTCCCCGCTGGTGCCGCCTCCTCGCCCTCTCCCTCAACGGCCACCTCATCACCGCGCCTGTTGCCGGAACGCCTCGACCTCGTCTCCTCCCCACCGCGTGACGTCCCCATCCTCCTTGTCGGACTCCAACATCGTTGTCCTCTCCGTCGTCGCCTCGTCCCCGCCATCGCCGACCGCCTCCCCGGCCCCTCCCCGAGACGACTTAAGCATAACTACAGGGCCCCGGTGAGGGCTCGTCCGCCCTCGCTCCGTTCCCCTTTGCTCCGGTCGCCGTAGGACACCTCACCGCCCGTGCCGCGCTCACCCCTCCGTAGCCGCGTCCGTGCCCATGCACCGGCCACCCCGTGCATGCCACAGGGGTCCCGGCCCGTGCTCCCAGCGACACACCCCTCTCTTCCCGATCAAGGCTTACACGCTGCAGAAGGGCTCGCCCAGCGCCCGCCGGCGCCCATGGCGCCCCACCGCGGCGCTGGTCCGCCCCATCGGGCGCCCATAACCGCCCGCACACTCACGGGGCTCCGCCCATAACCACTGCCCAGCGCCCGCTAAGGCCCTGGGCCATTGACATGTGGGGCCTACCGTAGAACGTTTTAAAAAAAAAGAATAAATATATATATAAATAATTAATAATAATAGTAATTAATTAATTAATTAACTAATTAATTAACTTAATTAACTCTGATTAAATTAACTAATTATGATTAATTAACCTAATGACTAATTAACCTAATTAACTACTGTTAATTAACTAGCAGAGTATGACAAGTGGGACCCACTCATAAGTTTGACTAAGTCAATAGGACTGTTGACTAGACCTGCTGACTGTGCTGTTGACCCAGTCAATGGCCCCATCTATCAGTTTGACTTAGTCAATCCCTGTTGACTGCTGATGTCAACATGACATCATGCTGATGTCATTAATCCAATTTCGAATTAAAATAAAGAATTAATTAAATTCCAGAAGTTAGTAAATCTTTAGAAAATCATATCTTTTAATCCATAACTCGGATTAAATTATTTTCAACATGAAAGTTGCTCGTAACGCATTTAGACGATTCGGATATGCAACCCGCTAAATCGCCACACACCCCTAGCATATCGAACACACAACTTTCCCCCTCCGGTTCATCTGTCCGAAAACACGGAACACCGGGGATACTTTCTCGGATGTTTCCCCCCCTCACCGGTATCACCTCATACCGCGTTAGAACACGTCTAGCTCTGCTTGTTGTCCTGTTATGCACTTGCTTGCTATGTATTTACTATTTCTCCCCCCTCTTCTCTCCGGTAGACCACGTGATTTATGCCGATGCCCCGTGGGTCGACTCACGTCACCCACGCCTCCTTGTATGAGCAACCAGGCAAGCCCCCCCTTGATCACCAGATATCGCCTATTCTTCTCTATACTACTTGCATTAGAGTAGTGTAGCATGTTACTGCTTCTCGTTAATCCTATCCTGATGCATAGCCTGTCCTTGCTACTACTGTTGTTACCTTTACCTGCAATCCTACATGCTTAGCATAGGATGCTAGTATTCCATCAGTGGCCCTACATTCTTGTTCGTCTGCCATGCTATACTACTGGGCCGTGATCACTTCGGGAGGTGATCACGGGCATATACTATATACTTTACATTGTTACATTACCTGTGATACTGTTCGGAGATGGGGGCTGAAGGGGCAGGTGGCTCCATCCCGGTAGAGGTGGGCCTGGGTTCCCGACGGCCCCCTGCTGTTACTTTGTGGCGGAGCGACAGGGCAGGTTGAGACCACCTAGGAGAGAGGTGGGCCTAGCCTTGTTCGGCGTTCGTGGATACTTAACACGCTTAACGAGATCTTGGTATTTGATCTGAGTCTGGCTACTGGCCTATACGCACTAACCAACTACGCGGGAACAGTTATGGGCACTCGACGTCGTGGTATCAGCCGAAGCCTTCGTGACGTCAGCGACTGAGCGACGCGCGCCAGATTGGACCGCGTAACGTGACTTCCTTAGTAATGGAGGTTGCTAGGTCTGCTTCCGGCCGCCCATGGAATGTGCAAGTGTGCAATGGGCGATGGGCCCAGACCCCTGCGCGCATAGGATTTAGACCGGCGTGCTGACCTCTCTGTTGTGCCTAGGTGGGCTACGACGTGTTGATCTTCCGAGGCCGGGCATGACCCAGGAAAGTGTGTCCGGCCAAATGGGATCGAGCGTGTTGGGTTATGTGGTGCACCCCTGCAGGGAAGTTAATCTATTCGAATAGCCGTGATCTTCGGTAACAAGACGACTTGGAGTTGTACCTTGACCTTATGACAACTAGAATTGGATACTTAATAAAACACACCCTTCCAAGTGCCAGATATAACCCGGTGATCGCTTTCTAACAGGGCAATGAGGAGAGGATCGCCGGGTAGGATTATGCTATGCGATGCTACTTGGAGGACTTCAGTCTACTCTCTTCTACATTCTGCAAGACGAAGGCTGCCAGAAGCGTAGTCTTCGATACGATTAGTTATCCCCCTCTTATTCTGGCATTCTGCAGTTCTATCCACTGACATGGCCCTTTACACATATACCCATGCATATGTAGTGTAGCTCCTTGCTTGCGAGTACTTTGGATGAGTACTCACGGTTGCTTTTGTCCCCCTTTCCCCCCTTCCCTTCTACCTGGTTGTCGCAACCAGATGTTGGAGCCTAGGAGCCAGACGCCACCATCAACGACAACTCCTACTACGTCGAAGGAGCCTACTACTACATGCAGCCTGCTGACGACGTCCAGGAGTAGTTTAGGAAGATCCCAGGCAGGAGGCCTGCGCCTCTTTCGATCTGTATCCCAGTTTGTGCTAGCCTTCTTAAGGCAAACTTGTTTAACTTATGTCTGTACTCAGATATTGTTGCTTCGGTGACTACTTTGTGATCGAGCACTTGTATTCGAGCCCTCGAGGCCCCTGGCTTGTATTATGATGCTTGCATGACTTATTTATGTTTTTAGAGTTGTGTTGTGATATCTTCCCGTGAGTCCCTGATCTTGATAGTACACATTTGCGTGCATGATTAGTGTACGATTGAATCGGGGGCGTCACAGAAGAAGCCATCTAGCTAATAACTATGGACCCAAAGGTCTATGGTAAACTACTCACAACTCATCGGTGGGTCTATGGTGTTGATGTAGAAGCCCTCCGTGGTCGATTCCCCCTCCGGCGGAGCACCGGGGAAGGCTCCAAGATGGGATCTCGCGGATACATAAGGTTACGGCGGTGGAAATTGTTTTTCGTTGGCTCCCTGGATGTTTTTGGGGTATGTGGGTATATATAGGAGGAAGAAGTAGGTCGGTGGCCGCCCGATGGGCCCACGAGACAGGGGGCGCCCTGTAGGCGTGGGCGCGCCCTCCTATCTCATGGCCGCCTTGGCTGCTTCTTGGATTGCACTCGAAGTCCTCTGGATCACGTTCGTTCCAAAAATCACGCTCCTGAAGGTTTCATTCCATTTGGACTGCATTTGATATTCCTTTTCTTCGAAATACTGAAATAGGCAAAAAAAACAGCAATACGGGCTGGGCCTCCGGTTAGTTGGTTAGTCCCAAAAATGATATAAATGTGTAAAATAAAGCCCATAAACATCCAAAAGGGGTAATATAATAGCATGGAACAATCAAAAATTATAGATATGTTGGATACGTATCAAGCATCCCCAAGCCTAATTCCTGCTCGTCCTCGAGTAGGTAAATGATAAAAATAGAACTTTTGATGTGGAATGCTACCTAGCATAATTCTCAATGTAATTTTCTTTATTGTGGCATGAATGTTCAGATCCAAATGATTCAAAATAAAAGTTCATATTGATAAAAGAAATAGTAATACTTCAAGCATACTAATAAAAGCAATCATGTCTTCTCAAAATAACATGGCTAAAGAAAGTTCATCCCTACAAAATAATATAGTTAGGCTATGCTTCATTTTCGTCACACAAAAATGTTCCCAAATTCTACAGCCCCAATGACAAGCCAAGCAATTGTTTCGTACTTAAATAATCTCAAACTTTTTCAACTTTCACGCAATACATGAGACTGAGCCATGGATATAGCACTATGGGTGGAATAGAATATGATGATGGAGATTGTGTGGAGAAGACAAAAAAGGAGAAAGTCTCACATTGACGAGGATAATCAACGGGCTATGGAGATGCCCATCAATTGATGTCAACATGAGGAGTAGGGATTGCCATGCAACGGATGCACTCGAGCTATAAATGAATGAAAGCTCAACAAAAGAAAACTAGTGGGTGTGCATCCAACTCACTTGCTCATGAAGACCTAGGGCATTTGAGGAAGCCCATCGTAGGAATATACAAGCCAAATGAAAAATTCCCACTAGTATATGAAAGTGACAACATATGAGACTTGCTATATGAAGAACATGGTGCTACTTTGAAGCACAATATATGAGACTCACTATATGAAAAACATGGCGCTACTTTGAAGCACAAATGTGGATAAAGAGATAGTAACATTGCCCCTTTTATTTATTTTCTTTTCTTCCTTTTTCTTTTTCTTTTTTTTATTTTTTTATTTTTTGGTCCTTTCTTTTTTTCTTTTGTCCTTTCCTTTTTTTCTTTTTCTTTTTTTTCTTTTTGGGGACAATGCTCTAATATTGATGATCATCACACTTTTATTGATTACAACATATGAATTACAACTCGAAACTAGAACAAGATATGACTCTATATGAATGCCTCCGTGATGTAATCGATAGTGCAATGAATCAAGAGTGACATGTATGAAAAATTATGCATGGTGGCTTTGCCACAAATACGATGTCAACTACATGATCATGCAATGGCAATATGACAAAAGTAATGTATGTCATGATGATAAACGGAACAATGGAAAGTTGCATGGCAATATATCTCGGAATGGCTATGGAAATGCCATAATAGGTAGGTATGGTGGCTGTTTTGAGGAAGATATAAGGAGTTTTATGTGTGATAGAGCGTGTCGTATCACGGGTTTGGATGCACCGCTAAGTTTGCACCAACTCTCAAGGTGAGAAAGGGCAATGCACGTGCATCAAGAGGCTAGCAATGGTGGAAAGGTAAAAGTCGTTAATCCATGGACTCAACATTAGTCAAAAGAACTCATATACTTATTGCAAAAATTTAGAAGCCATCAAAAACCAAGCACTACGTGCATGCTCCTAGAGGGATAGATTGGTAGGAAAAGACCATCGCTCGTCACCGACCGCCACTCATAAGGATGCACAATCCAAGTACACTTCATGTTTCAAATTTGTTACATAACTTTAACCATACGTGCATGCTACGGGACTTGCTAACTTTGACACAAGCATTCTGTAAATTCATAATCACCCAACTAGCATGACTTTAATATCACTACCTCCATATCTCAATACAATTATCAAGTATCAAATTGATCATAGCATCCAATTCACTTCCTATGATAGTTTTTATTATACCCAACTTGGATGCCTACCATTCTAAGACCAATTTTATAACCATAGAAAATACCATGCTGTTCTAAAAGACTCTCAAAATAATATAAGTGAAGCATGAGAGACTAGCAATTTCTACAAAATTAAGCCATCACCATGCTCTAAAAGATATAAGTGAAGTACTAGAGCAAAAACTATCTAGCTCAAAAGATATAAGTGAAGCACATAGAGTATTCTAGCAAATTTCAATCAAATAGGCTTCTCCCAAAAGGTGTGTACAGCAAGGATGATTGTGGAAAACTAAAAAGCAAAGACTAATATCATACACGACGCTCCAAGCAAAACACATATCATGTGGTGAATAAAAATATAGCTCCAAGTAAAGTTACCAATGAACAAAGACGAAAGAGGGGATGCCTTCCCGGGGCATCCCCAAGCTTAGGCTTTTGGCTACTCTTGAATATCTTGGGGTGCCATGGACATCCCCAAGCTTAGGCTTTTGCCACTCCTTATTCCATATTCCATCAAATCTTTACCCAAAACTTAAAAACTTCACAACACAAAACTCAACAGGAAATCTTATAAGCTCTGTTAGTGAAAGAAAAGAAAACAACCACATAAGGTACTGTAATGAACTTTATTTATATTGGTGTTAAACCTACTGTATTCCAAGTTCTGTATGGTTCATACCACTTAATACTAGCCATAGATGCATCAAAAATAAGCAAACAACACACGAAAGGCAGAATCTGTCAAGAACAGAGCAGTCTGTAGCAATCTGTAACTAACGCAAACTTCTGGAACTCTAAAAATCCTAAAAAAGGAGGAAGTCCTGTACAATTTGTCTATTTATCAGCAGCAAAAAGAATCAACACAAAAGCACATTTCTTTGATTTAACACAACTAATTTCGTGCACGCAAAGTTTCTGTTTTTCAGCAGAATCAAATTAACTATCACCATAGGTTATCCTATAGGTTCTACTTGGCACAAACACTAATTAAAACATAAAAACACATATTAACAGAGGGTAGATGCAAAATTTATTACTAAACAGAAACAAAAACAAAAACACAAATAAAAATGGGTTTCCTCCCAACTAGCGCTATCGTTTAACGCCCCTAGCTAGGCATAAAAGCGAAGATGGATCTAAGTAGTGCCATCTTTGGCACTCAATTCCTCAATAGAGCACTTATAATCTTTAGGGGTTTCTCCCTTTTTAGCAATGATTAAACTTTTAGGCAAAAATTCAAGAAATTCATTTGTAGCAAAAGGTTCCTTAACGATAGAGAGACAATTGGGATGAATACTTGTCGATTTGAGATCCGCGTTTCCCTTACTAGAAGATTCACCCTTAATTTTTAGGAACATAAATAAATTTGGCAGTATTGGTAGGAGGTTTTGGAGTGTTTTTCATGGAAGAAAACGCCGAACCCAAGTTGGTAATGATATCCTCAAGTTTACCTATTCTTGCAGAATCTAGATCTATTTTTTCATTAACTATAGGTTCTTTCTCTTTAAGATTTTTCAAAGTAACTCCAACTCTAGATATGTATTGGGTAATCTGATTATGAATCTTTTTATCCAAATTTTCAATCAACTCAACAGTGGCAATTTTATGTTCAATAATCTCAATCCGTTGCATAACATGTTCCAAAGTTAAAACAGTTCCATTAACCAAAAGAGGTGGCGGGCCAAACAAATCTGACATAGCATTATAAGCATCAAACGTATGGCTACTCAAGAAATCCCCTCCGGTAACGGTATCAAGAACACATCTATTCCAAGGAGTAATGCCTACATAAAAATTGCAAAGAAGTAAGGAAGTAGAAAGCTTCATAGTAGATTTATTTTGAGCATTGCAAATTCTATGCCAAGCATCTTTTAAATTTGCTCCCTCCCTTTGCTTAAAATTGAGAATTTCATGTTCTGGAGTAATGACAAGGATAGGAGGACTAGCCATAACGACAAGGTAAACGATCTAACACATGAGCAAATGGAAAAAAGGCAAGCGAAAAAGAGAGGAGAGATTGGGAAAGAGAGGGCGAATAAAACGGCAAGGGTGAAGTGGGGGAGAGGAAAACGAGAGGCAAATGGCAAATAATGTAAATGCGAGGGATATGAGTTTGTGATGGGTACTTTGTATGTCCTGACTTGAGTGAAGACCTCCTCGGCAACGGTGCCAGAAATCCTTCTTGCTACGTCTTGAGCTTGCGTTGGTTTTCCTTGAAGAGGAAAGGGTGATGCAGCTATAGTAGCGTAAGTATTTCCCTCAGTTTCTGAGAACCAAGGTATCAATCCAGTAGGAGACTCCTCAAAAGTCCCACGCACCTACACAAACAAACAAAGAACTCGCAACCAACGCAATAAAGGGGTTGTCAATCCCTTCACGGCCACTTGCGAAAGTGAGATCTGATAGAGATAGTATGATAAGATAAATATATTTTTGGTATTTTATAATATAGATGCAAAAAGTAAAGATGCAAATAAAAGTAGATTGAAAGCTTATATGATAAAAGATAGACCCGGGGGCCATATGTTCACTAGTGGCTTCTCTCAAGATAGCATAAGTATTATGATGGGTGAACAAATTACTGTCGAGCAATTGATAGAAAAGCGAATAATTATGAGATTATCTAGGCATGATCATGTATATAGGCATCACATACGCAACAAGTAGACCGACTCCTGATGCATCTAGTACTATTACTCCACACATCGACCGCTATCTAGCATGCATCTAGAGTATTAAGTTCATAAGAACAGAGTAACGCATTAAGAAAGATGACATGATGTAGAGGGATAAACTCAAGCAATATGATAAAACCCCATCTTTTTATCCTCGATGGCAACAATACAATCGTGCCTTGCAACCCTAACACACCTTTGGTAAGGACACCGCAAGATTGAACCCAAAACTAAGCACTTCTCCCATTGCAAGAAAGATCAATCTAGTAGGCCAAACCAAACTGATAATTCGAAGAGACTTGCAAAGATAACTCAATCATACATAAAAGAATTCAAAGGAGATTCAAATATTCCTCATAGATAAACTTGATCATAAACCCACAATTCATCGGATCTCGACAAACACACCGCAAAAAGAGTTTACATCGAATAGATCTCCACAAGAGAGAGGGGAACATGGTATTGAGATCCAAAAAGAGAGAAGAAGCCATCTAGCTGATAACTATGGACCCCAAAGGTCTGTGGTAAACTACTCACAACTCATCGGAGGGGCTATGGTGTTGATGTAGAAGCCCTTCATGGTCGATTCCCCCTCCGGCGCAGCGCCGGCGAAGGCTCCAAGATGGGATCTCGCTGATACAGAAGGTTACGGCGGTGGAAATTGTTTTTTCGCTCCCTGGATGTTTTCGGGGTATGTGGGTATATATAGGAGGAAGAAGTAGGCCCGTGGCCGCCTGAGGGGCCCACGAGACACGGGGGTGCGTCCTGTAGGAGTGGGCGCGCCCTCCTATCTCGTGGCCACATCGGATGCTTCTTAGCTTGCACTCCAAGTCCTCTTGATCACGTTCGTTCCAAAAATCATGCTCCCGAAGGTTTCATTTCGTTTGGACTCCGTTTGATATTCCTTTTCTTCGAAATACTGAAATAGGCAAAAAAACAGCAATACGGGCTGGGCCTCTCGTTAGTAGGTTAGTCCCAAAAATGATATAAATGTGTAAAATAAAGCCCATAAACATCAAAAAGGGGTAATATAATAGCATGGAACAATAAAAAATTATAGATACGTTGGAGACGTATCAGTGACTGTGAAGGGATTGACAACCCCTTTATTGCGTTGGTTGCGAGTTCTTTGTTTGTTTTTGTAGGTGCGTGGGACTTTTGAGGATCCTTCTGCTGGATTGATACCTTAGTTCTCAATAATTGAGGGAAATACTTACGCTACTATTGCTGCATCACCCTTTCCTCTTCAAGGAAAACCAACGCAAGCTCAAGACGTCGCAACCCCAAGGTGCGTTTACATGTCGGTCATCAAGAGTCATGATTTTTGTCAATTCTGAGCTGTTTCGTGATCTATTACTCACCGTTTTGTGGTCCCGAAGTGATTTCCATGGTTGTGAAACCCCAAGGTGCGCTTACGTGTTGATCATCAACAATCGCAGTATGGCACAATTCTGGCCTGTTTCTTGGACTATCAGTCACCATTTTAGGGTCCCGAAGCGATTTCCTTAGTTGTGAAACCCCAAGGTGCGCTTACGTGTCATTCATCAACACTCACAATTTTGGCCGATTCTGGCCCGTTTCGTGGACTATTACTGTTTTGTGGTCTCAGAGTGATTCCCACGATTAACGAACCCCTGGGTGCATTTACGTGTCGGTCATCAACACTCACAGTTTTGGCCAATTCTGGCCCGTTTCGTGGAGTATTACTCACTGTTTTGGGGTCCCGGAGTGATTTCAAGATTAACGAATCCCGGGGTGCGTTTACATGTCGGTCATCAACACTCATAGTTTTGGCCGATTCTGGCCCGTTTCATGGACTATTACTCAATGTTTTTGGGGTCCCAAGGCGATTTTCATGGTTGTCGAACCCCAAGGTGCGCTTACGTGTCGGCCAACAACACTCACAGTTTTGGCCGATTCTGGCCCGTTTCGTCGACTATTACTCACTATTTTGGGGTCCCGGAGTGATTTCCACTATTAACGAACCCCGGGGTGCGTTTACCTGTCGGTCATCAATACCCATGGTTTTGGTCGTTTCTGGCCCGTTTCACGGACTATTACTCACTGTTTTGTGGTCCTGGAGTGATTTCCATGATTAACAAACCCCAGGGTGCGTTTACCTATCGGTCATCAACACGCACTGTTTTGGCCGATATTAGGCCGCTTCGTGGATTATTACTCGCTGTTTTGGGATCCCGGAGTGATTTCCACGATTAGCGAACCTCGGGGTGCGTTTACGTGTCGGTCATCAACACTCGCGGGTTTTGTCTTTTCTGAGCCTTTTCCTGATCTATTACTCACCGTTTTGTGGTCCCAAAGGGATTACCATGGTTGTCGAACCCCAAGTTGTGCTTAAGTGCTGGTCGTCAAGACTCGTAGTTTTTGCCAATTCTGGCCCGTTTCTAGGACAATTACTCAATTTTGGGGTCCCGAAGTGATTTCCACGATTGACGAACCCCAGGGTGCATTTACGTGTCGGTCATCAACAATCGCAGTTTGGGCCGATCTAGCCCGTTTCTTGGACTATCACTCACAGTTTTGGGGTCCCGAAGCGATTTCCATAGTTGTCGAACCCCCAAGGTGCGCTTACATGTCGGTAATCAACACTCACAGTTTTGGCCGATTCTGGCCCGTTCCATGGACTATTACTCACCGTTTTGGAGTCTCGAAGCGATTTCCATAGTTGTGGAACCCCAAGGTGCGCTTACGTGTCGGTAGTCAACACTCACAGTTTTTGCCGATTCTTGCCCAATTCATGGACTATTACTCACCGTTTTGGAGTCCTGTAGCGATTTCCATAGTTGTGAAACCCCAAGGTGCGTTTATGTGTCGGTCATGAACACTCGCAGTTTTTGTCGATTGTGAGCCGTTTCGTGATCTATTACTCACCGTTTTGTGGTTCCAAAGGGATTTCCATGGTTGTCAAACCCCAAGGTGTGCTTACGTGTTGGTCGTCAAGACTCATAGTTTGTGCCGATTCTGGCCCGTTTCTTGGACTATTACTCGGTTTTTGGGTCCCGAAGTGATTTCCACGATTGACGAACCCCAGGGTGCATTTATGTGTCGGTCATGACCACTCACAACTTTGGCCGATTCTGGTCCGTTGGTGCACTATTACTCACCGTTTTAGGGTCCCGAATCGATTTCCAAAGTTGTTGAACCCCAAGGTGCGCTTACGTGTCAGTCATCAACACTCAAAGTTTTGGCCGATTCTGGCCCATTTCTTGGACTATTTCTCACTTAATTGGGGTCCCGGAGTGATTTTGACGATTGATGAACCCCGGGTTGCGTTTACATGTCGGTCATAAAGACTCGCGGTTTTTGTCGATTCTGAGCCGTTTCGTGATCTATTGCTCACCGTTTTGTGGTCCCGAAGCGATTTCCATGGTTGTGAAACCACAAGGTGCGCTTACGTGTCAGCATCAACAATCGCACTCACAGGGTTACGTTTCCATGGTTAACGAAACCCGGGGTGCGTTTACGTGTCGGTCATCAACACTCACGCTTTTTGCGATTCGGCGATTCATGGAGTATTACCCATCGCTGGTCCCCGGTGATTTCCACGATTAACGAACCCGGGGGTGCGTTTACCTGTCGGTCATCAACACCCACAGTTTTGGCCAATTCTGGCCCGTTTCATGGACTATTACTCACTATTTTGGGTGCCCAGAGAGATTTCCACGATTAACGAGCCCCGGGGTGCGTTTACGTGTCGGTCATGAACACTGGCGGTTTTTGTCGATTCTGAGCCATTTCGTGATCTATTACTCACCGTTTTGTGGTCCCGAAGCAATTTCCATGGTTGTGAAACCCCAAGGTGCGCTTGCTTGTCAGTCATCAACACTCACAGTTTTGCCCTATTCTGGCCCGTTTCATGGACTATTACTCACTGTTTTGGGGTCCCGGAGTGATTTCCACGATTAACGAACCCCGGGGTGCGTTCACGTGTTGGTCATCAACACTCACAGTTCTGGCTGATTCTGTCCCATTTCATGGACTATTACTCAATGTTTTGAGGGTCCCAAGGCAATTTCCATGGTTGTCGAACCCCAAGGTGCGCTTACGTGTCGGTCATCAACACTCGTAGTTTTGCCCGATTTTGGCACGTTTCGTGGACTATTACTCACTGTTTTGTGGTCCCGAAGTGATTTCCATGATTAACAAACCCCGGGGTGCGTTTACCTGTCGGTCATCAACACCCACGGTTTTGGCCGATTCTGGCCCGTTTCGTGGACTATTACTCACAGTTTTGGGGTCCCGGAGTCATTTCCATGATTAACGAACCCCGGGTGCGTTTACGTGTCGGTCATCAACACTCGTGGTTTTTGTCGATTCTGATCCGTTTCGTGATCTATTACTCACCATTTTGTTGTCCCAAAGGGATTTCCATGGTTGCCGAACCCCAAGATGTGCTTACGTGTTTGTCATCAAGACTCGTAGTTTGTGCCGATTATGGCCCGTTTCTTGGACTATTACTCAGGTTTGGGGTCCCGAAGTGATTTCCATGATTGACGAACCCCAGGGTGCATTTACGTGTCGGTCATCAACGCTCACAACTTTGGCCGATTTTGATCTGTTGCATGCACTATTACTCGCCGTTTTGGGGCCCCAGAGCAATTTCCACGATTGACGATCCCCGGGTGCGTTTACGTGTCCGTCATCAACACTCCTAGTTTTGGCCATTTCTGACCCGTTTCACGGACAATTATCACCGTTTTGGGGTCCGGAATCGATTTCCAAAGTTGTTGAACCACAAGGTGCGCTTACGTGTCAGTCATCAACACTCAAAGTTTTGGCCGATTCTGGCCCGTTTCTTCGACTATTTCTCACTTAATTAGGGTCCAGGAGTGATTTCGACGATTGACGAACCCACGGGTGCGTTTACATGTCAGTCATCAAGAATCGCGTTTTTTGTCGATTTTGATCTGTTTCGTGATTTATTACTCAGTGTTTTGTGGCCCCGGAGCGATTTCCATGGTTGTGAAACCCCTAGGTGCGCTTACGTGTCGGTTATCAACACTCACAATTTTGGATGATTCTGGCCCGTTTCATGGACTATTACTCACCGTTTTGGAGTCCTGTAGCGATTTCTATAGATGTGAAACCCCAAGGTGCACTTACGTGTCAGTCATCAACACTCACAGTTTTGGCTGATTCTGCCCGTTTCGTGGACTATTACTCACTATTTTGTGGTCCCGGAGTGATTTCCACGACTAACGAACCCGGAGGTGCGTTTACATCTCGGTCATCAACACTCACAGTTTTGGCCGATTCTGGCCCGTTTCATGGACTATTACCTACTGTTTTCGGGCCCCGGACTGATTTCCACGATTAACGAACCCCGGGGTGCGTTTACGTGTCGGTCATCAACACTCACAATTTTGGCCGTTTCTAGCCCGTTTCGTGGACTATTACTCAATGTTTTGGGTCTCAAAGCGATTTCCATGGTTGTCGAACCCCAACGTGCGCTTACCTGTCAGTCATCAACACTCACAGTTTTGGCCGATTCTGGCCCGTTTCATGCACTATTACTCACTGTTTGGGGGTCCCGGAGTGATTTCCACGATTGACAAACCCCGGGGTGCGTTTACCTCTCGGTCATCAACACCCACTGTTTTGGCCGAATCTGGCCCGTTTTGTGGACTATTACTCACTATTTTGGGGTCCCGAAGTGATTTCCACGATTAACGAACCCCGGGGTGCGTTTACGTGTCGGTCATGAACACTCGCGGTTTTTGTCGATTCTGAGCCATTTCGTGATCTATTACTCACCATTTTGTGGTCCCAAAGGGATTTCCATTGTTGTCAAACCCCAAGTTGTGCTTACATGTTGGTCGTCAAGACTCGTAGTTTGTGCCAATTATGGCCCGTTTCTTGGACTATTATTCGGTTTTGGGGTCCCGTAGTGATTTCCACGATTGACAAAGCCCAGGGTGCATTTATGTGTCGGCCATCAACACTCACAACTTTGGCCGATTCTGGTCCATTGCGTGCACTATTACTCGCCATTTTGGGGTCCTAGAGCGATTTCCATGATTGACGATACCTGAGGTGCTTTTACGTTTGCGTCGTCAACACTCACAGTTTTGGCCAATTCTGACCTGTTTCGTGGACAACTACTCACCATTTTGTGGTCCCGAATCGATTTCCAAAGTTGTTGAACCCCAAGGTGCGCTTACGTGTCAGTCATCAACACTCAAAGTTTTGGCCAATTCTGGCCCGTTTCCTGGACTATTTCTCACTTAATTGGGGTCCCGGAGTGATTTCAACGATTGACGAACCCCGGGGTGCGTTTACATGTCGGTCATCAAGACTAGTGGTTTTGTCGATTCTCAGCCGTTTCGTGATCTATTACTCACCGTTTTGTGGTCCCAAAGCAATTTCCATGGTTGTGAAACCCCAAGGTGCGCTTACGTGTCAGTCATCAAAAATCACAGTTTGGGACAATTTTGGCCCCTTTTTTGGACTGTCAGTCACCGTTTTGGGGTCCCGAAGTGATTTCCACAGTTGTAGAACCCCAAGGTGCGCTTACGTGTCAGTCATCAACACTCACAATTTTGGCCGAATCTGGCTCATTTCGCGGACTATTACTCACTGTTTTGTGGTCCCGGAGTGATTTCCACGATTAATGAACCCCGGGGTGCGTGTACGTGTCGGTCATCAACACACAATTTTAGCCGATTCTGACCCGTTTCGTGGAGTATTACTCACTGTTTTGGGGTCCTAGAGTGATTTCCATGATTAACGAACCCCGAGGTGCGTTTACGTGTCGGTCATCAACACTCACAGTTTTGGCCGATTCTGGCCCGTTTTTTGGACAATTACTCAACATTTAGGGGTCCCAAGGCGATTTCCATGGTTGTCGAACCCGAAGGTGTGCTTACGTGTCGGTCATCAACACTCACAGTTTTGGCCTATTCTGGCCCGTTTCGTGGACAATTACTCACTGTTTTGGGGTCCCGGAGTGATTTCCACGATTAATGAACCCCGGGGTGCGTTTACGTGTCGGTCATCAACACTCGCGATTTTTGTCGATTCTGAGCCGTTTCGTGATCTATTACTCACCGTTTTGTGGTCCCAATGGGATTTCCATGGTTGTCGAACCCCAAGGTGTGCTTACGTGTTGGTCGTCAAGACTCGTAGTTTGTGTCGATTCTGGCCTGTTTCTTGGACTATTACTCAGTTCTGGGGTCCCAAAGTGATTTCCACGATTGACGAACCCCGTGATGCATTTACGTGTCGCTCATTAACACTCGCAACTATGATAGATTCTGGTTTGTTGCATGCACTATTACTCGCCGTTTTGGGGTCCCAGAGCGATTTCCACGATTGACGATCCCCGGGGTGCGTTTACGTTTGCGTCGTCATCACTCACAGTTTTGCCCAATTCTGACCCGTTTCGTGGACAATTACTCACCGTTTTAGGGTCCCAAATCAATTTCCAAAGTTGTTGAACCCCAATTTACGCTTACATGTCAGTCATCATTACTCGAAGATTTGGCCTATTCTATCCTGTTTCTTGGACTATTACTCACCATATTGGGGTCCTGGAGTGATTTCGACGTTTAACGAATCCTGGGGTGAGTTTACATGTCGGTCATGAACACTCACGGTTTTTGTTGGTCTGAGCCGTTTCTTGATCTATTACTCACCGTTTTGTGGTCCCGAAGCGACTTCCATGGTTGTGAAACCCCAAGGTGCGCTTACGTTTCGGTCATCAACAATCGCAGTTTGGGCTGATTCTGGCCCGTTTCTTGGACTATCACTCACCATTTTGGGGTCCCGAAGCGATTTCCAAAGTTGTGGAACCCCAAGGTGCGCTTACGTGTAGGTAATCAACACTGACAGTTTTGGCCAATTCTGGCCCGTTTCATTGACTATTACTCACTGTTTTGGAGTCCCGAAGCGATTTCCATAGTTGTGAAACTCCAAGGTGCGCTTACGTGTCAGTCATCAACACTCATAGTTTTGGCCAATTCTGGCCCGTTTCATGGACTATTACTCACTGTTTTGGGGTCCCGAAGTGATTTCCACGATTAACGAACCCCAGGGTGCATTTATATGTCGGTCATCAACACTCATAGTTTTGGCCGATTCTGGCCCATTTCATGGACTAGCACTCACTATTTTGGGGTACCGGACTGATTTCCATGATTAACGAACCCCGAGGAGTCACATACCAAGCAACAATCTCCCAAAGCAGTTTTGTGAATGAAGCTTTGAGCAAGGAGATCGAAAATCACAGCAAAATGAGCTAGAACTCATGCTTGAGCTGGATGGGGATTTTTTTGGGAGGAAGATGGAGTGTGTGGGTGCAGAATAAGTGGAGGGGGCCACCATGGGCCCACGAGATAGGGGGACGCACCCAGGGGTGTGGGCACGCCCTCCACCCTCGTGGCTAGCTGCTTGCCCCCCTTCAGTGTTCTCAGTGCCTAAAATCCTCAAATATTCCATAAAAAATCATACTAAATTTGCAAGGCATTTGGAGCACTTTTATTTTTGGGATATTTTTTATTGCATAGATAATTCAGAAAACAAACAGATAATACTATTTTTTTGATTTATTTATTCTAAATAACAGAAAGTAAAAAGAGGGTACAGAAGGTTCTGCCTTCTAGTTTCAGCCATCTCATGATCATCAAAATGAATCCACTAACAAGGTTGATCAAGTCTTGTTAACAAACTCATTCCGTATAACACGGAGCCAGAGAAATTTTGAATAACACTAGGTTACCTCAACGGGGATATGCACATCCCCAACAACAAGAATATCATACTTTTTCTTGACAGTAGGAAGAGGAAATTCAAAATCTCCAATAATGATAGTTGGAATTTTTCCAATAGAATTGATGCTATGAACTTGAGGTTGTTTCCTGGAAACTGTACCGTATGCTCATTACCATTAACATGAAAAGTGACATTGCCTTTGTTGCAATCAATAACAGCCCTTGCAGTATTCAAAAAGGGTCTACCAAGGATAATCGACATACTATCATCCTCGGAAATATCAAGAATAACAAAGTCCGTTAAGATAGAGACATTTGCAACCACAACAGGCACATCCTCACAAATACCGACAGGTATAGCAGTTGATTTATCGGCCATTTGCAAAGATATTTCAGTAGGTGTCAACTTATTCAATTCAAGTCTATGATATAAAGAGAGGCATAACACTAACACCGGCTCCAAGATCACATAAAGCAGTTTTAACATAGTTTCTTTTAGTGGAGCATGGTATAGTCGGTGCCCCTGGATCTCCAAGTTTCTTTGGTATTCCACCCTTAAAAGTATAATTAGCAAGCATGGTGTAAATTTCAGCTTCCGGTATCTTTCTTTTATTTGTAATGATATCCTTCATGTATTTAGCATAAGGATTTAATTTAAGCATATCAGTTAAGCGCATACGTAAGAAGATCGGTCTAATCATTTCAGCAAAGCGCTCAAAATCCCCAGCATTCTTTGTCTTGGATGGTTTAGGAGGAAAGGGCATGGGTTTATGAACCCATGGTTCTCTTTCTTTACCGTGCTTCCTAGCAACAAAGTCTCTTTTATCATATCGTTGATTCTTTGATTGTGGGTTATCAAGATCAACAGCAGGTTCAATCTCTACATCATTGTTATTGCTAGGTTGAGCATCAACATGAACGTTATCATTAACATTATCACTAGGTTTATGTTCATCACCGATTGTGTTTCAAAGATCGAAATAGAAATATCATTGGGATTCTCAGGTGTGTCTACAACAGGTTCACTAGAAGCATGCAAAGTCCTATCGTTTTTCTTTTTCTTCTTTTTAGAAGGACTAGGTGCATCTAAATTATTTCTCTGAGAATCCTTCTCTATTCTCTTAGGGTGGCCTTCAGGATACAAAGGTTCCTAAGTCATTCTACCAGTTCTAGTAGCCACTCTAACAACAAAATCATGTTTATTATTTAATTCATCGAGCAAATCACTTTGAGCTTTAAGTACTTGCTCTGCTTGAGTGGTAACCATAGAAGCATATTTACTAACGAGTTTGAGTTCACCTTTAACTCTAGCCATATAATCACTCAAGCGTCCTATCTCAAAAGCATTATTCTTTAATTCTCTACCAACATAAGCATTAAAACTTTCTTGTCTAGCAATAAAGTCATCAAATTCATCTAAGCATGGGATATGAAATTTAGTAGACGGGATTTCAACTTTATCATATCTATAGAGAGAATTTACCTTTACTACCTGTGTCGGGTTATCAAGACAATGTGTTTCTTCAACAGGCGGTATATTAAGACCATGTATTTCTTCAATAGGTGGTAAATTCTTAACATCTTCAGCTTTAATACCTTATTCTTTCATTGATTTCTTTGCCTCTTGCATATCTTCAGGACTGAGAAATAGAACACCCCTCTTCTTTGGAGTTGGTTTAGGAATAGGCTCAGGAGTTGGCTTAATTGGCTCAGGAAGAGTCCAATTATTTTCATTAGTCAACATATTATTCAATAGTAATTCAGCTTGGTCGACTGTTCTTTCCCTGAAAACACAACCATCACAACTATCCAAGTAGTCCTTGGAAGCATCAATTACTCCATTATTAAAGATATCAAGTATTTCATTTTTCTTAAGAGGATGATCAGGCAAAGCATTAAGTAATTGGAGAAGCTTCCCCCAAGCTTGTGGGAGACTCTCTTCTTTGATTTGCACAAAATTAGATATTTCCTGCAAGGCAGCTTGTTTCTTATGAGCAGGGAAATATTTAGCAGAGAAGTAATAAATCATATCCTGGGGACTACGCACACAACCAGGATCAAGAGAATTCAACCAAGTTTTAGCATCACTCTTTAATGAGAACGGAAATATCTTAAGGATATAATAGTAGCGAGACTTCTCATCATTAGTAAACAGGGTGGCTATATCATTCAACTTGGTAAGATGTGCCACAACAGTTTTAGATTCATAGCCATAAAAAGGATCAGATTCAACCAAAGTAATTATCTCAGGATCAATAGAGAATTCATAATCCTTATCAGTAACACAGATAGGTGAAGTAGCGATATCGGGGTCATGTTTCATTCTAGCATTAAGGGATTGCTGCTTCCGTTTAGCTAATAACTTCTTAAGATCATATCTATCATTGCAAGCAAAAATAGCTCTAGCAGCTTCTTCATCCATAGCATTACCCTCAGGAACAACATGCAATTCATAATCAGGGGGAGAACTTCATCATCACTATCATCAATAATTTCATTATCTCTAACCCTAGCAAGTCGTTCATCAAGAAATTCACCTAATGGCACAGTAGTATCACGCACAGAAGTAGTTTCATCATAAGTATCATGCATAGCAGAAGTGGCATCATCAATAACATGCGACATATCAGAGTTCATAGTAGTAGAAGGTTTAGTTGTCGCAAGCTTACTTAAAATAGAAGGAGAATCAAGTGCAGAGCTAGATGGCAGTTCCTTACCTCCCCTCGTAGTTGAGGGAAAAATCTTAGTTCTTTCATCTTTCAAGATCCTCATAGTGATCAGCAGATATAAATCACAAGTGACTCAAAGAATAGAGCTATGCTCCTCGGCAACAGCGCCAGAAATTAGTCTTGATAACCCACAAGTGTAGGGGATCGCAACAGCTTTCGAGGGTAAAGTATTCACCCCAAGTTTATTGATTCGACACAAGGGGAGCCAAAGAATATTCTCAAGTATTAGCAGTTGAGTTGTCAATTCAACCATACCTGGATAACTTAATATCTGCAGCAAAGTATTTAGTAGCAAAGTAGTATGATAGTTATGGTAATAGTGGCAAAAGTAAAGATAACAGGTTTGTAGTAGTTGTAACAGTAGCAACGGAAGTAAATAAGCGGAAAAAAATATGTGAAAAGCTTGTAGGCATTGGATCAGTGATGGATAATTATGTCGGATGCGATTCCTCATGTAATAGTTATAACATAGGGTGACACAGAACTAGGTCCAGTTCATCAATGTAATGTAGGAAAGTATTCCAAATATAGTCATACGTGCTTATGGAAAAGAACTTGCATGACATCTTTTGCCCTACCCTCCCGTGGCAGCGGGGTCCTAATGGAAACTAAGGGATATTAAGGCCTCCTTTTAATAAAGAACCGGGACAAAGCATTAGCACTTAGTGAATACATGAACTCCTCAAACTATGGTCATCACCGAGAAGTATCCCGATTATTGTCACTTCGGGGTCGTCGGATCATAACACATAATAGGTGACTATAGACTTGCAAGATAGGATCAAGAACTCACATATATTCATGAAAACATAATAGGTTCAGATCTGAAATCATGGCACTCGGGCCCTAGTGACAAGCATTAAGCATAGCAAAGTCATAGCAACATCAATCTCAGAACATAGTGGATACTAGGGATCAAACCCTAACAAAACTAACTTGATTACATGGTAAATCTCATCCAACCCATCACCGTCCAGCAAGCCTACGATGGAATTACTCACGCACTGCGGTGAGCATCATGAAATTGGTGATGGAGGATGGTTGATGATGACGACGGCGACGAATCCCCCTCTCCGAAGCCCCAAACAGACTCTAGATCGGCCCTCCCGAGAGAGATTAGGGCTTGGCGGCGGCTCCATATCGTAAAATGCGATGAAACTTTCTCTCTGATTTTTTTCTCCGTGAAATGGAATATATAGAGTTGGAGTTGAGGTAGGTGGAGCATCAGGGGGCCCATGAGACAGGGGCGCACCTGGGGGGCGCGCCCCACCCTCGTGGGCAGTGTGGGCCCCGGCCTTGATTCTTCGCCAAGATTTTTATATTTTCCAAAAGTTATGTCCATGGATTTTCAGGTCACTCCGAGAACTTTTATTTTCTGCACAATAAACAACACCATGGCAGTTCTGCTAAAAACAACGTCAGTCCGGGTTAGTTTCATTCAAACCATGCAAGTTAGAGTCCAAAACAAGGGAAAAGTGTTTGGAAAAGTAGATACGTTGGATACGTATCAACACTCGCTATTTTTGTCGATTCTGAGCCGTTTCGTGATCTATTTCTCACCGTTTTGTGGTCCCAAAGGGATTTCCATGGTTGTCGAACCCAAGGTGTGCTTACGTGTTGGTCGTCAAGACTCGTAGTTTGTGCCGATTCTAGCCCGTTTCTTGGACTATTACTCGGTTTTGGGGTCCCGAAGAGATTTCCACGATTGACGAACGCCAGGGTGCATTTACATGCCGGTCATCAACACTCACAACTTTGGCCGATTCTGGTCCGTTGCGTGCATTACTACTCACCATTTTGGGGTCCCAGAGCGATTTCCACGATTGACGATCCCCGAGGTGCGTTTACGTGTCCGTCGTCGACACTCACAGTTTTGGTCAATTCTGACCCGTTTCGTGGACTATTACTCACTGTTTTGAGGCCCCGAATCGATTTCCAAAGTTGTGGAACCCCAAGGTGCGCTTATGTGTCAGTCATCAACACTCAAAGTTTTGGCCGATTCTAGCCCGTTTCTTGGACTATTTCTCACTGTATTGGGTTCCCGAGGTCATTTCAACGATTGACAAACCCCGGGGTGCGTTTACATGTCGGTCATAAACACTCGCGGTTTTTGTCGATCCCGAGCCATTTCGTGATCTATTACTCACTGTTTTGTGGTCCCGAAGCGATTTCCATGGTTGTGAAACCCCAAGGTGTGCTTACAGTTAGCCTGGAAGAACCCCAAGCAGGGCTGGGTGCGGTCTCCCCCGTGTTAGTGTTGATCGTCCCTCTTCGCATCTGCAACAATGATCATGGTTGGAGATGGAAAGGCTACAAGCTTGTAGAACTGTTGTTGGATGGGCTTTGAGAATCTTGCTCGCCTCTTCCCAAAGCTCTACAAAAATATCTAGAAGAAAACAGAGAACAGTGGAGGCAGCTCTGCTCGACGACACTTGCGTCAACAATCTGCGATGTCGCGACTACGCCAATCGGGTGATCAATTCACCATTCTTTGGAAGGCCACCCACACTACTTACATGGATCTAGACGCTGATGTGCCAGATTCCATCGGTTGGAAGATGAACACCTCCGACACTCATCAAAATCTCCCTACCTCCTCCAATTCCACGGATCAGCAACAACTACCTTCAAAAGGTTGTTTTGGACTACGTGGGCACCTGGAATGAAAAAAACTCACCTAGTCGATGTTGCAAGATAGGCTATGGTGCAATGACAGATTGCAAGTGAGACGTTGGGAGAATGGCTATTTCTGCCCCCATGTGCATGCGCAACCTAGAGTCCTCGTATCATCTTTTCTAGGAATGTCCGATTGCATGGAAGTTTGCCACAAGGTTTCCCAATGGCATTGTTGCAACTTGTTGAACCCTACACTCAAATTTTTCTCTATTTCGCGATGTCTCACTTATGTCAACAACAACAACAACAACAACAACAACAACAACAACAACAACAACAACAACAACAACAACAACAACAAGATTTTCAAAGTAGATTTTTTTCTCTTCACTGATTTATTTGGTTTACGTTTTTTTGTTTTTATTTTATTTTCCATTAATTATTTCTTTTTTCTATCCATATCTTTTAGTTTTTTCAATAATTAATAAAAAGTTCTAACATTGTTCCCTTATTAAAAAACTTTTAGAATTTCGAAACAAGTTTCATGTTTTTAAAAAAAAATTAGCCTTTTCAAAAAAATTGGAATTTTAAAAGTTGTTTGCCTTTTGTTCACATTCTTCAATATTGTTCGTCTTTTAAAAGAACTTGAAATTTTTTTAAATAATTTTTAAAGTCAGAATTCCACAATTTGTTCAAACATTTCAAAAGATGTTTGCAATTTCAAAATTTGTTCACCGATTTAAGAAATGTCCCAAAAAATCAAAAAAATAAATTGAATTTTCCGTTGTAGTTAGATTTAAAGTTACCCCTAAAAAAGTTACTTTAAAGATTTGTGCTGCCTATGAGTCTAACACTTATCAACCCTAGTGGTCTTGCGTTCACTAGGGAGAGTTTACGAGTTCAATCCCTTAGAGTTGCAAGTGCATCGGCTTTTGGTCATTTTTTGGCGCATTGTTGCGATATATTATGACTTGTGCGTGCCAATGGATCAACTCAGTTGTGCTACCCCCTAGCATCGCCCTTCAATTGGACACAATGAATGTTCAAACGAAACTGCTCCACACACGATGTTCTCTGGGCGATCTGTGCACGACAAAGTAATCCAGCGGCCGTTGCTTCGTTGTGGAGCAGATTTCTACACTAGATTTAACCGTCGTCTGCAAATCGTCCTGATATTGTCGTCCGCATAGCACTGCTCAGTGTTCAATGGAGCTCCTAGCCTGTGTCTCCTGACGTAGAAACCATGCCGCTGGACCGCAGCGCGAGGGCTCACTAGCTAACGGGGGCCCTCTAGAAGGGCGTCCAAGCGGCCGCGCGAGGGCGGGTGAGAGTGAGGGGTAGCCACCATGTGTTGCGGCCCGCGTTTTTGAGTTTTATTCAGGTTTCGGGTTTTGGATTTTGTTTGTTTTTTTCTAAGTTTCTTTTGAACCTTTTCAGTTTTTTCCCTTTGCTTCTTTAGGTTTTCTACATATGTGCTTCCCCACGTGAAGCACACAATGTTAAAGCACAATTGCGCTTTCGCGTGAAGGACACAGTGTGAAAGCACAGCTGTGCTTCCGCGTGAAGCACAAAACTATGCTTGTGTACTTCTCAAAAAAGTGAAAAGCACTGTTGTGTGGTATCGCGTGAAGCACATTTGTACTATTCCCAGAAAAAAGGAAAGCAAAATATGCTTCTTAAAATAGTGAAGCACAATTGTGCTTCTGGTTTCCCTTTTTCGTGTTTCATTTTTTTGTTTTTTCATTTGGTTTCCAGATTTTCTCAAAAGAGTTTTTCTAAACCTATAAACATGAGGATTGGTTTCGAAGATCTTAACGTGAGAACGCAGCGACGAATACGTTCGTGACTTGGACGCACGGTTTAAGAGATAAAACCATTTTGAAAAAATGAATCTACGGAAAAAGCAAAAAACTCCAAGGCTGCGACAAATCTCGTACATGTAATGCGTGACTTGTCACCACTAGAGGAAGTGTGAGTGACCTGTGCAAGGGGCCCCTATAATAGCTTCATGCGAGGTGTATGATTCGCTCGACTAAGGTGCCTGGCTAAATGGGTCGACCCATCACAGGATGGGCCTTTAGTGAACTTTTTTTGGTTACTTTTCATTATATTTTTAATTGAAAAAATACATAAATTTATAAAACTTTCATTGCGCGTTAAAAAATATATTAGCGCGGTGTTACGGAAATGTTCACACAATTTAGAAATCGTTGATAACATTAAAAAAATGATCGTGGCATTTAGAAAAGTTCCCACGTTTCAAAATAATATGGGTGACATTTTAAGAAATGTTAGTCGAATGTAAAAATTATTTTACGTAAATCCAGAAAAGGTTTCCGACCATTCAAAAAAATGTACATGGTATTTTTTAAAAATGTTCACGCATTTCAAAAAATGTGTTAATGGATTTTAGAAAACAAATTATACCATGAAAAAATACCTCGTAATTGAAAACGATGCTTCGTACTATTGAGAAAAAGTTTAATGTGTATTTGAAAATTTTAACACACGTTGGAATTAAAAAAACATATACTTGTAAATTTGTTGATCATGTATTTTAAAAATGCTAAACTTGTATATAATAATATTCCTGACATATTAAAAATGTACAATTTGTATGAAAAAAATAGACATCATATATGTATTTTCCTGATGTATAAGGAAAATGTAAAATATGTGTAGAAAAATAGGCATTTGTTGAGAAAAATGAAAAATAAATAAAACGAAAAAAGAAAACCAAAGAAAACGGTTAAAGAAATACTGAAAACCAAAAATAAAAAAGCTGTGGACCGACAAAAAAAGAAAGAAAAAGGAACAAATTAAACAGAAAAGCAAAAAAAAGAAAAACTGATAATAAAAACACTGGAAGGTTCTTCACCCTGTTCAAACTGGTCTATAGAACCATCCTAAACTATTTTAACGAGTTGGTGTACAAACGCCCTCATGTGAGGCTATCATAGCTCGCGCAATAGGTGAGAAATAATCCTGGCGTCGCACTTGAGCGTCTGTGTCTCGCCCGCAGCGTGAGGGACGTACAAGTCGCCTCAAGTAACCTCCATAGTGGGTGGGCCGAGTAGCCGTCTTTCAGTTCAGTTTTGTATTTCAATTTTTTTACTTTTGTTTATATTTTGAAATTTTTCAACACGCACACACACACACACACACACACACACACACGCACACACACACACACACACACACACACACACACACACACACACACACACACACACACACACACACACACACACACACACACACACACACACACACACACACACACACACACACACACACGCACGCAAACTTATTTACTTTACATTTTCAAACCTGTCACCATGCATTTAATTTTTTATGTAGTGCAAAATTTTGTTCGCACAAAAAATGTTCGTAACATTGGAAAATATGTTCTTGACATTTAAAAAAAGTTCGCACGTAAAAAGAATTGTTTGTGACATTATAGAAAATCACAAAGTTTGCAAAATGTATTCATATCACATTAAAAAAATATTCACGCACTTTAATGATATCTTTGTGTCAATTTAAAATATATAATTTAAAAGGAATTTTAGGCACCATTCAAAAATTTGTTCCTGACATTTAAAATAAATGTGCCAACCCTTAGCAGATGTTTACATGCTTTAGAAAAATGTTCGAGTCATTTATACAAGATATTCAATATGTGTTAAAAAATTACTGTGTATCTTTAAAATGTTCAATGTGCATTTGAAAAAAAGTTTAACATGTATTCAGAAAAATATTCAACGTGTATTTGGAAAGTGTTGAACGTGTCTCTCAAATATGTTCAACCGGTATAGAAACAAATTTCAATGCACATTTGACAAATGTTCAACATGTATTTCGATAAAAATGTTCAACATGTATTTGGAAAATGTTCATTATGTATAGAAAATATGTTCAACTTATCTTTAAAAAGGCCGAGACGTATTTGGACAAATGAAGAAAAATAAAAAATAAAAAAGAACAAACAAAATGTTGAAAACCGATACAGAAAACACACATAAAATGAAAAAAAAAATCTACTTCTAAAACTGGTCGGAAGCTTCCCAAAAAGCACACCAAGAAGTTATAGGAACACATGGTATTAGAGCTGACCCGCTAGCTGAAGTGGGAGAGGCAAGACGGTGTTCGATGTCGCAAAGAGCAAGATATAGCTCTCCCGTGCTGGACTAGCCACCGCCGCGTCGCTATACTGTTGCCTCATTGCACTTGTCGTCACACTCTCCGCCGATGTGGTGCCGCATTGCTACGCCTATGCATCCAACACATACGCTCGCGCCTCCATCGTTTACTACCCCAATCGTGACCAAAGGGCAAGGGGCACCACTTGGCCTCATGCCAGTTGCCCGTTGCACCGCTTTCAACGTTTGTGAGCGTGAGAAGCCACAATGAGGGCAATAGTTGGGACGACTTAAGCCCTAGGGTCCCCCGCGGTGGCTAGGTAGGAGATGGGTCCCTTGCCATCAGATCGAGTCTGGTGAGCGGAACTCACCCCTCCACCTATCTGCATAACGACCTGCTTGGTTGGCCGATGGTCCACCTCCAACCGAGGTCCGAAAGTAAATTTGGCCCACTGATATTTTTTGGGGCAAAATGTTTTTTTCTTTTGAGTTGGTAATAATACAATACAGACCTTGATTTTTAATGAAATTGTGAAAGAGCCCCTCCACCACTGCAAAATCGCCTAAGACCTCGGAAATTTTGAAAAATCACTAGAAATTGTTAGAAATTACGAGAAAAATCAGGAAAATGGTTTTAAATAACCAAAGAAAATGAATAACACGGAAAATATGGGGAAGATCATAAATCGAAAAGAAAATACGGGGAAGGTGAGGAAAATAAGGGCACTCTCTCTAGGAAACCTTTATCCCCTTCTCTTGAAGATCTTTGGAAGCCCGATAAAAACCAATAAAATGGGGAAACTTATGCGAAAAAAGTAGAAGAGGCATCTAAGAACTCGTGAACTTTTCAAAAATAGGAGAAGATGCCACAAATTCATGCAAAAAATATTCTGAAGGAAAATATGACTCCCTAAAATTTGCAGAAGGGCCCTCAATTCCTGCCAAGTATTTTTGAAGTCAGACATGGCTCTACAAAAGGGCCTAGATTCCCGCAATATATTTCTTAATCTGTAAATAATCCTAAGAACAGTAGAAAGCCCCAGATTCCTGCAGAACATTGCTAAAGTTGGGAATAAAATCAGAGAAATAAAAAAGAAACGAAGACCCCAAGATATGGAAAGGTGACCCTCCAATACCAAGAATTCAATAGGAGCATAGCTCAGATGGTTAGGTTCCGTGTGCTGGTGCCCGCATTTTCATGGATTGATTTTAGGCTTTACATCGATGTACGTTCTGTGGGAGCAAATGTTTCCGTCGACTACGACGCGTGGTGACTTTGTCAATCTCAATGTGTCGTGTCAGCTCAGTATCTTGGAGGTGCTCATAGGGGTATGATGTGCATGCTGCATTCATAGGGGTGAGTGCAAGCGCGTGTTTATGAGCATCTGCGATTGTACCGTGTTAAAAAAGAGCTAGCCACAAAATGAGATGGATGAGATTGCAAATATTCAACAATTGGCATGGAGTCACAAACGACAATCTTTGTGACTACGACTCAAGGGGACTCCTGTTGTGGGAAATAAATAATCTCACATAGGGTCCCACTTAATCCTACATTTTAGGTCAACAGAAGAGAAATGCGACCAACAAAAGTCCAAGCAAACCACCATGGTAAACAAATCAAAGAAAGATTAATAACTAAAAATGCCAACTCAACAAAGGAGGCAGGAAGCAAAGAAGCCCAAGTCTAAAATAGGGCAAACTAGTCAAGGCTCATTCATGAATGGACAAGAAGCAGTGGCTCACCATGATCAATGGACACCACACCCCCATCTTTGACTAGTCTTTATAGATCATGGACTGTCAATGATAGCCTTGATCATTTGTCAAGAACCCCTAGCCCATAAATACACCCCCCCCCCCCGGACCGTACTCTCATTCACTCTTACTTGAATAAAATAAAGAAGTGATCCACTTCCCCTCCATAGGACCAAACGTTCTAGGAGGTCGGGTTTCGAAATCAGACGGATCTTATAAGGCTCGTGTCACTGAGAGTTGAGGGAGCTTCGGAAGCGGCGATGTGCTCAACCTTTTGTGAGCCCAACACTTCTCTCGACGTTTCTTATCGCATAGGACGTAGGTCACGCTCCAGCGAGCGGGTGAACCTATTTAAAAAACATTGTCGCATCAACCTTGTCGTGTATGACGACCTTCGTGATATGGCCAGGGTAAGCATCCACACTTATATTTTTGCATCCACATAGTGAAGGATACCCTCAATTCCAAAGTTTTCTATAATAACAACAAATAGTAATGACAATAACTATTTACAATAATACTTACCAACATCAAGATATCTCAATGAATTTTAGCATCTACATATAGAAAAAAAAATACTTTGTAATCTATTTTTAAAATAATACAATAGATCAATAAGGTGTCACACCGCGCATGTGCGAGATTTACCGTGCTAGTGGCACATAAAATTAAGAACCACATATCCTATGAAGCATTCACCATCTAAACCATATGACCGCTCTTATTCTTGAAAGTGTGTTGTTCTAAATTCGATGAGCCAAAAAATATAGGGTGTTACTAAACTAACCATCTAACATAAACTACTCTAAGAAATTGTATATATAGAAATAGACGATGTGTACAAAAGCAGATTCTACTTTGTTGCTAGGTCCTGGGTCGTTTGTATGGAGCGTATAACTTGCTGAAGAGACATCTAATTTTCTTTGCCTTTTGATAACCTATTTCTCTCTGCATGCAACAAGGTCATCTCAACTTGTAACCATGCATGGGAAAATGTCCATCCAAACATGCAATCGGGCATAAGAAAAGGCTTAACTTTATTATTCTATAATGCTAGTACTTACATTCAATTAGTATCCTGTATTATATTTATTGAATGTAAGTAGAATATTCCAGTTGGGGATTTAGTTAATCCTTCCTGTTTAGAGGCATTCCTACAAAAATTCACCATCAATCGCTTTAAACACTATTCTCACAAATCAAAATATTTTGGATGATTAATCTATTCCTTGGACTTAAATTTACTTTTTTTTCGAAATTGATTTGATCTTAACTACGGAGGGAAATATATTAGTGGCAATTATAATAATAAATAATAATATACACATACAATGATGCCTACCAAAATCAAGATACTCCCAGCATGCACACACATGTGTGCGGGCTACTGTGCTAGTGACACATAAAATGAAGAACCACATAGCCTATGATGCATTCACCATCGAAATCGAGACATAAATTGTCATATGACCAGTCCTTGTTCCTGTAAATGTTGTTCCGAGTACGAAAAAAAAAGGTGGCTTCCTGAAGATACCTCCGATTTTCTTTGCCTTTTGTTTTCCCGAACATGAATTAAGCAGGATGGCTCTCTCATATAACAAAGAAAAAGGAACTAAGACGACCCTTCCAGTTTTTTTTAGTTTAAACAGGAAGGATTAACTAAATCCCCAACTGCCAATCCGAAAGCAACGGAACTGATCCCTATCCACGCGAACAAGGTCTTGGAGCCAAGGAAAAAAACTTTGTCCTAGGATAAGTGTGGTTGCTGTCGATGTAAAGATGAAACTACTGTGCGACACTAGTAGCTCTTAGCATCGCTCAGATCCCCATCAGTGTCTGACCATTATTAGCAGGAGTACAGCAGCCAGAAGATTTTTTCCCATGTGCTTGTGTGTGCATCTGTGTGTGTGAGAGAGAGAGATGCACGCTCGGTCAAACAGTAGGTCGAGCAAGGGTGAGCTTGATAGCGAGCAGTAGAAGATGGGAGAGTACACAGACTAGACAGCAGCAGTGCAGCGTACCGTAGCAAGAAATAATTGTCCCTTCCCGATAACAGAGGGAGAGAGTTGCAGCCTAGGGTAGGGCACACTCTAGGAGTAGTAGCCATGTAGGCTATGTAGGTGGAGTGTTTGCCCTGCCCCTGCGCACCCACCATATGCGCTCGTACGTACCAAACTCAGATCAGTCACTGCTCACCTATAGCGACAAGAGAAAGCGGAACAGACGCCGCACGCAGCAGCAACGGCCGGCAGCAGCAGCGGCGAAATGGCCGATTCCAATGGCCACTGTCCCATGCTGCCAGAGCTGATTGATAGATCGATCTATATCCGTAACTGGTTACACTATACCTCCTCCCTGCCCGTCCACACATTGCCGCAAAAGTTTCCTGGTGAAATTCTTACGTTTCAAACAGGTTTTAGGTCGATCCAACGAGCAACAATCTTCCTTCCTTTGGTCTATTTGATTGATTGATTGATCACGGTACTATTTTTGAGGATGGCCATCACAACTCACAAGCAGATCAATCTTTGGCAGTTTGAGTAGGGCATGTTGGTGGATCTGCACGTAGATGCATGCATCACATATCTTCCGGTGGCAAGCTTAATCCGATAAACCTATGTTTCTCCGTTGAGAGACACACCGCTAGCTAGATCTTCATCAAGATCTCTGCGCGGCATGCAGGCAGTCACTGCACGAGGTAAGAACCTACTGTAGTCCGCGTGTGGGCGTCCACAGAAGTTAGTGGCCGTGAGGCTAGCTAAGCATAGCGTCGCTTTCCGTGGCTGCTTTACGCTACAGGAGAGTCAGTGTCCGCTTCCCTCTGGCGTCCCGAAACGTGTGCCCCAATAACGGCATTGAGATCAGAGGCAAATTCCACTTTGGAGGCAAAAGGATTCGCCCTCTTCATTTCACCGTGTCCGAAGAAAACCCTACCAGTGGCGGTGCAAGTTTCTAGGGCAAGTTACGGGGGATTTACGTAAATGGACTTTCCCCTAATACTCTCCACCCCCCCTGAATTTCACCAAGGTGAGCCCCGGGCCTTCCCCTTAATCCAATCAAAAATTGCCAGATCAATAACATCCCCATAAACCCGTTGATGTAGCATTCGTAAGAAACACTTGTTAATTCGGCCAATTAAAAGAGGTCAGATCAGCCCATGCGTAGCATTCGTAAGAAATACTACTCCCTCCGTTCGGAATTACTTGTCTCGGAAATAGATGTATCTAGAACTAAAATATGTCTAGATACATCCATTTCCGCGACAAGTAATTCCGAACGGAGGGAGTAGTTCCATTATAATAAAGAAGAAAATGTCTGGAGAATCATGCATGGTCACGGGTAGCCACACAAAGAAACGATTGAACTTGCAATAATAATAGGCTTGATCACATACAAAATGGAGCAGTACTACAAGACCACAATGGAAAATTCATGGCTGATGCTAACGAGAAGATTGAAATATGTCTTGATTCTTTCACTGCTGAAGCTATAGAGCAGTGATATTTTGTATAAATATAATCCGGCTCATACAATTGGCCACAACAAAATTGAGATTGACCCCCCACACACACACAAAAACAAGATTTAGTTCAACTCGAACAATTTGGAGGTGTTCTCAGCGTTGAAGGAGGGCTACTCTTCTTCAGTGGCAAGTGCTATTTTCGACCACTGCTACTTCCTGTATTTAGATTTTAATCATGTCATCTATGAGCATTATAATAGAGAGAACAATATGGCGGCTCAAGAATTGGCTAGATTATCTCCTCCTAGTGTTTGGTTGGAATCACCTCCTGTTGAGGGATTGTGAACGGCACAACACTTGTGACGATTGAATAAAGGAGGGTGTTTCTTTATCAAAAAAAAAAACTTGAGCGCACACAAAGCAAATCCACCAGATAGGGTGTTGTGCAAGTGCTTTTTTAGAGATCCAGGAATTGATGACCTTCATATATTAAGCAGAAGATTGGCGGGGAAACAAGGTTGATGTGATCATAAGATCACAAATGGAGCGAAAGAAATTTCAGAAAACAAGGAAAGCACTAACAAGGCTAGTGAAAAGAGAAAATCTCTCAGCCCTGGTCCCCTAGAGGGGTCTCCAAGCGCGCCCCGACAAGGCGCCTGAGTTCATTGTCTCATCTGGTAGCAGCGACGATCGAGCTGACATGTGAGCAAATATTGTGGGCATAATGTTACTCTTCTTCAGTGACAGTGCCCTCGGTAACTTTGGTGACGTCCTGGGCATATTTTTGGTGATGAATTCGACCACCATTAGGCAAGTCCATTTTCTATGACGAGTCTCAATGTCATAGTAAATGTTCGTGTGTCTTTTTTTTATAAATGTTAATAGAAAAATAACAAGTAATTGTTTTTCAGCTAATGCATTTAGCGGGATCTCTTTTCCTAATAGCGGGAACTTGGAATTGGGATCGTTCGGTTCCCTTCTAACAAAGGGAATTGGGATCGTCTGGTTCCCTTCTAACAAAGGGAATTGGGATCGTCGGCTTAAGGCCCTTGAGGGAGTCCTGGACTAGGGGGTGTCCGGACAGCCGGACTATCAATATCCGCCGGACTCCCAGACTACGAAGATAGAAGATTGAAGACTCCGGCTCGTGTCCGGAAGGTACTTTCCTTGGCGTGGAAGGCAAGCTTGGCGATGCGGATATGTAGATCTCCTATTATTGTAACCGACTCTATGTAACCCTAGCCTCTCCGGTGTCTATATAAACCGGAGGGCCTTAGTCCATAGGACGAACATTACATCACAACAATCATACCATAGGCTAGCTTCTAGGGTTTAGCCTCCTTGATCTCGTGGTAGATCTACTCTTGTACTACCCATATCATCAATATTAATCAAGCAGGACGTAGGGTTTTACCTCCATCGAGAGGGCCCGAACCTGGGTAAAAACATTGTGTCCCTCGTCTCTTGTTACCATCCGCCTAGACGCACAGTTCGGGACCCTCTACCCGAGATCCGCCGGTTTTGACACCGACATTGGTGCTTTCATTGAGAGTTCCTCTGTGTCGTCCCCGATAGGCCCGATGGCATCTCCAACCATTAACGCTGTCCATGGTGAGGCTTTTCTCCCCGGACATATCTTCGTATTCAGCGGCTTTGCACTGCGGGCCAATTCTCTTGGCCATCTGGAGCAGATCGAAGTTACGCCCAGCCGTCGGTCGATTCGAAGTTTGAACTTCACGGCCGATGACCACAGAGACCTGATCTTCGACGGAATCGAGCCACAGCCAAGCGCGCCGCACTGTGACGATGGGCGTGATCTAGCTCTGCCGCCGGACAGTGCTTTGGTGGCCGCACTCGGATCCGCTCCGGCCACTAGCCCGGAGCCGATCGCCCAGGTCGAGGGCCGGTGGATAGACGCCGCCCCGGGGGCTTCAACATCCACGACGATGGGGCCGAATACCCATCTTGTCCTTGCGAAACTTCGTGATCTCGAGGCACCGGACTCCTCGCCGACTCGAGCTCGCCGCGCCCTACCAATCAAACCGGATTGGGCGCGATTCTGGAATTCACGCCATGACATCTTCCAAGATTACGCCTTTTGGCGACATCTTGAATTCTCTGAAGCATCTTTCGCTATCGGAGAATCTGGCGGACTATGGCGAGGCGGTTGGGGTTCGGACGACGAAGAAATTCACAGCCCACCCACCACTCATTTTATAGCAACGGTCAAAGATTTAACCGACATGCTAGACTTGACCCGGCGACATCGACACTATGGACGGCGATGCCGAGATTTACAATACCAGCGCCCACGAGTAGCATCGAAGTCCACCTCGTCATACTGAAGTTTACATGGTGGATACCCCAAAAGAAGGGATGGCGAAAAAGCAATGGAGCAAGATTCTAAAGAAGCAGCCCAAACGTCGGCGTCGGGCGCCGCTCTAAATCCCGCCAAAACAAGAATATAGATCCCGCACAGAAATAACAATACCCCGAGAGTGCCGAAGACAACACCCTCCAAAGACAACTCAGCAGCGGAGGACCCGAAGCAAGCCCTCATGAAAGGGGCGAAGACAAGGTTGAGGATCAAAGCTATATACCTCGGTCCAAGACGAAACAAGCCTCGATGGCGGCGCATTAATCGCGCCCGTCGAACTAGAGCTTTTAAGCATAAGCTCATCGCTACAAACAAGAAGCTCAAGAAGGAAAAGCGGAAGATCAAAATAGCGGAAGACGACCAACAGGATGGAGCGAAGTACTAAAAACCGCAGATAAATACGGCAACGGCCACCAATTGAAGAGCTACCCGAAGCGTAAGCTGCTTCCAGAATTCGACGAACAGGCCGTAAAGCCCCCACCGTCCAACGGCCCAGCCAGATCCATCTACGGACCCAAAAAAGCCCCAAGAAGCAAAGCAACACGTCAAGTGTCCGACGATAGCGGCACATCAAATACAGGCGCCAAGACACCCATTATGTTTCACGATGAGGTGTTTGGATCATGAATTCAGCGGGTTTAAACCCATAAACATAGAAGCCTACGATGGGACAACAAACCCCGAGTCTGGATAGAAGACTATATACTAAACATACACATGGCGGAGGAGACGATCTCCACGCCATAAAATATTTACCACTCAAGCTCAAAGGGCCAGCCCGTCATTGGCTTAAAAGCCTCCCGAAAATACTGTTGGAAGTTGGGAAGAGCTCAAGAAGCGTTTAGAGCAAATTTTCAAGGGACTTATGTCCGCCTCCGGATGCAGATGATCTAAGTCATATAACTCAACAGCCCGGAGAGTCAAGACGAAATTCGAACAGGTTCCTTACCAAAAAGAACCAAATAGTCGACTGTCCGGACGCTGAAGCCTTAGCAGCTTTCAAGCACAATGTCCAAGACGAATGGCTCGCCAGGCACCTCGGTCAAGAAAAGCCGAGGACAATGTCCGCACTAACAAGCCACATGACCCGCTTCTGTGCGGGCGAGGATAGCTGGTTAGCAAGATGCAGCACCGGCGACCCAAGTACATCCGAGACAAGAGATGGAAACGGAAAATCACGGCGCAGAAAAGAGCAGCGCCGGAATAAAGAGAAAAGCCCAAAGAGCACGGCAGTCAACGCCCGATTTAAAAGCTCGCGGCCAAATAATAAAACACAGCCCCTAAAGGATGACAGTGACGAATTGTCAAATTTAAAGAAGATTTTGGGTCGGATATGTCAAATCCACAGTACCCCCGGGAGGCCTGCAAATCACACCCACAGGGATTGTTGGGTTTTTAAACAGTCCGGCCGACTAAATGCCGAACACAAGGGGCTCGACGCGTCAAGTGAAGAGGATAAACCCCACCAGCAGAGCACCGGAAAACAAAAGACTTTCCCACAAGGGGTCAAAGAGGTAAACTCACTTCAGGTGATAAAACGGAAAAATAGTGCAGCACTTTCCAAAAAGAGCTTCGCACGGTCCAACCCAGCAGACAATAAAGATTGGACATCAAAACCAATCACTTTCGACCACCTGGACTATTCCAGAAGCGTCCGAAATGTGGGACGGACTCCCCTGATATTGAATCCCATAATAGACGGATTACAATTTACTAGTGTCCTAATGGACGGAGGCGATGACTTAAACTGTTGTACTCGAGAACCGTCCGTCGGATGGGGATAAACCCGCCAAAATCCGACACGATCGCACTTCCTTCAAAGGAGTGACGCCAGTTCCCGTCGCCAAGTGCACAGCCCCATATTACTAGAAGTCGTGTTCGGATCGCGAACAATTCTCGACGAGAAAAGTTAATTTTTCACATCGTCCCATTTGAAAGTGAATATCAAGCACTCTTGGGACGTAAGGCTTTTGTCCGCTTCAACGCTATACCACATTACGCGTCTCTTACACTTAAGATGCCCGGTCCACGCGGCGTCATTTCAGTGCGCGGGTCACTTCAAGAACCCGGACTCAGATAGACGAATCCGGTGTCAGTAGGCTAGGGGCTCCCTAGCCGCATACCCCTTCATAGGGGGCTGCGCGCACAAACAACCGCGGGTTCATACGAACCCTGCTTTAATTATTTATATTTTTCATATTTTCCGCACAAATTGTTTTTAAACTAAATGTTCCTCTCTTTCTACAGATGAACAATGTGCATGCCCGTCCAGGATAACGGCGCAACAGAGACACAGGCGCAGACGTGCAGCAGGGACCCGTTGCAAGGATTCTTTTCAGATTAAGACCCTGCGTAGACCTTTTTATTACTGTCTCCTGTTGTTACTCTCCCTTGGCTCCTTCCTATAGCCAAAGCGGAGCCTGACGCTTTGGCATCGGCCGCGTCAGAAGACCACGCCCGTACCTGGACACAAGGGGCTTGGGGCATAATCCTGCCCATTATCATAAAGTCCGAACACCTTCGGGAGTATTCGGCGTCTCGAGTTAGGCATTATATGCATCAGCTCCGAATCATGTCTTTGGTCAAATGTTGGGTTTGCGGCTCCTCGTGTTTTGCTGCCTTACGCTCAGATCACCCGCTAACGCGCACCGGAGAACTCTGCGATTGTGCCCAGGTTCGGCCGGGCGAGCACCTCGAGAGAAAGCCGCCGATCGTCATGATATAGCGAGAGTCCGTCACCACTTGATCGATCGTTGGAATGTTTAGAATTTCGCTTTGACAAAGGACCGCTTCGGTCAGGCACATACGCACTTCAACACGGAGATGTGCGGTGTCATCGGGGCTATATCGTAGCCCCACCCTCGAGCTCCACGCTAAGTGAAAGGGATAAAGCATCATAGTCCGGATTGCCTCGTTAAGCTACGCTACCACCTCCTTAAAACAGGACCGAGACGTCCGGATTAAGTGTGAAAACTCGCTATTTTGCGAACACCCAAAGACCTTGTGCGAGGGGTGAAGTCAAGATCGCATCTTTCAAAGTTATACACAAGTATACGTGGCGGCCGACAGAGAAGTTTTACTACTTGAAGGCACAAGTATAAAAAGCATTCATACTATAATCATTGATTTACACGTTGGCGCATTCAATTGAATGTTACATTTTTAGAGCACTGCGACTCTATTACACGAGCGCCACACATAACTTCCCCGAAATAATGCTCGGCAGGAAGCCGGTTTCCATCCGAACCTCGGCAAGCATAGCGGTGGCGCCCATCTCCGGACATCTTGTGCCTTCACACGGCGGGGCCATCCGCTACCGATGCAGCCGACCGCTTAATCTCCTTGATATGCGGCACCGCCCCAAGGAATTGCTGCAGATGGGCAAGTAGCTCGTCGCCTTGGACCTCTCGCCGCACATGGGCCACGATGTCGATCATGGCCAGCCGGACGATCTATTTAGTTCGCTCATTCGCCAACTTGTCCGTCGGCGGAAGAGGGCGATCCGGACTGTGGAATTGAGACCAATATAACTCTTCCGCCTCGTGATCCCCGGCTCGAAGTGCTTAATGGCATCACCGCACTCGCAGCCAAGTCCATATACGGATCCTCCGAACTCCACACCGCCAAATTGAGCGTGCCAGGCATCCATAAACCGGCGACGATAAGAAAAGGCCTGCCACCACGATCTCTCCGGCTTGGCGCAGCTCCTCCTTCATAGCCCGCATTGCGGAGCGGGCATCCTTGGCTTCGCGGTGGCCTTTTTCAGGTCTTCCCGCTCCGATAAGCGCCCTTGTCAAGAGCCTCATTGCGGTCGAGAGCATCCTTTAATTTCTTGGCCAATTCGGCCACTTCCGCCCGCTTAGGCGGGCGCAGCCTTTTCGACCTTCAACTCTTGGCCGCCCTCGCGGCAACCAGATCACTCCTCAGCTTGCTCCTTAGCTAGAGCAAGTTCGCCCAAAACTCTCCACAGCAGCGGACTATCTCAGTATTAAAGATATAACTTATCGAGGCGGGCTTGGACCCACTCAACAAAGCGGCTGCGGAAAACTCATTTACCTTGCGACTCGTCAAGTCGCGGTTGACAAGTGCGATGTCGATTCGCCACGCTCAAGTTGCCGACTTAATTCGCAAGCTCAACAGTCCGCTGGCCCCGGACTATCCGCCACCGTGTTAGAACGGCGGTATTCATTACCCGAGATGTTAAGATTTTGATCCTCGACGCGGCGTCGCTTTCGACAACCTACCGAGTCTCGGGGCTACTATCTATACAGGCGCATTTTTATATGCAAAACTGTTAAAAGACAAAGGTGCATTATTTCCGATACCTCAAATCCTGCCAAGAAGCTCATGGCAGCATTACATAATCCGCTTTCAACAGACGAAATCCTTCCGACCACCATACGCATTAATGCGCGGTGATCTTCTGAAATGGGCGCCTCGAGTAAACTCTTCGATTCTCGGCGGACCCGGTGGGTGCCGAACTCTCGCCCCTCCGGACTCGGGACGCCTTCGTGATTTACATTTCGGCTCGCTTGCCTCATCTGGCGACGCTGCAGACGGAGGTGTATCGCTCTCCATCATCTCCTAAGAAGGTCCCCGAGGATGAACTCATCCGAGACGGCCGCAGATCCGAACTGCGATATAAATATTTCGGTTACCTCTGAAGCATAAACGAAGGTACTTCCTTATTAAACTTCCTCTTTCATACTCACGGCTCGTTGAGGGCTGGTCCTTCGGCAATGATTGCGTGTCCGGATTCTCTCGACGCCGGACCCCGGTGAGGATTTCTTCCCACGCTTAGGGCTTTGACCTCCGAATCTTGGAGGCAGCCCTCTTCTCCCTCTGAAGGAGGGTCTTTGGTTCCCTCCTCTTCGCCCCTTTGGGCTAAGTGTTAGCTCCTTTATTTCCCCGTCGCCCCCCCTCGTGGGCGCAACCTCCAACATTCGACCAGCCACGGGCTCCAGTCACGGTCTCTGGAGAGGGGCGGACACCTTATCAGCCTTGATCGCGCCACCCATTCCTCAGAAAGAACAAAGGGTCGAGACGATCTTTTGAAGGGCATATAAATAAAATGTCCGTGCTCGAGCTATATATCTGGTATCCGGCGATCGCGGCTTAGGCTGCGTCCTCGGCGAGAATCCGGACACGCCACCGCGGTCCGAAGAACAGCTTGTGCATCTCCGTGGGTGTCGCACCCATAAAATCTTTGGAGAATGCGAGGTCCCTCGGATGGAACTCCCATAGACGGAGAGGACGACGCTTGCGAGGAAGGAGGTGCACGAGTAGCATGACTGCATCACCTTGACCAGGTCGATCTCCCTTGTTTGGAGGTCACGAATCCGCCTGCGGTCTTGGGCGTGTCCTTGACGGCCCCCAATTGAGCCCTTGGTCGACCCATGACATCGGTTGGTGTGGGGTCCCGGCGGAAGGAGGGCGGCGGCTTTTGCTTGTCGCCTTGGAGCAGATGATGTAAAACCACCTGCTGCCACAATCCCAGCCTCTTGAAGGAACCTTCAAGCCATGGGGCATCGGCCTTCTTGCTTATGGTCGCCCACAAGACTTCTGCTTGACACCCCGATCATCTTCGGTTCCACCTTAAATGTTTTCAGCCACAGGCGAAGTGGGGATGACGCGGAGGAAGGCTTCGCAGACAATGATAAATGCGGAGATATGGAGGATGGACTCCGGAGCTAAGTCGTGGAAATCCAGCCCGTAGTAAAACAGATCCCTCTCACGAAAGGATCCATCGGAAGCCTAATCCCGACGGAGGTGAGATGCTGGCGACATATTCGCCGGGCTCGGGTTGCACGGCCTGCCCCAGGGCAGCAACTGTCTTGAAACTTCGTGGGCGGTACTTGGCCTCACGCAACTTCAATATGTCCTCCTCCGTGATGGAGGAGGGCATCCACCGCCCCGGAGGTCGGAGCCGGACATTGTTGTGGATCCGGCGCTCGAATCAAGCTCTAGGTGTTGGAGCTGGGAGCAGGGGTAGGATTCGATCACGAGGTTGAAAGACAAGGACAGGCCTTGGTCCCTTATAAAGGGAAGTAATACCAAGGGCCGTCTCGTGACCGCTTGGGATTCCCCTTCGATAGAGGCGTGGCGGCGACGGAACGGTTGGGTTACCCACGCACGTATTGATGAGGATCCCGGATAAAGGGAAACACGATCTCTGCTTCGACAAGACGTGCCAAGGAAACCGCTTCTAAAAGCGTCTTTGGCGGAATAATAAAAACAATTCAAATAAGGGCTTGGCTGCGGTGTGATATCACGCCGCATAATACGTCGCCAGATTGAGATAAGTGTATATTTTATTCTCTACGTTGGAATGTGGAATTTATTTTGCGAGCCGGACACTATCCTGGTGTTCATTACCTTCTCCGAATTATTCAAAGAGGGAACCCGCCTTGCAATGCCGAACATTATGCACGCCGGACTCGTCGTCATTGAAGACCGGTTCAGGCTACCGAGGAGTCCCGGACTAGGGGTGTCCGGACAGCCGGACTATCAATATCCGCCGGACTCCTGCACTACGAAGATAGAAGATTGAAGACTCCGCTCGTGTCCGGAAGGTACTTTCCTTGGCGTGGAAGGCAAGCTTGGCGATGCGGATATGTAGATCTCCTATTATTGTAACCGACTCTGTAAACCCTAGCCTCTCCGGTGTCTATATAAACCGGAGGGCCTTAGTCCATAGGACTAACATTACATCACAACAATCATACCATAGGCTAGCTTCTAGGGTTTAGCCTCCTTGATCTCGTGGTAGATCTACTCTTGTACTACCCATATCATCAATATTAATCAAGCAGGACGTAGGGTTTTACCTCCATCGAGAGGGCCCGAACCTGGGTACAAACATTGTGTCCCTCGTCTCTTGTTACCATCTGCCTAGACGCACAGTTCGGGACCCCCTACCCGAGATCCGCCGGTTTTGACACCGACAGCCCTCTTCTCATACCACTTCCCTGGCGAGTCGAGAGGTCGGCACAGCGAGGTGAACGCACCTCTAGCGGAACGGCAAGGCCACACACCCATGTTGAAGGAGAAGTCACGTGCGACTGCAATAGTGTGAAACACGAGCGATTTCAGGTGAGACATGTTTAATGAAAAACATCGTAGCAAATTTCAAGTGTGTTCTATTCACTTTTCATGTTGTATAGGCAATGGATCGTGGATGGATTACTCATGGAACGAAACCACGCAACCATACATGGCTAGCGTGAATCGGTTTAAATTTCCCAAATAAAAAATAAAATCATTTATTTTGTCTGGCAGGATTTTGAGCCTATTTGCTGACAAACAAGATAATATAATCCAGTTGGTGCAATTAGTAGCTTTCATTCAAGTTCTACCACATAGTGCAAATGTACAATGCATTTAATTAGCAACGACACATAGTGGTCATTCTATAGGAGGATTTTTCTGCCATGGCATCCTCTATGAGCCAACAAAGACCTCCTTTTGTATCCCAACATTGTGCCATGGGAGATTTTATGATCCAAAAGGTTAATTATGCTTCCATGACTCCTTTTCGGGCCAGAAAAATATAATGGGACATTATCTAGCATAAGTTCGACACCGTTAATTAACATGCATACTAAATAGCAATGTTCTCAAAGTTGCACTCTTGAAACACCTACTCGCCGGATGACCGGTGCTGGTTGAGGCATTCTATCCATCATCCATGGTTGTGGGTGGGGCGTTCTTGGCGGGCCCAAGCATACATTCCCATCGGGCTCTTTGAATCCGAAACGAAGATTTCGTCTCATTTTGTGCCCATCTGAGGACCAATTCTAGTTTGCTCTGAATCAGCATCCGTGCACGCTCTTCGTCGTTGGCCTCCAATCTGACAACGTCTGCACATTTCTCAATTCACTAATCATGCAATTTTTTTTGCAAACTTGCAAGTCCTCCATGTCCTCGCTCTCATGTGCAATAGCCTCCATCTTCTTCAGCTCCTTACAACACTCCCACGATTTGTCTATCGCATCCATAATCTTTACTGCCCGCGCCACGACCCATTGAGGAGGCACCCATTGAGGACGCCCTTGTGGCTCCTTTCGCGGAGGAGTGGATGATGATGGTAAGGTACAAGAGGCCTCGCGCTGACGAATAGGCATGGAGTCGATGGCGGACGTCTTGAAAATCAGCAAAGCGCAGTGGTTGTAGTACTAGCATGACATAATTAAATTAATTAGATTCTTAACAAATGTAAAACAATAGTAGACCGAGAAGGAGCACACAACCAACAAATTATGCAAACATGTACAAAATAAATAGTAGAACAGAGGACACCTACATTACCACTTGATTGACAATAATTACTCAATTAAGGATTAGTCATGTGAGTTGACTTTCCGTCCACCTATATGGTGGGCTCTCTCTCACAGGTATTTTCATTGTCGGTGATGGTCACTATTGTACTTCCCCTCCCCTACTTTAACATTAATTGTCTCATAGGAGGAGAAGTACAATAGTGACCCCCTTTGACAGAAGTCGGCATATTCAACCAACTCTCAACAATCGACCTGGCGGGTATTTCGATAGGTGGTGATGGTTGTTCCTTCTTTTCCTTCCTTGTTACCAAGCTCGACAGAGGAAGACCCCCTACGACAACCGTCGGTATCGTTCCTCCAAAAACATCAAACTATCATAAGGTGAGCCACATTGGACTAAAGGTCAACACACAAGTCTGATAACGATGGTGATACATGGCCCCTAAACCCTAAACAATCCTTAGTGAAAATAAATATTGATATTGAACATCTTAATATAAGAGAGGTGCTACTTTTTAGTACACTTTCGGTTTAATTGCACGGTCTTAATATACATTATATGTCAAACAATTCTTACTTAAAAATCGAACCACTAAATGAAAATTTGTTGAGTTTTTATTACACGTTAGCTTGAATTTTATAGTCTTATATACATTGCAAATCTAAGCAAGAAAACAAACACGGTACTCCCTGCTACTTGTGAGCTGCATTGAGATTTCCTCGAAGAGGAGAGGATGATGCAGTACAGTAGAGATAAGTATTTTCCTCAGTTATGAAACCAAGGTTATCAATCCCTTAGGAGAACCAGGAAACACTATGTACAACACCTGCACACAAACAACAAATACTTGCAACCCAATGTGTAGAGGGATTGTCAATCCCTCAACGGTTACGAGCAAGATAGACTCAGGGCCATAGTTTTCACTAGAGGCTTCTCTCAACAAAATAGCATACGGTGGCTAAATAAATTATGGTTGGGCAATTGATAGAAAAGAAAATAATTATGACGATATCCAAGGCAATGATCATACATAGGCATCATGTCTGAGATTAGTAGACCGAAATGATTCTGCATCTACTACTATTACTCCACACATCTACCGCTATCCAGCATGCATCTAGTCTATTAAGTTCATGGAAAATGGAGTAATGCTTTAAGCAAGATGACATGATGTAGACAAGACAAACTCATGTATGAATAAACCCCATCTTTTTACCCTTAATAGCAACAATACATACGTGTCATGTCCCTTTCTGTCACTGGGATTGAACCCATTACAAAGCACCTCTTCCCATGGCAAGATAAATCAATCTAGTTGGCCAAACCAAACCAATAAATTAGATGAGAAATACAAAGCTATATTAATCATGCATAAAAGAGTTCAGATAAAACTCAAATAATATTGATGGATAGATCTAATCATAAACTCACAATTCATCGGAACCCACAAACACACCACAAAAAGTCATTACATCAAATACATCTCCAAGAACACCAAGAAGAACATTGTATTGAAGATCAAAAAGAGGAAGAAGCCATCTAACTACTAACTATGGACCCACAGGTCTGTGGTAAACTACCCACGCATCATCGAAGGGGCAGCAAGGATGAGGAAGAACTCCTCCGTGATTGATACCCCCTCCAACAGAGTGCCAGAAAGGGTCCCCAGATGGGATCTCTCTAGAACAGAGGCTTGCGGCGGCTAAAAAGGTATTTCATGTACTCCTTGGTAGGTTTCCTGATTTTAGAGAATTTATAGAGGCAGTGTTAGGTCAAGCGATGGTCTGTGGGCCCCACTAGGTACCAGGGCGCGCCTTGGTGCCCAGTGGGCCATCCCTTCGTCTTCTCCTTCCTTCCTGAAGCTTCTAAGGTCTATTAATGCCAGAAAAAAATCTCCAAAAAGCTTCGTGGCATATGGACTTCGTTTGGTATTGATTTTTTGCAAAGTAAAAAACAAGCAAAAAACAACATCTGGCACTGGGCACTAAGTTAGTAGGTTAGTCCCAAAAATGATAGAAAGTTACTTGTAAATGTATATAAAACATCCAAGATTGATACTATAATAGCATGGAACAATAAAAAAATTATATATACGTTGGAGACGTATCAAGCATCCCCAAGCTTAATTCCTGCTCGTCCTCGAGTAGGTAAATGATAAAAACAGAATTTTTGATGTGAAATGCTACTTATCATATTCATCATATAATCTTTTCTTTTATAGCATGGACATTTGGACTTGAATGATTCAAAACAATAGTCTATAAAATGTCATGAAGACATCAATACTCAAGCATATCAACAAGCAACCATGCCTTTCAAAATATCAACACTAAAGAAAGTTATCCCTAGCCCATTATGCTCACTCATTGATCCATTCATGAAACACACTCAAATATTAGCTACATCCAATGCACAAGTATGACAATAGTGTTCCCTAGTTGGTGCTTTATAAGAGAAGATGGTGACTCAAAAGTAAAATAAAAATTGCATAAAAGTAAATAGATAGGCCGTTCGCAGAGGGAAGCAGAGATTTGTAGAGGTGTCAGAGATTTTTTTCATAGCTTAAATTGAGAGATAAAATTGTTTTGAGAGGCATGCTTTTCCTTTCAACAAAAATGATCGAGAATTCCTAGTATCTCCCATGCTAGATAAATCATAGACGATTCCCAAATAGAAAATAAAGTTTATTTATTTTCCACCATTCTTACACAACCCATGGCTAGTCATATCCACGGGTGCCTTCCATACCAACACTTCCCAAGGAATTTATTATTAACATCATATTAAATTTGTTCCATTTGAGGACTAGGTATCCCCTATTACCGGCCACACTCTTGTGCAATCACAAGTGAATAAACACTCATCATGAGAATAAAATACATAGCATGGAAAATATTGGCCACCCCCTGCCGCTTCATGAGCGGTACGGGCACACAAAACAAAAAAATGTTTTGAATATGAGAGTTGGAACGTACAAATTTACTTGGAACGGTAAGGAAACACCGCATATAGGAAGGTATTGTGGACTCATTTGGCACAACTTTGGTTTAAGGAGTTGGATGCACAAGTGATGTCTACTACACAACTTGTTCTTGTCACTACAAAAAAAAAAGACACATCCGTGACATTTAGGACCAAAGGAATTTTTTCTGTCATGCTTATGACACTTCTATGACGACACTTGTGACAAAACCCAGTATCATCATAGATGTGGTGGGCACCTACTTCTAAGACAAAACATCATGACAAAAAATGGGCTTTTCGTCCTGGACGGGCTGGAGACGCACCTTGTAGGATCAAAAATAGGTCTAGAGGGGGGTGATTAGACTACTTGACCAAATAAAAATCTAACATTTTCCCAACTTTAAGTCTTGGCAGATTTCAGCAACTTAGCACAAGTCAAGCAATCAACCTACACATGCAATTCTAAGAGTGTAGTAACAGAAAGTAAAACATTGCATATGAAGGTAAAGGGAAGGGTTTGGAGAAGGCAAATGCAATGTAGACACGAAGATTTTTGGTGTGGTTCCGATAGGTGGTGCTATCGTACATCCAAGTTGATGGAGACTTCAACCCATGAAGGGTAACGGTTGCGTGAGTCCATGGAGGGCTCCACCCATGAAGGGTCCATGAAGAAGCAACCTTGTCTATCCCACCATGGCCATCACCCACGAAGGACTTGCCTCACTCGGGTAGATCTTGATACGTCTCCAATGTATCTACAATTTTTGATTATTCCATGTTGTTTTATTATCAATCTTGGATGTTTTATAATCATTATATAGTCATTTTATATAATTTTTTGGTACTAACCTATTGACATAGTGCCAAGTGTCAGTTGCTGTTTTCTGCATGTTTTTTTACATCGCAGGAAATCAATATCAGAAGGAGTCCAAATGCCAAGCCAATTTACGATGATTTTTTATGGGCCAGAAGGAACACAACGGGCCCTAGTTGCACCCGGGGTCTCGAGGAGGGGACAACCAGGAGGCCCAGGCGCGCCCTAGTGGGTTGTGCCCATCTCGGGGGCCCCCTGGACCGAGTCTTTGCTCTATAAATACGCCAATATTACTGAAACCCTAGAGGAGTCGATGAAATTTTTATCCAGCCGCCGCAGAGTCCAGAACCATGAGATCCAATCTAGACACCATCACGGAGGGGTTCACCACTTCCATTGGTGCCTCTCCGATGATGCATGAGTAGTTCTTTGTAGACCTTTGGGTCCGTAGTTAGTAGCTAGATGGCTTCCTCTCTCTCTCTCTTGATTATCAATACAATGGTCTCTTGGAGATCCATATGATGTAAGTCTTTTGGCGGTGAGTTTGTTGGGATCTGATGAACTTCGTGTTTACGATCAGTTATATCTTTTTATATCCATGAAAGTTATTTGAGTTCTTTGATATCTTATATGCATGATCTCTTATAGCCTCGTATTTCTTCTCCGATATTTGGGTTTTGTTTGGCCAACTTGATCTATTTATCTTGCCATGGGAAGAGGTGCCCGGTAGTGGATTCGATCTTATGGTGCTTGATCCCAGTGACAGAAAGGGAACCGACACGTATGTATCATTGCTACTAAGGATAAAAAGATGGGATCCATATCTGCCGCAATAGATAAACGGATCTTGTCTACATCATTTCATCGTTCTTATGTCATTACTCCATTTTAATGAACTTAATACACTAGATGCAAGCTGGATAGCGGTTGATGTGAGGAGTAATAGTAGTAGATGCAGGCAAGAGTCGGTCTACTAATCTTGGATGTGATGCCTACATAATGATCATTGCCCGGATATCGTCATCATTATTTGAAGTTCTATCAATTTCCCAACAGTAATTTGTTCACCCACCGTTTGCTATTTTTCTCGAGAGAAGCCACTAGTGAAACCTACGGCCCCCGGGTCTTCTTTCTCATATATTTGCCTTGCGATCTCCTTTTTCCTTGCGTTTATTTTCAGATCTATTAAACCATAAAATACAAAAATACCTTGCTGGAATTTATTTGTTCCGCGATCTATTTATCCCATCTACAAATTTACCTCATGTCCTTTGCCTATCTTGAGGCGACGTACCCCGAAAGGAATTGACAACCCCTTTAACACGTCCGGTTGCGAGGTGTTGTTCTTTGCTTGGTTCTCCTACTGGTTCGATAACCTTGGTTTCATATTTGAGGGAAATACCTACCACCGCTGTGCTGCATCATCCCTTCCTCTTTAGGGAAATACCGACGTAGCTTCAAGCGACATCAAAAGGAATTTCTGGCGCCGTTGCCGGGGAGGATCTTCAACATAACCATGTTGCTAATCACAAATCTCATCTCCTTTCAATTTACATTACTTTCCTCTCCCCACTTCACAAAAATTTGCCTTTTTATTCGCCTCTCCTTTTCCGTTCGCCGTTTTCTTGCCGGGTCTGTTTTTGAGTGCAATCTTGTTCTGTGGTCATCATGACTCAAGAGAACACCAAACTATGTGACTTCTCAAATACCAACAACAATGATTTTATTGGCACTCCGCTTGCTCCTCCCGCCACTAGTGCGGATACTTGTGATATTAATACTGCTTTGCTAATCTTGTTATGAAAGACCAATTTTCCGGTACTCCTAATGAGGATGCCACGTCCCATCTTAATACCTTCGTGGAATTATGCGATATGCAAAAGAAAAGAGATGTGGACAATGATGTGGTCAAGATGAAATTATTTCCATTTTCTTTGTGTGATTCTACAAAAATTTGGTTCTCTTCTTTGCATCGCAATAGTATCGATTCTTGGAATAAGTGCAAAGATGCTTTTATCACTAAGTATTTTCCTCCCGCAAAAAGTATTTTCCCTTAGAACCCATATCATGAATTTCAAGCAACTTGAACATGAGCATGTTTCACAATCTTGGGAAAGGATGAAAATGATGCTAAGGAATTGCCCAACTCATGGGTTAAATCTTTGGATGATCATACAAAAAATTTACGCGGGGTTGAATTTTGTTTCTCGTAATCTTTTAGATTCCGCCGTGGGTGGTACTTTTATGGAAATTACCTTGGGTGAAGCCACGACATTGCTTGATAATATCATGGCAAATTATTCATAATGGCATACCGAAAGGGCTCCTACTAGTAAAAAGGTTAATTCGGTAGAAGAAATTTCTTCTTTGAGTGAAAATTTGATGCTCTTATGAAATTAGTTGCTAGAAAAGTGCTCCTATTGATTTTAATGATATGCCTTTGTCTACTTCGATCGAGCAAAATAGTGATGCCATAGATGTGAATTTTATTTCTCGCAATACTTTCAACAATAATGCTTATAGAGGTAATTTTAATCCTAGGCCTTTGCCTAGTAATTCCCCTAATAATTATGGTAATTCCTATGGAAATCAATCTTACAATAATAATAGGAATACCTATGATCTTGAGAGCAATATTAAAGAATTTATCAACACACAAAAGGTTTTCAACACTTCCATAGAAGAAAAGTTGAATAAGATTGATCATTTGTCAAGAAGTGTTGATAGGATTGCTCATGGTATGGAAAATCTCAAGATGAAAATTTTCGTGCCTAAAGTAGATGAATCAATTAAATCTCTTTATGTTTCTATGGATTAAAGTAAGAAAAGAATTTCTATGCTTAGAGCTAAAAGATAATTTTTAGAAAAAGCGTTTTCTAGTGATTTCTTTCGCAAAAGTGATGAAGATCTGAAAATGATTGGTGTTTCTTCTATTGATTCTTTGTTTACTGAAATTAATATTGATGAAAAAGGGAGTGGAGAAGAGTCAACTTTAGGTAGAATGTGTCCCAATATTTCGGAGGGTGAAAATTTTGTTGAGAAAATTGATAAAAGTGGGTTTGAATAGGTCAAAACTTTAACTAGTGATGTGCCCACTCTTTTGGATTAAAAAGACTTTAATTATGATAGTTGCTCTTTGATTGATTGTATTTCTTTGTTGCAATCCATGATAAATTCACCCCATGCTTATGAACAAAATAAATCTTTTACTAAACATATTGTTGATGCCATGATCAAAGCTTTTGAAGAAAAAAATGGAATTAGAAGTTTCATTCCTAGAAAATTGCATGATGATTGGGAACCTAATATCAAAGTTAAGATTAAAAATTATGAGTATTTTTCTTTGTGTGACTTGGGCGCTAGTGTTTCTACAATTCCAAAATCATTATGTGATGTGCTTGGTCTTACCGATATTGAAGAATGCTCTTTAAATTTGCACTTAGCGGATTCTACTATTAAAAAGCATATGGGAAGAATTAATGATGTTCTTATTCTTGCAAATAGAAATTAGGTTCCCATATATTTTATTGTTCTTGATATTGATTGCAATCCGTCTTGTCCAATTATTCTTGGTAGACCGTTTTTACGCACTATCGGTGCAGTGATTGATATGAAAGAAGAAAATATTAAGTTCCAATTTCCTTTGAGGAAGGGTATGGAACACTTTCCTAGAACAAGAATTAAGCCACCATATGAATCAATCATCAGGGCATCTTATGGATCTAGCACTAAAAATGACAAAACTTAGATCCTTGCTTTACGCCTAGCTAAGGGCGTAAAACTATTGCGCTTGTTGGGAGGCTATCCAATGAATAAAATTTATTTTTGTGTTTTGCTTTCTATTCTTGAGTGATAGCACAATTATGCTATTGTTATGATTGTGTTTTTTGTGTTTTAATCAATGTTTGTGCCAAGTAAAGCCTTTAGGATCTTCTGGGGTGATAGTTGTTTCATCTTGCTGAAAAAGACAGAAACTTTGCACTCACAAAAATAATTATCATAAATCACAGAAAAGAGCTTTTGCCCTGATTCTTTTTGAATAAGATTAATATACAAATTATGCTGGTCGTCCTAATTTAGTAGAATTGTTGGAGTTATGTGACAGCCTGGATTTGCCTTCTCTCTTTTTCCGATCTTTCTTTTGCATTTGCTTTGGATTTGGAGTTTTGAATCAATTCAAATGGACTTGAACACTTGGGCCTACCCTTGATTTTCACCCAAGTGACCCATCCACCTCTAGATTACCTTTCCTTCTCTGCAAACCCCACCAATATCCCAAGGAATATTTTTTATAAAAGAAAAATATTCATTTTCTTCCCTGAAAATCACTTCAGATAAGTATGCTCCAAAGCAACCCCTAGTTTTCTTGCTCCAAAAATCCTGAATAAATTCACAAATATTCTTTGAACCCTAGGGCACGTTCCTGAGAAAAAATATTGCATAACTTTTTGGAATATTTTTGCTACAGAAAGTCATTTCTGTTCTGGACAGAATGATCACTTTGCACAACAAGTATTTTTGCTTGATCTTTTGGGGCTGATCTTTTCTGAGCTTGGTTACCCTCCTAAGAGATTGCTAAACCCCAAAGCACAACCTTTAGTTCTCACTAATTTTTTCTCAGTGAAGCTCACAAGTTTCTGTCCAGAAACTTGCCAGGAAGAAAGCCACTCCCATAGTTCACCTATGACCCAGCCAACCATGCAAAACAACCAAAACCACTAAGGACTACCTGCCAGACATGGTTTTTGCGCTTAGCTCAGCCTAATGCCAAAGTTCACGCGGTGACCACGTTCGTCCAAGGGGGTTGGCATGCGGCTGACACGCTCCACGGTGCGCCAGCGCCTCTCTTGCGCGCGTGCTCGCTGCCCCGGCCGCTACACCTTGCCAAATCGCGCCCCTTCCTCGTTTGTACCTCATTAACTCCACCCTGGCGCTCACCTACGCCGAAGCTTGCCGCAGCGAGCACGGGCACGACGCGGCCAAGGCAACAGTGTGCTCGTGCCCCTGTGCTCATCGTATACCGCGCTCCTGTGCTCATCGCAGTTTGTCTATAACCCTGGCGTGATCTCCGGCGTCTTCTCCCCCTCTCACTGACGCCATTCATCACCGGGAGACACTCTAGAGAGCTCTGGCGAGCTCTCGATCCCTGCCTAAGCCTCGTCTACAAACAGAGCTCGCCCATGCTCGTTTCTCTCCGCACACACACTCAGCACACGTCCACACCACTGTAGGAAGCCGCAGCCTGGCCGGGTGGGCCTCTGGCCGCCGTCCCCGCCCCGAGCTCGCCGGCGATCCCCGTCCTCTTCCTCCTCCCTCTCCAGAGCCGCTCGAGCTCCACTGACCACTCCGGCGTGTTCGTGGTGGTCCACTGGTGCATGCAGGTGCCATTGGAGGTGCTGGACTAGCCCTGCTTTGTCGGAACTGCCATCTCCGACGAGCTCCGCCCGCTGTCACCGTTGGAGAGTTCCGTTTCGACCCCGTCCGGCCACCCCTAGCCATGTTATGGGTATGGGCAGGTGTGCCTCGATCTCCTCTACAATCCTATCCTCTCAGATCTCGTCGTCGGGCACTCCTCGCCGGAGAAAGCACCATCGCCGCACCGCCCGACTTTGCTTCTCTCCCCCTCCCCCTCCGGCCAGACCGCTGGGGCCCGCTGTCAGCCACTCAAAACGCGGCCAAAGCGGTATGAGTGGTGGCGCTTAGCCGGTTTACGCCTTCGACGCCACCCCCTCTGGTTTTTGTATTAATTCAAATTTTGTTCAAATTTGACCAGAACTTTGACTAGTTGTAACTTTTATTCTACAAGTCCAAATGAGTTGATTCTTTTTGCATTCTGTTCTTACTGGAAAATCCTAGAAGCACACCCAAGATGGGATTTTTCTCTGCTGTCTAGAATTTCTTGTAATTTTCAGAAGTGTTCTTGATATTTTCTTTTGGTCATTTGATTTATTTTCAGAAGGTGAAGCTTGTCTTGAAGGCATCCAGGAGGAGTGTGAAGCTCCTCTACACTAAGGCAAGCCACAACAACATTGTCATGGTGTCTTTGCAATATCCATGATTTTGTTCTTGAATTTATATGATATTCATTGCATATATAGTATTAAAATAAATAATGCTTGTGTTATTTAGTTTGTCATGATCAAAATTCTTAGTTAACATAAATGAAAGCTTGAACTTGTGAGATATAGCTTGAGTAGAACTAAGTAAGTTTGTCATGGCTACGATAATATGATCATCGTTATTATTTTCCTATATGCATAATGAGTTTTATTTGATAAATGCCAACTAAAGTGATGAGTATAAATAACCAGTAAGTAAGAACCAGAAATGTTGAAACTTGAGTTTGTGCAAGTAGAACTTTGAATAAGGTTCATCTATTATTTCTAAGTGAGATGTGGTGCATGATATACGGTTGCATAAGCATGGCATATAGTGACTGGAGCATTTTATTTTAAAGTTAACCTTAAGATAGTTGAACTTGAACATAAAGTTGGTCGGGTCATGGTGCCACTGAATTGGGCTACCAAGTGCAACCACATTTGCCTTAGTATGGGGAGGCCATTAATCATTCCGTTGTCATGCCTTTTGTCAGTGCCTGCAACAAGGGAAGGTTATGGGCGTGCGTTACCCTGGCCCGATAAGCATACATAACCTTGTGGACCTATTGTTGTTATGGTACCTTGTCCCCGTTTGGGACCGTTTATTTGCCACGACAGTGGCTGTTTTGCCTTTGGTAGGCTAGGTCACCCATGACTAATCCCAGTGGGGAGTTGGTAGGAGTGGCCATAAGAGTGTCATGGCAATGGGAGAGTTCTTTCGGAATGTCGTTGGTCCACTCGAATGGGAGTGCGGGGCCATGGGTTCCGTGGTGTGGGTAAACTGCGCTACCTCTGTAGAGTGTATTAATTTATCGATAGCCGCGCCCGCAGATAAGGGCCCAGTTGTAATTAAGTCACACCATGGATCAACTTTCATAAATAAATCTTGCACACTAGGTTATTTGCATTGCACTGGTTGAATCATGATGATGTTAGTGAGACTAACTGTTGTGGTATCTTGCACACTAGGTTACTTTATGCAATTTCTATTTTTTTTGAAATTAAGTCTACATCGTCTCTTATAAAAGCACCAACTAGGGGACAATATGATTGTACTTAGGTATTGGGTGTAGCTAATATTCGAGTGTGTTTCATGAATGGATCAATGTTTGGGCATGATGGGCTAGGGATAACTTGTTTTAGCATTGATATTTTGAAAGACATGGTTGCTTGTTGATATTCTTGAGTATCTAAATTATTATGTCAAAACTAGACTATTGCTTTGAATCACATAAAAGTCCAAATGTCCATGCTATGAAGAAAAGAATATGATATGACATAATAAACAACACTCCACATCAAAAAATTATGTTTTCTCACTTACCTACTCGAAGACGAGCAGGAGTTAAGCTTGGGTATGCTGATATGTCTCCAATGTATCTATAATTTCTGATTATTCCATGTTGTTTTATTATCAATCTTGGATGTTTTATAATCATTATATAGTCATTTTATTTCATTTTTTGGTACTAACCTATTGACATAGTGCCAAGTGCCAGTTGCTGTTTTCTGCATCGTTTTTAACATCGCAGGAAATCAATATCAGAAGGAGTCCAAATTCCACGCTAATTACGATGATTTTTTATGGGACAGAAGGAACACAACGGGCCCTGGTTGCACCTGGGGGGAGTCCTAGGGAGGGGACAACCCACCAGGGCGCGCCAGGAGGCCCAGTCACGCCCTGGTGGGTTGTGCCCACCTCGGATGCCCCCTGGACCGACTCTTTGCTCTATAAATACCCCAATATTCCAGAAGCCCTAGAGGAGTCGACGAAATTTTCATCCAGCCACCGCAGAGTCCAGAACCACGATATCCAATCTAGACACCATCACAGAGGGGTTCTCCACTTCCATTGGTGCCTCTCCGATGATGCGCGAGTAGTTCTTTGTAGACCTTTGGGTCCGTAGTTAGTAGCTAGATGGCTTCCTCTCTCTCTATCTTGATTATCAATACAATGGTCTCATGGAGATCCATATGATGTAAGTCTTTTGGCGGTGTGTTTGTTGGGCTCTGATGAACTTTGAGCTTATGATGAGTTATATCTTTTATATCCATGAAAGTTATTTGAGTTCTTTGATCTCTTATGTGTGTGATCTCTTATAGCCTCGTATTTCTTCTCTGATATTTGGGTTTTGTTTGGCCAACTTGATTTATTTATCTTGCAACGGAAAGAGGTGCCTGGTAGTGGGTCCGATCTTATGGTGCTTGATCCCAGTGACAGAAAGGGAACCGACACGTATGTATCGTTGATACTATGGATAAAAAGACGGGATCCATATATGCCATAATAGATAAACGAATCTTGTGTACATCATGTCATCGTTCTTATTGCATTACTCCGTTTTTTCATGAACTTAATACACTAGATGCATGCTAGATAGTGGTCGCTGTGTGGAGTAATAGTAATAGTTGCAGGCAGGAGTCGGTCTACTAATCTTGGACGTGATGCCTATGTAATGATCATTGCCTGGATATCGTCATGATTATTTGAAGTTCTATCAATTGCCCAACAGTAATTTGTTCACCCACTGTTTGCTATTTTTCTGGAGAGAAGCCACTAGTGAAACCAACAGCCCCCGGGTCTTCTTTCTTATATATTTGCCTGGCGATCTACTTTTTCCTTGCGTTTATTTTCAGATCTATTAAACCAAACAATGCAAAAATACCTTGCTGCAATTTATTTGTTCCGCGATCTATTTATCCCATCTACAAATTTACCTCATGCCCTTTGCCTATCTTGAGGCATCGTACCCCGAAAGGGATTGAAAACCCCTTTAACATGTTGGTTTGCAAGGTGTTGTTCTTTGTGTGCAGGGGTTGTTTACGTTGAGTTGCTTGGTTCTCCTACTAGTTCGATAACCTTGGTTTCATATCTGAGGGAAATACCTACCACCACCGTGCTGCATGATCCCTTCCTCTTTGGGGAAATACCGACGTAGCTTCAAGCGACATCAGATCTTCACGAAGTAGGCGATCTCCTTGCCCTTACAAACCCCTTGGTTCAACTCCATACTTCATTTGACCCATGCAAAACGGTTAAGTGTGCATACAAAATAGGAACATATATATTACATCATTTGACCGATAACGGTTTCTCAGCTTTGATGTTTTCGCTTTTGAGTGAGCTTCTTTGCCTACTTGTTCGTTGACGATTAATTGAGCCCCTCATTGTGACTTTTCCTTTTCCTTCGAGTATGATCTTTGTTAGGTAATGTAGTATTGATTCTTCTTTTGAAGTATACTCCATCATCATCGTCATCTTCCCTCATTGGGTTGTCGTACTGGTCGTAGTCTTCCTCGTTGGCGACTCCATCCATTACAATGATGTTCCTTTTGCCTCTCCTCACGACAACACGGCTGGGATTGCTCTGGTCGGTTATGAAGAAGCATTGTGTCACGTTCTTAGCGTGTACCCATGGCTCGTTTTTTGTGATGGCATTCATGGTAGCGTTATTGGCGTCGGGTATAGTCATGGTAGTGAAATACCGGTTTTCTCTTTTGACATTCTTAGCCCATCTGACATGGAACATCCTCTCGTTGTGTAGTCCAGAGTAGTCAAGATCCCAGATCTCCTCGACCCTTCCGTAAAATCTCTCAGTTGCGCCATTGTCACTGCTGGTCATGCATTCCATCGTCACCCCTGAGTTCTGAAAATCATTGTTCATATCTTTGGCCTCCATCTGGAACGTGTACCCGTTGATATCGTATGCCTGATAGGTGACAAGGTTGGGCGAGGGTCCATGTGCTAAGGCGTATATGAGCAATGCGTGCTTAGAGCCTTCTTCTAGGGAATTAGCAAGAATATGCTCTTTGAACCACTTCAGGAAAGTGGAGTTGTGCTTTGTAGTAACTTCGGCATCCGTGCTGCATACCCCCCAGTCACGATACTTCTTTGTGATAATTTCTTTGTGCAGTGTCGGTCTAGGTGTTGTAGCAGTAACAAGTTTGCTCTGTCAAAGTCGTTGCATTGATCTGAGTAGGCCACATGGAGTACCCTACGACCGTTGGAGTGACCTTCTCCTTCGAGCCTCCCAACGTGCTTCTTAACGGGCAAACCAACACCAGGCGGCTGGTCAGTGATACGTTCATTTTGTATCATGCTTTTATGTTGATATTTATTGCATTATGGGCTGTTATTACACGTTATATCACAATACTTATACCTATTCTCTCTTATTTTATAAGGTTTACATGAAGAGAGAGAATGCCGGCAGCTGGAATTCTAGAGTGGAAAAGGAGCAAATATTAGAGACCTACTTTGCACAACTCCAAAAAACCTGAAACTTCACGGAGAATATTTTTGGAATATATAAAAAATATTGGGCGAAGAAAGCACCAGAGGGGGCACACCTACCATCCACAAGGGTGGAGGGCGCGCCCTACCCCCCTGAGCGCGCCCTCCTGTCTTGTGGGCCCCTGGCAGGCCCCTGAGGTCCATCTTCTACTATATGGTGTGTTTTGACCTGAAAAAATTAGAAGGAAGCTTTCGGGACGGAGCGCCGCCATCTCGAGGCGGAACCTGGGCAGAACCAATCTAGGGCTCCGGCGGAGCTGTTCTGCCGGGGAAACATCCCTCCGGAGCGGGAAATCATCGCCATTGTCATCACCATCGATCCTATCATCGAGGGGGGGGGTCAATCTCCATGAATAACTTCACCAACACCATCTCCTCTCAAACCCTAGTTCATCTCTTGTATCCGATCTTTGTCTCAGAACCTCAGATTGGTACTTGTGGGTTGCTAGTAGTGTTGATTACTCCTTGTAGTTGATGGTAGTTGGTTTATTTGGTGGAAGATCATATGTTGAGATCCTTCATGATAATTAATACTCCTATGATTATGAACATGAATATGCTTTGTGAGTAGTTACGTTTGTTCCCGAGGACATGGGAGAAGTCTTGTTATAAGTAATCATGTGAATTGGCATTCGTTCGATATTTTCATGAGATGTATGTTGTCTTTCCTCTAGTGGTGTTATGTGAACGTCAACTACATGACACTTAACCATTATTTGGGCCTAGGGGAAGGCATTGGGAAGTAATAAGTATATGATGGGTTGCTAGAGTGACAGAATCATAAACCCTAGTTTATGCATTGCTTCGTAAGGGGCTGATTTGGATCCATATGTTTCATGCTATGGTTAGATTTATCTTAATTCTTGTTTCATAGTTGCGGATGCTTGCGAGAGAGGTTAATCATAAGTGGGAGGCCTCACCCAAGCACTGGTCCACACACATATCAAATTATCAAAGTAAAGAACGCGAATTATATGAACATGATGAAAACTAGCCCGACAGTAATTCCCATGTGTCCAGGCTTGTCCTTTGCTACAAAAAGGATTGGGCCACCTTGCTGCACCTTGTTTACTTTTTTTACTTGTTACCCATTATGAATTATCTTATCACACAACTATCTGTTACCAATAATTTTAGTTCTTGCAGAAAATACCTTGCTGAAAACCGCTTGTCATTTCCTTCTGCTCCTCGTTGGGTTTGACACTCTTACTTATCGAAGGACTACGATAGATCCCCTATACTTGTGGGTCATCAGTTTGCGCCATATAGAAAATTCTCGCAAAAATAGATGCACTCTTGTGTCAGATAGCCCTCGACGATGCTTCCATCCGGACGGGACATGTTATGAACGAATCCTTTGATGATCCTATCCAACCTCTCGAATGGCATCATCTTGTGTAGGAATAACGGCCCCAGGCCTATTATGTTGTCCATATTATGGACACACATATGCACCATGATGTCATAGAACGCGGGCGAGAAGTACATCTCAAGCTCATTTAGTATCACAACGATCTCTTCCTATAGCCTTCAAATCTGTTTCACACTGATTGACTTTCGAGAGATGGCATCAAAAAAGTTGCAGAGACCAGTAAGCGTGTCACGGACGTGCTTGTCCATTATCCCTCTAAGGGAAACATGTAGTATCTGCGTCATCATCACGTGACAGTCATGAGACTTCATTCCGCTGAACCATTTCTTCTGGGGTCTAGAAATCTGCTTATCCTCCCACAGTAACCGGAACTGAGTTTGATTCCTATAAGGCACTTGATGGATTGATCGATCTCCTTCGCAGTTAAGGTCAAACAAGAAGGGGGCAATAATCCTCTTCCTTTACTTTTTCCCTTCTTCTCCTGCGCCTTTGTCTCCGCCTTTGTCTCCTCTGACTTTTTACGTGCGGCATGTGTAGATCTGCCCTGATTTTCAAATCTTGCAAGTCTTTTCTTGCCTTCGGCCCATCCTAGGTCTTATCTGCCATGTTTATCAGTGCCGCAAGCAAACTCTCAAGGACATTCTTACAGATATGCATTTGATCAAGGCAATGTGGCATTTCGAGTTTGTGCCAGTACTCCAAGTACCAGAAAACAGACCTCGTCTTCCATACCTTCAGTAGTGGCTCCGGCGCCTTTTTCATTGTCTTTCCTAGCGAGGGGCACTATTCCCAGTTTTTCTACAGCTCATCGATCTCGGCACCGCTCCGCTTATGTGGAGGTCCTCGATGCTCAGCCTCACTATTGAATAGACCTCCACGGTTTCTCCACGGGTCATCCTTCTCGAGCCTTCTTCGATGCCCCATGTACATGATTTTCCCAGACCCTCCATCTTTCATTGACATTAGATGCTGAGACGTCGTATAATCCATGCACTACGACATATTCGTAACCGAGATAGTCTGTCCACCATCGTGATCAGTGCAACTCTCATATAGAAATACTCGCCTTTGCTGGCGTCCCATGTCTTGGCCGGTGTTTTCAATAACGTGTCTAACTCCTCTTGAAGTAGCCCCAGATATAGATTAATATTATTTCTCGGTTGTTTTGGCCCTTGAATCAGCATGCTCATGTGTATGTACTTTGACTTCATACACAACCAGGGTGGAGGTTGTACATCCATACAAACACGTGCCATGTGCTATGGTTGATGTTCTTGTTGCCAAACGGATTTATGCCATCGGTACACACGTCGAGCACGACGTTCCTTGCATCACATGCGAAATACCGATATTCGGCATTGAACGCTCTCCACTGGCTTCCATCCATGAGGTGTCTGATGTCTACTACACAACCTTCTTCTTGTAGACGTTGTTGGGCCTCCAAGTGCAGAGGTTTGTAGGACAGTAGCAAATTTCCCTCAAGTGTATGACCTAAGGTTTATCGATCTGTGGGAGGCGTAGGATGAAGATGGTCTCTCTCAAACAACCCTGCAACCAAACAACAAAGAGTCTCTTGTGTCCCCAACACACCCAATACAATGGTAAATTGTATAGGTGCACTAGTTCAGCGAAGAGATGGTGATACAAGTGCAATATGGATGGTAGATAAAGATATTTGTAATCTGAAAATATAAAAACAGCAAGGTAAGTAATGATAAAAGTAAGCATAAACGGTATTGCAATGGTAGGAAACAAGGCATAGGGTTCATACTTTCACTACTGCAAGTTATCTCAACAATAATAACATACTTGGATCATATAACTATCCCTCATCATGCAACAAAGAGTCACTCCAAAGCCACTAATAGCGGAGAACAAACGAAGAGATTATGGTAGGGTACGAAACCACCTCAAAGTTATGCTTTCTGCTCGATCTATTCAAGAGTCCGTAGTAAAATAACACGAAGCTATTCTTTCCGTTCAATCTATCATAGAGTTCATACTAGAAAAACACCTTAAGACACAAATCAACCAAAACCCTAATGTCACCTAGATACTCCATTGCCACCTCAAGTATCCGTGGGCATGATTATACGATATGCATCACACAATCTCAGATTCATCTATTCAACCAACACAAAGTACTTCAAAGAGTGCCCCAAAGTTTCTACCGGAGAGTCAAGACGAAAACGTGTGCCAACCCCTATGCATAGGTTCATGGGCGGAACCCGCAAGTTGATCACCAAAACATACATCAAGTGGATCACGTGATATCCCATTGTCACCACAGATAAGCACGACAAGACATACATCAAGTATTCTCAAATCCTTAAAGACTTAGTCCGACAAGACAACTTCAAAGGGAAAACTCAATCCATTACAAGAGAGTAGAGGGGGGAGAAATATCATAAGATCAAAATATAATAGCAAAGCTCGCGATACATTAAGATTGTGCCATAGAGAGAACACGAGAGACAGAGAGATCAAACAAATAGCTACTGGTACATACCCTCAGCCCTGAGGGTGAACTACTCCCTCCTCATCATGGAGAGCGCCGGGATGATGAAGATGGCCACCGGTGAGGATTCCTCCCAAGGAGCCGAACGGGCTCCGAGAGGTTTTTGGTGGCTACAGAGGCTTGCGGCGGCGGAACTCCCGATCTATCTTCGTATTCGATGGTTTTAGGGTATATGGGAATATATAGGCGAAAGAAGTCGGTCGGGGGAGTATCGAGGGGCCCACAAGACAGGGGGCGCTCCCAGGGGGTGGGCGCGCCCTCCTATCTCCTGGCCTCCTCGAAGCTTCCCTGGCTTGTACTCCAAGTCTTCCGGATCATGTTCGTTCCAAAGATCACGCTCCCGAAGGTTTCATTCTGTTTGGACTCCGTTTGATATTCCTTTTCTTTGAAACACTAAAATAGGCAATAAAATAGCAATATGGGCTGGGCCTCCGGTTAATAGGTTAGTCCCAAAAGTAATATAAAAGCGTATAATAAAGCCCATAAACATTCAAAACAGATAATAATATAGCATGAATGCTTCATAAATTATAGATACGTTGGAGACGTATCAGCATCCCCAACCTTAATTCCTGCTCGTCCTCGAGTAGGTAAATGATAAAAGAAAGAATTTATGGAGTGTGAATGCTAACAGGTGCACAAGTTTGATCAATGATAATTTCAATCACCTTTTCTAGCATGATTATATGTCATAACAGTATTTCATCTCGTAAAACTTCTCAAGATCAAGTAACAAGTTATTCACATGTTAAAGCATAGACCATAAAGTTTCTTGAAAACTAGAAAGCTTCATTCTTAGTCATCAAACAATTGCAATTCATCCTATTTTCAGGAAGGGTCTATGTCAGAGCTTTGATTTAGCAAACTCCACATACTCAACTATCATATAGTCTTCTACAATTGCTAACACTCACACAAACTAATGGTTATGGAGTTTCAATCGGACACTGAGAAAGATAGGGGCTTATAGTGTTGCCTCCCAATGTATTCACCTTTGGGTGATGTCAACAATAATAGTTCATGCTAACTTACATCCAATTGGATATATATATCAGGATCTTCCCAACACGAGGTGCTTGCCAAAGGATAAAATGAAAAAGGGAAAGGTGAAGATCACCTTGACTCTTGTATAAAGTAAAAGATAGGCCCTTCGCAGAGGGAAGCACATGTTGTCATGCGCTTTTATGGTTGGATGCACAAGATCTTAATGCAAAAGAACGTCACTTTATATTGCCACTTGTATATGGACCTTTATTATGCAGTCTGTTGCTTTTATTGCTTCCATAACAAGATTGTATAAAGCTTATTTTCTTCACACTAATAGATCATACATATTTAGAGAGCAATTTTTGTTGCTTGCATCGATGACAACTTACTTGAAGGATCTTACTCAATCCATAGGTAGGTATGGTGGACTCTCATGGCAAAACTGGGTTTATGGATATTTGGAAGCACAAGTAGTATCTCTACTTGGTGCAAGGAATTTTGGCTAGCATGAGGGGGAAAGGCAAGCTCAACATGTTTGAATGATCCATGACAATATACTTTAACTGAGATGCGAGAAAACATAACCCATTACGTTGTCTTCCTTGTCCAACTTCAACTCTTTAGCATGTCATACTTAATGAGTGCTCACAATTATAAAAGATGTCTAGGATAGTATATTTATATGTGAAATCTCTCTTCCTTCAATATTCTTTCATGAATTGTTCAAATGACCAATACAATGCTTGCTAACCTTCAATAAATTTACAGCATCTACTTCTTAGATGTGAAGTCATTACTCCCCATGGGATAAGCAAATGAGGCATATATAATTTCAGATTTATGAAATTCAACTCATTCATCAAATTACTCATAGGATATAAGTGAAGCACACGAGTAAATGAAAAACTACTCCAAAAAGATATAAGTGAAGATCAATGAGTAGCTAAATAATTATGTAACTATGTGAAGACTCTCTACCATTAAAGAATTTCCGATCTTGGTATTTTATTCAACAGCAAGCAAAGCAAGATAAAATGACATTGCAAGGATAGCAGAACTCATGTGAAGAAGCAAAAACTAAGGCTCAACCGATACTAACCGATAGTTGTTGAAGAAGAAAGGTGGGATGCCTAACGGGGCATCCCCAAGCTTAGATGCTTGCGACTTCTTGAAATATTATCTTGGGGTGCCTTGGGCATCCCCAAGTTTTAACTTTTGTGTCTCCTTAATTCCTCTCATATCATGGTTTCTCTTTTTATCAAAAGCTTCATCCACACCAAACTCAACAAGAACTCGTGAGATAGGTTAGTACAAACCAATGCAAAACCATATCATTTTCTACTGTAACAAATCACTAAAATTAATTATTCAACATTGCATACTAAATGTCTCTGCATATTTAATACTCCTATCCTCAAATAGAATCATTAAACAAGCAAACATATGCAAACAATGCAAACATAACATCAATCTGTCAAAACAGTATAGTCTGTAAAGAATGCAAGAGTATCAATACTTTCCTAACTCCAAAAATTATGAGAAAAATACTATGCTGTAGAAGATTTATCAGAGCTCATTATTCAAAACGTTTCAACATTATATCATGCTCTGACTTTTCTAGGGAATTTTTGAAACAGCGGTAAACTTTCTGTTTTCAAACAGCAACATGTATACTAGCAAAATAAGCATGGTAAAGGCTATCCTTAACATTTTTATTGAAACTAAAGATGAAAAACATTTATTCTAAATAACATAAATCTAATACTAACAAAAGAAAATGACACTCCAAGCAAAACACATATCATGTGGTGATTAAAAATATAGCTCCAAGTAAAGTTACCGATGAACGAAGACGAAAGGGGGGATGCCTTCCAGGGCATCCCCAAGCTTAGGCTCTTGGTTGTCCTTTAATATTACCTTGGTGTGCCTTGGGCATCCCCAAGCTTAGGATCTTGCCACTCCTTATTCCATAGTCCATCGAATCTTTACCCAAAACTTGAAAACTTCACAACGCAATACTCAACAGAAAACTCGTAAGCTCCGTTAGTATAAGAAAATAAAACCACCACTTAGATACTGTAATGAACTCATTCCAAATTCATATTGGTATAATATCTAATGTATTACAACTTCTCTATGGTTCATACCCTCCGATCCTACTCATAGATTCATCAAAATAAGCAAACAACACATAGAAAACAGAATCTGTAAAAAACAGAACAGTCTATAGTAATCTGTATCAAACATATACTTATGGAACTCCAAAAAACCTACCAAATTAGGAAGTCCTAAGAAATTTGTTTAAAAATCCAGAGCAAAAATAATCAGATCATAATAACGTTTTTGCGAATTAACAAAACTAATTTACTGTGTGCAAAAGTTTCTGATTTTCAGCAGGATCAACACAACTATCATCGTAAGCTATCCTAAAGGTCTTACTTGGCACTTTATTGAAACAAAATCTATAAAACATGATTACTACAGTAGCATAATCATGTGAACACACAAAAACAGTAAGGGTAAATATTGGGTTGTCTCCCAACAAGCCGCTTTTCTTTAATGCCTTTCTAGCTAGGCATGATGATGACAATGATGCTCACATAAAAGATAAGAATTGAAACATAATGGGAGCATCATGAAGCATATGACTAGCACATTTAAGTCTAACCCACTTCCTATGTATTGGGATTTTTTGAGCAAACAACTTATGGGAACAATAATCAACTAGCATAGGAAGGCAAAACAAGCATAGCTTCAAAATTTTCAACACATAGAGAGGAAACTTGATATAATTGCAATTCCTACAAGCATATATTCCTCCCTCATAATAATTTTCAGTAGCATCATGAATGAATTCAAAAATATAACCAGCACCTAAAGCATTCTTTTCATGATCTACAAGCATAGAAAATTTAGTACTCTCCACATAAGCAAGTTTATTCTCATGAATAGTAGTGGGAGCAAACTCAACAAAATAATTATCATGTGAGGCATAATCCAATTGAAAACTAAAATCATGATGACAAGTTTCATGGTTATCATTATTCCTAATAGCATACAAGTCATCACAATAATCATCATAGATAGCAACTCTGTTCTCATAATCAATAGGAACCTCTTCCGAAATAGTGGAATCATCACTAAATAAAGCTGACACTCTTCCAAATCCACTTTCATGTTCATCACAATAAAATTCAACATCCTCCAAAATAGTGGGATCACTACTTCCTAAAGTTGACACTCTTCCAAACCCACTTTCATCAATATAATCATCATAAATAGGAGGCATGCTTTCATCATAATAAATTTTCTCATCAAAACTTGGGGGACAAAAAATATCATCTTCATCAAACATAGCATCCCCAAGCTTGTGGCTTTGCATATCATTAGCATCATGGATATTCAAGGAATTCATACTAACAACATTGCAATCATGCTCATCATACAAAGATTTAGTGCCAAACATTCTAATGCATTCTTCTTCTAGCACTTGAGCACAATTTTCCTTTCCATCATTCTCACAAAAGATATTAAAAAGATTAATCATATGAGACAAACTCAATTCCATTTTTTTGTAGTTTTCTTTTATAGACTAAACTAGTGATAAAACAAGAAACAAAAAGATTCGATTACAAGATCTAAAGATATACCTTCAAGCACTCACCTCCCCGGCAACGGTGCCAGAAAAGAGCTTGATGTGTACTACACAACCTTCTTCTTGTAGATGTTGTTGGGCCTCCAAGTGCAGAGGTTTGTAGGACAGTAGCAAATTTCCCTCAAGTGGATGACCTAAGGTTTATCGATCCGTGGGAGGCATAGGATGAAGATGGTCTCTCTCAAACAACCCTGCAACCAAATAACAAAGAGTCTCTTGTGTCCCCAACACACCCAATACAATGGTAAATTGTATAGGTGCACTAGTTCGGCGAAGAGATGGTGATACAAGTGCAATATGGATGGTAGATAAAGGTATTTGTAATCTGAAAATAGAAAAAGAGCAAGGTAACTAATGATAAAAGTAAGCGTAAACGGTATTGCAATGGTAGGAAACAAGGCATAGGGTTCATACTTTCACTAGTGCAAGTTCTCTCAACAATAATAACATACTTGGATCATATAACTATCCCTGATCATGCAACAACGAGTCACTCCAAAGCCACTAATCGCGGAGAACAAACGAAGAGATTATGGTAGGGTACGAAACCACCTCAAAGTTATCCTTTCTGCTCGATCTATTCAAGAGTCCGTAGTAAAATAACACGAAGCTATTCTTTCCGTTCAATCTATCATAGAGTTCATACTAGAATAACACCTTAAGAGACAAATCAACCAAAACCCTAATGTCACCTAGATACTCCATTGTCACCTCAAGTATCCGTGGGCATGATTATACGATATGCATCCCACAATCTCAGATTCATCTATTCAACCAACACAAAGTACTTCAAAGAGTGCCCCAAAGTTTCTACCGGAGAGTCAAGACGAAAACATGTGCCAACCCCTATGCATAGGTTCATGGGTGGAACCCGCAAGTTGATCACCAAAACATACATCAAGTGGAGCACGTGATATCCCATTGTCACCACAGATAAGCACGGCAGGACATACATCAAGTGTTCTCAAATCCTTAAAGACTCAATTGGACAAGACAACTTCAAAGGGAAAACTCAATCCATTACAAGAGAGTAGAGGGGGGAGAAACATCATAAGATCCAACTATAATAGCAAAGCTCGCGATACATCAAGATCGTGCCATAGAGAGAACATGAGAGAGGGAGATCAAACACATAGCTACTAGTACATACCCTCTGCCCCGAGGGTGAACTACTCCCTCCTCATCATGGAGAGCGCCGGGATGATGAAGACGACCACCTGTGAGGGATTCCCCCTCTGGCAAGGTGCCGGAACAGGCTCCCTAGAGGTTTTTGGTGTCTATAGAGGCTTGCGATGGCGGAACTCCTGATCTATCTTCATATTCGATGGTTTTAGGGTATATGGGAATATATAGGTGAAAGAAGTCGGTCGGGGGAGTCTCGAGGGGCCCACGAGACAGGGGGCACGCCCGGGGGGGTGGGCGCGCCCACCTATCTCCTGGCCTCCTCGAAGCTTCCCTGGCTTGTACTCCAAGTCTCCCGGATCATGTTCGTTCCAAAAATCACGCTTCTGAAGGTTTCATTCTGTTTGGACCCCGTTTGATATTCCTTTTCTTCGAAACACTGAAATAGGACAGCAATATGGGATGGGCCTCCGGTTAATAGGTTAGTCCCAAAAGTAATATAAAAGTGTATAATAAAGCCCATAAACATTCAAAACAGATAATAATATAGCATGAATGCTTCATAATTATATATACGTTGGAGACGTATTAGTGTCTCAGCTTCGGATCATCTCCATTGTCGGGCTTTGTCCTCCCCGCATGCCAACGCATGAGCTTTGCTTCCTTGGGATCTACAAAATAATGTTGCAGATGGGGGGTGATCGTTAAGTACCATACAACTTGCTGGAGAGATTTCTTCTTGGCCTTCTTGTATCGAGAAGCATTGCACACCGGACAACTGGTTTTTTTCGCGTGCTCCTTCCGATAAATTATTCAATTGTTGATGCATGCATGGTATCTAACGTGCGGCAGATCAAGAGGGCACACGATCTTCTTGGCCTCATCCACACTAGTAGGACATAGATTCCCCGCGGGAAGAACATCCTTTAGGTACTCGAGAAGCTCATCGAGGCTAGTGTCGGTCCATTTGTTTTTAGCCTTTGTCTTCAGGAGTTCGGGCGTGAAATTCAAGCGGGTCACCTCGGGATCATAACCATCATACAATGGAGTGTTCGAGTCTACCACCAGTTGCTGCATCTTGGCCTCCTCTCTAGAAGCAGCTCTGTTTGTAGTCATCTCCTTGCGAAGCAGTTCTTGAACATGAGGGTCCCGCACTATTGAACTTAGTACCGATGAAGTCTGTGGCGTGGAGTTCATGTTTTGTCTGCCGCCATGTCCAGCCCCTTCTCTGCTGCCATGCCCGGCCCCTTCTCCACCTCCATGTCCGGCCTCTTCCCCGCCACCATGTCCGACCCCTTCTCCGTCGCCATTATCGATCATCTCTTTGTCTTGCCCCGTGTCGTCATTGCCTGCCCTGTCGGCGTCCTCAACATCATCATCCTCATCTTAAGTTATCCACTGAGTATAGCCATCCATGAAACCAGTCATGAGCAGGTGCGCCATCACACAGCCATCGTTATAGGGGTCAAACCAAACTGATCTTCCTTTAGATCTTCGACACAGACATAAAATCTCTGTCAGGTTATTTTCTTTCATGTCCTGCACCGCCGACTGGAACCACCTGTCCACCATCGTTCCACTGACCATCATGAACACCTACATGGAAATAATAACCTAATTTATTATAAAAATGCATGCATGCATCAAAGTCATACAAAAAATTCGGCATGACCTTCCCTAAAAATAGGACATATAGAGTTTGCCCGGAATTTGCCGAAACGGAAATAAATCAACATTTCGGCAAAACATAGGCAACTCACAAGCACAATTCGGTGGAAACTCATGCCACACACACAATTTCCATCATATAGCCCGATTATGTCATATCGCACACATACACATATTTCCATTCTTGCAAAAGCATAAATTTTTAATCACCTATCTCGAGATCGAGCACGGTGATGATGATGTCGATATATAGGTGTCGCCACACACACCTATGGAATGATCAAAAGTGGACAAGCTCTTCTTGACAAGGCTAGATCTAGTTAGGGAGGTACCTAGGTCACTTCACTAAATGCTGGATCTACCTAGCTAGCTAGTTTGGGAGGAGACAAGTTCAACTAGTGGAGGGGGAAGGAAAAAGAGAAAGGAGATGCATTAATGGAGGAGGTGTAGTTAGCTAGGAGTAATAAAGAGAGAGAAAGATAGGTAGAAGAAGGAGAGTAATGGGGGAGAAGTAAAGGGGAAGAAGCAAAGTGAGGGAGATAGGAGGTGTGATCTTGGGGAAAGTTAAGGAAGATAGGATGGAGGAGGGGGGAGGGGAGAGGAAAAATGTTGTATATGGCTGCGGTTTAGCAGTGGCACTTGTTGTAAAACACGCTGCTGCTAATAAGCTAGCAGTAGCGCGCTTCTGGTAGAGGCGTTACTGCTATGTGGGGCCCAACATGTGACCAGGTTCAAAATTAGCAGTAGTGACCTACAAAAAAGCGTGCTACTACTATTACATTAGCAGTAGCGCGGTTAGTTTGGGCGTGCTACTGCTAAACCTAGCATGGCAGGAACGGTCGGGGAATTTTAGTACTAGCATGGCCCAACCGAGCAGCATTACTGCTAATCCGGTAGCAGTAGCGCCTGTTTGGGGCCAGCTCTACTGCTAATTAGCAGTAGCGCCCTTTCTTGTCCAGCGCTACTGCTAAGATTTTGTGTATAAGCTTTTCCCAGTAGTGTATACATGATACAACTAGAATGTTTTGTCGATCCAAAGAATGTCGGAATGGTGTGCAAGCTTCAAAGCTTAATCTATGGTTTGAAGCAAGCATCAAGGAGCTGGAACCAACATTTTGCGTAAGTGGTAAAAGAGTTTGGCTTATTCATTAAAAATGATGGAGAAGCTTGTGTATATAAGAATTTTAGTGGGAGTTCTCTAGCATTTCAAATATTATATGTAGAATACATATTATTGATTGAGAATGATACAAAGTATCTTGGCACAATAAATACTATTTGAAGAGTTTGTTTTCAATGAAAGACTTACATGGAGCAGCATATATATTGGGCATAAAGATCCATAGGGATAGATCAAGGTGTCTAATAGCGCTAAGTCAGAGAACATACATTGGCAATTGACAAGGTTTTCAAGAGGTTTAAAATGGAGAATGCTAACAAAGGTTTTCTCCAAATGTCACATGGCGTAACACTTAGCAGAAATCAATGTCCAAAGATAGTTCATAAGCGACTGCAAATGAGTGGAGTACAATATGCGGCTCCATCATGTATGCTATGATATGTACAAGACCATATGTTTCTTATGCACTAAGTGTTAATAGTAGATACTAGAGTGATCCTAGAGTGGCTCACTAGACAACAGTTAAGAATATTCTTAAGTACCTCAGAAGAACAAAGGACACGCTCCTTGTTTATGGAGGAGATGAAGAACTCGTTGTAAATGGTTACGCCGGTGCTAGCTTCATGACTGATATAGATACTATAAATCTCAATCAGGTTAGATTTTCACACTTAATGGTGGTGCGGTTGTTTGGAAGAGTTTCAAACAAAACACTGTTGAGGATTCTATGACAGAAGCAGAGTATATTGCGGCTTCGGCATCTTCAAAGGAGGCGTTCTGTATCAAGAAGTTTCTTGAAGAATTTGGTGTGGTCCCAAGGGTGATGAATCCAAGGGCTCTCTATTGTGATAATAGTGGAGATATTTCACAAGAAAAGGAACCAAGATCACACATGAGGACCACACACATTGAACACAAGTATCACATTGTCCGACAATATGTTGAGAAGGGCTATGCGAAGATCTCAAGATTCACAATTATTTGAATGTGTCAGACCCGATGACGAAGGCCTTATAAGGCGCTAAGCATGACCAACACCGGATAGCCAGAGGTGTTAAAGAGACTATGTAAACTAGATTATTGACTCTAGTGCAAGTGGGAGAGTGTTGGAAATATGCCTAGTGGCAATAATATTTGTATTATTATATTTCTGGATTCATAATTATAGAGTTTATATTCTATGTTATAACTGTTATGATCCTGAAATATGTGATTAAGTGGAAAAGTTAAATGCACGTGTGGAATGATAAACAGTTAAATAAAAGGTTCTAGTTTTGCCTCTAGGACTAGCTCAAGTGTTGTTGGCGATCGTGTTTTCCGTACCTTAGGATATCATTAAGTGTCAAATGTTAGTCCTAAAACAACATTGAGATTATGACGTTGGAAGAATGATCATATTGAATCGACTCAATCTTATCTGTTATGAGTTGAGTTAATATCGTCTGTAATCAATTGCAATAACACGGAGTGTTAACGTGTGACTTTGCTCCATAGGCCATGAGAGTATCATAGTCACTTCTCATTGTACAATGGACTTTGGGGTTGCTCAAACGTCACGTGTAACACGGTGATCATAACAACAACTTTCAGGCTCATCGGAAAGTTTGACAAGGGACTAGATATCTCAAGAGTGGGATTTCTCCCATGACAATGGAGAGATATTCTTAGGGCCCTCTCGATGTGACAGCATCCATCATCATTGTCGGTGTTCTGGGAACTAGGGTACCCAGACTTGCCTGCCTGTGGCCCATGACGGGGCTTCATCGACAGCCTGGTGCGGCCCAGCTTCGACTACGGGAAGACAAGACCCTCCCGAGGGGCCAAGCCTCATGAGGCGTGCGACATCAAGACCTCCCGAGGGAACGGCCTCCTGAGCGGAGCAGAGATTTGTATGCAAGACCCAGCCTCACGAGGCTGAAATGACATCAGCCATGATGACAAAGGCCAGGCGTGCGCCAGTGGGCGCAGAGCAACATGTTTCCTTTTTGGTGCAAAGGAAGCAAGCGCGGGAGTGGAGTCCCGAGAAATCAGCCAAAGGTTGCCATTTGCGTCCAACAAGGCCAAGACCGCCAGAACGGCAGGAAGGATGTCATCGCCGAGCCCACCACAACGTCACGCTCAGAGGCTTTGCAGGCAAAGACCACCTTTCATCAGGATTAGATGTAATTCTTGTCCCCTTTCAAATTTGGCCGTTGTGGGATCCCTTCCCGCCTAAGTTTTGGAGGAAGAGGACCAAGGCCACTATAAATATAGCCTAGCCACCACCATAGAGAAGGATCAACTCATTAGGTGATCAACTCATCAAACCATCAAGAGCTCATCACAAGAACACACCTCCTAAGGCTGTTCTTCCACTTGTACTAGTTCATCCTCAGCCCCCCGCGAGGCTAATCCACCACAAAGCAGGAGTAGGATATTACACCCCAAGGTGGCCCAAACCTGGGTAAACTGTCATGTCTTTCTCTGTCTTGTTCATTGAGCTAGGTCGTGAGAGCAGCGGATTGATCAGCTTGAGAGGTTGAGTTCTTCGCACACGCCCCTGAGTTCGAACCTTTCTTGGGTCTGCGGAGCCCAGAATCCGACATTTCACACGCCAGGTAGCGGCGTGTCAAAGCCTTACTTCTGCCAGTTGTTTCACCCCCGTTCCGCTGCTCTCATGGCGGACGCTTGTTGAGCTCGTGCCGAGCGCCGGATAGCCCTCACCGCGCACGTCGCCCAGACGGCGCCTGCGGGCAACGGTGCCCCTCATCGCTCCCCGTCGCCCATGCCAACGCTGCAACTGGCCCTGCAACCCACGAGCAGCAGGATTCGTCACTACCGCCCTCCATGCGACGTGACGGCCGCATCGCCACTCCGTCGTAGACTCCGACCACTGCTTTGTCCTCCCACGACCGCCACGGGCCAGCGACCGCACAGTCGGCGCTGCTCATGCTACGTGAGCTTCTGCGCTACCGTCCAGCCGACAACCTCTATGAGGATTGGTTGGACCACATCGCCGAGCTCGTTAGTGCTGCTGGAGAGGCTCCTGCGCTGTCCTGTTTGCTACCTCCCCCGCAGCCCCAGGCGGGCGATGAAACTCACGGCGCGCCTCCTCCTCCTCTCTGGCAAGATGTCATAAACGAACCAAGGTGCGAGGCCCCCTAGCGTGACCTGATACGTCTCGAACATATCTATAATTTTTGATTGTTCCATGCTATTATATTATCTGTTTTGGATGTTTAATGGGCTTTAATATGCTCTTTATATTATTTCTTGGACTAACCTATTAACCGAGGGCCCCATGCCAGTATATGCTTTTTTGCCTATTTTAGAGTTTTGCAGAAAAGGAATACCAAACGGAGTCCAAACGGAATGAAACCATCGCGATGATCTTTCTTGGACCGAAAGCAAACCAGATGACTTGGAGATGAAGTCAGAGACACAACAAGGAGGCCACAAGGCAGGAGGGCACGCCCAGGGTGGTAGGGCACCACCCCACCATCATGGGCCCGTCTAGCACCCCTGACCTAGTTCCTTCGCCTATATATACTCTTATACCATGAAAACATCAGGGGAGCCACGAAACCACTTTGCCACCGCCGCAACCTTCTATACCCATGAGATCCCATCTAGGGACCTTTTCTAATGTCCTGCCGGACGGGGATTCGATCACGGAGGGCTTCTACATCAACACCATGAAGCGTGAGTAGTTTACCACAGACCTTCGGGTCCATAGTTATTAGCTACATGGCTTCTTCTCTCTCTTTGATTCTCAATACCAAGTTCTCCTCGATGTTCTTGGAGATCTATTCGATGTAATATTCTTTTGTGGTGTGTTTGCCGAGATTCGATGAATTGTGAATTGATGATCAAGATTATCTATGAATATTATTTGGTTCTTCTCTGAATTCTTATATGCATGATTTGATATCTTTGCAAGTCTCTTGGAATTATCAGTTTAGTTTGGCCTGCTAGATTGATCTTTCTTGCCATGGGAGAAGTGCTTAGCTTTGGGTTCAATCTTGCAATGTCCTTTCCCACTGACAGTAGGGGCATTAAGGCACATATTGTATTGTTGCCATCGAGGATAACAAGATGGGGTTTTCATCATATTGCTTGAGTTACTTCCTCTACATCATGTCATCTTGCTTAATGTGTTACTCCGTTCTTATGAACTTAATACTCTAGATGCATGCTGGATAGCGGTCGATGTGTGGAGTAATAGTAGTAGATGCAGGCAGGAGTCGGTCTACTTGACACGGACGTGATGCCTATGTTCATGATCATTGCCTTAGATATCATCATAACTATGCGCTTTTCTATCAATTGCTCGGCAGTAATTCGTTCACCCACCGTAATATTTGCTATCTTGAGAGAAGCCACTAGTGAAACCTATGGCCCCTGGGTCTCTTTTCCATTATATTGAATCTCATTTACATCTTGCTAGTTTTTGGTCTACTATTCTGCAATCTTTACTTTCCAATCTATAAACCAAAAATACCAAAAATATTTACTTTACCGTTTATCTATCTCTATCAGATCTCACTTTTGCAAGTGAACGTGAAGGGATTGACAACCCCTTTATTCCGTTGGGTGCAAGTTCTTTATTGTTTGTGCAGGTATTCGGTGACTTGTGCGTCGTCTCCTACTGGATTGATACCTTGGTTCTCAAAACTGAGGGAAATACTTACACTACTTTGCTGCATCACAATTTCCTCTTCAAGGGAAAACCAACGCAAGCTCAAGAGGTAGCAAGAAGGATTTCTGGCGGCTTTACCGGGGAGATCTACGTCAAGTCAAGCCATACCAAGTAACCATCATAAACTCTTGTCCCTTGCATTACATTATTCACCATTCGCCTCTCGTTTTCCTCTCCCCCACTTCTAAAACAATTTTCAAAAATATTTGCCTTTTCTTCGCCTTCTTCCCATATGTCTTTTTGTGTTTCCATGTGCCTTCTATTTGCTTGCATCTTTGCTTGCTAAAAATCTATTTATATGGATCCACTTAAAGTGTTCTACTTGGATAATCTTTGATCTATATGTGCTCGTGCTGAAACTCCAACTAGTTTAGTTGAGGGAAAATCATTAGATAAGCATGCTCATTCCGTGCATCACCGTTTGTCTGAAAAAGGGAGACTCTTATGGAATCAAATAAACAGTTTGTTGTGCTATGCTTTGAATCTTTGTGAAATTTATGATTTTACTTGTTGCTCTAAGAACCCTAAAAAACACCTTCCCAACCTATGTGATTTTAATGATAATGAAATCTTACCTTCTTATGCAAAAGGTGTTTATAATTACTATGATATCGAACAAATTGAAGAATTTGTTGCTTTTAAGGGTGATTATGAAGTTGCTTCTTTAATGAAAAGTATGATATTACTCTCTACAAATCTGAAAATTTTGACATACTTAAATATTGCTATGAAAACTATGCTCATAATGTCTATGTCAAAGAATTTATTGAAAGAATGGCTGTTGCTTTGGAAGAAAATAATGATATGCATGAATCTATAGATAATTATGATTCTGATGATTTGATTGAAATATCCCTTGATGACCATGATGCTTGCTATTCTTGTGGCCATGATGCTAATATTAATGGAGATGAATTTGCTATAGTCCCTTATGTTAAACATGAGATTGTTGCTATTGCACCCATACTTGATAGTTCCTTCAATGAAAAGCATGATTGCAATGATGTTATTATAAATTCTATTAATGTCAATTGTACTAGTAATATGCAAAACCCTAAGCTTGGGGATGCTTGTTTTGCTATGTCTACTATTTGTTGCAATGATCATGATTGGGGTGATTCTTTTTATGATCTTGAAAATTTATTTAAGCCCCATGATGAATGTGAGATTGATAATACTGTTTGCAATATTATGGAAAGTGGGAGTGTCAACTTTGGATCCCACATATTTGGAGAATGTTCAATCTTATGAAATTTTTGATAAAAGTGGGTTTGGAGAGGTCATGACTTTAGTTAATGTTGATCCCACTATTTTGGAAGAGTGTCAACTTTGCATGCAGGTGGATCGTGTTGAGGATATGTTTTGTGATATCTATATTGTTGAATTTGCTTATGATCCTACATGTAATTATTGTGAGAGAGTAAAATATGGTCGTAGAAATTTTCATGTTACTAATTTACCTCTCTTCATGTTGAGATTGCTATCGTCTCTTTCTTCTTCCTCTTGCATATACTAGTTTTTTCTTGCCTTGATCATTTGTTTGCTTATAAGATGCGTATGCATAGGAAGTATGTTAGACTTAGATGTGTTTGTCACGTGTTTTATGATGCTCTCTTTGTGCTTCAATTCTTCTCTTTTATGTGAGCGTCATGGAAATCTCAATGCCTAGCTAAGGGCGTTAAACGATAGCGCTTGTTGGGAGGCAACCCAATTTTACTTTGTTCTTTGCTTTTTGTTTCTGTTTAGTAATAACTAATTCATCTAGCATCAGGTTAGATGTGGTTTTATGTTTTAATTAGTGTTTGTGCCAAGTAAGACCTTTGGGATAGCTTACGGTGATAGTTGTGTTGATCCTGCTGAAAATCAGAAACTTTCGCGCCTAGTAAATTAGTTTTGAAAATTCACAAGAACGTGCTTTTGATCTCATTATTTTTGCTCTGGATTGGTACACAAATTTCTCAGGTTTTCCTACTTTGTAAGGATTTTTAGACTTACAAAAGTATTCAATAGTTACAGATTACTACAGACTGTTCTGTTTTTGAGAGATTCTGTTTTTCGTGTGTTGTTTGCTTATTTTGATTAATCTATGAGTAGTGTCGGGGGGTATGAACCATATAGAAGTTGGAATACAGTATATTTTACAAAAATATAACTAAAAAATGAGTTCATAACATTACCTTAAAGTGGTGATTTATTTTCTTATACTAACGGAGCTCATGAGATTTTCTGTCGAGTTTTGTGTTGTGAAGTTTTCAAGTTTTGGGTAAGGATTTGATGGACTTTGGAATGAGGAGTGGCAAGAGCCTAAGCTTGGAGATGCCCAAGGCACCCCAAGATAAAATTTAAGGACAACCAAAAGCCTAAGCTTGGGGATGCCCCGGAAGGCATCTCCTCTTTCGTATTCGTCTATTGGTAACTTTACTTGAGGCTATATTTTTATTCACCACATGATATGTGTTTTGCTTGGAGCATCTTGTATGGATTTGAGTATTTGTCTTTTAGTTTACCACAATCATCCTTGATGTGCACACCTTTTGGGAGAGACACGCATGCATCACGATTTATTAGAATACTCTATGTGCTTCACTTATATCTTCTGAGCTAGACAGTATTGCTTTGGTGCTTCACTTATATCTTTTTAGAGCACGGCGGTGGTTTTATTTTATAGAAACTGTTGAACTCTCATGCTTCACTTATATTATTTTTAGAGTCTTTTAGAACAGCATGGTGATTGGCTTTTGAAAGTGCTAGTTATCGACTAGAGGGGGGGGTGAATAGGCGATTTTTATGGAAGTCTTCAAAACATGAAAGTTTCAAAGACAAACACGAAAACAGGACCTATAAACATGCAGCGGAAGATGAACTACACTAGACAAGCCATAGTTAGACAAGTATGAAGCTAAAGCATTATGACTAATAGCAGCTAGGTAGTAGGATCAGGATGGAAGATAGTATGAAGCCAATCAGAACAAGTAGTCACTCAGTGAAGTCAAACATGCATAGCAATCAGGCAATGACTTCACAAAGGCGAACTGTAAGTAAGGATAGTAAGAGATAGAACCAGTGCGTTGTGAAGACAAGGATTTGTTCGACCAGTTCCAGTTGCTATGACAACTGTACGTCTGGTTAGGGAGGCTGAGATTGAACTCAGAAGACCGTGTCTTCACCTTATTCCCCTTGAGCTAAGGACACACAGTCCTCGCCCAATCACTCTGGTAAGTCTTCAAGGTAGACTTCCAAACCATCACAGACTTTGTTCACCGACAATCCACAATTACTCTTGGATGCTCAGAACGCGACGCCTAACCGGCTGGAGGATTCACAGTCCTCAAGTGTAACAAGTCTTCAGATCACGCGGACAGAAAGACTTCAGTGATGCCAAACACTCTTTGGGCTCTGGGTGTTTTGGGCTTTGTCCTCACAAGGATTTCTCTCTCAAACTCTTCGGAGGTGGGTTGCTCTCAACGACAAAAGCCGTGCACTAACTCTGAGCAGCCACCAATTTATGGTGTAGGGGGTGGCTATTTATAGCCATAGGGCAACCCGGCATGATTTGTCTGAAATGACCCTGGGTCACTAAGGAATTGACACGTGTCACAACGGTCAGATTTCAAACACACGCGACAACTTGACTTGGGCTACAAGTAAAGTTGACTTATCCGACTCGGGATAAGATTTGCTCTCATTGTCTTCGCTCGAAGACATAGGAATTTGGTTGAGCATCACTTCAGTCACTCTGACTTTGTTCACTTGGACCCCACTTAACAGTGCGGTGGTTCCTATGACTCAGCAAAGAAGAAAAGAAACAACGAAACTACTAAGTCTTCGCGCTCCATAGTCTTCACTCAATGTCTTTTTCTGTCATAGTCTTCAATGTGAATATCTTCACGTACCACCATTATCTTCAATGTCTTCATACATTTTTAGGGGTCATCTCCGGTAGGTAAACCGAATCAAAGAGGGACTACTACCTATGTTATATCCTGCAATTCTCACAAACACATTAGTTCCTCAACCACGTTTGTCGTCAATACTCCAAAACCAAACTAGGGGTGGCACTAGATGCACTTACAATCTCCCCCTTTTTGGTGATTGATGACAAACTGGTTGAAGTTTTCAACAGGGATAAAAATATGTGAAATTGTAAAGGATGAGGTATTGTCTTCGTAAGTAGCAAAAGGCTCCCCCTGAAGATGTGCATATAAATAATTTGCTTTTGGAATGCAAATGCACATGGCAGGTTTTACTTGTGGAGATCCTCTTCAACTTATGAAGACAATTCATCATGCATGATCTGATGTAACGAAGATAATGGCATGCATAATGAAAAATGGACGTCTGCGAAATGATTTAAGTGCGGAAGTTATTGTCGCACATGCGGAATTTATCATCGCATCACAAAATAGCAAATAAGTAGCAGACGACCATCGAGTTTAAGTGTTACAACTCAGAGAACCAAATGTATCAAAAGCAAGAGTTGTAAACACTAGGCAAAATATAAGGCAACAGCCCATATGAACCCGCTTGAAGACTATCAACTCATAGCTTCTCCCCCTTTTGTCAGTAAGGACCAAAAAGGGTTGAAGACATTGAGCTTCTACTCGTTCCTAGAAGGAGTAGGAGAAGATGCAGGGTTGGTGTCGAGGTTTGGCGGTGCAGACGAACTTGGAGCAGTGTCGTTGCATGTTGGAGGTGGTGAAGTAGCATTATCTTGATCATCGATCACACGGGCATTCACAGTTGCAGCAGAAGAGGAGAACTCTGAGTCTTCAAGAGATGGAGTGCGCCGCAGAACAGCATTTCTGGGCAGAGTAGAATCAAACTTGAAACACTCTGAGAAGCCATCGTCCTGAAGATCTTCCTAAGCACACATAAGCGTCAGCCCTTTCCATGTGCGTCGACAGGTTTCATGCGCGACAAATGCATTCTTGGTTGCAAGGTTGCGAATGCGATTGACGTCAGTCATGATGCTCTGCATCTGGTGCTTGATCCAATCATGATGCATATCCTGTTTCTGATGCAGGCAAACGAGAAGCTCTCGGTCATTGAGAACACGAGATCGCTTTCGAGGCCGTCGTATCTATAATTTTTGATTGTTCCATGCCAATATTATTCACTTTCATATACTTTTTGGCAACTTTTTATATTATTTTTGGGACTAACTTATTGATCCAAAGGCTCAAAGGCCGCCTTCTGTCATTGCATGTTTTATGTTTCGCAGAATATCCATATCAAACGGAGTCCAAACGGGATAAAAACGGACGGCGCTTATTTTTGGAAAATATGGAAAATTCTGGAAGAAAAATCAACGCGAACCAGTGCCCGAGGTGGTCACGAGGCAGGGGGCGCGCCTGCCCCCTGGGCGTGCCCCCTACCCTCGTGAGCCCACCATAAGGCGGTTGACGCTTTTCTTTTGCTGCAAGAAAGCTAACATTCGGGAAAAAAATCACGGCGAAGGTTTCAGGCCAATTGGAGTTACAGATTTCCATATAAACACAAAACGGTGAAACAGAGCGTAATGTAACGCGTAAATGCAGATGATAGATCCAATCTCGGAGGGCTCTCGCCCTCCCAAGCCATGGGAGCCAAGGACCAGGGGGAAACCCTTCTCCCATCTAGGGAGAAGGTCAAGGAAGAAGAAGAAGAAGGGGGGCTCTCTCCCCCTTGCTTCCGGTGGCGCCGGAACGCCGCCGGGGGGCCATCATCATCACCGCGATCTTCACCAACACCGCCGTCATCTTCACCGACATCTCCATCACCCCCCCATCTATATCCGGCAGACCACTCTCCCGCAACCCGCTGTACCCTTTACTTGAACATGGTGCTTTATGCTTCATATTATTTTCCAATGATGTGTTGCCATCCTATGATGTCTGAGTAGATTTTCGTTGTCCTATCGGTGATTGATGAATTGCTATGATTGGTTTGAGTTGCATGTTTTATTATTGGTGCTGTCCTATTGTGCCCTCCGTGTCGTGCAAGCGTGAGGGATTCCCGCTGAAGGGTTTGCAATATGTTTATGATTTGCTTATGGTGGGTGGCGTGAGTGACAGAAGCACATACCCGAGTAAGTAGGTTGTTTGCGTATGGGATAAAGGGGACTTGATACTTTAATGCTATGGTTGGGTTTTACCTTAATAAATATTTAGTAGTTGTGGATGCTTGCTAGAGTTCTAATCATAAGTGTATATGATCCAAGTAGAGAAAGTATGTTAGCTTATGCCTCTCCCTCAAATAGAATTGCAGTAGCGATTACCAGTCTAGTAACGTAGTCAGTTGCCTAGGGACAATTCCACAACTCCTACCACCACTTTTCCACACTCCCTATATTTACTTTATTGCTTCTTTATCTAAACAACCCCTAGTTTATATTTACGTGTTCTTTACTTTCTTGCAAGCTTACCCGAAAACACCTACAAAGTACTTCTAGTTTCAGACTTGTTCTAGGTAAAGCTAACGTCAAGCATGCGTAGAGTCGTATCAGTGGCCAATAGGACTTGAGAGAGTATTTGTTCTACCTTTAGCTCCTCTTTGGGTTCGACACTCTTACTTATCGAAAGAGGCTACAACTATCCCGTACACTTGTGGGTCATCAAGACCTTTTTCTAGCGCCGTTGCCGGGGAGTCATAGCGTGGGGTGAATATTCTCGTGTGTGCTTGTTTTCTTTATCACTAAGTAAATTTTATTTGCTGTTCTTAGTTGTTTTCTATCTTTAGCTATGGGTAGCAAACGCAAAATACCAAAAAATTTAGTTGTACCTACTACTCCAATGGTTGAAGAACCACTCAAAATCTATCATAGTACTGAAGCTTTTTACTTGGATCATCTTCGATCCCTATGTGCTCGTGCTGAAACCCCAACTAGCTTAGTTGAGGGCAAATCTTTAGATGAGCATGCTTGTTATGTGCGACATCGTATATCTGAAAAAGGGAAACTATCATGGGATAAAATTCAACGTTTACAATGCTATGCTTGGAATTTATGTTGGGAATATGATTTTACTTGTTGTTCTGAAAACCCTAAAAAACACCTTCCCTACCAATGTGAGTTTATTGATAATGGGATCTTATCTTCGTATGCTAAGGGTGTTTATAGTTACTATGATGTTCAACAAATTGAAGAATCTGTTGCTTTTAAAGGTGCTTATGAGATTGCTTCTTTGATTGAAAAGTATGATGCCACTCTTTACAAATCTGAAAATTTTTCCATACTTGAATATTGTTATGGGAATTATGCTTCTAATGCCTATGTTAAACAATATATCGAGGCTTACCCCGCTGTCCAAGAAGAGACTAATATTTTGCAGGAAGCTATGGAAGAAGAAATTGATGAAACTGTGAGCTCATTGGATGAAAAAGATGATGAGGAGAGCGAAGAACAAAAGGAGGAAGAGCGGATTGATCACCCGTGCCCACCTTCCAATGAGAGTAACTCTTCAGCTCATACACTGTTTAATTCCCCTTCATGCTTACCGAAGGATGATTGCTATGATGACTATTATGATCCCATTAATTCTCTTGAAATATCCCTTTTTGATGATGCTTGCTATGCTTGTGGCCAAGATGCCAATATGAATTATGCTTATGGAGATGAACTTGCTATAGTTCCTTATGATATGAATGAAATTGTTGCTATTGCACCCACGCATGATAGTCCTATTATCTTTTTGAAGTCTCCAAACTACATTATCTCGGAGAAGTTTGTGCTTATTAAGGATTATATTGATGGGTTGCCTTTTACCATTGCACATGATGATTTTGATGAATATAATATGCATTTGCTTGCTGCTCCTACTTGCAATTATTATGAGAGAGGAACTATGTCTCCACCTCTCTATGTTTCCAACATGATAGAATTGCAAGAAACTGTTTATACTATGCATTGGCCTTTACTATGTGTGCATGAATTGTTCTTTTATGACATGCCGATGCATAGGAAGAGAGTTAGACTTTGTTGTTGCATGATATATGTTACTTTGTGCTCACTACTAAATTACAAATCATTGTTAATTAAATTTGGCTTTGATATACCTTGGGATCCGGGTGGATTCATTACTTGAGCACTAAATGCCTAGCTTAATGGCTTTAAAGAAAGCGCTGCCAGGGAGACAACCCGGAAGTTTTAGAGAGTCATTTATTTCTGTTGAGTGCTTTCATATAGTTTAAAAACACCAAAAATAAAGAGGGGAACCCAAAACTTTTCAAAAAGAGAAGTGAAAGTGAGAGAGACGAGCATTGTGAAAGTGGGGGACGTCCTTGAACTTTGTTCATGCCCATGGGAACTTTGTGAATCTTAATTACAGAAACTTTTAAATAAAAATAATTATCCCCTTGTACAATTCCATTGTATTATAAAAATAATGTGCTAAGGTTTGCCTTTAGGATGTTTACAATGCTTGTTGGTTTGTACGGTGCAGGACAGAAACTTTGGCTGTAGTGCACGATTTTACATGTTTAACTGGAACGTTAATTGGTTCTGATTACTTTTGCGCTGTCTTGCTATACAACTTTTTTATTTTTCCTAATTTTTGTAGAATATTTGGGGTACCAGAAGTATGGTGGATGTTCATATTTCTACAGACTGTTCTGTTTTTGACAGATTCTGTTTTTGATGCATAGTTTGCTTGTTTTGATGAATCTATCAATTTATATCAGTGGAGTAAGCCATGGAAAAGTTATATTACAGTAGACACAATGAAAAAACAAAATATGAATTGGTTTGCTACAGTACTTAGAGTGGTGATTTGCTTTATTATACTAACGGATCTTACCGAGTTTTCTGTTGAAGTTTTGTGTGGATGTAGTGTCTAATCGAGGATGCTTCGATGTGAGAAGAAGGAAGAGAGGCAAGAGCTCAAGCTTGGGGATGCCCGAGGCACCCCAAGTAAATATTCAAGGAGACTCAAGCATCTAAGCTTGGGGATGCTGGGGAGGCATCCCCTCTTTCTTCAACAAGTATCAGTATGTTTCGGATTCGTTTCGTCCATGCATTATGTGCAAGTCTTGGAGCGTCTTTTGCAATTACGTTTTTATTTTTCTTTTATGAACCATGCTGGTATGAGCTTGGTTGATTTATAGAATGCTCATTGCACTTCACTTATATCTTTTGAGTATGGCTTTATAGAATGCTTCATGTGCTTCACTTATATCATTTGAAGTTTGGATTGCCTGTTTTTCTTCATATAGAAAACCGCCATTTGTAGAATGCTCTTTTGCTTCACTTATATTTGTTAGAGAGTGGGCATATCTTTTGTAGAAAGAATTAAACTCTCTTGCTTCACTTATATCTATTTAGAGAGATGACAGGAATTGGTCATTCACATGGTTAGTCATAAAATCCTACATAAACTTGTAGATCGCTGAATATGATATGTTTGATTCCTTGCAATAGTTTTGCGATATAAAGATAGTGATATTAGAGTTATGCTAGTGGGTGGTTGTGGATTGTAGAGACACTTGTGTTGAGGTTTGCAAGTCCCGTAGCATGCACGTATGGTAACTGCTAGTGACAAATTTGAAGCATGGGGTGTTTCTTTAATTGTCTTCCTTATGAGTGGCGGTCGGGGACGAGCGATGGTCTTTTCCTACCAATCTATCCCCCTAGGGACATGCGTAGTAGTACTTTGCTTCAAGGGCTAATAAACTTTTGCAATAAGTATATGAGTTCTTTTATGACTAATGTGAGTCCATGGATTATACGCACTTTTACCTTTCCATCATTGCTAGCCTCTTCGGTACTGTGCATTGCCCTTTCTCACCTCGAGAGTTCGTGCAAACTTCGCCGGTGCATCCAAACCCCGTGATATGATACGCTCTATCACACATAAGCCTCATTATATCTTCCTCAAAACAGCCACCATACCTACCTATCATGGCATTTCCATAGCCATTCCGAGATATATTGCCATGCAACTTCCATCATCATCATATACATGACTTGAGCATTCATTGTCATATTGCTTTGCATGATCGTTAGATAGCTAGCATGATGTTTTCATGGCTTGTCCGTTTTTTGATGTCATTGCTACGGTAGATCATTGCACATCCCGGTACACCGCCGGAAGCATTCATATAGAGTCATATCTTTGTTCCAGTATCGAGTTGTAATATCCAGTTATAAGTAAATAAAAGTGTGATGATCATCATTATAGAGCATTGACCCATAAAAAAAAGGAAAACAAAGGAATGGCCAAAGAAGCCTAAATAAAAAAGGGGGCCAAAGAAGCCCACCCAAAAAAAAGAGAAAAGGGGCAATGTTACTATCTCTTTTTCCACACTTGTGCTTCAAAGTAGCACCATGTTCTTCATGTAGTGAGTCTCATATCTTGTGATTCAAAGTAGCACCATGTTCTTCATATAGATTGTCTCCTATGTTGTCACTTTCATATACTAGTGGGAATTTTCATTATAGAACTTGGCTTGTATATTCCAACGATGGGCTTCCTCAAATGCCCTAGGTCTTCATGAGCAAGCAAGTTGGATGTACGCCCACTTAGTTTCTTTTGTTGAGCTTTCATACACTTATAGCTCTTAGTACATCCGTTGCATGACAATCCCTACTCCTCGCATTGACATCAATTGATGGGCATCTCCATAGCCCGTTGATTAGCCGTGTCGATGTGAGACTTTCTCCTTTTTTGTCTTCTCCACATAACCTCCATCATTATATTCTATTCCACCTATAGTGCTATATCCATGGCTTGCGCTCATGTATTGCGTGAGGGTTGAAAAAGCTGAAGCGCGTTAAAAAGTATGAACCAATTGCTCGGCTTGTCATCGGGGTTGTCCATGATGGGGGCATTTTGTGTGACAAAAATGAAGCATGGCCAAACTGTATGATTTTGTAGGGATAAGCTTGCTTTGGCCTTGTTGTTTTGAAAAGACATGATTGCTTTATTGGTACACTCGAAGTATTATTGTTTTATGTCAAATGATAGACTATTGCATTGAATCACTCGTGTCTTAATATTCATGCCATGATTAGACATATGATCAAGATTATGCTAGGTAGCATTCCACATCAAAAATTATTCTTTTTTATCATTTACCTACTCGAGGACGAGCAGGAATTAAGCTTGGGGATGCTGATACATCTCCGTCGTATCTATAATTTTTGATTGTTCCATGCCAATATTATTCACTTTCATATACTGCAACTTTTTATATTATTTTTGGGACTAACTTATTGATCCGGTGCCCAGTGCCAGTTCCTGTCTGTTGCATGTTTTATGTTTCGCAGAATATCCATATCAAACGGAGTCCAAACGGGATAAAAACGGACGACGCTTATTTTTGGAAAATATTGAAAATTCTGGAAGAAAAATCAACATGAACCAGTGCTCGAGGTGGTCACGAGGCAGGGGGGCGCGCCTGCCCCCTGGGCGCGCCCCCTACCCTCGTGAGGCCACCGTAAGGCGGTTAATGCTTTTCTTTTGCCGCAAGAAAGCTAATATTCGGGAAAAAATCACGACGAAGGTTTTAGGCCAATTGGAGTTAAAAATCTCCATATATACATGAAACGGTGAAACAGAGCCAGAACAGAACGCAGAAACAGAGAGAGATCCAATCTCGGAGGGGCTCTCGTCCCTCCCAAGCCATGGGAGCCAAGGACCAGAGGGGAAACCCTTCTCCCATCTAGGGAGAAGGTCAAGGAAGAAGAAGAAGAAGGGGGGCTCTCTCCCCCTTGCTTCCGGTGGCGCCGGAACGCCGCCGGGGGCCATCATGATCACCGCGATCTTCACCAACACCGCCGTCATCTTCACCGACATCTCCATCACCTTCCCCCATCTATATCCAGCAGTCCACTCTCCCGCAACCCGCTGTACCCTCTACTTGAACATGGTGCTTTATGCTTCATATTATTTTCCAATGATGTGTTGCCATCCTATGATGTCTGAGTAGATTTTCGTTGTCCTATCAGTGATTGATGAATTGCTATGATTGGTTTGAGTTGCATGTTTTATTATTGGTGCTGTCCTATTGTGCCCTCCATGTCGCGCAAGCGTGAGGGATTCCCGCTGTAGGGTTTGCAATATTTTTATGATTTGCTTATGGTGGGTGGCATGAGTGACAGAAGCACAGACCTGAGTGAGTTGGTTGTTTGCGTATGGGATAAAGGGGACTTGATACTTTAATGCTATGGTTGGGTTTTACCTTAATGAATCTTTAGTAGTTGCAGATGCTTGCTAGAGTTAAAATCATAAGTGCATATGATCCAAGTAGAGAAAGTATGCTAGCTTATGCCTCTCCCTCAAATAGAATTGCAGTAGCGATTACCGGTCTAGTAACATAGTCAGTTGCCTAGGGACAATTCCACAACTCCTACCACCACTTTTCCACACTTGCTATATTTACTTTATTGCTTTTTTTATCTAAACAACCCCTAGTTTATATTTACGTGTTCTTTACTTTCTTGCAAGCTTACCCGAAAATACCTACAAAGTACTTCTAGTTTCATACTTGTTCTAGGTAAAGCGAACGTCAAGCGTGCGTAGAGTCGTATCAGTGGCCGATAGGACTTGAGAGAGTATTTGTTCTACCTTTAGATCCTCGTTGGGTTCGACACTCTTACTTATCAAAAGAGGCTACAACTATCCTGTATACTTGCAGGTCATCATAAGTCTTCAAGGTAGACTTCCAAACCTTCAGAGACTTCGTTCACCGGCAATCTACAATTACTCTTGGATGCTCAGAACGCGACGCCTAACCAGCTGGAGGATTCACAGTCCTCAAGTGTAACAAGTCTTCAAATCACGCGAACAGAAATACTTCAGTGATGCCAAACTCTCTTTGGGCTTTGGGTGTTTTGGGCTTTGTCCTCACAAGGATTTCTCTCTCAAACTCTTCGGAGGTGGGTTGCTCTCAACGAGAAAAGCCGTGCACTAACTCTGAGCAGCCACCAATTTATGGTGTAGGGGTGGGCTATTTATAGCCACAGGGCAACCCGACCTGATTTGTCCGAAATGACCCTAGGTCACTAAGGAACTGACACGTGTCACAATGGTCAGATTTCAAACACACGCGACAGCTTGACTTGGGCTACAAGTAAAGCTGACTTATCCGACTCTGGATAAGATTTTCTCTCATTGTCTTCGCTCAAAGACATAGGAATTTGGTTGAGCATCACTTCAGTCACTCTGACTTTGTTCACTTGGACCCCACTTAACAGTGCGGTGGTTCCTATGACTCAACAAAGAAGAAAATAAACAATGAAACTACTAAGTCTCCGCGCTCCATAGTCTTCACTCAATGTCTTCTTCTGTCATAGTCTTCAATGTGAATATCTTCACGTACCACCATTATCTTCAATGTCTTCATACATTTTAGGGGTCATCTCCGATAGGTAAACCGAATCAAAGAGGGACTACTACCTGTGTTATCCTGCAATTCTCACAAACACATTAGTCCCTCAACGACGTTTGTCGTCAATACTCCAAAACCAAACTAGGGGTGGCACTAGATGCACTTACAATCTCCCCCTTTTTGGTGATTGATGACAAACTGGTTCAAGTTTTCAACGGGGATAAAAATATGTGAAATTGTAAAGGATGAGGTATTGTCTTCGTAAGTAGCAAAAGGTTCCCCCTGAAGATGTGCATATAAATAATTTGCTTTTGGAATGCAAATGCACATGGTAGGTTTTACTTGTGGACATCCTCTTAAACTTATGAAGACTATTCATCATGCATGATCTGATGTAACGAAGATAATGGCATGCATAATGAAAAATGGACATCTGCGAAATGATTTAAGTGCGGATGTTATCGTCGCACATGCGGAATTTATCATCACATCACAAAATAGCAAATAAGTAGCAGACGACCGTCGAGTTTAAGTGTTACAACTCAGAGAACCAAATGTATCAAAAGCAAGAGTTGTAAACACTAGGCAAAATATAATGCAACCGCCCATATGAACCCGCTTGAAGACTATCAACTCATAGCTTCTCCCCGTTTTGTCAGTAAGGACCAAAAAGGGTTGAACACATTGATCCTCTACTCGTTCCCAGAAGGAGTAGGAGAAGATGCAGGGTTGGTGTCAAGGTTTGGCGGCGCAGACGAACTTGGAGTAGTGTCGATGCGTGTTGGAGGTGGCGAAGTAGCATCATCTTGATCATCGGTCACACGGGCATTCACAGTTGCAGCAGAAGAGGGGAACTCTGAGCCTTCAAGAGATGGAGTGCGCCGCAGAACAGCATTTCTGGGCGGAGTAGAATCAAACTTGAAATGCTCTGAGAAGCCATCGTCCTAAAGATCTTCCTCAGCACACATAAGCGTCAACCCTTTCCATGTGCGTCGACAGGTTTCATGCGCGACAAATGCATTCTTGGTTGCAAGGTTGCGAATGCGATTGATGTCAGTCATGATGCTCTGCATCTGGAGCTTGATCCAATCATGATGCCTATCCTGTTTCTGATGCAGGCCAACGAGAAGCTCTCAGTCATTGAGAACACGAGATCGCTTTCGAGGCCATTGAGCAATTGTGCTGTTAGTGGCTTCGGTTGGGGCACGGTGAGGTGCACGCGTAGTACCAACCAATGGATAGACTCGAGTGGCAGCCAGCACACCTTCAATAGGCTGAGTGAAGCTCTGACGATCAATGTTGTGAAGATAAAGTGGCTCTTTGTCAGGCTCTGAATAGATGGCTTCAACGGACATATCAACATCTGGCCAGAAGACAATGTGGTTGCGTGCAGATGGCTGATAGTTGAAAGCAGTGTGAAGCTTGATCAGATGCATGAACCATGGAGCATAGAACTTCAAGCCAAAAATGTCAGATCCTGATGCAGCAAGTTGGCGGATGAAGAAATCTTGTGCATTGAAGCTTTTGCCATGAAGAATATGGAAGACCAATGTCTTCATTGCACCTTCTAGCTTAGCCTTTGGATAATGTCCTTTGATAGGACAGAGAGTTCACCTTATGATGTGATAGATCATGCACGGCAGATACTCAAGGTCTTCAACAAAGAATTCCGTAGGATATTCTGCATCCGAAGGCAATGGCTTCATCATGCTCAGCATCTGGCTCATGTTGGGTTCAGGCTTGTGAAAGATGCTTTCCACCGCTGTAGTGTGAAGCTGACAACCAGGCTCATAGAGATCACCTGGAGTGGGAAGGCTAATAAGCTCAATAACATCAACTGCTTTGGCTTCGTGATGGACATTGCCAGTCATCCACTCAAGGACCCAGGTCTTAGGATCCCTGTTGTACCCTCTGATATGCAGAGTGGTGTAGAATTGGAGCAGCAACTCTTCATTCCAGTGCTCCTTACCTGTGACAAAATGGAGTAAGCCAGCCTCTCTGAATCAATCGAGAGCTTCTTCCAAGCAGGGCAGGCCAGCTATGGCTTCAGTATCAAGGCGCATATGCGGAAATATGCAACCTTGGTTGTACAGAATGCATGAATAGTAGCTGCACTGCTGATAGCTCCAGAACCGATAAGATGAGATCTTGGGCTTGGTGTAGGGGTTCTTTTCTCTATCGAAGAAGGTGTTGTGTGCAATGAAGCCGTTGACATTGAAAGACCCTGGTGAATTGGCAGTACCTGGAAATCTGGGCAGTCTTGGCTTTGGCTTCTGAACCTGAGGCCTGTGCTCGACATGGTAGTCAAATTGAGGACCAGCAGCAGGCGGAGGAATCAGAATAGGCCATCTGATAGTGACAAGTTGGCCATAGTTTTATGCTTGCTCAATAGTATGAGGCCTTGGAGGCGGAACAGGAGCAGTGGCATTGACTTCAGGCTACAGATTTGGGACAGGTGCGGCATGGACTTCATCTGCTTGATGGGATTCATTGGCTTCATTGGCCACTGGTGCATTGGCCACTGTAGGCTCCACATTGGCGTCGGACATGACAACATCATTGGCTTCAGGAATGTCATTTGTGGCAGCCTCAGGATTCTCACCCTCCACTTGAGTAGCTGGAGGTTCTAGTATGTACTGATTCTCTTCATGAACTTCTTCTTGGGTTATGGGGGGAGTAGCGACACGCTCTTCTTCTTGTGTTGCTCCGGCTGATACAACCGGAGGGTCTTCAGCAGCATTAGCTTCAGACACAGGGACCATCACAGAAGGACTGTCTTCAGAGAACACTTGACGTGCCACTGAGCTTGACAAGTTGGAGCCCTCTTCTGTGATGGTGTTGTCGGTGTCAAAACCGGCGGATCTCAGGTAGGGGTCCCGAACTGTGCGTCTAGGCGGATGGTAACAGGAGACAAGGGACACGATGTTTTACCCAGGTTTGGGCCCTCTTGATGGAGGTAAAACCATACGTCCTGCTCGATTAATATTGATGATGTGTATTACAAGAGTGGATCTACCACGAGATCAAGGAGGCTAAACCCTAGAAGCTAGACTATGGTATGATTGTTGTAATGGAGGTTATGTCCTACGGACTAAAGCCCTCCGGTTTATATAGACACCGGGGAGGGCTAGGGTTACACAGAGTCGGTTACAATGGTAGGAGATCTACATATCCGTATTGCCAAGCTTGCCTTCCACGCTAAGGAAAGTCCCGTCCGGACACGGGGCGAAGTCTTCAATCTTGTATCTTCATAGTCTTGTAGTCCGGGGGACGATGATAGTCCGGCTATCCGGACACCCCCTAGTCCAGGACTCCCTCAGTAGCCCCTGAACCAGGCTTCAATGACGATAAGTCCAGCGCGTATGTAGTCTTCGGCGTTGCAAGGCGGGTTCTCCTTCGTTCTGACGTACTCGCCGAACAGTGTCCGCTTCCTCATTAATGTTGCACTTCTTGGCTCCCGCGCCCAATAATGGCCTTCTTCCACGCTGCCGCATCGAATGCGAAAAGCAAGGGTATCTTTATGTTTTACCCCTAATCAGGCAAATAATCTGCCTATAAGAGAGGCAAGAATCCAGATCCAAATCACACCATCTTCCCTCCGCGAATATTCATCGGAGCGCTCCTGACCAAGAATCCATTCCATCATGGACCGTCGACGCGCTCCTCTTCTCGCGCCCAGCCCTCTGCCAGAGATTGGAGGAGATGCTCTGTTCCGCACAACGAGCTGGTGAAGCTCCAAGCGGGGGGATATCTCCCTCCGGCCTTCATGGTTCCGGTTCGATCCGGGCTGGCCACCTGCCAAGGTGGGAAGCAAGCGGAGGCTACCCCAAGTCCCAACAAAGGGGAGCGGGTATGCTTCGTCCCCTATCTGATAAGGGGACTCGGATTTCCTGTACATCCGTTCGTCCGCGGGCTCCTGGAGTTCTACGGACTCCAGCTTCATCACCTTACACCCGCCTCCATCCTGCATATCGCGGGTTACGTAGCTCTTTGCGAGCTATTCCTGGGCATCGAGCCCCATTTCGGACTGTGGAAGAGGTTGTTCTGCCTCGTACCTCGCTCTCACGAGGGGTCCATATATCAAGTGGGCGGCGCCGAAATATGGCGCATTGCCGGGACCAGATATCCATCCGGAACCCCTAAGAAGGCGTCCGAAGACTGGCCTTCGGAATGGTTTTACATAGAAGACGCTCCGCTGCCGGACCCTGTTCGGATCGGCCTCCCGGAGTTCAGCACTGCTCCTCTGAAGAAACGCCTTGGTTGGCGCCCACGGAGCCCCCAACTGGAGGAAGACAAGAGCGTCCATTATCTGATGGGCCGAATAAGATTACTGGCCCATTCCGGGTTGACCATGATTGGAGTCATGGCAACATGCATTACGCGGGGGGTGCAGCCACTGCAATACAGGGGCCACCCCATGTGGGATTTCAACAGGGAAGACGATGCCACCCGTCATGGCCGCAAAGGACCGGATTCGGCCGAGGACCTGGTGCAGATCCTGTCCGGCCTGTACAAGGGGGAGAAGGAGGACTTCCTTCAGACGAACCCCTTGAATGGGTTCTCCATGAATAACCCTCAGCATTGGGTGAGCGAATACTTTAAGGGCCCGACCCATGCTTTCAAAGTTTAAGCTTCTCATATTATGTCTTCAGCGCAGGAACTGCGTCGGATTGTGGAGGGCATGATAAGTCCAGCTCCGCAACCCGAGGATCCGGAGAGATCCCGGGATTCAGCCTCCGAAGAGGATCCGGACATAAAGGTGGAGCTAATTGACGGGGTGTTCCACCAGCTCAGCATGGATAATGCTTTAGTCGCCATTACGGCTGACTATCCCGGACTATATCCGCTTCCCTGTGATTGTGACCAAGTCCTGACACCGTCATTCCTTCCTTGTTTATTTCTGACCACCGTATACGATGGCGCTGTGCAGGAGGCGCCTCCAGGGCGGGAAGCCGAGCCTGCGGCGGCTGACCAACGAAGGCAAGTTTGGACCAGTAGGCGGAAGAGGAGCGCAGCACGGACTGAAACGTCGCTGCAAAGGTATAGCTCACAATTCATTACTTGGAGCAACGTTCCTAGGAAGCATTTGAGTGCTCGTGACTTTTGTAGGAGAAAAAGCGCCCGCCGGACTGCAGGCGTGGAGGTTGCCAATCCAACCTCTACCAGCCAGGCTCCAGCACCTGGTCTGGAGGGGGAGGCGAGCGCAAGGCGCGAGCCGGACACTCCTCCGACGGAGGATGCCGACAGACTGTCCGCCACCAAGTCTGAGGTGGAGAGCGCCATGAACCATAGGCGCCGCCGGACAGTATTTCATGACGCGTGCTTCTCCCCTGAGGCGTTGAATGCCTTTAACGCGGGGGACGCGCACCTCCGTGCTGCTCAAGATGGTTGAGGGAGTCCTGGACTAGGGGGTATCCGGACAGCCGGACTATCAATATCCGCCGGACTCCCAGACTACGAAGATAGAAGATTGAAGACTCCGGCTCGTGTCCGGAAGGTACTTTCCTTGGCGTGGAAGGCAAGCTTGGCAATAAGGATATGTAGATCTCCTACCATTGTAACCGACTCTGTGTAACCCAAGCCTCTCCGGTGTCTATATAAACCGGAGGGCCTTAGTCCATAGGACGAACATTACATCACAACAATCATACCATAGGCTAGCTTCTAGGGTTTATCCTCCTTTATCTCGTGGTAGATCTACTCTTGTACTACCCATATCATCAATATTAATCAAGCAGGACGTAGGGTTTTACCTCCATCGAGAGGGCCCGAACCTGGGTAAAAACATTGTGTCCCTCGTCTCTTATTACCATCCGCCTAGACGCACAGTTCGGGACCCCCTACCCAAGATCCGCCGGTTTTGACACCGACATTGGTGCTTTCATTGAGAGTTCCTCTGTGTCGTCCCTGAAAGTGCAACTAATCCCCGGGTGGTTTTGGTAATTAATAACAACATATATATCATTGAACTAATAGTTACTTGAGAATCATTTCAGAAAGTTCATTGATATGGGTATGGCAAGGATCAAGAAGTGGACCCTCAAAATGCTAAGGCAAGCATTGGCAAAAGCTCAAGACTCCATTTTTGGTTTAGTGATCCAAGATCACATTGAGTCCATAGGAAAGCCAATACTATTAAAAGGGGATGAGGTTATGATGATGATCTGGTTGCTCAAAGTGCTTAGTGATACATCTCCTAAACTATCAGCAACTTTCACTGCCATATACACTCATAAGTAATCTCGGTCTCACCGATTTTCCAAACCCAGTCACACCGAGATGAACCACCTCAGCCACAAAGCCAAACCCTAGAAAACTCGGATTTTCCGATTCTAAACTCGGTCTCACCGAAATTGAGTTGCCAAGCTTCTGTAACCTTCTGTCATCAAATCGGTGTCACCGAGATGATGAAGTCGGTCTCACCGAGATTGGCAAGCTCTTGTCTTTGCACGAATCGGACAAACCGAGATTGTATTTTTGGTCCCACCGAAAATCCCAACGTTCACATGATTTGAACTTTCGGTCTCACCGAGTTGTCAACTTCGGTCCCACCGAGATTGGTCAAATGTGTAACGGTTGGATTTTGTGTGGAGGCTATAAATACCCTCCACCCCTCTTCATTCGTGGAGAGAGCCATCGAAAGAACTACCACTCCTACCTTACATTTCTGAGAAGAGAACTACCTACCCTTGTGTTGAGATCAAGTTGCTCCACTCCCACCATATGAAGCTTGATCTCTAGTCTTCCCAAGTTGCTTTCCACTCAATCCTTTCTTCCACCACAGCCAAATCAGTGAGGAGAGTTGAGTGTTGGGGAGATTATCATTTGAAGCACAAGAGCAAGGAGTTCATCATCATCAACACCATCTATTACCTTTTGGAGGGTGGTGCCTCCTAGATTGGTTAGGTGTCGCTTGGGAGCCTCCGTCGAGATGTGGAGTTGAACCAAGAAGTTTGTAATGGCAAGGAGATCGCCTACTTCATGAAGATCTACCCCGAGTAAGGCTAGCCCTCCGTGGGCGTAGGTCATGATGGCATAGACAAGGTTGCTTCTTCGTGGACCCTTCGTGGGTGGAGCCCTCCGTGGACTCTCGCAGCCGTTACCCTCCGTGGGTTGAAGTCTCCATCAACGTGGAAGTACGATAGCACCACCTATCGGAACCACGAGAAAAATCACCGCGTCTCCAAAATTGCGTTTGCTCTTCTCCACCTCTCTTTACTACATGTGCAATTTACTTTCCGCTGCCTATACTCTAGAATTGCATGTGTAGGGTGATACTTGACTTGATCATATTTGTGAATCTGCCAAAAACTGTTCTTTGTCAAAATGCATAATTTTTATATTGTCAAGTAGTCTAATCACCCCCCCTCTAGACATACTTTCGATCCTACAAGTGGTATCAGAGCTTTGGTCTCCATTGTATTGGTTTCCATTGCATTGGACTCCATAAGCTTGGTTTCACAACCTAGGAGAGTATGGCGTCTAGTGAGGGTAATTTTCATAGAGGTCCTTACTTTGATGGTACAAATTTTGCTAGTTGGAAGCATAAAATGAAAATGCATATTCTTGGCCATAACCCAGCCGCATGGGGCATTATTTGTGTTGGTATGCAAGGTGAATTCTTCGAGGAAGGAAAAGTTCCGGATCGCGAAGCTACAACGGAAGAATTGCGGATGTTGCAAAACAATGCTCAAGCTTGTGACATTCTCTTCAATGCCTTGTGTCCCGAGGAGTTCAACAAAATCAGCCGTCTTGAGAATGCAAAAGAGATTTGGGATACTTTGGTTGAGATGCACGAAGGTACCGAGTCCGTGAAGGAATCAAAGCTAGATGTTCTTCAAGGTCAACTTGACAAGTTCAAGATGAAGGAAGGTGAAGGAGTCGCTGAAATGTACTCTAGGCTTGCTCTCATCACAAATGAGATTGCCGGTTTAGGAAGCGAAGAAATGACCGACCGATTCATCATCAAGAAGATTCTCAGAGCTTTGGATGGAAAGTATGACACCGTGTGCACCTTGATCCAAATGATGCCAAACTACAAGAATCTCAAGCCAACCGAAGTCATTGGAAGAATTGTTGCTCATGAGATGACACTTAAGATAAGGAAGAGCTTCACAACAAGTCAAGTGGTGCTTACAAAGCTACAAGTGATGCTCCCACAACCTCAAGTGACAAGCTAGTTTCCAATGAAGAGATAAGCCTAATGGTCAAGAACTTCAACAAATTCTACAAGAGTAGAAGCAAAGAGAGAAGCTCAAAGTCTAGATCATATGATGAAAAGAGATCTTCTAGTCGTGATCGAATCTGCTACAATTGTGGAAGACCCGACACTACTCAAATGAGTGTTCGGCTCCCCACAAGAGATGAGAAGAATCTCCAAGAAGAAGAAGCTCAAGAGATGAGTCACCTCGGAAAGAGAGAAGGAGTAGAAATGATCGTTATGAACGAAGACCCTCTCGGAGAAGCAAGGATTCGGAGAGGAAAGACAAGTCATCAAGGAGCTACACAAGAAGAAAACATCAAGTTCATGTAGGTGAATGGGTCTCCGGCTCCGACTCCGACAATCAATCCGAAAGAAGCTATCACTCCAACTCCGACTACAGTCAAGATGAAGGTGTTGCCGGTCTTGCTCTCGTATCATCCAACTCCAACTCCTATGACTTATTTGATTCACCAAATGAGGGAATTGGAAGATGCTTCATGGCTAAAGGCCCCAAGGTATCACACCCTGAATTCATTGACTTTGATAGTGATGAGGATGACTTGCTTGGTGAAGATGAGCTCTTACATGATAAATACAATGAACATGCTAGTAGTCTTTATAGTCGAGAAGAGTCGAATGACAATGCTATGAAGGAGATTGAGCGTCTAACTAAAGAACTAAACACTCTTAAGTTAGCTCATGAAACAACTGAAGAAGATCATAGAGAGCTCCTAAGATCTCATGAGAAGCTACGCTTCGAGAAGCTCACTCTAGAGCAAGGACATGAGTTTCTAAAAGCAATCAATGACGATCTTCGAAAGAAGAGTTCTTCATATCTTGCCAAACGACTTCTCTTGTCTAATTTCTTGCCTCCCATTAAAACTAAGCATGACAAGCATAAGAAAAATTCTTCATCTAGTAGTAACAATAACCATGCTAAATCCAATATTGTTGCTTCTAGTAGTTCTCTTGATTCCACTAACAATGTTTCAAGCCAAGTTACACTTGAGCAAGAAAATAGTTTATTGAAAGGGATTATAGAGAAAGGTGTCTACAAGAGCCTTGCCGGAAGCAAGAACTTTGAGGAAATTGTTCGCAAGCAAGGAAGGCACCGGAAGAATCAAGGAATTGGTTTTGAGCGAAAGTTCAACGCCGAGGGTGTTGAATGGGAAGAAGGTCAATATCCTACTCCACGCTTTATTCCTCAAAAGGAGAAGTATGATCCTACTTCTTCCAATGTGGAACAAGCTCAAGATGACCTTCCACCACAAGACCACAAGCTAAAAGGCAAGGACAAGCTTCAAGAGGAGATTGATGCATTTGTTGAAGCACCTCAAGCCATGGTCAAGTGGGTTCCCAAGGAAACGCCAAGTTCTACTTCACAAGCTCAACTACAACCCCAAGGATTCCTATCAAGATGATGTGGATCCCGAAGAAGAAGAACTAGAAAGTTCTTGAGGGTGACTCCGCCAACATACTTCACTCACATTCATTTTGGCAAAAACTTGTGCAATCAACTTCCACATCTTGCACTAGTTCATGGAGTCACAAACCCTCTTGTTGGTAAGTCAAGGGACAAGGTAATCATAGCTTTCATGGACATCATCTATGGTGAACTTCAATCTATGTCCATGGATATCCTTGTTTGTTCCTTGTGGGACTAACCCATGTAGGTATTGAAAGTGCCCGAATCCAAAGGATTGCTCCAAACTCTTGATGATCTTCATCAACATTGAGCATCCACATCTTCAACATCTACATGAAGTCTTCTACGACAACCCAAGGTTAGTTTGACCCTTTAAAAGGGGTTCTCACATCTAGGGGGAGCTTTGCTCTAAAAGTTGAGCTAAAGCATCTTCAAATGATGTGAACACATCAATGCTTTATGTAAAAGTGGTAACCCCACTTGTGCTTAAACGATGAGTATGACCTATGATCAAATGTTCTCATTTGGCTCCTAAGTCAATATACTCATATAAAGATGACCTAGTCATCGACAAATTGTGTGATAGTAGCTAGAGTTTTGATTGTGCATGTTTGACACATATTTCATTTGCTATCTTATTGTGTGAGCATGTTGGATGCATGATTTTATCCATTCAAGGACATCCATTTGTTGTTTTGGTCGTTTTGATTTTTCTGACCAAATGGATGGACGAGAATGCCTAAGTACCTCCCCTAGCTATCTATGCTTTCTTGTCTCAAACTCTATTCATGCTTACATCACAAATTTTGAACAAGTCATTTTTTGGACCCTCCGAGTGAGGAGCACTCGGAGCCACCGATCCGTCAAGGGCTAACTTCCAAAACCTTCTAAGTGATTTCGGTCAGACCAACTCACTCAAACTCGGTCAAACCGAAAGCATTTAGACTGATCTAGGTTTTCACCTCGGTGAAACCGAAGTTGTGATTTTCGGCATGACCGGTGCATAATCGCCTGCAGCTTATCCATCTCGGTGCCACCGAAGTTTTACAACTCGGTCCCACCGACAACAAAGGGGTATATATACTCGAGGGTCGCGCTGATTTCTCCTTCAAACGCTTCGCCCCACACCCCTTTTTGCCGCCGCCGCCTCGTCTCCGGATCGTCGCCGTTGCCGCTTTGGCGCCCTCGCCGCAGTCTCCGTCGCCGTCAACGGACATCTTCTCTGCGCCACAGCCAGAGAGAAACTCCACCAAGTTAGGGTGAGTTTCGATCCTCTCGTGCTCCCATCTCGATTCAATGCACGCTTGGTTTGCCTAGAATCTTGCCACGATTGAAATCTTCCTGTACACCAGATTAGTTCGCTTGGACTAGATTCGAGTAAAAGTTTTAGGGTTAGGTTTCCGCCAACACATCTCGGTGAGACCGATTTTACATTTTCGGTATGACCGATTTGGCCTATGGCCATTGCATCGCACCTTCGGTCCAACCGAAGTTGTGCAAATCGGTGTGACCGAAATGAGGATTCTGTGAAACCCTAGTGTTTTCGGCAGGACCGAAACCCACTTCGGTCCAACCGAAAGTGGTGTGAAAGCTTCTGTTCAAACACTTCGGATTCACCGAATTTTAGACTCGGTCTGACCGAAATGTCTTCTGTGAAAACCTAATACTAGAATTTGAACTCATTTTCTTTGCAAAAACTTCTGCATTTGTGATGACTCTTCTTCTCTGCCTATACCTTATCTATTCACAGGTTGTCAGCCATGTCGATGCCAAAGGATAAATGTAACAGGTCAGAGACACCTATTGCAGATATTCCAGAGGCAGGCACTAGTCCTGATCCTAGCAGCTCATCAGATGATGGTGAGAGGAGTACACCAAGTGGTTTACCTCCTGCAGCCACCAGAGCCAGAAAGAAGAGGAACTCAGATGATGAAGACTCAGATTTTGTTGTTGAGGAAGAGGTCACCTCAAAGCCCAAGAGGAAGGTTGTTGCCAAAGAGCCCCAAGGTCAACAAACCAAGAAGGGCACCAGAAAAGTCAAGCAGTCAACTGTTGCCAAGAAGTTGAGTTTGGAAGAGGAAACTACAAGAAAAGTTAAGAAAACTTCCAAGAGAAAGAGCTTATGCGTGAGATGCAGGATGACTTAGTCCAGGATGTTTATCAACAGACTGCTCCGGTTCCCACAGGACCCCGATCAGCTGCTATTCCAAAGGATCGACACCAGGACTACAGCTTTCAAGATTCCTCCACAGTTCCATCATTGTTACAGCTCCAGCTCCAAAGGACCCTCCTCCAAAGACAGACATCACCAAGTCTTCGCCGATGTCATCATATCAACTCCAACATCAACCCAGACAGGAGCCGCCAGCAGAGTCCCCAGTGACACTTAGCTCTATGCTTTTTCGAACTTTTTGGTAACTTGTTGGCAAAGGGGGAGAAATTGTATAGATCATAGGACTTCGAGAGAGAGAGTGCTTTCGTCTTTGCGCTTTTGCTCTTTCGTTCTTTTGCGGTTTCTTTGAGATACTTTTGGTTTTCGAGACATTCCGTGTGTTTGATACTACGTTTGATTCTACCTTAATGAGTGCTTGGTCGTACTATGCCTTAATGTGTGCTTAATGCTTATCATATGCTATTCCTATCTTGTATGACCATTTACTCATGTCTTGGTGATTGGGTGCATGCTGTTCATTCTTATCATTTTGTGCGCTCCACCAAGATGTATGTGACATGGAAGAGTGACCCATGATCCTAATCGATTGTGCATTTGCATTCAAACGCAAATCTTAAATAATGCACAAATTTAGGGGGAGCTCTTGCTTATCACATACTTCTCAAAGCGACGATATTATTCATTGATTATATCCTTTGTCGAAGCTTTGATCTATATGTTGTCATCAATTACCAAAAAGGGGGAGATTGAAAGTGCAACTAATCCCGGGTGGTTTTGGTAATTAATAACAACATATATATCATTGAACTAATAGTTACTTGAGAATCATTTCAGAAAGTTCAATGATATGGGTATGGCAAGGATCAAGAAGTGGACCCTCAAAATGCTAAGGCAAGCATTGGCAAAAGCTCAAGACTCCATTTTTGGTTTAGTGATCCAAGATCACATTGAGTCCATAGGAAAGCCAATACTATTAAAAGGGATGAGGTTATGATGATGATCCGTTGCTCAAAGTGCTTAGTGATACATCTCCTAAACTATCAGCAACTTTCTCTGCCATATACACTCATAAGTAATCTCGGTCTCACCGATTTTCCAAACCCAGTCACACCGAGATGAACCACCTCAGCCACAAAGCCAAACCCTAGAAAACTCGGATTTTCTGATTCTAAACTCGGTCTCACCGAAACTTGAGTTGCCAAGCTTCTGTAACCTTCTGTCATCAAATCGGTGTCACCGAGATGATGAAGTCGGTCTCACCGAGATTGGCAAGCTCTTGTCTTTGCACGAATCGGACAAACCGAGATTGTATTTTCGGTCCCACCGAAAATCCCAACGTTCACATGATTTGAACTTTTGGTCTCACCGAGTTGTCAACTTCGGTCCCACCGAGATTGGTCAAATGTGTGTAACGGTTGGATTTTGTGTGGAGGCTATAAATACCCCTCCACCCCCTCTTCATTCGTGGAGAGAGCCATCGAAAGAACTACCACTCCTACCTTACATTTCGAGAAGAGAACTACCTACCCTTGTGTTGAGATCAAGTTGCTCCACTCCCACCATATGAAGCTTGATCTCTAGTCTTCCCAAGTTGCTTTCCACTCAATCCTTTCTTCCACCACAGCCAAATCAAGGAGGAGAGTTGAGTGTTGGGGAGATTATCATTTGAAGCACAAGAGCAAGGAGTTCATCATCATCAACACCATCTATTACCTTTTGGAGGGTGGTGCCTCCTAGATTGGTTAGGTGTCGCTTGGGAGCCTCCGTCGAGATGTGGAGTTGAACCAAGAAGTTTGTAAGGGCAAGGAGATCGCCTACTGTGAAGATCTACCCCGAGTAAGGCTAGCCCTCCGTGGGCGTAGGCCATGATGGCATTGACAAGGTTGCTTCTTCGTGGGCCCTTCGTGGGTGGAGCCCTCGGTGGACTCTCGCAGCCGTTACCCTCCGTGGGTTGAAGTCTCCATCAACGTGGAAGTACGATAGCACCACCTATCGGAACCACGAGAAAAATCACCGCGTCTCCAAAATTGCGTTTGCTCTTCTCCACCTCTCTTTACTACATGTGCAATTTACTTTCCGCTGCCTATACTCTAGAATTGCATGTGCAGGGTGATACTTGACTTGATCATATTTGTGAATCTGCCAAAAACTGTTCTTTGTCAAAAGGCATAATTTTTATATTGTCAAGTAGTCTAATCACCCCCCCTCTAGACATACTTTCGATCCTACAGTCCCCAATAGGCTCGATGGCATCTTCAACCATTAACGCTGTCCAGGGTGAGGCTTTTCTCCCCGGACAGATCCTCGTATTCGGCGGCTTTGCACTGCGGGCCAATTCTCTTGGCCATCTGGAGTAGATCGAAAGCTACGCCCCTGGCCGTCAGGTCAGATTCGGAAGTTTGAACTTCATGGCCGATGACCACGGAGACCTGATCTTCGACGGAATCGAGCCACGCCAAAGCCGCCACAGACCGTGGCGATGGGCATGATCTAGCTCTGCCACGGACAAGGCTTTGGTGGTCGCGACTGATCCGCCCCGGCCACTAGCCCGGAGCCGATTGCCTGTGTCGAGGGTCGGTGGATAGACGCCGCCCCGGGGGCTTCAACATCCACGGCGATGGGGCCGAATACCCATCTTGTCCCTTGCGAAACTCGTGATCCTGAGGCGCCGGACTCTTCGCCGGACTCTGAGCCTCCCGCGCCCCTACCAATCAAACCGAGGGCGCCGTTATGGAATTCATCGCCACGGACATCTTCCAAAGACTCGCCTTTTGGCGACATCCTGAATTCTCTGAAGCATCTTTCGCTATCAGGAGAATCCTGGCCGGACTATGGCCAGGACGGTTGGAGTTCGGACGACGAAGAAATTCAGAGCCCACCCACCACCCACTTCATAGCAACCGTCGAAGATTTAACCGACATGCTAGACTTCGACTCCGACGACATCGACGCTATGGACGACGATGCCAAAGACGAACAATACCCAGCGCCCACAGGGCACTGGAAGTCCACCTCGTCATACAACGTCTACATGGTGGATACCCCAAAAGAAGGGGATGGCGAAAAAGCAGCGGAGCAAGATTCTCTAAAGAAGCAGCCCAAACGCCGGCGTCAGCGGCGCCGCTCTAAATCCCGCCAAAACAAGAATATAGATCCCGGCACAGGAAATAACAATACCCCAGAGAGTGCCGAAGACAACACCCTCCAGCACAACTCAGCCCAGGAGGATGCAGAAGCAAGCCCTCACGAAAGGGCGGCAGAAGACAAGGTTGAGGATCAAAGCTATATACCTTAGTCCGAAGACGAAACAATCCTCGATGGCGACGCATTCGTCGCGCCCGTCGAACAAGAGCTTTTTAAGCATAAGCTCATCGCTACAGCAAGAAGCCTGAAGAAGGAAAAGCGGAAGATCAAAACAACGGAAGACGCGCTCCGAACAAGATGGAGCGAAGTACTCAAAACCGCAGATAAATACGGAAATGGCCACCAATTGAAGAGCTACCCGAAGCGTAAGCTGCTTCCAGAATTCGACGAAGAGGCCATAGAGCCCCCACCGTCCAACGGCCCAGTCAGGTCCATCTACGGACCCAAAAAAGCCCCAAGAAGCAAAGCAACACGTAAAGTGTCTGACGATAGCGGCACATACAAATACAGGGGCGCCGCACACCCATTATGTTTCACAGATAAGGTGCTGGATCATGAATTCCCAGCAGGGTTTAAACCCATAAACATAGAAGCCTACGATGGGACAACAGACCCTGGAGTCTGGATAGAAGACTATATACTACACATACACATGGCCAGAGGAGACGATCTCCACGCCATAAAATATTTACCACTCAAGCTCAAAGGGCCAGCCGTCATTGGCTTAAAAGCCTCCCGTAAAATACTGTTGGAAGTTGGGAAGAGCTCAAGACGCGTTTAGAGCAAATTTTCAAGGACTTATGTCCGCCTCCGGATGCAGATGATCTAAGTCATATAACTCAACAGCCCGAGAGTCAGCATGAAATTTCGGAACATGTTCCTTACCAAAAGAACCAAATAGTCGACCGTCCGGACGCAAGCCTTAGCAGCTTTCAAGCACAATGTCCGAGACGAATGGCTCGCCAGCACCTCGGTCAAGAAAAGCCGAGGACAATGTCAAGACTAACAAGCCTCATGACCCGCTTCAGGCGGGCGAGGATAGCTGGTTAGCAAGATGCAGCACCGGCGACCCAAGTACATCCGAGACAAGAGATGGAACGGAAAATCACGACGCAGAAAAAGAGCAAATACGGAATAAAGAGAAAAGCCCAAAGAGCACGGCAACAACGCCGGATTTAAAAGCTCATGCCAAATAATAAAACACAGCCCCTAAAGGATGACAAAGGACGAATTGTCAAACTTAAAGAAGATTTTGGGTCGGATATGTCAAATCCACAAGACTCTCGGAGGCTCGCAAATCACACCCACAGGATTGTTGGGTTTTAAACAGTCCGCCGACTAAATGCCGAACACAAGGGGCTCGACGCGCAAGCTTAAGAGGATAAACCCCACTAGCAGAGCAATCGAAAACAAAAGACTTTCCCACAAGGTAAAAGAGGTAAACTCACTTCAGTGATAAACGGAAAAATAGTGCAGCACTTTCCAAAAAGAGCTTCACACGGTCCAACCCAATGCAGACAATAAAGATTGGACATCAAAACCAATCACTTTCACCACCGACTATTCCGAAGCGTCCGAAATGCGGACGGACTTCGATATTGAATCCCATAATAGACGGATTACAATTCACTAGTGTCCTAATGGACGGAGGCAGTGACTTAAACCTGTTGTACTCCAGAACAGTCCGTCGGATGTGGATAAACCTCGCCAAAATCCGACACAGCCGCACTTCCTTCAAAGGAGTGACGCCAGTTCGCACGCCAAGTGCACATGCTCCATATTACTAGAAGTCGGTTTGATCGCGAACAATTCTCGACGAGAAAAGTTAATTTTTCACATCGTCCCATTTGAAAGTGAATATCAAGCACTCTTGGGACGTAAGGCTTTTGTCCGCTTCAACGCTATACCACATTACGCGTCTCTTACACTTAAGATGCCCGGTCCACGCTGCGTGATTTCAGTGCGCGGGTCACTTCAAGAACCCGGACTCGGATAGACGAATCCGGCGTCAGTAGGCTAGGGGCTCCCTAGCCGCATACCCCTTCATAGGGGGCTGCGCGCACAAACAACCGCGGGTTCATAAAAACCCTGCTTTAATTATTTATATTTTACATATTTCCCGCACAAATTGTTTTTAAACTAAATGTTCCTCTCTCAACAGATGAACAAGGTGCATGCCCGTCCAGGATAACAGCGCAACGGAGACACAGGCGCAGACGTGCAGCAGGGACCCGTTGCAAGGATTCTTTTCAGATTAAGACCCTGCGTAGACCTTGTTATTATCTCCTGTTGTTACTCTCCCTTGGCTCCTTCCTATAGCCAAAGTGGAGCCTGATGCTTTGGCATCGGCCGCGCCGAAGACCACGCCTGCGCACGACACAAGGGGCTTGGGGCATAATCCTGCCCATTATCATAAAGTCCGAACACCTTCGGAGTGTTCGGCGTCTCGAGTTAGGCATTATATGCATCAGCTCAATCATGTCTTTGGTCAAATGTTGGGTTTGCCTGCCCTCGTGTTTTGCTGCCTTACGCTCAGATCACCCGCTAACGCTGCACCAGGAGAACTATCGCGATTGTGCCCCAAAGTGGCTGGGCGAGCACCTCAAGAGAGAAAGCCGAAAACCGACGGTCATGATATAGCGAGAGTCCGTCACCACTTGATCGATCGTTGGAATGTTTAGAATTTCGCTGACGAAGGACCGCTTTCCCACTCAGCACATACGCACTTTAACACGGAGATGTGCGGTGTCATCAAGGGCTATATCGTAGCCCCACCCTCGAGCTCCACCGCTAAGTGAAAGAGATAAAGCATCATAGTCCGGATTGCCTCGTTAAGCTACGCTACCACCTCCTTAAAACAGGACCGAGACGTCAGATATGTGAAAGCGCTATTTTGCGAACACCCCAGACCTTGTGCGAGGGGCCAGTCAAGATCGCATCTTTCGTGTTATACACAAGTATACGAACGTCAAGACAGAGAAGTTTTACTACTTGAAGGCACAAGTATAAAAAGCATTCATACTATAATCATTGATTTACACGCTACGCATTCAATTGAATGTTATATTTTTAGAGCATCGCGACTCTATTACACAAGCGCCACGCATAACTTCCCCAAATAATGCTCGGCAGAAGCCGTTTCCATCCAACCCTCGGGCACCAACAGCGGTGGCGTCCATCTCCGGACACTGTGCCTTCACACGGGCCAGGGCCATCCGCGCGCCCTCGATGCAGGCCGACCGCTTCATCTCCTTGATATGCGGCACCGCCCCAAGGAATTGCTGTAGTAGGCCAAAGTAGCTCGTCGCCTTCGACCTCTCTGGCCAAACATGGGCCACGATGTCAGTCATGGCCAGTCCGGACAGTCTATTTAGTTCGGCCCATTCGGCCAACCTGTCCGTCAGCGGAAGAGGGCGATCCAGATTGTGGAATTGAGACCAATATAGCTCTTCCGTCTCGTGATCCCCCTGGCTCCGGAAGTGCTTAACGGCATCAGCCGCACTCGCAGCCAAGTCCATATACGGATCCTCCGAACTCCACAGCCACTCAAATTGAGCGTACTTGGCATCCATAAACCGGCGACGCATAAGAAAAGGCCTGCCAGCCACGATTTCTCCGGCTTGGCGCAGCTCCTCCTTCATAGCCTGCATTGCAGAGCGGGCATCCTTGGCTTCGGTGGTGGCCTTTTTCAGGCCTTCCCGCTCCGATAAGTGCTCCTTTTCAAGAGCCTCATTGCGGTCAGTAGCATCCTTTAATTTCTTGGCCAATTCGGCCACTTCCGCCCTGCTTAGGCAGTGCGCAACCTTTTCGGCCTTCAACTCTTTGGCCGCCCTCGCGGCAGCCGCATCACTCCTTCGGGCTTGCTCCTTAGCTAGAGCAAGTTCGCCCAAGGCTCTCCACAAAGAGCAAAGACTATCTCAGATAATAACAGATATAACTTATTAGAGGCGGCTTGACCCACTCAATAAAGCGGCTATGAAAACTCATTTACCTTGCGACTCGTCAAGTCGCCGTTGACAAGTGCGATGTCAAGATCTCGCCACGCAAGTTGCCGACTTAATTCGCAAGCTCAACAGTCCGGCTGGCCCCGGACTATCCGCCACCGTGTCGTAACAGCGTATTCATTACCGAGATGTTAAGATTTTGATCCTCGCACGCTGTCGCTTTCGACAACCCACCGAGTCTCGTGGGCTACTATCTATACAGGCGCATTTTTATATGCAAAACTGTTAAAAGACAAAGGGTGCGTTATTTCAAGATACCTCAAATCCTGCCAAAGAAGCTCATGGCAGACACGCAAATCCGCCAGCCGACGAAATCCTTCCGACCACCATACGATTAATGCGCGGTGATCTTCTGAAATGGACGCCTCGAGTAAACTCTTCGCTTCTCCCGTCCGGACTCCGGTGGGTGCCGAACTCTCGCCCCTCCGACTCGGGACGCCTTCGTGATTTACACTTCGCTCGCTTTGCCTCATCTGGCGACGCTGCGGGACGGAGGCGACGCTTCTCCATCATCTCCGGAAGAAGGTCCCCGAGGATGAACTCATCTCGAGACGGCTGCAGATCCGAACTGCGATATAAATATTTCGTTACCTATGAAGCATAAACGAAGGTACTTCCTTATTAAACTTCCTCTTTCATACTCACGGCTCGTTGGAGGGCTGGTCCTTCGGCAATGATTGCACGTCCGGATTCTCTCTGGACGCCGGACCCCCCGGTGAGGATTTCTTCCCACGCTTAGGGGCTTTGACCTCCGGATCTTCGGAGGCAGCCCTCTTCTCCCTCTCAAGGAGGGGTCTTTGGTTCCCTCATCTTCATCGCCTTTGGGCAAAGTGTTAGCCTTTATTTCCGCCGCCTCTATGGGCGCAACCTCCAACATTCTCGACCAGCACGGGCTCCAAGGCGGTCTCGGGAGGGGGGCCGGACACCTTATCAGCCTTGATCGCGCCACCCATTCCTGTAAAGAACAAAGGGTCAGGAGACGATCTTGTGAAGGGCATACAAATAGAATGTCCGGGCTCTGAGCTATTTACCTGAGTATCCGGGCGATCGCGGCTTAGGCCTGCGTCCTCGGCAGAATCCGGACACGCCACCTGCGGTCCGAAGAACATCTTGTACATCTCCGTGGGTGTCGCACCCATAAAATGCTGGAGAATACGAGGTCCCTCCGGATTGAACTCCCATAGACGGAGAGGACGATGTTTGCAGGGAAGGAGGTGCCTGAATAGCATGACCTGCATCACCTTGACCAGGTCGATCTCCCTTGTTTGGAGGTCACGGATCCGCCTCAGCAGTCGGGCGCGCCCTGGACGGCCCCCAATTGAGCCCTTGGTCGACCCACGACATCGGTTGGTGTGGAGGTCCCAAGCGGAAGGAGGGTGGCGGCTTTTGCTTGTCGCCCTTGGAGCAGTGATGTAAAACCACCCTGCTGCCACAATCCCGCCTCTTGAAGAAACCTTGAGCCACGGGCATCGGCCTTCTTGCTTATGGTCGCCCCGCCGCACTCCGCTTGACGCCCCCCGATCATCTTCGGTTCCACCTTAAATGTTTTCAGCCACAGGCCAAAGTGGAGGATGACGTGGAGGAAGGCTTCGCAGACAATGATAAATGCGGAGATATGGAGGATGGACTCCGGAGCCAAGTTGTGGAAATCCAGCCCGTAGTAAAACAGGAGCCCTCTCATGAAAGGATCCATCGGGAAGCCTAATCCCCGACGGAGGTGAGATGTGAAAACGACATATTCGCCGGGCTCGGGGGCTGGCACGGCCTGCCCTGGGGCAGGCAACCTATGCGAAACTTCAGAGGCTGTGCTTGGCCTCACGCAACTCGATATGTCCTCCTCCGTGATGGAGGAGGGCATCCACCGCCCCGAGGTCGGAGCCGACATTGTTGTGGATCTGCGCCAATCAAGCTCTAGGTGTTGGAGCTGGGAGCAGGGGTAGGATTCGATGCAAGGTTGAAAGACAAGGACATGCCTTGGTCCTCTTATAAAGGGGAAGTAATACCAAGGGCCGTCTCCGTGACCGTTTGGGATTCCCCCTTCGATAGAGGAGGCGTGGTGACGGGAACGGTTGGGTTACCCACGCACGTATTGATGAGGATCCCAGAATAAAGGGGAACACGATCTCTGCTTCGACAAGACGTGCCAAGGAAACCGCTTCGCTAAACGTGCTGAGGCGGAATAATAAAAACAATTTAAATGAGGGCTTGGCTGCGGTGTGATATCACGCTGCATAATACGTCAGCAGATTGAGCTAAGTGTGTATTTTATTCTCTCTATGTTGGAATGTGGAATTTATTTTGCAAAGCCGGACACTATCTTGGTGTTCATTATCTTCTCCGAATTATTCAAGGAGGGGAACCCGCCTTGCAATGCCGAACATTATGCACGCCGGACTCGTCGTCATTGAAGACCGGTTCAGGCTACCGAGGAGTCCTCGATTAGGGGTGTCCGGACAGCCGGACTATCAATATCCGCCGGACTCCTGCATCACGAAGATAGAAGATTGAAGACTCGCTCGTGTTCGAAGGTACTTTCCTTGGCGTGGAAGGCAAGCTTGGCAATACGGATATGTAGATCTCCTACCATTGTAACCGACTCTGTGTAACCCTAGCCTCTCCGGTGTCTATATAAATCGGAGGGCCTTAGTCCATAGGACGAACATTACATCACAACAATCATACCATAGGCTAGCTTCTAGGGGTTAGCCTCCTTGATCTCGTGGTAGATCTACTCTTGTACTACCCATATGATCAATATTAATCAAGCAGGACGTAGGGTTTTACCTCCATCGAGAGGGCCCAAACCTGGGTAAAAACATTGTGTCCCTCGTCTCTTGTTACCATCCGCCTAGACGCACAGTTCGGGACCCCCCACCCGAGATCCGCCGGTTTTGACACCGACAATGGTTTTACCAGAGCCACGGAGCAATACGTAAAAGACATACGGGTAAGAGAATTTAATAGCTATATATGCCAGTAGCCCCTGAGACTTAAAGTAGTTATATTAACTGATTTAAGGATCATTTGAAACACAGGATCTTACCGAGAAGAATACCCAACTGTCTCAGGAGCTGCAAGAGTGCAAGGCCCAACTTGAGGCCGCACTCGCTGCCGCAGGAGGAAACACAGAGACCCCTCCTGGTAACACATTTTTTGAAAAATATGAGCGCTGTGCGGCGTGTGCGTAAGTGTAATAATGACATTGCAAGTGCTGCCGTACAAGATCCGGATAGGCAGGAACTACTGCGCCAGCTGAAGGCCAGCGAGAGGGTGCTGAATAGAGTGCAGCAAGAAAGGAACAAGCTCCAAGATGCCCACGCCCAGCTTGGAGAAGAGCTGAAAGGCGTTCGGGCCGAGCTGTCCGGCTCCGTTAAGGAGAATCAGCGGCTTCGTCGCGGCATCTATAGTAAGTGCTTGAGTGGACTCCTTTGAAAAGAAGAGTTCGGCGAGGAAGTCAATTGACAAAATATGTCTTGTAGGTATACTCACAGTCGCCTCATGGAGGAGATGCCCATATCAATGGGTGATCAACTTCCGAAGTTATTGCAACTGCTCGAACGAAGTTCGGCAGCAATGAGCGGCGCCGTCCAAGCTTTATGGCCGCCCTCTCCTAGCCGAGGGCCTTGGGGAGCTTGCGAAGAAGCTTCAGTGAGTGCGGCAGCGCCTGCTTATGGAAGATTTCGCCTGCCGCCAAGGTGCCAGGGAGGCTTGGGCCATGGTGAAGACGCTGCACAAGAAGGCGGATCCCAATCACATGGCCGAGGTCGGACTGTGGGGCCCGGCGGGAAGGAGATCCTCGTGAGTTTAGTATACGCCAAGTAGAGTTGGTTGCTAAATTTTCCCAACGAGATCAGAATTAGACAGCCTGTTAGACGGGATTGAGGAGGAATACAGTTAGTAGATTTGACAATGTATTTTAAAATGACATGTGAAATGCCTTCTAGCCGGATTGTAGATCGTTTGTCTTTGCCGACCTTTTCGCTTCAACCTCGACCCTAGAGTCCTGAGTGTGTCCAATACCTTCTTGGTTAAGAAACAACCGGGTATGCATGGAGACCAAAGCGAGGGTCATTAGTGCTTTATCGCATAAGTGCCCAACTAGTTATGTTATATTACATGGTTAGTAAGAAACATCTTCCAGGAGAATAGTTCCGTTAAGGGTTCCTTTCTCGAGGCATGCCCTAAAGTGCATGTCCGATCATGCGAAAAAGCGTAAAACATCCGGGGCAGATAAATAAGTAGGTAAAAATCATCTTTCAAGTCATCGAATCGAATATTCCCTTAAGAACGCTTAGCTTCGCTTCACCTACCGAGGTACACATCCGGCTGACCCGACAAGAATAATCGCAGAGGTGCTCCCTTTACCTCCTAGCCGAACAATCGGGAACATAGGGGTAAGCACAAGAGCCAGGCAACCCAGCTTGGCCAAAACTTAAGTCATATCGATGCATATAATGGTGAGTAAAAGGTACATGTGGAAGCTTGACACATGTGCTGGGCATGAAGCCCTTATAATTGAGCTTTTGGAAAAGAAGCCCCCAGGTATAATGAGTGCGGATGGCACATCAAGTGTATGCGAACAATGTGCAAGTAGGCCCTTAAGGGCTTTTTAGTAAAAGGGTTAAGAGAAGAAAGAGAAACAAAAGACAGCTGAAGTGTAAAAATTTGAACGGGGGAAGGGGACGAACTCTTAGTCCGGCGCTAGGCATAGAATCTTCGGAGGCGGGCTGCGTTCCATGGGTTCGGCTCGAGTCGGTTATCTGACGCATTTCGTAGACGGTACGCTCCGCCGGTTAGGACTTGATCGATAATGAAGGGGCCCTCCCATTTGGGCTTGAGCTTGTCCTTTTTCTTGTCCGGCAGGCGTAGAACTAGTTCGCCAATATTGTAAGTCTTGGCCCGCATTTCTCGCTTTGATATCTTCGAGCCTGCTGTTGATAGAATGCGGAACGAGCCTTGGCAACGTCGCGTTCTTCCTCCAATGTGTCCAAGCTATCCTGCCGATCCAGCTCGGCCTCTCTTTCTTCATACATGTGCACTCGAGGTGAGTCATGAATAATGTCGCAGGGCAGAACTGCCTCTGCGCCGTATACCATAAAAAATGGTGTAAATCCGGTAGTATGGTTGGGCGTTGTCCGCAGCCCCCGAGTACGGAGTCGAGCCTCTACCCAAAGGCGTGTCGATTTCGTAAGTGACCGCACTAGTCCGGGTTTGATGCCGCCATTATTAGACCATTTGCTCGCTCCACTTGACCGTTGGTTTGAGGATGATAGATTGAACCGTAATCGAGCTTAATGCCCATATTTTTGCACCATGATTTAACCTCGTCGGCCGTAAAATTCATGTCGTTATCGGTGATGATGCTGTGGGGGACACCATAACGGTGTACTACCTCGGATATAAAGTCTATCACTAGTCCGGACTCTGCCGTTTTGCCTCTATCCATTTGGTGAATTTGTCCACCATGACCAATAGGTACCTTTGCTTGTGGGTTCCTCCTTTAAGGGGTCCAACCATGTCAAGCCCCTGCACGCGAACGGCCGTAATGGGTATAGTTTTGAGGGCGGTGGGAGGCATATGGCTCGATTAGCAAAGAGTCGATAACCGACGATCTTTGACTAAGTCTCGAAAGATCTCGCCGCTTGTCGGCCAATAAAATCTCAGACGGAATGCCTTTCCTACAAGGGCCCGAGCTGCTGCGTGGTGTCCGCCTAGTCCGCATGAATTTCAGCCAGAGGTTTCGCCCTTCCTCTTCGGAGATACACCTTTGAAGGACTCCGATTGTGCTTTTCTTATAAAGTTCTCCCTCATGGACCTTGTAGGCTTTAGATCGCCGGACTATGCAGCGAGCCTCATTTTGGTCTCCGGGAAGTTCCTGCCTAAGCAAGTAGGCTAGGAATGGTTCTGTCCACGGGGCGACATTACGCCATTATGTCGTGGGCTGAAGGTGTTGTGTCGTCGGCTGAATCGCCACCGGGCGCGTTTTTTCCGGGTTTGTCGCTTTCCGACTCTCTTCCCATAGTACGGATGCCTTGAAGAGCCGCTCCAGAAGATGTTTGAGGACAGCGTCACGCTTTATGCCGCCGATGCGCCAAGACGTCGGCCGCTTGGTTATTATCTCGAGCCACGTGATGGAATTCAAGTCCTTCAAACCGAAATGACATTTTAGGACAGCGCTATGTATGCTGCCATTTTCGGATCCTTGGCGCCAAAGTCTCCATTTATTTGGGATATTGCGAGGTTTGAATCCTCACGCACCTCTAGGCGTTGATGCCCATGGAGATTGCCATCCGGAGACCGTGTAAAAGGGCCTCAGATTCGCTGCATTATTGGAGTCCGTGTACATTATTTGAAGTACGATTGACTGTGTCACCGGTCGGGACGCCAATACGACGCCAGCCCCCGCTCGCCAACATTTTAGAGCCGTCAAGCGCATAATCCAATTGAGTATGCGCCGACTTTTAGGGAGTTCGCCGGTCCATTCAGCGACAAAGTCAGCCAAAACTTGTGACTTTATAGCTCGCGAGGTTTGTAAGTTATATCGAATGGTAAGAGCTCAATGGCCCATTTTGCAATCCTGCCTGTTGCGTCGCGGTTGTTTATAATGTCATTGAGTGTTACTTCAGAGGCCACTGTTATCGAACACTCTTGAAAGTAGTGTCGGAGCTTCCGAGATGCCATGAACACCGCATATGCTATCTTCTGATAGTGCGGGTAACGGGACTTGCAGGGGGTTAACATAGTGGATACGTAATACACTGGTTTTTGAAGAGGGAATTTATGTCCTTCTGTCTTTCGTTCGACGACGAGTACCGTGCTTACAACTTGATGCGTTGCTGCGATGTATAACAACATTGGTTCGCCCAGGTTGGGCGCAGCCAGGACCGGATTTGTTGCCAATATGGCCTTTATTTCTTCGAGTCCGCAAGGGCAGATCCGCCCACTGGTGTTCGTGCGCTCCGAGGAGGCGATAGAGTGGCAATGCCTTTTCTCCTAGACGGAGATAAAGCGCTTAGAGCCTCCACGATCCAAATAATTTTGTATTTGCTTGAGGTCTTTTGGGATATCTAGCTGTGACAGAGCTCGAATCTTGGCTGGGTTTGCTTCAGCCTCTCATCGATACAATGAAGCCAGCTTGTTTTCCGCCGGTACGCCAAAACGCATTTTTCTCGATTCAGCTTGATTTCATATGCTCGAGGTTGTTGAATGTGAGCCTCAAGTCGCCTACTAGAGTTTCGACGAGTTTATCTTGACGACCACGCCGCTACATATGCCTCTATTGTTTTGCCGATCTGGGTGGCTGACATGTCCGAATCATGCACCGATATGTTGTGCCGGGCGCTTTAAGTCCGAAGGGCATCGTGTTGAAGCAGAATGGTCCATATGGAGTGATGAATGCCGTTGCGTCTTGGTCTGCTTCCGCCATTTTGATTTGATGGTAGCCGGAGTATGCGTCAAGGAAGCACAATGAATCATGCCCTATAGTGGCATCGATTATCTGTTCGATGCGGGGGAGGGGGAAGGGATCCTTTGGGCAGGCCTTGTTGAGGTCTTTAAAATCGACGCATAGGCGCCAGGATTTGTCCTTCTTTGGTACCATTACCAGGTTTGCTAGCCAATCCGGATGTTTGATATCTCTCGATGAATCCGCTTCAAGAGTTTGGCTAGCTCTTCTCCCATTGCCTATCTTTTGGGTTCGAAAATCATCGAAGAGCCTGTTTGATCGGCTTGAATCTTTTAGGATGTTTAGGCTGTGTTCGCCAATCTGCATGGGATTCCGCATATCCGAAGGGTGCCAGCGAAGATGTCCCAATTTTCCCGGCGAATTTCGCAGGCAGCGCTCTACATCGTGGTTCAATCGTGCCTCGATGGAGGCTGTCTTTGTTGGGTCCGCTGGATGGACCTGGAATTTTACTATTTCGTCCGCTGGTTTAAAGGAGGTGGACTTGGATCTCTTATCGAGTATCACGTCGTCCCTATTTACAGTAGAGCGCAGCGCGGTGAGTTCTTCTGCCGCTAGGGCTTCAGATAGTGCCTCCAGGGCTAATGCGGCTGTCTTGTTCTCGGCGCAGAGTGCTATGTCCGGATCACTAACGAGAGTGATTATTCCGCCGGGCCCAGGCATTTTGAGCTTCATGTACCCGTAATGGGGTACGGCTTGAAAAATTGTGAATGCCTCTCGTCCTAATATAGCGTGATATCCGCTGTTGAACGGGCCACTTGAAACGTGACTTCTTCGATCAGAATTGTCCGGCGAGCCAACACCACATCGAGTGTGATTTTTCCGTGCAGCGCGCTTCCCGCTAGGGATTATTCCTCTCAAGGTTGTGCTGCTTCGCCAATGCGGCTCCAGCCTATTTCCATTTTTGAAGAGTTTCCTCAGAAATGAGGTTTAGTCCGCTGCCGCCATCCATGAGGACCTTTGTAAGTCGAAAGTCGCCCACTATTGGACTAAGTACCAGCGGCTGGTGCTCGGGCTGTTCGAATTTAGGTTCGCTCGGGCGTTGAAGGTGATGGCTGTGTCGCCCATGGATTTGTTGTTGCTACTTGGTAGACTTCGACGAGGCTGCGGATTGTTCGCTTCTCGCATATTATTTGATGCGAAAGTCTCAAGACTGTTGATACCGCATCAGTATTGTTGGAGTGGTTTTCCGGGCTAGAAGCTCCTCGCCACTTTTGGCCACCTGCCATAATATCCAACATGCTCAAGGCTATGTGTTGGGATGGCGCTTCAGATCGGGAATTTTACAGGGTCCGCTAAGCCATCCCTCCAGTACGGTTCCGTGCCCTCTATGGGGTTTTTTCTTTTTGGTTTTTGCGTCTGGTGCCTAAGTGTAATGCACCCTTTTGTTGCGGACTAGGGTTGTATTTGGGGCCGGATTGACCCAAAATTTATTTTCGGTTTTCCGAAAACTCTCCATCGCACAGTACTTTCGTACTATGGATGCCAGGTCGGCGAAGCGTGTAATTTCACGACGGCTGACGGCGCTCAGATTCCTCGCCCATGCAATTATTGCAAAAATTGAGATTGCGCTTTCCTCTCGGTAGTCCTTTATCCCGTCCATAACCAGGAGGAATCGCCCAAGAGTGATGTATCGCTTCAGCGGCTCTTGCCGGATTAGAGATAGATCGCATATGTCTGGGCGGGTGGGTGGGATTAATTCCAGAACCCTACCCATCTCAAGGCTCGAAGGCCAGGAAGTTTCCAAACCTGGAAGATTTGATTGTTGGACGTTGTCCAACGAGTCTGGGATGATGCCTGACTTTAAGTTTAGTGCTCGATCGAAGTCCGTCCCTCCGCGGGAATCGGCATGGAGGGTTCGGGAGCTCGGACATGACTAGTTTTCAATGCAGGAAGAGAGTCGCCGCATTGTTCCTCTACCACTAAAACATGGTGAGTGACCTGGGGAGAGTTAATCTCTCTCAGATCGGTTTTAAGCCCGATCTGATTGTAGTCCATAGCGACTCCCAGGGCGGCGATGCGATCCAAGAGCTCGTTGACAGACGAGAGCTCTATCGGATCCAGCTACTCGGCAAATTCCGAGCTGACGTGAAGATTGCTTTTGACGATTTGAGAAGTCATTGTCGAAGCGGTGGCCGGACAGGCGGTCATAAGAAAACCACCTAGCCGTATAGTTTGGCCGGCGGCCAAGGCTCCTTTGGTGAAAATACCGCCTTTGAAGACGGAGAGGCATCCTTCCTATCGGTGATATTACGAGTCAGATTTCTGTTTACATGTCTGTATGCCAAGCTTGCCTTCATGCCAAGACCCACGGGCGAAGTCTTCAATCTTGTATCTTCATAGTCTTGTAGTCCGCGATGATAGATATATTCGACACCCCTAGTCTAGGACTCCTCAAGGGTCATGGATGGTGAGGGAGTCCTCGACTAGGGGTGTCCGACAGCCGACTCCAAGACTACGAAGATACAAGATTGAAGACTCCGCCCCGTGTCCGGATGGGACTTTCTTGGCGTGGAAGGCAAGCTTGGCAATACGGATATGTAGATCTCCTACCATTGTAACCGACTCGTAACCCTAGCCCTCTCTCGGTGTCTATATAAACCGGAGGGCTTTAGTCCACAGGACATAACCTCCATTACAACAATCATACCATAGGATAGCTTCTAGGGTTTAGCCTCCTTGATCTCGTGGTAGATCCACTCTTGTAATACACATCATCAATATTAATCAAGCAAGACGTAGGGTTTTACCTCCATCAAGAGGGCCCGAACCTCGGTAAAACAACGTGTCCCTTGTCTCCTCGTTACCATCCGCCTAGACGCACAGCCGGGACCCCTACCCGAGATCGCCGGTTTTGACACCGATATTGGTGCTTTCATTGAGAGTTCCTCCGTCGCCACCGATAGGCTCGATGGCTTCTTCAATCAACAACGCCGCCTAGGGTGAGACTTTTCTCCCGAACAGATCTTCAGATTCGGGCGGTTTCGCATCAAGGGCCAACTCACTTGGCCATCCGAGCAGATCGAAGCTACGCCCGCCATCACGCCAGTTCGAAGCCTAAACTTCACGGCCGACATCCGCGGGACTTGATCTTCGACGACCCGAGCCACACCGAAGCCGCCACGCTGCCACGATGGGCATGATTTAGCTCACGTCCGACAAGGCTCTTGGTTGTCAGACTGAATCCACTCAGCCCTCAGTCCAGAGCCGATCCCCCAGATCGAGGACCGGTGGCTGGACACCACCTCGGGAGCTGCAACTTCCACGGCGATGGAGCCGAACTCTGACTTTGTCCCCCATAAAGCTCGTGACTCCGAGGGGCCGGACTCCCTGCCGGACTCCAAACCTCTTGCGCCCCTGCCGATCGAATCCGATTGGGCGCCGATCATGGAGTTCACCGCGGGGGACATCTTTCAGCACTCGCCCTTTGGCGACATCCTAAATTCGCTAAAGCATCTCTCGCTATCCGGAGAGACCTGGCCGGACTATGGCCAGGATGGTTGGGATGCGGACGACGAAAAAATTCAGAGCGCACCCACCACCCACTTTGTAGCCACTGTCGACGATCTAACCGACATGCTAGACTACGGCTCTGAAGACATCGACGGTATGGACGATGACGGCGGAGACGAACATGAACCAGCGCCTATAGCGCACTGGAAGACCACCTCAACATATGACATATACATGGTGGACACCCCAAAAGATGGGGACGGCGAAGAAGCAGCGAAGGCAGATTCCTTAAAGAAATAGCCCAAGCGCCGCGCGCCGGGCGCCGCCTAAATCTCGCCACAAAGAAGAATGGAGATTCCGCACAGAGATAATAACACTCCATACAAAGGTCGAAGACAATCCCTCCAAAGAAGATTCAGCGCAGGAGGATGCGTACAAGCCCTCGCGAGAGGGCGGCACTAAGAGGTCGAGGATGATAATTACATGCCTCCTCCGAGACGGCAAGCCTCGGCGATGACGAATTCATCGTGCCCGAGGATCCCATCGAACAAGAGCGTTTCAAACGCAGGCTAATGGCCACGGCAAATAGCCTAAAGAAAAAGCAGCAGCAGCTTCAAGCTGATCAAGACCTGCTTGCCGATCGATGGACCAAGGTCCCCGCGGCCGAAGAGTACGAACTCGAATGTCCCTCCAAGAGCTACCCAAGACACAAGTTGCTCCCCCGATTAGAGGAAGAAGCATACATACCTTCATCACCAGCGCACAATACGACCGACCGACCACCCCGTGGTCGGGACAGAGAGGCATCCAGGCCCTCCACCAAGACCGTACCACGGCACCGCTCCAAAAGCGCGAAGCCAAGAGGGAATGCGTCGGACTTGCGAGATGTATGGGAGGACAAAGCAAGACAATCCAGATCCATCTACGGATCACGGGCGCCCACCACCCACGCATTTAATACCGCCGCTACCGGATACAACAACCCGCCGGGCCGAACACAGCAGATAACGCCACTCGAGCTACATCATGATATTGCTCAATATAGAGGTGCCGCACACCCGCTTATGCTTCATCGATGAAGTAATGGATCATCAAATCCTCAAGGGTTTAAACCCAGAACATTGAATCCTACGATGGCACAACAGACTCGCGGTTTGGATTGAAGATTATCTCCTTCACATCCATATGGCCCGCAGTGATGATCTCCACGCCATCAAATACCTCCCACTCAAGCTTAAAGGACCAGCTCGACATTGGCTTAACAGCTTGCCCGCTGAGTCAATTGGTGTTAGAAGACCTGAAGCCGCATTCCTTGACAACTTCCAGGGCACATATGTGCACCACCGACGCCGATGACCTAAGCCACATAATTCAGCAGCCAGATGAATTGGCCGCATAGTTCGACACGGTTCTTGACAAAGAAAACCAAATCGCCGACCGTCCGGATGCAGAGGCCCTCGCAGCCTTCAAACATAACATCCGCGACGAGTGGCTAGCCCGCACCTAGGACAGGAAAAGCCAAATCCATGGCACCTCACATCATTAATGACCCGCTTTTGTGCGGGAGAGGATAGCTGGCTAGCTCGTAGCAACAACCTCAAGAAAATTCTGGCAGTCCGGATACTAAGGACCACAATGGCATGTCGCGTCGAAGAAAAAATAAACGCCAGATAACGATTTACGACAAGGAGGATATGGCGGTCAACGCCGATTCCGAGGCTCCAAACCCGTCACGGAAGAAGCTATTCAAAATAACCACTCCGGGTCCGTCCCAATTTGGACCGAATCTCGACCGCTTATGCCGATACATGGCACTTCAAAAGCCAGCTTAACCACACCAACAGAGACTGTTGGGTATTCAAGTGCAGCAAGTTAATTGTCGAAAACAATGACAAGGCTCCATAGCGATGACGAGGAAGAAACCCGCCACGAACAATAGAGGATGAAGGGTTTCCACAAGTGCGGACGGTGAACATGATATAAGCAACCCATATACCCAAGAGGGAGCGGAAGCGCACTAAGGGACGATATGCGATGGAGCCGCCGCTTTAAGTTCAATCCATGGTCCTCTTGCCCGATCACTTTCGATCAAGAGACCATCCGACCAAGATCCGCCATGGCGGATTCGCCGCATTGGTTTTAGACCCAATCGCCGATGGATTTCACTCACGAGAGTCCCGATGGACAGCGGCAGAGATTGAACCTGCTTTATCAGATACAAAGGCGCAAGATGGGCATAGACCCTCAAGGATTAAACCTACAAAGACGACCTTTAAAGGCGCCATACCAGTGTTGAAGCCAATTGTACGGGCTCACCACACCGAGGTGGTCTTCGGATCCCGGACAATTTCCGGAGCGAGGAGTTAATCTTCGACATCGCCCCGTTCTGCAGCGGCTATCACGCTCTGCTCGGACGAACCGCGGTTGCAAAGTTCAACGCAGTGCTGCATTACGCATACCTCACGCTCAAGATGCTAGGCCCTCGTGGAGTCATCATGGTCAACGGAAATACGGAACACTCCCTCCGAACGGAGGAACATACACCGGCTCTCGCGGCGTAAGTACAGAGCAGCCTTCTAAGGCATTTTCAAGTCCGCCGCTAAACGGCGGACACGCCAAACGCGCCCGAGCAACATCAACCAAGACCACCCGCACGCCCGAGCATCGCCAGAGTAATGCGGCCCCAACCCCAGCCCTCGCATGATTGCAAGACCAACCCTCCGCGTACATCATTACGTTCTGGAGATACCATGGGCCTGGGGGGAGGGGCACGACCACAATAGCCCCAGAGTGCGGCTCGACCACACCAGGGGCTCACAAGTGTGTCGCCTTTTTTTCCTTCTTTGTATACACAGGACTCCGTTCACTAGAGGTTCTGTCCGACGGCAAACCCGCCGAACTCACGATGCAACAGTCAGGGAGGGAAGAAGGCTGCAACGAACACTCAGGTGGTCTCCATTACGAGCATTAAATTCGATTATATACACCAGTATGCAGCCCACCCCTGGAGGGGGACATGTTTATTTAGTCCAATCCCTTGCTTACCGCACTATTTGTATCCTTCTGCACTCATAGCAGAATTCCTTGAATAAATAATGCAGATCTTTTCCCTGTTATTGCATTACTTTACACATATGTTCATTAATGACATCCTGCACCAGATATTTCAAGACGGCCAATACACCAGGGCTTACATTCCCGTGATTATGGTGTGATAAGTCCAACACTTTCACAAGTGCGCACCTCAACTTATAGCATTATATGAATCGGCTCAATCATGTCTTGGGTCAATAGTTGGGTCTACCTGCCCCACGCTCGGGTGCCTTACGCTCTGCTTCTATCGCTAAGGTGGCACTGGAGAACCATCGCGATTGCGCCTCGCTGAGCTGGGCGAGCGCCTCGAAGGAGAAAGCTAAACCGACCGGCATGATAAGGCGAGAGACTGGTCGCTGTTCGAGAGGTCTTTTCGGGTCCAGAAGACTCATGCCGCTTCGAGCGGCACCGGATAATGTCCGATTTAAGGCGTGATAGCGCCTCAATTCGGTCTTCCGAATACTAGGGATTCACCAAATTTAAAATTATAGAATTCTATGGCTAAGTGAGAGTGTTCAAGCATTATAAGTCCGGTTGCCTTGTTCGTTGTGTTGAGTGCCTCCCTAGATGGACCCAAAATGGGAACAAGAGTGCTCAAGTTATCCCAACACCCCAAAGACTTATGCTCGGGGTGAAGCCAACGACTTGCCATCTCTTAGATTTTATAAACGGCCGCATGTAAGGCAATATTTTGAATTAAACAAGCGCTGCTTAAAGCGCATATGAACAAAGTTTTCAGCGACAGATAATACATAGCGAAGTTTTACTCAATAATTACATCTCTAGGGCACTCATCCGCAATATTATGGCACCCTTCAGACAGTCTTATAGTACATTTCGGGAGTACGATATTCCTTGCTACCGGGCGGCGGGTCAAGAAGAAGCCTCTCCGCATCCAGCCTGCCCCAAAGGCACCTTTTGCGCTGGCAAGGGCCCGACGAGCACCTTCAATACAAGCGAGCGCTTGACGACTTCCACCCAGGGCAAGCATCCACCACCACCGACGAGGCCGAATAGCTCCTGTGCATGGTTCTGTCCAGCCACAACCGGACTATGAGGCCCTTCATGGCCTCCTCACCGCTTTAGGGAGCTCGACCACCGCTTCACTGGTCGCTAGGGGCACCAGATGGCCGGCCTCAAAGATATCGAGACCAAGACCTTCTCCGCTGAGCTCCCTCCGCCACGGTAGAATGCGGCGGCATCGGATACACTGCACGGCAGATCCGCAAACGCCTCGAGAGCTCCAATGCGGTAAGTGTCGTAGTTTACATTAACATGCTTGCTTTGCATGAAAAATGCCTTACCCGCCACTATCCTCTTCACATCTTCAACCTCCTCAAGGGCCTTACGGGCCTCGGCCTTGGCGGACTTGGCACTTTCGAGAGCCGAGGCGAGCTCGACTCTGAGTCTTGAGTCGCGCCCAAACTCTCATGCTTCTCCATGAGAGCCCGGAGCTCTTGCCGCACTTCCGCCACCCGCCTCCTCCGCTTCTCTCACTGTCCTGCTCATGCGCCGAGATTATGCTCGCCACGACACAGCCTCCTTCGTGGTTGCCACTGCTAGTGGCCCCGCAGTACCCACGCTATCCTTGTCATTTTTATTGCAACCTAAATCCTTTTCTCAGAAGGTAAATCTTTAAAGTGGTGTTACTCACCTTCTTTGTCCTCGAGCTGCTTCTTGGCACGGCCGAGCTCTTGCTCGACCGCCGAGATCCCGCTTCAATGCACCGACCTCCGCAGTCAAGGCGGCGGAGGTCAAGAGCGCAGCCTGCAAACCCATATTGACATATTTTTAAGCAACCTCACAGATATCTTTTAGATCCTCACCCGCTTTTCTTTCCGAACGCCGAACCGAGCATCAGGCTACCGTCTATGCGGTATTACATTACATAATTTTAACTTCTTACCTCAAAGCTCGTTAGAAGGTTGCAGCAGCTTCGTCAGCCCGCTTGGCGAGCCGAATCCTTTCAATCACCGCACTCATGATAGTGCGGTGTTATTCTCAATGGAAGCGCTTTTGAGCGCCCAACAAGTTGTCCGCGCCCGTTGACGGGGCCGCCGGTGTCACGGTCTTGCCCTTCTTGCAAGGGGCGCTGCGGACTCGAACCATCGCGGGTTCCGCGAGAGTCCGGCGCAAAGTCCGGAGGCTGCCTTGCGGCGCCCGAACCTCCTCCCGATGGGTCCCTTACCGATCCCACCTCGGCCCCTCAATGGCGCGAGGGGTGGAGGCAGTCGGAATGGATTCCACATCCGACGCAACCAACGACCCGCCGATAAAGCAGGAGATCATCGCCGGCCGGATCGCAGCGGTAGATGCAGCGCCGGAAGGACACTATGTGACAAAAAGAAATTGCAGATCATTCAGGATCCGGATATTTACGATCTCGCTTAAGGCCCGGCCTCGAGGGCCACTCTTCATTGCCAACGCTGGTGTTGGCGGAACTGTCCAGGGAATAGTTCTTCCCTCTGATTCTTCGCCTCCCCCTGCTGGGGAGGCCTTCCTCTTTCTCTCTCCCTCTTCTGGGAGAGGGTCTTCTTCCTCCTCCTCATCCTCGGGAGAGGAATCCGCCTCGGAGTCGTTGGACACCTGAAAACGGGAACTCTTTCGAGTACCCGTGGCCACCTTCTTGGCCTTCTTCTCCGGCACCACGTGTAGTGCCGGAACCAACAGCCCCGCCAGACGGGCGCCCACTGGGTCTTCTAGCATGGGAGCCGGGCAGACGAGCTGCTCGGCCTTCTTCATCCATTCCTGTCAAAGGATAAGGGAGATTAAAAACCCGCTTATGGTCGAACTATTAACAACAAGTGTCCCGTAAAGGGGTAGAATCACTTACCTCGTCAGCTGGGCGCTGCGAGTGGAATCCGCTATCTTCCGTCATGATGCGGGGCTTGGCGCCTTAAACAGCACCTCCAGCGCCTTCATACGCTGTGTCAAGAGCCCGCCAGCGCTGGTGCTGTTCCGGATCGAACTCCCACAGATTGAATGCCCGTTTTGGCATGGGAGAATCCGCGACGAGCATGACTCGACCACGCTAACCAGCCTGAGCTTCTTGTTCACCAGCTTTTGGATACAGGCTTGGAGTCCCGTCAGCTCCTTCGAATTGCCCCACAACAAGCCCTTCTCTTTCCAGGAGGTGAGCTGCATGGGGATACCAGATCTGAGCTTGGGAGCCGCCGCCCACGAAGGGTCGCGCGGCTCGGTGATATAGAACCACCCCAACTGCCACCCCTTGACGGATTCCACTAAGGCCCCTTCGAACCAAAGGACGTTGGGCATCTTGCCCAACATGGCGCCTCCGCACTCCGCTTGAGTGCCCTTCACTACCTTCGGCTTGACATTGAAGGTCTTGAGCCACAAGCTGAAGTGGGGCTAGATGCAGAGGAAGGCCTCGCACACGATGATAAACGCCGAGATGTTGAGGATGAAGTTCGGCGCCAGATCATGGAAATCCAGGCCGTAGTAGAACATGAGCCCCCGGACAAAGGGGTGAAGTGGAAAGCCCAGTTCGGGGATTAAGTGGGGGAGGAAAACGACCCTCTCATGGGGCCCGGGGGTGGGGATAAGCTGCCCCTCGTCGGGCAGCCGGTGCGCGACGTCGCCAGAAAGGTATCCGCGCCAAGAAGCTTTGTGATGTGCTCCTCCTTAACGGTGGAGGCCAGCCATTTACCTCCCGCTCCGGACATGGTCGGAGAAGGTCGAGGCGAGATGTGCGAACTTGGGCGCTAGAGCTCGAGTGCGCGGAGATGGATAAGCAAAGGAGGAAGGAGGCGTAGGTAAAAAGGTGAATCCTTATCCCTTATATATAGGCGGACGAAGACTATGCGTCCCCACTAGCCTGGTAAAACTCGCTTATCTCCCAAGCGCCACCATCAATGGCGCGGTTGGGTTACCCACGTCCGTATTGATGAGAATCCCGGAATAAGGGGAACACGATCTCTGCTTCGACAAGACGTGCCAAGGAAACCGCTTCGCTAAACGCGCTGAGGTGTTATAATAAAAACGATTCAAGTAAAGGCTTGGTAGTGGTGTGACGTCATGCCACAAAATACGTCAGCAGATTGAACTTGTGTATATATTATTCTCTACGGTGGAATGTGGAATTTATTTTGCAGAGCGACACTATCCTGGTGTTCACAATCTTCTCTCGATTATTCAAAGGAGGAACCCGCCTTGCAATGCCGAACATTATGCGCGCCGACTCATCGCCATTGAAGCCGATTCAGGGCTACCGAGGAGTCCTCGACTAGGGGTGTCCGGACAGCCGACTATCATCGTCTGCGGACTCCAAGACTACAAAGATACAAGATTGAAGACTCCGTCCCGTGTCCGGATGGGACTTTCCTTGGCGTGGAAGGCAAGCTTGGCAATACGGATATGTAGATCTCCTACCATTGTAACCGACTCTGTGTAACCCTAGCCCTCTCTGGTGTCTAAATAAACCGAAGGGCTTTAGTCCGTAGGACATAACCTCCATTACAAGAATCATGCCATAGGCTAGCTTCTAGGGTTTAGCCTCCTTGATCTCGTGGTAGATCCACTCTTGTAATACACATCATCAATATTAATCAAGCAGGACGTAGGGTTTTACCTCCATCAAGAGGGCCCGAACCTAGGTAAAACATCGTGTCCCTTGTCTCCTGTTACCATCCGCCTAGACGCACAGTTCGGGACCCCCTACCCGAGATCCGCCGGTTTTGACACCGACAAATGGCTTCAGGCCTTTGTGAAGCCGTTGGAATATAGGCGACGCCTTTGGTATTGGTGAAGTTTCCATTTAGTTGTCATCACTTCAGTCACTCTGACTTTGTTCACTTGGACCCCACTTAATAGTGCGGTGGTTCCTATGACTCAACAAAGAAGAAAAGAAACAACGAAACTACTAAATCTTCGCGCTCCATAGTCTTCACTCAATGTCTTCTTCTATCATAGTCTTCAATGTGAATATCTTCACGTGACACCATTATCTTCAATGTCTTCATACATTTTTAGGGGTCATCTCCGGTAGGTAAACCGAATCAAAGAGGGACTACTACCTGTGTTATCCTGCAATTCTCACAAACACATTAGTCCCTCAACCATGTTTGTCATCAGTACTCCAAAACCAAACTAGGGGTGGCACTAGATGCACTTACAACTTTGGTTATAAAATTAGTCCTAATATGATGGGCATCCAAGATGGGTATAATAAAAACTTTCATATAATGTGCATTGAATACTATGAGAAGTTTAATTCCTTATGACTGTTTTGAGATATGAAGATGGTGATATTAGAGTCATGCTAGTTGAGTAGTTGTGAATTTGAGAGATACTTGTGTTAAAGTTTGTGATTCCCATAGCATGCATGTATGGTGAACTGTTATGTGATGAAGTTGGATCATGATTTATTTATTGATTGTCTTCCTTATGAGTGGCGGTCGGGGACGAGCGATGGTCTTTTCCTACCAATCTATCCCCCTAGGAGCATGCATGTACCGCTTCATTTCGATAAGTAATAGATTTTTGCAATAAGTATGTGAGTTCTTTATGACTAATGTTGAGTCCATGGATTATACACACTCTCACCCTTCCACCATGGCTAGCCTCTCTTGTGTCGACTTTCGCCGATACCATACACCCACCATATACCTTCCTCAAAACAGCCACCAGACCTAACTATTATGGCATTTCTATAGCCATTCCGAGATATATTGCCATGCAACTTTCCATCATTCCGTTTATTATGACACGCTCCATCATTGTCATATTGCTTTGCATGATCATGTAGTTGACATCGGATTTGTGGCAAAGCAACCTTTCATAATTTTTCATACATGTCACTCTTGATTCATTGCACATCCCAGCACACCGCCGGAGGCATTCACATAGATTCATTTTTGTTCTAAGTATCGAGTTGTAATTCTTGAGTTGTAAGTAAATAAAAGTGTGATGATCTTCATTATTAGAGCATTGTCCCAGTGAGGAAAGGATGATGGAGACTATGATTCCCCCACAAATCGGGATAAGACTCCGAAAAAAAGAGGCCATTAAAAAAATAGAAGAGAAGGCCCAAATAAAAAAATGAGAGAAAAAGAGAGAAAGGACAATGTTACTATCCTTTTTCCACACTGGTGCTTCAAAGTAGCACATTGATCTTCATGATAGAGAGTCTCCTATATTGTCACTTTCATATACTAGTGGGAATTTTTCATTATAGAACTTTGCTTGTATATTCCAATGATGGGCTTCCTCAAAGTGCCCTAGGTCTTCGTGAGCAAGCAAGTTCGATGCACACCCACTTAGTTTCCTTTTGAGCTTTCATATACTTATAGCTCTAGTGCATCAATTGCATGGCAATACCTACTCACTCACATTGATATCTATTGATGGGCATCTCCATAGCCCGTTGATACGCCTAGTTGATGTGAGACTATCTTCTCCTTTTTGACTTCTCCACAACGACCATTCTATTCCACCTATAGTGATATATCCATGGCTCACGCTCACGTATTGCATGAAGATTGAAACAGTTTGAGAACATCAAAAGTATGAAACAATTTCTTGGCTTGTCATCGGGGTTGTGCATGATTTAAATATTTTGTGTGATGAAGATAGAGCATAGCCAGACTATATGATTTTGTAGGGATAACTTTCTTTGGCCATGTTATTTTGAGAAGACATGATTGCTTTGTTAGTATGCTTGAAGTATTATTATTTTTATGTCAATATTAAACTTTGTCTTGAATCTTTTGGATCTGAACATTCATGCCACAATAAAGAAAATTACATGGATAAATATTTTAGGTAGCATTCCACATCAAAAAAATTGTTTTTATCATTTACCTACTCGAGGACGAGCAGGAATTAAGCTTGGGGATGCTTGATATGTCTCCAACGTATCTATAATTTTTTATTATTCCATGCTATTATATTATCTGTTTTGGATGTTTAATGGGATTTAATATGCTCTTTTATATTATTTTTGGAACTAACCTATTAACCGAGGGCCCAGTGCCAGTTTCTGTTTTTTGACTATTGTAGAGTTTAGCAGAAAAGGAATACCAAACGGAGTCCAAATGGAATGAAACCTTCGCGGTGATCTTTCTTGGACCGAAAGCAAACCTAAAGACTCGGATATGAAGTCGGAGATGCAATGAGGAGGCCACGAGGTAGGAGGACGTGCCTAGGGGGGCAGGGCCCACCCCCCACCCTTGTGGGCCCCTCGTAGCACCCCTGACCTAGTTCCTTCGCCTATATATACTCTTATACCCTGAAAACATCAGGGGGAGCCACGAAACCACTTTTTCACCACCGCAACCTTCTGTACCTGTGAGATCCCATCTAGGGACCTTTTCCGGCGTCCTGCCAGAGGGGGATTCGATGATGGATGCTTCTACATCAACACCATTACCTCTTTGATGAAGCGTGATTAGTTTACCACAGACCTTCGGGTCCATAGATATTAGCTAGATGGCTTATTCTCTCTCTTTAATTCGCAATACCAAGTTCTCCTCGATGTTCTTGGAGATCTATTCCATGTAATATTCTTTTGCGGTGTGTTTGCCGAGATCCGATGAATTGTGGATTTATGATCAAGATTATCTATGATATTATTTGGTTCATCTCTGAATTCTTATATGCATGATTTGATATCTTCGCAAGTCTCTTCGAATTATCGGTTTAGTTTGGCCTACTAGATTGATCTTTCTTGCCATGGGAGAAGTGCTTAGCTTTGGGTTCAATCTTGCGGTGTCCTTTCCCAGTGACAGTAGGGGCAGCAAGGCACGTATTGTATTGTTACCATCGATGATAACAAGATGGGGTTTTCATCATATTGCTTGAGTTAATTCCTCTACATCATGTCATCTTGTTTAACGCATTACTCCGTTCTTATGAACTTAATAATCTAGATGCATGTTGGATAGCGGTCGATGTGTGGAGTAATAGTAGTAGATGCAGGCAGGAGTCGGTCTACTTGACACAGACGTGATGCCTATGTTCATGATCATTGCAAGGGGTTCAACAACAAGGGGCTCTGTGCAAGCAGCCTGATCTCTTCTCTTGGTTTTTCTCTTCTTAGGGGGTGGTTCTTCATCAGTGGTGCGCTTGGTTTTCCTTTTCCTGGCTTCGGCTTCTGCTGCCTTGGTTTTCTTCTGTTCGGAAGCCACTGAAGGAGCCTTGGGCTTCGAGCCGCGCATGCTGGCAGGGAAGACAATGTGAGGTTCTTCCCGCCGTGGTGCTTCAGTATTGGCTTCAGAAGACTTCTTTTTCTTGGCAGCCATTGAGGGGTCAATGCCAGGGCGGCCAAGTGCTTTGCGCTTTTCAGCTTCATTGTAGGCTTGAATGCATTTGTCAGCGAGTGCTTTCATGCACTCTCTTGAGCCTTTGGCTTCCTCGCGTTTCTTCCAAAACGACTCCTTAAGGTCATTAAGCATCACCTTGAACTTTTGCACATCAACCACATTCAGCCTGGCGACATGCTTCTTGAACTGTTCCTTCTCGAAGTCGATCTTTCGCTTCAGTTCAATGATGCACTGAGCCAGAGCAAGTTCAGGAGCAATGGCGCCTTGAAAAGCAACGCTGACGCCAATGGGAAGCTGAAGTTCATCAAAGCTGAGATCCTGATTATCAAGCCACTCATTAATGAAGTTCTTCAGAATGTTTACATCAAAGAGGGGCAGATCGTTGAAGATCTCCACCTCTTGCTTGCTCTTGATCAGCTGTTCCAGAGCATCTTCACCAAATTCTTCATCAGAAGACAGGTCAATGGGTTCAGATTCATTCCTCAGAATGGCAGCAGGCGTCAGTGCATGACTGAGTTTCTGAACTGGTGTCTTCTGAGGCTTCTCACGCCTCTTGGAGATGCGAGAGAGATCTTCAGAGTCGTTGCTTGGAGCAGAAGGGGCAGTTTCCAATGGCTTCACTCTTGAAGCTTTTGGAGCAGCAGATGATTTTGAAGCTTTAGTCTTCTTTTGCTTCTTTGGAATTGGAGGAGGAGCTGGAGCTTCGTCAGTGTCAGCATCATCATAACCATCAGAATGATCCACTTTGGCACCTCGAACGGTAATGTGAGTGATGAGGCCAGCAAGGTTGTAGAAGGGGCCAATCCTGTTTTGATTGGCTTCACGGGTGCCATCGTCCCGAGGTGCGGAGGGACCAGGGTTGAAGTCAAGCCCCAGATCCTTCTTGTTCGTTGCAGTTGAGTTTTTGGCGAACTGATAGTTGCACTTGAACAGACTGTCTTCACGACACCAGAGTAGTGAAGACGGGTCAGCATTCTTAGGCTGTGGTCCGCGCACCATGCAAGGATAGAAGCCTTTCTCAATAGCTTCAACCTGATTCCTGGGTGGAAGATTTCTGTACAGAATATCACTCCAGGGTGCCTTGATAGCATTCTTCTCTGCATACTCTTTGGTGATGAAGCGATATCTGAACCACTCTTCTGCCCAATATCTTCGAATCCATTGGATTCGATTCTTGCGTTCAGTGTAGGTTTCTTCTGGATCAGTTTTGTACATCCCGTGCAGATCAGGAGGTAAGTCCTTGGAAGTGTCACCATGATGATGTCTGCCTCCCTTCCTTGCTGACTTTCTAGTTGCCATGAAGTGTAAACTGAAAGGCTTCAGTACGTGCAATGGCTTCAATCGACTGGACTGACAGGAACTCGCTTCAGGTGAGTTGATGTGACTCTGCAAGAGTTCTGCAAACGAGTGCAGACTATGATAACCAAGGGATTCTCCCACGGACATGTACCTATGACAGCATTAAAGTGCGAGGGAATGGGAAGAGGTCATATGCATTCTCAGAAGATTTTGAAGATAAATCAGTTTGAAGACATTGACCTCATAACGCGAAGACATTCACTTATATGATGAGAGTTGGTTCCAGAGTTGTACAAATCCAAGAATAAGTACAAGTGAGGAATCTAACTTGTGAAGACGCATAAGTGAATATACTAGGCAGAATATGAGAGGCAGAAAGAGATAGATCCATGTTCGAAGATCTAGAAACCACTTTTGGTAGGAAGGGATGAATCTGTCGGATCAAAAAGATGGTAAAAAGCAAACTTTTATTACCGCTCGAAGAACTGCTTAGACGGAGCGAAGATGGATGTCGAGCAGTTCGAACTCCCATGCCCTAACTTGGCGACGGAAGACACCTACGGCGACGGCGGAGAAGATGAGGTCCGCAACCGGCGTGAGGACGGCGTCGAGGAAGTCGCGGCAGCTAAGCGCTTCGTTGTCGGCGTCGTCGAGAGCTAGCGTAGGAGCTAGGGTTTGCGAGAGATGGAGGAGGAAGAATGATTTTGACCGAGACGAGACAGGCATTTATAAGGATAGAGACAGCACAGCGCAATTACGCAGGTGCCCCTGGCGGTTCACATCTGATGGACACGTGGCGAACATGCCACTCATTGACAGTTGTTCCACGTCCCACGCACGCCTGGATTGTTGGGGTGGTCGTTCCGAATTCTCCGGGTTTTAGGCAAAAGGATATGTCATTAAAGCTAGATATAAATGTTTGTCTCTGTATCTTCTGCTGACAAGGACACAAAGAAGACATTCGACAGTTTCAACAGAATGCATATGATTTGGATAGATAGAGCTTGAGGTAGAAATCATAGAGAGGTTAGGGTCCGATCACATTCACTTAGTTCAAAAAGATTCAAACAAGAAGACATAGCCATAAATGAATGTTGTAGAGGACAGAATACAATATATATATATATAACAGAGTAAATCCAAATCAGTAATCACGAAGTCAAATTAATGTTGAAGATAAATCAATTGTGAAGACTTGCAAATATGATGCCATGAGGAAACACTTCATAAGAGTTTGGTGGTGGCGTTACCCACCGTATAGGAAGTATTAGACCCAGACACGGCGCACAATTATCGTGGCGCTCTGAAGTCAATTTCCACATTAATGTATTCACACTTAGAGTGTATGTCTTCATTGATTGAAGATATACATTACTTTGTGTGTTGCACATCTAAGTCATTAAACTGCATAAGTGTTAGGATGTATGCCTAATCACAGGACATTCAAGGATTCTAAGATATTTAGCTCACACCGCAACTTGCAAAACCTTTTCTCATCCAAGGGCTTAGTGAAGATATCAGCCAACTGATCTTCTGTCTTGACGTGAATGATATCAATATCTTCTTTCATAACATGATCTCTAAGGAAGTGATGACGAATTTCAATGTGCTTTGTCTTCGAGTGCTGAACTGTGTTATTGGCAATCTTGATAGCGCTTTCATTATCACAGTAGAGTGGCACATGCTTTGGATGGATTCCATAGTCCATAAGGGTTTGCTTCATCCACAGAAGCTGAGCGCAGCAAGATCCAGCAGCAATGTATTCAGATTCAGCAGTTGAGAGTGATACACAGTTCTCCTTCTTTGAAGATCAACAGACAAGAGATTCACCCAAAAAGTGACATGTGCCTGATGTAGACTTGCGATCCACCTTGTCACCAGCATAGTCAGCATCCAAAAATCCAACCAGATCAAACTCTGAGCCCTTTGGATACCATAATCCTAGTGTTGGGGTGTAAGCCAAATATCGAAGAATTCGCTTCACAGCTAAGTGATGTGACTCCTTTGGTGCCGCTTGGAATCGGGCACACATGCAAACACTAAGCATGATATCTGGCCTACATGCACATAAGTAAAGTAAAGAGCTAATCATGGAGCGGTATACCTGTTGATCGAAATCTTTACCATTGACGTCGGGGCTTAGATGACTTTTGGTTGGCATTGGCGTCGTGTATCCTTTGCAGTCTTGCATTCCAAACTTCTTCAGGCAATCTTTTAGATATTTTTCTTGAGATATGAAGATGCCGTTGCATTGCTGACGGATTTGAAGACCGAGAAAGAACTTCAGCTCTCCCATCATGGACATTTGATATTGCTCTTGCATCATGTAATCAAATTCATCACTGTATTTCTTGTTGGTGCAACCGAAGATAATGTCATCCACATAGATTTGGCACACAAACAGTTCACCGTCATATGTCTTCGTGAAGAGAGTGGGATCTAGAGAACCAGGTTTGAAGCCTTTGCTCTTTAGGAAGTTTTTGAGTGTGTCATACCAAGCACGTGGGGATTGTTTGAGGCCATACAGTGCCTTGTTGAGCTTGTTTACCATATCAGGATGTTTTGGGTCTTCAAAGCCAAGCAGTTGTGCAACATACACTTCTTCTTCAATCTTCCCATTGAGAAAGGCACTCTTCACATCCATTTGATACAGAAGGATGTTATGATGATTTGCGAAGGCTAGCAGTATGCGAATGGCTTCAAGCCTAGCGACTGGAGCAAATGTTTCATCGAAGTCAATTCCTTAAACTTGTGTGTATCCTTGAGCAATGAGCCGTGCTTAGTTTCTGACTACTTGACCATGCTCGTCTTGTTTTTTGAGATATATCCATTTTGTGCCTATTAAGTTGTGCTTGCGGGGATCAGGATGCTTGACTAATTACCACACATTGTTCAGCTCAAACTATTGAAGCTCTTCTTGCATAGCTTGAATCCATTCAGGTTCCATGAAGGCTTCAACAACTTTCTTGGGTTCAGAGATTGAGACAAATGCAAAGTGCCCACAGAAATTTGCTAGCTGTGTTGCTCTTGAACAAGTGAGTGGACCAGGTGCATTGATGCTATCGATTATCTTCTCAATTTGTACTTCATTTGCAACACGAGGATGAACTGGACGAAGATTTTGCTCCTGCTGATCATTGTCACTGTTTGGAGGATTGTCTTCAGGCTGAGCAATGTCTTCAGGTTAATCAGGTGCAGAAATAATGAGTTCCTCTTCAGTCTGGGCATCTGATGGTATGATCTCTCCTGTTCCCATTAGCTTGATTGATTCACTAGCAGGTACTTCATCTAGCACATTTGGTAGGTGCTCTCTTTGCGAGCCGTTAGTTTCATCGAACCGCACATCCACAGTTTCAACCACTTTATAGTGAAAGAGGTTGAAGACTCTGTAGGAGTGCAAGTCCTTTCCATAACCAAGCATAAAACCCTCATGTGCTTTCGGTGCAAATTTTGAAGTGTGATGTGGATCCTTGATCCAGCACCTAGCACCAACTACTCTGAAGTAGCTTACGTTTGGCTTCTTACCACTTAGGAGCTCATAGGATGTTTTCTTCAGAAGCTTGTGAAGATAAACACAGTTGATGACATGGAATGCAGTATCAATGGCTTCAGGCCAGAATTTTCTTGGAGTCTTGTATTCATAAAGCATCGTCCAAGCCATCTCAATAAGGGTTCTGTCGTGGATTTGTCACGGCAGATGTCCTGGTGAAAGGACTTAGTCGTGGAGCCATTGCTACGAGTTTACTTGAAGGGGTTAAAGCGGACACAAAGACACGAGGGTTTATACTAGTTCGGCCCCTTCGATGAAGGTAAAAGCCTACGTCTAGTTGTGATGGAATTGATATGGTCTCGATGGCTAGGGAGCAAACAAGCTTTGCCTAGGCTCGAGTTGTGGTTGTCTGTCTTTGAACCGCCGCCGGGTCGTCCCCTTATATACACGGGTGACGCCTGTCGGTCCATAGAGTCCCAACCGGTTCGTACTGGTAACCCTGTTGGTATCTCTCTATTCCTAACTTACAATACAAGTTATACATCACGCCGGTTTACGGCTACAGGTTCTAAACCGACTATACGCCTTGGGCCTTCATCTGCTTATACCACTAATGAAGTTAACCCGGCCCAAGTAGGCCGGTTCACGCCTAGTGGTAATATCCCCAACATTAGGCCCCAGATTGATTTGAACTGGTTCATGTCAATCCTTCCCAAAATCTTGTGTCTTGGACATCTTCTGGTAATCGATAAACCGCCATGTCGTCATCATTCTTGGTTGCTGTAAACCGGCATGACGTCTTTATCATTTATAACGCCCTCTTTTAACAATAGCTCCTGGATCCGCGCGCTTGACCTAACTCTGTTGCCTTATAAATAAGACCGAAGGGTCATCTCCTTTCTTTTCCCCTCGTCACTTCTTCTTCGTCTTCCTCGCGTCGCCAGCCTTGGAGCTCCGCCGCCGCCGTCGACCTCTGCTTCGTCTTGGGCCGCTGGATCAACCTGAACGTACCAGAACATTGTGGTATCCTTCCGCATCTTCTCTGTTTCCAGTAAGCTTTCTCCTCTTCTTGAGCTAGATCTGTTCTTAGGGTTCCACGTTCGTGCTGTGTTCGTCGCTTGCTCATACTTGTTCTCTAACTCTTGAATGAATCTATGAACCCCTGCTGTGTTTAGTAGTAATCTCTAAGCATCCGCCTGTAATTTCTCATCTAAGTCCATAGATCCCACGCACATACCCGCTCAATGGTTCACTTCCGTTCTGCCTTACTCTTCAGAATATTTTCTGTTTTTATGAACTTGCTGTAGATCCGTGGCTGTAATAGAATCTTGTGAAACCTGTTTCTGCATACCTAGCTGTCCACAACATTAGTCCCCTGGTTGAACCGCCAGAATCCTTATGATGCCGCATTGTAGAAGACCGGTTTATAGGTATTGCCTTCGGTTTATCATTGTTTAGATCAACACCTTCTTTTATCCAACATATTCTTGAACTGGATCACCTATTTCTTGTAGATCTCACCATGGCCAAACAATTATATGAGTGCAATTGGGTTCCCTCTCGCGTCACTGAATCTCAGTTGGATGATCTAGTCCTGATTGGCGCTTTAGATAACAAAAATACGATCCACTGGAGGGTTCCTGGAAATGAATGTCCTCCCACACCTCAAGAGGGAGAGGTTGTGGTCTTTGCGATCACTTGGCCCGGCTTCAAACCGCCTGGTTCTAAGTTTTACCGGGATGTGTTAGCCAACTTTCAGCTCCGTCCACAGGATATTGGCCCCAATTCCGTCACCAATCTATGTCACTTTCAAGTACTCTCTGAGGTATACCTTCAAGAGGAGCCTTCAGTCGAGTTGTTTAGAGACCTCTTCCATTTAAACTGTCGCACTGAATTTACCGACGGTCCCAATACTGAATTGGGCGGCATGGCCATTCAGAAGAGGAAGGAGATCACTTATCCCCACGTCAAACTCCATACTCACCCCAAGGAGTGGAATGCAACTTGGTTTTATTGCAAAGATACCTCTCCTGAGAATGAAAATCCCTTGCCTGGCTTCCGTCCGGAATGGCTCAGCAACACTCACCCTTTTCCACAAAGACTAAGCGCCAAAGAGAGAATTAAATATGCTCCGCAACTGTCCAAGCTCCGAGCCTTTATGGCCAACAGTTTAACGGGAATAGACCTTGCACGCTGTTCGTTATCATGGAGCATACTGCCTCTGAGCCGGCGCTCCAGTCTGATGTGCAAGTATACTGATAATGTCGATGACCCACTCCAACACACTAAAATCCAACTCTCCGATGATGAAGTCACAGATTCTGTAAAGAAGATGCTGAATGAACCGGAGCACCTCTGTGCTCAAACCGGTCTGCTTCCTTATTGCACCACCAACAAACCACCAGTGGTAAGATTGTAATTGCTCTATTGTTGAACCGGTTACTGCTTTATCTGTCTGACATTTAATTACTGCTGATCCAGGGCGATAATCCGTTTTGGATCAAGAAGCTACCACAAGACAAAACTGAGAAGACAGGGCGGTCAACCCGGCCCAAAACCAAGGTTATCAAGAAGCCAGCTCACAAGAGAAAAACCACCGCTTCATTTGACCCAACTATTGATGATGATGTGGGTAACCCGGACCTTGAGGTAGAACTTGATTCACTTGGCTTACTTTTTACACGCCTTATTGATGATGATGCTTGTCAGGACGACGCTGAAGCTAGCAATGCGGAATTTGTTGAGGTAACTATTCTCTCTTCCGATTCAGAAATCTTGCCTTTGCCAAAATTTCGACAGGCAAACCGGAAAGTTAAATTTTCTCATCCTCTTGCTTATTTGGATCCCAATTTTCTTATGAAGACTCAGCAACATGAAGCTCGCCGCACAACCCGGCACAGTGGCCAGGTAGTTACCTCCGCCGGTTTACCAAACAAATCCGTTCAAAAACGCCGCTCGAGGTCTCCGACCTTTTATTGATTTAAATCCTAAAGCGGTTTCTTCCACAACCTCTTAATCCATCCGACTCGATTATCGGGTTACTTCTCATTCATCTTCCGTGAACCGTCGGTCACTCACCGCCACCATTGAAAACGGTTCTTGGGTAAGCTAAGTGAACATATGCTTCCATATCTAATGTAATGGCTTATGCTTTTCCTTAACTCTTTGTTTTCCTTCCGTACAAACCTAAACCAAGCAAGAAGGCCCTTTGGATAAAGCGGTCAAGAAGATGTAGCCCCAGAACATGACAAAATGCCAGATCTTGAAGCGTTTGCTCCTGAGGATATTCCCAATGATCCTCCTTTGCAAGACGAGGCTATTCCTGAAGAGAGGCCTATTAACACTTCAGTCTCTGGCGACCCTTTGCCACTCCGTCCGGATTGAGAAATCCTGATCCGGTGACAAACCGACCGCACCAACACAAACCGGCGAGTCCAAAGATGATGATGTTGTGATTACCGGTGTAGGCCGCTTTGAACCCGGGAATCCTGCCACCTTAACGAAGCATACCGTAAAAGAGGATTTTTCCGCTCTGAACAAAGGAAAATGGGATATTGAACTGGAGACATATGCTGCTCTTAGTGCCCAAGATCTTCATTCCAGCTATTTAAACCGGCTTTATACTAGCCGTGATTGTGAAGCTGGTCTGGTGAAGATGATGAGGGATAAATTTGAGGTAACTTACTTCTTTACTTACTGCCATTGTATCAATCCTCCTAGCCCCCAAGGGTCGGTTTGTAACCTTCGTCAAACCGGGACTTGAATACGATCCTCAACACTTTCAAATCCATCAATATAGCCCCCAAGGGCCAGTTTAACTTAGCATAATGAAACCGGGGCTCCGATTGAAAACTATCTTTAGAACATAATTTGATCAAATAGCCATTAGCCCCCAAGTGCCAAATTGAATACCTGTATTGAGCTTGGGACTTTGCAATCTAGTAATATATGAAAATTGAAAGTGCATTAGCCCCCAAGTATCAGGCGTATAACTTTATTATGTGGTTGATACTTCAATTTCTTGGACCGCTTGTTTATAGCTAAATGCTGCCTGTATGCAGGCTGAGGTGAGAATCAAGGAGGACCGGATTGCCGATTTGCAGGAGACCTTGAAAACTCAACAGGCTGAAACAGACAAGGCAAAGGAAGAATTAACCAGCGCCTTGAGCATCGCTGAACAGCTGAAGGAAGGCTTCAAGAAAGAGCGGGCTGATTGGGCCACTGAAAAGGCCGCTTTAGCCAAAAGAGCGGAAAATGCTGAAGCTGCCCTTAAACCGGTGGTGGATGAACTTACGGCCGTAAAGCGGCAAATACACTCCATGACCGCTGCGATCTTTGGTAAGCTCCTTTTAACTTCTGTGATAACTTGAACCTGCTGTTTGTATAAATCCTGCTTGAGACCATCCCCATATTGTTGTAGGTACACGCATCGGGCACTTAGGAAACGATGTGCGGAAGAAACTGAAGGCTGCCTACACCTTGGTGGAACAATTGTATACCGGAGCCCAGCGGATCATCACCACAGCCTTTCATAATAACCCGGCACCCTCTTTAATCCAGGACACTCTTAATAGGTTGTCAATGCTTTCGGCCCGGATTGAGGAGCTGAAAAAATCCGCTGCTCGAACCGGAGCTATTAACGCCTTGATCCGGGCAAAGGCATGGGTGCCAGATTTCGACCCTGTGGAAGCAGCTCAAAGCTATCCCAGCGTGAAGGAAGATGGATCTGAATTTAACAAAGATGATTTGAGGGTAATAAACCGTGCAGTGCGACCTCTGGCTCGTCAATTAGCTGAAGAGGCAGACTTGACGCATTATCAAGCGCAATACAATGATCAGAACAAGCGAGTGCCTGCCCCAACTCTTGAAGCGGAGAATCTGATTCCTCCAATCCGTAAGCATACTTACGCTCCTGATATTGAACCGTCTTCCATGATCCATGAAGAGGCTGTTTTCCAAGCTTTAATGGGAATCGACTGGACCACTGTTGATTTCCAGCCAATGGGTAGAGACGAGGAAGCTGAAGCGGATGATGACGAGGAGCAGGCTTGAACCGGAAGCCGGTTTGGATAGCTGTCTTTGGCATCTTTCCAAAATAACAATGATCTTATTTGGGCACCGTGTTTGCCTTGTAATAGGATAGTTAATACTTCTATCTTGAATATGCCTTCGTGCATGAATACTGAAGCTTTTGTTCGAAAAACCTCAACTCATATTTCCTGCAATCAGAAAAATTTGAACTTCGGTGGCGGTTATACCGCCAGCCGGTTTATGATCTTGATACGTGTATCCGTAATGTAACAAATAGGTGATACCAAATACCTGCCATGTCTGGTCATGAAGCTGGCTTAGCCAAGCTTGAAGCGGAGGTTTTATAAACCATTGCCGTCAACAAGGGGGGAGAAAACAGCTCCCGTATAAACCGTACTGAGTCAATACAAATCCCCTTGTTGCTCCATGATGTTAACAGGAAAAGGTAAACCGTGCATACTTCTCCGGATTAAAGGGGAATCAAATCCATCGGCTGAACCGGAAAAAAGGTGTTTGTTGACATAAAAGCAATCCAACAAAAACAAAGAAAAAACAGGCCATGAAAATAACATGGAAGCAAAGGCAATGATAAAAACCGTTTGCAAAAATATGCTATACTGAGCTGATCAGATGGTATTACCATGGTCGGACAAGACCAAGCCCCCAATAGGAGTGACAATGATTCAAGTCAGCCAGGTCCCCAAATGAAACCGTGGCATATATGCCAATCAAGAGGCGTGGCAATGGTTCGGGTTCGACCAAGCCCCCAAGTGATTTTGTGGCCTTAGGCCGATCAAGAGGCGTGACTGGTTCAGACTTGACCATGTCCCCAAGTGATCTGGTGGCTGTCGCCTATCAAAAGGTGTCGCGTTGGTTCGGACACGACCAAGGCCCCAAGTGATATATAAAAAGCAAATGTCAAGGGGTAAACCAGAGGCAGCTTTAAAAACAGAACCACTCCATGTAACCACGCATGATAAGAAAAGACAGAGAACCCGCTTTAGCTGAGGCTCCAGTTTTATTATATCAAAGATAATATATACACTATCATAATATGTACATAGATAGAGCCGATGGCTCAAGTGTAGTAAGGCCAAAGATGAGCTATGTTCCACGGCCTGTTGGTCTCCTCCTCTGATGTGCGTGAGTCTTTATGCTCTCGAATATCAATCAGGTAGTACGACCCGTTGTGCAGATTCTTGCTGACCACGAAAGGTCCCTCCCAAGGTGGGGATAACTTGTGAATATCTGTCTGGTCTTGGATGAGTCGAAGCACCAAATCTCCTTCTTGAAAAGTTCTGGTTCTAACCCGGCGACTCTGATAGCGATGAAGATCTTGTTGGTAAATCGCCGAGCAGGCAGCCGCTATATCACGCTCCTCGTCCAATAGGTCCAAAGCGTCTTGCCGTCTTTGTCTCATTGTCCGCTTCAACATATGCTGCCACATCGGGCGAATCGTGCGGATATCACTAGGGAGAACCGCCTGCTGCTCCGTAGACCATGAAAATGGTGTGTATCCTGTGGATCGGTTTGGCGTAGTATTGATACTCCATAGCACGGATGGTAGCTCTTCAACCCAACATCCCGGTGTTCTTTGCAATGGGACCATAAGCGGGGTTTGATGCCTCGCAAGATCTCTTGATTAGCTCGTTCGCTGCCCATTGGACTGGGGGTGTGCCATCGACGACACGTCAAGTCGGATGTGCTCCGTTCACGTAACTCCTTCATAGCGCCCTTGGATAAATTGGTACCATTGTCGATTAATGATCTTGTGGGAAAGCCAAACCGGAAAATCACCTTTTTGATGAATTGCACTGCTGTTGCTGCATCACACTTGCTGACAAGCTCTGCTTCAACCCACTTGGTAAATTTGTCAACTGCCACCAAAAGGTGGGTTTTCTTATCCTTGGATGTTTTAAAAGGTCCGACCATATCTAGCCCCCAAGTTGCAAACGGCCACGTTATTGGGATCATCCTCAATTCTTGAGCCGGCACATGAGCACGCCTTGAAAATTTCTGACATCCATCACACCGTTTAACTAAGTCCTCCGCGTCAGCATGCGCTGTCAACCAGTAGAACCCGTGACGAAACGCCTTTGCCACTAGAGACTTTGAAGCGGCGTGGTGTCCACAGTCCCCTTCATGGATTTCTCTTAAGATTTCACAGCCTTCCTCAGGAGAAACACAACGTTGAAACGCCCCTGATACACTGCAATGATGCAATTCACCATTGACAATCGTCATAGACTTGGATCGCCGGACTATCTGCCTGGCTAGAATCTCATCCTCCGGTAACTCCCCCCGGTTCATGTACGCAAGATAGGGAACTGTCCAATCCGGAATAACATGCAGGGCTGCCACCAATTGAGCCTCCGGATCAGGAATAGCCAAATCCGCTTCACCTGGGAGCTTGACTGACGGGTTGTGCAATACATCCAGAAAGACATTAGGTGGGACCGGTTTGCGCTGAGATCCCAACCGGCTTAAAGCGTCCGCCGCTTCATTCTTCCGACGGTCAACATGATCCACTTGATAACCCTTGAAGCAACCCGCAATATTATCCACTTCCCGATGATATGCAGCCATGAGCGGGTCCTTAGAATCCCAAGTGCCAGACACCTGTTGAGCCACGAGGTCGAAGTCACCGAAGCACTTAACCCGGCTTAAATTCATCTCTTTAGCCATCCGGAGACCATGGAGCAAGGCTTCGTACTCAGCTGCATTATTAGTACAAGGAACGATGGCGGAGAACATAACAAAACTTATCACCTCGTGGGGAAGTTATTACGACTCCAGCCCCCGAGCCTTCCAACTGCCTGGATCCATCAAAATGAATAGTCCAATATGTGTGATCCGGCTTCTCCTCTGGTGCTTGTAACTCCGTCCACCATTGATGAAATCAACAAGTGCTTGAGACTTCACCGCCGTCCGAGGTACATACTTGATCCATGTGGCCCAAGCTCTATGGCCCACTTGGCAATCCGACGATCGCCTCCGGTTCAGATGATATCACCCAAGGGAGCTGAATCGACCATCGTGATGGGGTGCCCCTGAAAATACTGCTTCAACTTCCGACTGGCCATGAAGACCCCATAGACCAGCTTTTGCCAATGCCGATATCTTTGCTTGGATTCAATAAGCACCTCGCTGATATAATAAACCGGCCGCTGAACCGGATATTCCTTGCCTGCCTCCTTGCGTTCCACCACAATAGCCACGCTAACTGCCCGAGCATTGGCTGCTACATATAATAATAGTGGCTCCTTGTCGACCGGAGCTGCAAGAACAGGCGGATATGCTAGTTGTCGCTTCAAGTCCTCAAATGCTTCATCGCAGCGGACTCGCACAAAATGGTCATCTTCCTCAAAGATTTGGTACAAAGGATGGCCTTCTCTCGAGGCGGCCGATAAACCGGCTCGGTCTGGCGATTCGCCCGCCAAACGCTGAACATCATTGATGCACTTCGTTTAGCCAGGAGGTAATAGCCGTAATCTTCTCGGATTAGCCTCAATTCCTCTGTTAGACACCGAAACCCAAGAACTTGCGTGCCGGAACACCAAAGACACACTTGGCAGGATTAAGCATCATCTTGTAAACTCGCAAGTTGTCAAAGGTTTCCTTCAAATCATCCACCAGCGTCTCCTTCTTCCTTGACTTTACTACAATATCATCCACATAGGCATGCACATTGCGGCCAATCTGTTTATGCAGGCAATTCTGTACACACCATTGATAGGTGGCTTGGGCACTCTTGAGCCCGAAGGGCATAGATACATAGCAGAAGGCTCCAAAGGGAGTAATAAACGCTGTCTTCTCCTGGTCCTTAACCGCCATTTTGATCTGATGATATCCAGAGTATGCATCCAAAAAACTCAAACGCTCACAACCCGCCGTGGCATCAATGATCTGGTCAATGCGGGGGAGGGCAAAAGGATCCGCTGGACAAGCCCTGTTAAGATCCGTGTAATCCACACACATACGCCAAGTGCCGTTTTTCTTAAGAACCAGCACCGGATTAGCAAGCCACTCTGGATGGAACTCCTCAATGATAAAACCAGCTGCTAAAAGCCTAGCCACTTCCTCTCCAATGGCTTTGCGCCTTTCTTCGTTAAACCGGCGGAGGAATTGTTTCACCGGTTTATACTTAGGATCCACATTAAGAGTGTGCTCAGCGAGTTCCCTCGGTACACCTGGCATGTCGGACGGTTTCCATGCAAAAATGTCCCGATTCTCACGGATGAACTTCGATGAGCGCTTTCCTATTTGGGATCCAGTTGGCACCGACAATGAACTGCTTGGACGAATCACCGACACGAAGTCAACAAGCTTGGTCTCACTGCCGATTTGAACTTCAGATCCGAATCATGCTCTGTAGTTGGCTTCTTCAAAGGGGTCATATCCGCCGGATCAACATTGTCCTTATAGTACTTCAACTCCTCCGTGGCACAGACCAACTCTGCATAAGCCGCATCACCTTCCTCACATTCCAAAGCGACCCTACGGCTCCCATGAACCGTTATTGTCCCCTTGTAACCCGGCATCTTGAGCTGCAAGTAGATATAACAAGGCCGCGCCATGAACTTGGCATAAGCCGGCCGCCCAAACAAGGCGTGATACGGGCTCCGGATCTTCACCACCTCAAAGGTTAGTTTTTCCGACCGGGAATAGTGCTCGTCCCCAAAAGCCACATCCAGGGCTATCTTACCAACATGATATGCAGATTTGCCAGGCACCGCCCCATGGAACACCGTATTAGACGGTCTGAGATCCTTGTCTGTTAGACCCATGCGACGGAACGTCTCATAGTATAGTATGTTAATACTGCTCCCTCCATCCATGAGTACCTTGGTGAATTTATAACCCCCCACCTGAGGGTCTACCACTAATGCTAGCTGGCCCGGATTATCAACCTGGGGCGGGTGATCCTCTCTGCTCCATACGATAGGCTGCTCTAACCAGCGTAAATAACGTGGTAAGGTCGGTTCAACAGAGTTCACCGCTCGCTTCTGGAGTTTTTGGTCGCGTTTATCCAAGCAAGTTGTGAAAACATGATATTGCCCATTGTTCAACTGTTTTGGCTGGCTCTGATAACCCGACTGCTGCCGCTGCTGCTGGCCATTCTGATTATTCTGGTTGTTGTGACCGCCCTGATTGAGACCTGAACCGGAAGCTCCATCGTGACCCGGCCCATGGAAACCGGATCGTGAACCGCCACCTGACCCGTGGTCATACCGGAAGGCATTGGAGTTTTTAAACTCCTGCATAATATAACAATCCTTCCAAAGGTGGTTAGCTGGCGCCTCCTTCGTCTCGTGCTTTGGGCAAGGCTGATTCAACAAATAATTCAAACGGTTTGCGTTAGGATTGGGAGCCCCATTACGGTTTGCCGCTTTACGTCTGCGCCACTGCCCTCTGTCTTGTGCATTAGTGTTGGCCACAAAGTCCATGCTGCCATCCGCCTTGCGCTTGCCTCCGTTTCCATGACCCGCTGATTTGTACTGTTGCCCCTTGGAGTTGCTATTCTTCTTTCCCTTCCCTGCTTCATCATCATCAGTCTCGGGATCCTCGGTACTGTCTGAATCAGCATACTTCACTAAAGCGGCCATGAGAGTTCCCATGTCATTACAAAAACGCTTCATGCGTCCCAATTTCAATTTTAAAGGCTTAAACCGGCAGTTGCCTTCCAGGGTTAAGATCGCAGAGTCAGCATTGATCCTGTCAGATGAGTGCAAAACTTCCGAAACGCGGCGCACCCAATGGGTCGTTGATTCTCCGTCCTTGTAACGCCCTCGATGCGGCTATATCTCCCACGTGTCGAAGCACGACTTAGAGGCATAACCGCATTGAAAGCAATGTCGCAAGTGAGGTAATCTTCGCACAATCCCATGTAATACATAAGGGAAAAGAGATACATAGTTGGCTTACAGTCGCCACTTCACACAATACATAAATAAACATCCATCATACAGTTTACAATCAAGGTCTGACTACGGAACCAAAATAAAAGAAGACTACCCCAAATGCAACACAGATCCCCGATCGCCCCAACTGGGCTCCGCTACTGATCGTCTGGAAAAGAAACATAGTAATGACCAAGGGCCTCATCAAATTCCCACTTCAGCTCAGTTCCGCCATCTGCGCTGGTGTCATCGGTACCTGCATCTGTTTTGGTAGAATCTGTGAGCCATGGGGACTCAGCAATCTCACACCCGCGAGATAAAGACTATTTAAGCTTAAGGGAAGTCTGGTGTAATGAGGTGGAGCTGCAGCAAGCGACTAGCATATATGGTGGCTACGATCGCAAAAGAGAGTGAGAAGAGAACCAAGGCACGGTCGTGAAGCTAGAAGCGATCAAGAAGTGATCCTAAACTACATACGTCAAACATAACTCCAACACCGTTTTCACTTCCCGAACTCCGCCGAGAAGAGACCATCACGGTTACATACACGGTTGATGTATTTTAATTAAGGTCAACTTCGGGTTTTCTACAACCGGACATTAACAAATTCCCATCTGCCTCATAACCGCGGGCACGGCTTTCAAAAGATAAAATCCTTCAGGGGTGTCCCAACATAGCCCATAACAAGCTCTCGCGATCAACGAAGGAATAGACACTTCACCCGAGAAACTCCGATCAGACTCGGTATCCCGGTACATCAAGACATTTCGACAATGGTAAAACAAGACCAGCAAGACCACCCGACTGTGCCGACAAATCCCGATAGGAGCTGCACATATCTCGTTCTCAGGGCACAACGGATGAGCAATCCGTACAACTAAAACCAGACTTCAAGTTTCCATGAGGGGGCAAAGGGTTTCTAGTTTGGACCAACACTCGAGGAGCATTGGCCCGGGGTTTAAATAAAGATGACCCTTGGGCTCGCGAAACCCAAGGGAAAAAGGCTTAGGTGGCAAATGGTAAAACCAAGGTTGGGCCTTCTTTGGAAGAGTTTTATTCAAAGCGAACTGTCAAGGGGTCCCATAAATCACCCGACCACGTAAGGAACATAAAATCAAGGAACATAACACCGTATGGCGGAAACTAGGGTGGCAAGAGTGGAACAAAACACCGGGCATAAGGCCGAGTCTTCCACCCTTTACCAAGTATATAGATGCATTAATTAAAACAATAGATATTGTGATATCCCAAAGTATCCGTGTTCCAACAAGGAACAAACTTCATCTTCACCTGCAACTATCAACGCTATAAGAGGGGCTGAGCAAAGCGGTAACATAGCCAATCAACGGTTTGCTAGGACATGGATGGTTAGAGGTTTGACATGGCAATATGGGTGGCATGATATAGCAAGTGGTAGGTATCGCAGCATAGGCATAGCAAAAGAGCGAGCATCTAGCAAGCAAATATAGAAGTGATTTCGAAGGTATGGTCATCTTGCCTGCAAGGTTCTCAGAGTTGTCGAAGGCTTGATCCTCGTAGGCGTTTTCAACAGGTTCCTCGTTCATGTACTCGTCTCCCGGCTCTACCCAAAGCAAGAACACAAGCAACGGAACCACAATCAAACAAGGAACAATGCACAAGCAATATGATGCAATACATGACATGCTATGCGAGATGTGATATGCAATGCATATGTGTGCTCCGGAAGGAAAATGATGAACCGGGCATCAACTTGACAAACCAAGTATGCCGCTGGAAAGATGGGATGATTTCGGTTGAAATCGATATAAAGATCACCGGAATGGGATGCACGGTTTGCAAATGGCAAGCAAAACAATAATGGCACAAATCTGCGTTTAACAGCACGATGCTACTTAGCATGCAACAAGAAACTATGCTACAGCACCCCAACATAAAAACAAAGCATATGGCAGCGATCTACAGGAGATGCTTAACAAAAGAGGAACACTGAGCTACGGCTAAATCACATCATAACATTTTCAAACAAGCATGGTGAAAGTGCAAAAATATCAGGTTCACAGACTTGGTGAAAATACTAGTATGCCAGAATTTAACATCAGGAAGGCATGTTTAGGGCAAGCAAACAGCATGCTACATGAACTTATAATAGCAAAACAAGACATGCCATGAATCTACTCAAGGCATAGATCAATAGTCCCTTACTGACCATAAGCCAAAAAGGACTAGAGGACATGATGGCACCCATGTAAACATAGCAAGTTTTATTACAGATCTCAGACTTAGCACAAAACTGGGCATAGCAAAAACAGATATCAAGTAGGCATGTTCGTGAGCTCGATGCACTCACTACAGAGCATCTCATGATAAACTAAGTACACACCCATCAAGAAGACATGGCATAGAAGCTATACATGGCGAGAACAACATCATAGCATACACGGATTAACTACAACAACCTTGTGAAAATTGAATCTCATGCAAACAATCTACCAGGAAACATTTTGAAGCAAAAGTAGAGCATGAAAATGACATGCTAGACTACTCCATAAATGCCAACAAAGGCATGTATGGATAGAACACATCCATATGTTCAAGACACCCTTAATGATCATGCTCAAAAAGGGCATAGATCTCACTGTAACAACATGAACATATGGCATAAAAATAACAGCAGGACAAGACTTGGTGAAAACACTAAGTTCCTGAAATCAGCAACATTAACATCCCTATTTGCATGCTTGTGCTAGTCACCACATAGATCACAAAAATACATGGCATACACCCCTGGAAAGATGGCATGGCATGGATCAACACACATGTAGGACTCAAGTTCATAGGGTGCACACATTAATCATGGCAAAAATGACAAAAGTGCAAGTTCTGTTAAGAAACAGAAACTAATATCACATAGCTCTCTTCCAACAGCATTTCGGGAATCCAAATGAGATCAAATGAAAATGGTGCAATGAGATGAAATGATGTACTCTTCGAGGCGAACAATTTGATATGCTACACGCCCGAAACGGAGCCACGGGTTCAAAGATGTGATGCAATGAAAATGCCACAAAATATTACAGAATATGACTTAGTGGATTCGGGATCGGGGAAAAAGTCAACCGTTAGGGTTTCTGGATCTGGATCCAGATCGGATCGGGGTCGCCGGAGTGCTTGAGGACGGTGGCGGAGCTCGCCAGAGTTGGGGTCGGGCCGAGGAGGCCGGCGCGGCGGACCGCGGGCGGCGCATGGCAGGCGGGCTCGTGCCAGGCGGCGGCGGCGGGCGGCAGGCAGATGGGATGGCGGCGCGGACGGCTCTGAGGCGGCGGCGAAGCGGCCGGAGGCGAAGCGTGTGTGGCGTGCAGCCGTGGCGGCGGCGCGCGGACAAAGGATCGGCGGAGAAGGGCGGCGGCGCTGGCGACGCGCTGGGGCCTCCAGCGGGCTGGCGGGCGGTGGCGGTGGCGCGCCAAAGCGCCATGTGGCGTGCTCCGATTCGCCCGGCGCGGCGACAGACGCGTCCGTCCGATCCGGGCGTGTCCGTGGCGCGAGAGAGGGATTTTAGGGTTTGCCGTGAATTGAGGAGGATCTATATATAGGCATAGAGGGAGCTAGGAGAGTCCAAATGGGGTGCGGTTTTCGCCCACACGATCATGATCGAATGGCCGAGAGCATGGAGGTGACTTAGATGGGTTATTGGGATGTTTTGGAGGGTTGTTGGGCTGCAACTTAAAAGAGGCCTTTGCGAGAGTGCGGTTAACCGTTGGAGTACCAAACGAACTCCAAATGACCTGAAACTTGACAGGTGGTCTACCGGTGCTATACCAGGGCCACTTGGCAAGGCTCGGTCCATTCCGAGAATGTTCAACACCCGCACACGGAAAAATGTAAAAGGGGACGCCGGGGAACATAGGAGTGCCGGATTGCAAAACGGACAACGGGGAAAATGCTCGGATGCATGAGACGAACACGCATGCGAATGAGATGCACATGATGACATGATATGAGATGCATGACATGGACAAAATGCAAAATGAAAACAAGACCCAACCACGGAGGGAATATCATAGCACATATCCGAAAATGGCAAAAGTTGGAGTTACAAATATGGAAAGATACATCCGGGGTGTTACAACACTCCACCACTACAAGAGGATCTCGTCCCGAGATCTAGGACTGAAAGAACTCCGGATATTCGGAACGGACATGATCCTCGCGCTCCCAGGTGGCTTCTCGGTTGGAATGGTGTGACCATTTCACTTTTAGGAATTTGATTGACTTGTTGCGAGTCTTGCGCTCGGTTTCTTCAAGAATAGCAACGGGGTGCTCATGATAAGAGAGATCTTCTTGGAGGTCAATCTCTTCAAAGTTGATGGTGCGCTCAGGAATCTTGAAGCACTTGCGAAGCTGTGACACGTGAAACACGTCGTGCACGTTTGCAAAGTTGGATGGAAGCTCAAGTTGATAGGCGAGATTGCCTCTTTTGCCAATGATCTTGAAAGGACCCACGTATCTAGGGCCAAGCTTCCCTTTGATACCGAAACGACGAGTGCCTTTCATTGGAGAGACGCGAAGGTAGACATGGTCTCCGATTTCAAAAGCCACATCACGGTGCTTTTCATCATAATAGCCCTTACGCGCGATTATGCGGCTTTGAGATTCTCACGAATGACTTTGCACATTTCTTGACTTCGTGATCAAGTCGTTGCCAAGAAGTTGGCGTTCACCTCTCGGACCAATTGAGAGAGTACGGCACTTTACGCCATAGAGAATTTCGAATGGGGCCTTGCCCAACTCGCTTGGAAGCTGTTGTTGTATGAGAACTTCGGCATATGGAAGACAATCTTCCCACTTCATGCCAAAGGAAATGACACAAGCCCTGAGCATATCTTCAAGGATTTGATTGACTCGCTCGACTTGGCCACTAGTTTGGGGATGGAAAGCTGTGCTGAAACGAATGTTGGTGCCCATGGCCTTCTGAAAAGACTCCCAGAACTTAGAAGTGAAAATGCTTCCACGGTCTGAAGAGATCAATTGTGGAATACCGTGCAAGGAGACAATTCTGGAGGTGTATAGCTCTGCCAGCTGAGCTGCTGTGATAGATTCTTTGATAGGAAGAAAATGAGCCACTTTAGTAAGCTTGTCAATGACAACGAAGATAGCATCATTTCCACGCTTGGACTTAGGAAAACCAGTCACGAAGTCCATCTCGATATGATCAAACTTCCATTCCGGAATAGCAAGAGGTTGGAGGAGACCAGCTGGTCTTTGGTGTTCTGCTTTCACCCTTCTACAGACATCACATTCATTCACGAATTGAGCAATTTCTCGCTTCATTCGAGTCCACCAATCTGTTGCTTGAGGTCATGGTACATCTTCGTACTTCCGGATGAATGGATAGGAGGGAATTGTGTGCCTCATTCATGATGACTTTTCTCGGATCGCCTTTGGGAACCTGTACGGTCCTCGAAGAAAAGAGTGTCTTTGTCATCAAGCGATAGCACTTGTATTTGAAATGCCCTTGTCAATACCACGTTTCACTTTCTTCACCATGGTATCCGGAGTTGTGCCTCACGAATTTGATCTTCCAAAGAAGGAGAGACTATGAGGTTGGCAAGAAAGCCTTGAGGAACAGCTTGAAGATTCAGCTTGTGGAAAGCTTCACAAAGATCCGGTTGGAAGGGCTTGAGAATTAAGCTGTTGCAATAAGCCTTTCTGCTCAAGGCATCTGCAATCACATTCGCCTTGCCAGGAGTATATTCAATACTTGGATTGTACTCTTGAATCATTTCGACCCATCGAGTTTGCCTGAGGTTGAGGTTTGGTTGAGTGAAGATATACTTGAGACTCTTGTGATCGGTGAAAATGTCCACTTTCCTTCCCAACAAGAGATGTCTCCATGTTATCAATGCATGGACAACTACCGCCAACTCAAGATCGTGAGTGGGGTAGTTCTTTTCGTTGGGCTTCAACTGGCGAGAGGTATAGGCCACAACTTTCTTCTCTTGCATTAACACAGCACCGAGACCTTGCAAGGAAGCATCACAGAAAACTTCAAATGGCTTGGATTCATCGGAGGAGTCAAGGCAGAGCTGTAACTAGCTTGTCTTTGAGGGTGTTGAAAGCGACATCACACTCAGGCGTCCAGACATACTTGACATGCTTCTGGAGGAGGTTGGAAATAGGCTTTGCAATCTTGGAGAAATTCTCAACGAATCTTCGACAATAGCTTGCAAGACCGAGAAAATCTATGAGCTGCTTGACATTTGAGGAGGTTCCCAATTCAGCATCAAGACACCTTCTCGGGATTAACAACGATTCCCTTGGCGGAGATGATATGACCAAGATAAAGAACTTCATCAAGCCGAACTCACATTTGGAAAACTTAGATAGAATTGATGCCCTCTGAGCTTGTCGAGCACCAATCGCAAATGTTTGGCATGATCCTGCTTGTTCTTGGAAAGACCAAAATATCATCGAGATACACCAAGACGAAATCATTGGTGTAGGGGTTGAAGATAAAGTTCATCATGCGAGAGAATGTTGGAGGAGCATTGACAAGGCGAAAGACATGACGGTATATTCATAAGAACCATAGCTTGTTCGAATCTTTGTCTTGGGAATATCTTGTTCACGAATGTGAATCGATGATAACCCATCTGAAGGTCAAGCTTGGAGAATACTTTAGCACCTTTGAGTTGCTCGAAAAGCTCATTGATGTTGGGAAGTGGATACTTGTTCTTGATTGTCTTCTTATTCAATGGACGGTGTCGGCGCAAAGTCGGTCCGTGCCATCCTTCTTCTGGACAAAAGAACTCCACATCCGCATGGAGATGAACTCGGTCTGATCAAACCACGACGCTCTTGTTCATCGAGCTGCTTCTTCAATTCTTTCAGCTCCTTGGGTCCAAGCTTGTAAGGCGCTTGCAAACGGGTTCAATGTGGGCTCAAGATCGATAACTAATTCGGTGGCGATGAGGAGGCATACCCGGAAGCTCTTACGGAAAGACATCTTGGTACTCTAAGCGATTTGGAATTTGAGAGATAGCATCAACTCGCCCTTCCCATTGAGAGAAAACAACCGAATGGTTTCATCACGAGCGGCATAGATGATAACATCCTCAGAAGGGTGTGTCAATTGAATCTGCCTGGCAGCACAATCAAGTTGAGCTTTGTGCTGAGAAAGCCAGTCCATCCCGAGAATTAGATCAATATCCGAGTCGCCAAGAACAACTGGAGAAGACAGAAATTTATAGTCGCCCATCTGGATAGAGACATCCCGAACCATGGAGCTTGCGTTCATGAATTTACCCGGAGAGACAACTGCTAATGGTCTAGGCAAATCTTGGAAAGACAACTCATGCTTAGATGCAAAAGGCTTTGAGATGAAACTAAGCGATGCACCAGTGTCAAAAAGAACTTTTGCAGGAATATCATTAACTGGAAGATTACCCATGATCACATCTGAAGAATCCTCTGCTTGAGCTGCATTCATCATGTTGACCTTTGCATACTTTGGATTATGCTTGACCACTGCATTGCTTGAAGACCTCACAGGGGGAGGAGGAGGAAGGCGCTTTTGGTTGAAGCATTTGTTCGCATAGTGACCCTTCTGCTGGCACTTGTTGCAGGTCACCTCTGAGAGCGGACGGTGATAAGGAGCATTTGACCTTGAAGCTTGAGGCTGAGACTTGTTATGGTAGCTTGGGTTGGGTGGGTGGGAAGATCCACGACCACCTGAGTTCTTCTGGCGATAAAATTTGGCGAAACGGAGGAGGAGGAAGGTAGAACTTTTGCTGCTTAGCTGCGCCTTGAGAGGAAGAAGAAGACTGAGCTGCATCCTGATTCTCTTCTTAGAAGCCTCACACTTGAGCTGAGCACCTTCTTGCTTGAGGGCCATATTGTAGAATTGATCAAACTGAGTAGGCTCACCAAGAACGAGAGCTAACTGCAGATCCTCTCTAAGGCCACCTCTGAACTGATAGATCATACTTTTCTCATCAGGAAGGTCTTGTTTAGCGAAGCGAGCAAGTTTCTGAAACTGTATGTTGTATTTGTACACTGACATGTTTCCTTGCTTGAGATTGCGGAACTCCTCACGCTTGCTCTCAACAACACCGTAGGAATGTGGTGAGCTTTGAAGTCCCGATGCAAATCAGTCCAAGTAATCACTCGACCACCTCTGGAATCCTTGTATTGCTTTGGAACCAATCAGCTGCTGATCCTTGAGCTGAAAAGACGCGAACTTGACGTAGTCCTCAGGTCTGACATTGCTGCATTCGAAATGCTTGTTGATATCCACGAGCCAATCGTCGGCGTCTGTGGCCTCGGCACAGTACCTGAAAGACTTTGGCTGATTTGCGAGGAATTGGTTGAGGGTAGGGAACTGAGGCTGATGATTGAAGTGCCCTTGACCTTGATTCCCTTGGCTGCCTTGGCTTTGGTTACGCTCTTGCATCAGCTGAATCAACAACTGAGCGTTGGCGTTTGTGGTTGCCATCAAAGTTTGCCATGCCTCCGGAGGCGGAGGTGGAGGTGGAGGGTTCGCCTGACTCCCATCACTGCGTTCCGGATTCTGACGCGTTGGTGGAGCCATCCTGAAGAGGGTGACATTCGTTAGCATCTTGATTGACAGATAGACAAGTTGAATCAATGGATAGAAATTGCAACATATAGTCTTGACAATAAACATTCGAACAAGGATGAACAAATGAATTCCAAAGTAAACATCACGTCCATTAAGGTGAGAAGCCACTTGATAAGAGATTGATGATTGAAAATAAAAACAAGGTATGAATGGAACAAATAAGTGGTAAGGATTACCCAATCACAAACCAAATATCTGCGGAAGAAATGCTAGAGCTACTTGAATCCCACCTATAAACTCCGAAACTTTCGGTTATGCAATCGGTGTTGGGGATACAGGAAGCAATATATCTCACCCAAACTAACAATCCCTACATCCATTGTATCCATCCGTCAACACATAACCAAGAAACCTTCGAAATCGTGTACCTCAACCTTGAAAAGCATCCGTTATGCGAGTCATGGCAATACTCCGTACTCACCTCGATCTTTGGGTTAGTGGGGTTATCTCACCAACGAACTGCATAAAAGAGATTTTCGATGTCGGTATAAAACTCGGTATTCGAGAACTGCAACGATAAAATTATGACGACAACACCTCGAGCTCAACTCCCCGGACACTTCCGCATAATCGAAGTGTCTCGGTGAAGGTCTATTCTTCGTTGATCGCGAGAGCTTGTTATGGGCTAAGTTGGGACACCCTGCAGGTTTTATCTTTCAAAGCCGTGCCCGCGGTTATGAGGCAGATGGGAATTTGTTAATGTCGGTTGTAGAAAACCGAAGTTGACCTTAATTAAAATACATCAACCGTGTATGTAACCGTGATGGTCTCTTCTCGTGGAGTCAGGAAGTGAACACGTGTTGGAGTTATGTTTGGCGTAAGTAGTTTAGGATCACTTCTTGATCGCTTCTAGCTTCACGACCGTGCCTTGCTTCTCTTCTCGCTCTCTTTTGCGATCGTAGCCACCATATATGCTAGTCGCTTCTGCAGCTCCACCTCATTACACCGACTTCCCTTAAGCTTAAATAGTCTTGATCTCGCGGTGTGAGATTCTTTGAGTCCCGTGGCTCACAGATTCTACCAAAATAGATGCAGTACCGATGACACGGTCAGTATGGCGAACCGAGCTGAAGTGGGAATTTGATGAGGCCCTTGGTCGTTACTATGTTTCTTTTCCGCACGATCGATGGCGGAGCCCAGTTGGGGCGATCGGGGATCTGTGTTGCATTTGGGGTAGTCTTCTTTTATTTTGGTTCCGTAGTCGGACCTTGATTGTAAACTGTATGATGGATGTTTATTTATGTATTGTGTGAAGTGGCAACTGTAAGCCAACTATGTATCTCTTTTCCCTTATGTATTACATGGGATTGTGCGAAGATTACCTCACTTGCGACATTGCTTTCAATGCGGTTATGCCTCTAAGTCGTGCTTCGACACGTGGGAGATATAGCCGCATCGAGGGCGTTACAAGTTGGTATCAGAGCCAGGTTGGACCAACACTCAGAGGAGCATTGGCCCGGGGGTTTAAATAAAGATGACCATGGGGCTCGCGAAAACCCAAGGGAAAAAGGCTTAGGTGGCAAATGGTAAAACCAAGGTTGGGCCTTGCTGGAAGAGTTTTATTCAAAGGGAACTGTCAAGGGGGTCCCATAAATCACCCGACCGCGTAAGGAACGCAAAATCAAGGAACATAACACCGGTATGACGGAAACTAGGGTGGCAAGAGTGGAACAAAATACCGGGCATAAGGCCGAATCTTCCACCCTTTACCAAGTATATAGATGCATTAATTAAAACAATAGATATTGTGATATCCCAAAGTATCCGTGTTCCAACAAGGAACAAACTTCATCTTCACCTACAACTATCAACGCTATAAGAGGGGCTGAGCAAAGCGGTAACATAGCCAATCAACAGTTTGCTAGGACATGGATGGTTAGAGGTTTGACATGGCAATATGGGTGGCATGATATAGCAAGTGGTAGGTATCGCAGCATAGGCATAGCAAAAGAGCGAGCATCTAGCAAGCAAAGATAGAAGTGATTTCGAAGGTATGGTCATCTTGCCTGCAAGGTTCTCAGAGTTGTCGAAGGCTTGATTCTCGTAGGCATTCTCAACAGGTTCCTCGTTCACGTACTCGTCTCCCGGCTCTACCCAAAGCAAGAACACAAGCAACGAAACCACAATCAAACAAGGAACAATGCACAAGCAATATGATGCAATACATGACATGCTATGCGAGATGTGATATGCAATGCATATGTGTGCTCCGGAAGGAAAATGATGAACCGGGCATCAACTTGGCAAACCAAGTATGCCGCTGGAAAGATGGGTTGATTTCAGTTGAAATCGATATAAAGATCACCGGAATAGGATGCACGGTTTGCAAATGGCAAGCAAGACAATAATGGCACAAATCTGCGTTTAACAGCATGATGCTACTTAGCATGCAACAAGAAACTATGCTCTGACACCCCAACATAAAAACAAAGCATATGGCAGCGATCTACGGAGATGCTTAACAAAATAGGAACACTGAGCTACGGCTAAATCACATCATAACATGTTCAAACAAGCATGGTGAAAGTGCAAAAATATCAGGTTCACAGACTTGGTGAAAATACTAGTATGCCAGAATTTAACATCAGGAAGGCATGTTTAGGGCAAGCAAACAGCATGCTACAGGAACTTATAATAGCAAAACAAGACATGACATGAATCTACTCAAGGCATAGATCAATAGTCCCTTACTGACCATAAGCCAAAAAGGACTAGAGGAACATGATGGCACCCATGTAAACATAGCAAGTTTTATTACAGATCTCAGACTTAGCACAAAACTGGGCATAGCAAAAACAGATATCAAGTAGGCATGTTCGTGAGCTCGATGCACTCACTACAGAGCATCTCATGATAAACTAAGCACACACCCATCAAGAAGACATGGCATAGAAGCTATACATGGCGAGAACAACATCATAGCATACACGGATCAACTACAACAACCTTGTGAAAATTGAATCTCATGCAAACAATCTGCCAGGAAACATTTTGAAGCAAAAGTAGAGCATGAAAATGACATGCTAGACTACTCCATAAATGCCAACAAAGGCATGTATGGATAGAACACATCCATATGTTCAAGACACCCTTACTGATCATGCTCAAAAAGGGCATAGATCTCACTGTAACAACATGAACATATGGCATAAAAATAACAGCAGGACAAGACTTGGTGAAAACACTAAGTTCCTGAAATCAGCAACATTAACATCCCTATTTGCATGCTTGTGCTAGTCACCACATAGATCACAAAAATACATGGCATACACCCCTGGAAAGATGGCATGGCATAGATCAACACACATGTAGGACTCAAGTTCATAGGGTGCACACATTCATGGCAAAAATGACAAAAGTGCAAGTTCTGTTAAGAAACAGAAACTAACATCACATAGCCCTCTTCCAACAGCATTTCGGGCATGAAGATGAGCTCAAATGAAAATGGTTAAATGAGATGAAATGATTACTCTTCGAGGCGAACAATTTGATATGCTACACGCCCAAAACGGAGCCACGGGTGCAAAGATGTGATGCAATGAAAATGCCACAAAATATTACAGAATATGACTTAGTGGATTCGGGATCGGGGAAAAAGTCAACCATTAGGGTTTCTGGATCTGGATCCAGATCAGATCGGGGTCGCCGGAGTGCTTGAGGACGGTGGCCGGAGCTCGCCGGAGTTGGGGTCGGGCCGGAGGAGGCGGCGCGGCAGCCACGTGGGCGCAGGCGGGCGGGGCCGGGCGATCGAGGCGGCGGGCGGGCGGCCAGGCGGAGATGGGCGGCGCGGCGGACGGCTCGAGGCGGCGGCGAAGCGGCGGCGCGGAGACCGCGGATCGGGCGGAGAAGGGCGGCGGCGCGGGCGACGGGTCATGGGGCCTGGCTGGCTGGCGGGCGCGCGTGGCGGTGCAGCCAAAGCGCCACGTGGCGCTCCGATCGCTTGGCCGGCGGGCGATCCGGTCCGATCCGGACGTGTCCGGCGGCGCGGAGAGGGGGATTTTTAGGGTTTGCCCGTGAATTCGGGGGAGGGATCTATATATAGGCATAGAGGGAGCTAGGAGAGTCCAAATGGGGTGCGGTTTTCGCCCACACGATCGTGATCAAACGACCGAGAGCATGGAGGTGACTTAGATGGGTTGTTGGGCTGTTTTGGAGGGTTGTTGGGCTGCCACTTAAAAGAGGCCTTTGCGAGAGTGCGGTTAACCGTTGGAGTACTAAACGAACTCCAAATGACCCGAAACTTGACAGATGGTCTACCGGTGCTATACCAGGGCCACTTGGCAAGGCTCGGTCCATTCCGAGAATGTTCAACACCCGCACACGTAAAAATGTAAAAGGGGACGCCGAGGAACATAGGAGTGCCAGATTGTAAAACGGACAACGGGGAAAATGCTCGGATGCATGAGACGAACACGTATGCGAATGAGATGCACATGATGACATGATATGAGATGCATGACATGGACAAAATGCAAAGCGAAAACAAGACCCAACCGCGGAGGGAATATCATAGCACATATCCGAAAATGGGAAAAGTTGGAGTTACAAATATGGAAAGATACATCCGGGGTGTTACAGTCCTCCTGGACACAAGCCGCCGGGTCTACTATAGACTTGGGCTGCTTACATGTATCCTTGAAATTCTGGATAAACCGGGCCCGCAACTGGGCCCATGAGCTGATAGAATTGGGCGGCAGGCTCTTCAACCAAGTACGAGCCGTGCCTTCAAGCATCATGGTGAAGTATTTTGCACACGCGGTCTCATCCACATCTAGCATCTCCGTGGCCATCTCATAACTTTCTACCCACGCTTCGGGAGATAAATCAGCGGTGTAATTCGGCACCTTGCGGACCCTTGAAATCTTTGGGCAGGGGCACATTGCGTGGCGGAATTAAACAAGGCACTCCCAAAGCGGATCGACCCAGTCCGGCGGAGGTGGTAGGGCGAACGGTGTAAGTTGACCCACATCATTACGTGCTGCTAACTCGGCCTCCTTCGCGTGCGGGCCGGTCCACCACATCCTGAGCATCGCGAACACCACCTGCCGGGTTATTGCCACGGGCCGCTTCACGGCCTCGCGCATTGCTCGATATGGCCGGTTCATCCATGCACCTGCTATAGCTCCGGCTTGGACGGGGCGTAGAGTGAATCCGATCACGGCTGTACGAATATGCTTCCTGCTGAATCAGCGCGGTCCGGAGAAGCTCCTTAACCCGGCGCGCCTCTATAAACTGCGGAGAGTCCCCTTCGATCGATAGCCTCTAATCGGGCGGCTGCAACAAGGTTGTCCATAGGATTAGAATAATGACCGGGCGTCTGGACCGGCGGAGGAACCACAATGTTCTGTTGAGGAGGTTCCATCGGTGAGGTTGGACCGTCGCCCTCGGTCCCGGTGCCTCAATCTGGTTTGTCTCTAGGTATGCTGCGGCGGATTCTCGGGTCCAGCTCTGGAGTGTGAAAGAGGTTTGAGGTCAAACCCTAACGGCGGTGTGATCGTGCTTCCGCTTCAAAACCTCCTGTGATGCGTTACGGTCAAGCATGAGTTTATAGGCACAGGCATCCAAAGCAGCCCGCCTGCAGCCATCTGTCTTTTTCTGCTGCGGATCCGCTTTGGCTTGCACGATCTGCTCTCTCACCTTTGCAATCTCGCATCATGGGCCTCTGAACACGCGGATTGGCCTCGCCATAAGCGCGCTAGTGCATCAAACAGATCAGATAGAACTTGAACCGGCGGGTGCACAAGGCCTCCTGCCCCTGCTGCCGCTGCCGCTGCTGATCCGGAGAGCATCGCTGCGGCGGTCGAAGAGTGATTCGCCGCCTGGGTGCCGGCCATGAATATTCCAACCCGGTTGACCTGGCTCGGGAGGTCCGGAATACTATCGCCATCGGAACAGCCCCTAACCAGGTCATCTTGCAACCGGTGTAGTGATTCGGTCTCTTCGATTGAGGACTCGCCGCCGGAATAAACGACGGTCTCGCTACCGTGTTCTGACTCGTCCTCACGCTCTCCTCCGTGGATGACTCCAATGAAGGCACGCTTCACAGCCGGTTTAGCCTGGGTAGATATCGCACGCTGAGCCGTCTCGACGGGGTCGGTGCAGATGTCCGGCTCAGGCCCAGGCTCACCGATCTTGCCGATGAAAACGTGTATGCTACCAAAGGGGACCCGGTACCCGTACTCGATCGAATTGGCCTCGGGACCCCATCCTGCGTCATCGATGTAGATCCTGCCACGACGACTCTTGGTCATCCGGCCCACAACATAGCCTTCGAGTCCCTTGAGCTTGCCCTCCGAGATCGTCAAACCATCGTGGCGATAGCCCCACGGTGGGCGCCAAGCGTCGTGGATTTGTCACGCAGATGTCTGGTGAAAGGACTTAGTCGTGGAGCCATCGCTACGGGTTTACTTGAAGGGGTTAAAGCGGACACAAAGACACGAGGGTTTATACTAGTTCGCCCTTCGATGAAGGTAAAAGCCTACGTCTAGTTGTGATGGAATTGATATGGTCTCGATGGCTAGGAGCAAACAAGCTTTGCCTAGGCTCGAGTTGTGGTTGTCGTCTTTGAACCGCCACCGGTCGCCCCTTATATACAGTGGCGCCTGTCGGTCCATAGAGTCCCAACCGTTCATACTCGTATCCGGTTGGTATCTCTCTATTCTAACTTACAATACAAGTTATACATCATGCGGTTTACGGCCACTGTGTTCTAAACCGACTATAGGCCTTGGGCCTTCATCCGCTATACCACTAATGAAGTTAACCCGGCCCAAGTAGGCGGTTCACGCCTAGTGGTAATATCCAACAGCGTTTCTGTTCTTGCGCTCCATGATGCCATTCTGCTGAGGTGTGTAAGGAGCAGAAAACTCATGAGTGATGCCTAAGGTGTCAAGATAGAGGTCGAGGCATGTGTTCTTGAATTTTGTGCCGTTGTCACTCCTAATGTGCTTGATCTTGACGCCATAGTTGTCCATGGCGCGGTTGGCGAAGCGTCTGAAGACATCCTGCACTTCAGTCTTGAAGAGAATTATGTGCACCCAAGTGTATCTTGAATAATCATCAACAATAACGAAACCATAGAGACAAGCAGTGGCAGTGAGAGTAGAGTAGTGAGTGGGACCAAACAAGTCCATGTGGAGCAACTCAAAAGGTCGAGATGTCGTCATGATTGTCTTCGAGGGATGCTTGGCCCTTGTCATCTTCCTAGCTTCACAAGCACCACATATATGGTCTTTCTTGAACTTGACGTCTTCGATGCCTATGACGTGCTTCTTCTTGGCGAGAGTGTGTAGGTTCCTCATGCCAGCATGCCCTAGCCTCCGATGCCAGAGCCAGCACTCTGAAGACTTGGCTAGAAGACATACGGCCATCTGTGGTCCTGTTGAGAAATCTACCATGTACAGATCTTCTATCATGTACCCTTTGAAGACTAGAGACTTGTCAGAGTCCGTTAGTACAAGGCAACGATATTTTCCGAACAGCACAATCATGTTTAAGTCACAAAGCATTGAGACAGACATTAAGTTGAAACCAAGGGATTCAACAAGAATCACTTTATCCATGTGCTGATCCCTTGAGATTGCAACTCTACCTAGTCCCAATACCTTGCTTTTACCAGTATCTGCGAATGTGATGTGACTTTTATCACATGGACATAAGGTTGAGCCTATGAGAAGACTTCGATCACCAGTCATGTGATTAGTGCATCCACTGTCCATAATCCATTCTGAAGCACGAGGTGTCGTACCCTACAATGCAGTTAGGAGGATAGGCTTCACAAAGAGTGTTGTGAAGCATAAACATTTGACGCACAAGAGGATTATGAAAGCTTAGATCAAGGTTAGAACTGATGGTATGACTGGCAAGCGATTCACAGTAAGACCATTTTATCATGCGTCCCTTAATGTGTTTTAGGTCCCCAGCAATAGCATCGGACACCTTTGATTCCAGGCTGGAGACCTTTCTCTGCAAAAGAAGGTTAATTCTTCTTAACCACCCACATCTTCAGGGGTGGCTTAGAAGCAATGAGTCTAAGTGCAGCATCTGAGAATTTTGGCTTTGGAGCCCTAGCATATAGCCTTGCAGGAGAAGAGCAATACTCATATGAATAAGCAAAAAAGTTCTTAGTTCTATGAACATAGCGGTTTGAAGACACACGCTCATATTCATAAGTCTGAGTATGGTTTCCCTGCAAAACATTGGCGTAGGGTGACTCAGACGAGTCCTGTATCCGTATGAAGCCTTTGGGCCATACGAAGCCATAGGTCTGGGGTTTGTCTTCTTCCTTGTTGGTGTCATGATGACATTCACAGGAAGATCCTCAATACACTGTTTAGGTACCCAGATCTTCTTCATAGGTGGTCCATTCCTGCAGTTAGTACCAATATACCTGGCAAACACTTCACAATTCTGATCCTTAAACAATTTATAGTTTGCATCAAAGGATTCATCAATGACAATAGGGTTAGTGCAAGTGAAGCCAGATAAGGTGGATGGATCTACTGAAGGTTCCTTTGCAGCACCCCATGTGGTTTTGGGGTACTGCTCAGGCTTCCAGTACGACCCATCAACATTCATTTTCCTCTTGAACCAATACCCTCTTTTCTAGGGTTTCGGTTCAGAATCTGCTTTTTGAGGATATCACATAGTGTCTGATGCCCCTTGAGGCTTTTGTACATCCCTGTCATGTACAATTCCTTCATCCTTGCATCATCAGTGATATTTGCATTGTCCTCAGATGAGAAATTAGTGGCAGCAAAGACATATGAAGAATTTGTAGCATTAGAAGCATTTGAACTTTCAGGTGAACAATTAGTAATTTCACGTTCAATGCACTTTAGGCATGGAGGAACAAATTCTTCCCGTGTAACGCTGATTTGTTGAGCAAGTAATGAATCTCGCTCCTTCTAAAGATCTTCATAATCCACTCTTAGCTTTTCAAGATCTTGATTTCTTTGAAGACATTCAGAAGATAGTTTCTCGTGATCAGACAAGAGAGTATTATGTTGATCTTGAAGGGCGTCAAACTTGGAATGGAGTCTCTGAATACTCTCAGCCAATGCTTTTGACTGATCCATTTCTTCACCCAACATATCATCGCTCTTACTAAGCATGTTTTGAACCTTTTCCAAGGCTCTTTGTTGTTTACTGGCAAGGGAAGCAAGTTTGACATAGCTGGGGCCAAATTCATCACCTGATTCATCATCACTAGATTCAGATAGGTAGCATTCAGTTACCTTAGCACCCCCTGCCATGAGGCATGGTGAAGATGATGACGATTCAGGTGCAAAGGTCATCTCTTTGAGAGACTCCTTGTAATCCTCAAACCAAGGATCATGACGAGTATGATGACCTTCATAGACCTTAGAGAGCCGGTCCCAGATTAACCGGCGTGATTGAGGTGCATAGCGTTCTGAACGATTTGGGACGCACGAGGCGATGACATCCTTTGCCGTGAGGTTTTGTAGAGTGTACTTGCGAATGTCATCAGCCTCTGCCATCTTGCATAGATCGGTAAGACCAATCTCAGTGACGGTCCACAGTTTGCTATCCATAGCCATGAGTCACTTCTTCATCATGGCCTTCCACCGAGGATACTCATGACCGTCAAAGGTGGGGCAAGATACGTTCCTCAATCCTGCAGTCGACATAGCTGAAACTCCAGGTGGTTAAACCAAATCACACAGAACAAGGGAGTACCTTGTTCTGATACCAGTTGAAAGTGCTAGTTATCAACTAGAGGGGGGCTGAATAGGCAATTTTTATGAAAGTCTTCAAAACATGAAAGTTTCAAAGACAAACACGAAAACAGGACCTATAAACATGCAGCGAAAGATGAACTACACTAGACAAGCCATAGTCAGACAAGTATGAAGCTAAAGCATTATGACTAATAGCAGCTAGGTAGTAGGATCAGGATGGAAGATAGTATGAAGCCAATCAGTACAAGTAGTCACTCAGTGAAGTCAAACAGGCATAGCAATTAGGCAATGACTTCACAAAGGCGAACTGTAGTAAGGAGAGTAAGAGACAGAACCAGTGCGTTGTGAAGACAAGGATTTGTTCGACCAGTTCGATTCTTTGTGACAAGCTGCGTCTGTTAGGGAGGCTGAGATTGAACTCAGAAGACCGTATCTTCACCTCCCTTGAGCTAAGGACACACAGTCCTCGCCCAATCACTCTGGTAAGTCTTCAAGGTAGACTTCCAAACCATCACAGACTTCGTTCACCGGCAATCCACAATTACTCTTGGATGCTCAGAACGCGACGCCTAACCCGCCGGAAGATTCACAGTCCTCAAGTGTAACAAGTCTTTAGATCACGCGGACAGAAAGAATTTAGTGATGGCAAACACTCTTTGGGCTCTGGGTGTTTTGGGCTTTTGTCCTCACAAGGATTTCTCTCTCAAACTCTTCGGAGGTGGGTTGCTCTCAACGGCAAAAAGCCGTGCACTAACTCTGAGCAACCACCAATTTATGGTGTAGGGGGTGGCTATTTATAACCACAGGGCAACCCAACCTGATTTGTCCGAAATGACCCTGGGTCACTAAGGAACTGACACATGTCACAACGGTCAGATTTCAAACACACATGACAGCTTGACTTGGGCTACAAGTAAAGCTGACTTATCCGACTCTGGATAAGATTTTCTCTCATTGTCTTCACTCAAAGATATAGGAATTTGGTTGAGCATCACTTCAGTCACTCTGACTTTGTTCACTTGGACCCCACTTAACAGTGCGGTGGTTCCTATGACTCAACAAAGAAGAAAATAAACAATGAAACTACTAAGTCTTCGCGCTCCATAGTCTTCACTCAATGTCTTCTTCTGTCATAGTCTTCAATGTGAATATCTTCACGTACCACCATTATCTTCAATGTCTTCATACATTTTTTGGGGTCATCTCCGATAGGTAAACCGAATGAAAGAGGGAGGGACTACTACCTGTGTTATCCTGCAATTCTCACAAACACATTAGTCCCTCAACCACGTTTGTCGTCAATACTCCAAAACCAAACTAGGGGTGGCACTAGATGCACTTACAATCTCCCCCTTTTTGGTGATTGATGACAAACTGGTTGAAGTTTTCAACAGGGATAAAAATATGTGAAATTGTAGAGGATGAGGTATTGTCTTCGTAAGTAGCAAAAGGCTCCCCCTGAAGATGTGCATATAAATAATTTGCTTTTGGAATGCAAATGCACATGGGAGGTTTAACTTGTGGAGATCCTCTTCAACTTATGAAGACAATTCATCATGCATGATCTGATGTAACGAAGATAATGGCATGCATAATGAAAAATGGAAGTCTGCGAAATGATTTAAGTGCGGAAGTTATCGTCACACATGCGGAATTTATCATCGCATCACAAAATAGCAAATAAGTAGCAGACGACCATCGAGTTTAAGTGTTTCAACTCAAAGAACCAAATGTATCAAAAGCAAGAGTTGTAAACACTAGGCCAAATATAATGCAACCGCCCATATGAACCCGCTTGAAGACTATCAACTCATAGCTTCCCCCCCTTTTGTCAGTAAGGACCAAAAAGGGTTGAAGACATTGAGCTTCTACTCGTTCCTAGAAGGAGTAGGAGAAGATGCAGGGTTGGTGTCGAGGTTTGGCGGTGCAGACAAACTTGGAGCAGTGTCGATGCGTGTTGGAGGTGGCGAAGTAGCATCATCTTGATCATCGATCACACGGGCATTCACAGTTGCAGCAGAAAAGGAGAACTCTGAGTCTTCAAGAGATGGAGTGCGCCACAGAACAGCATTTCTCGGCGGAGTAGAATCGAACTTGAAATGCTCTGAGAAGCCATCGTCCTGAAGATCTTCCTCAGCACACATAAGCGTCAGCCCTTTCCATGTGCGTCGACAGGTTTTATGCACGACAAATGCATTCTTGGTTGCAAGGTTGCGAATGCGATTGACGTCAGTCATGATGCTCTGCATCTGGTGCTTGATCCAATCATGATGCCTATCCTGTTTCTGATGCAGGCCAACGAGAAGCTCTCGGTCATTGAGAACACGAGATCGCTTTCGAGGCCGTTGAGCAATTGTGCTGTTAGTGGCTTTGGTTGGGGCACGGTGAGGTGCACGCGTAGTACCAGCCAACAGATAGACTCGAGTGGCAGCCAACACACCTTCAATAGGCTGAGTGAAGCTCTGACGATCAACGTTGTGAAGATAAAGTGGCTCTTTGTCAGGCTCTAGATAGGTGGCTTCAACAGACATATCAACATCTGGCAAGAAGACAATGTGGTTGCGTGCAGATGGCTGATAGTTGAAAGCAACGTGAAGCTTGATCAGACGCATGATCCATGGAGCATAGAACTTCAAGCCAAAAATGTCAGATCCTGAAGCAGCAAGTTGGCGGATGAAGAAAACTTGTGCATTGAAGCTTTTGCTATGAAGAATATGGAAGACCAATGTCTTCATTGCAACTTCTAGCTTAGCTTTTGGAGAATGTCCTTTGATAGGCCAGAGAGTTCGCCTTATGATGTGATAGATCGTACGTGGCAGATACTCAAGGTCTTCAACAAAGAATTACGTAGGATATTCTACATCCGAAGGCAATGGCTTCATCATGCTCAGCATCTGGCTCATGTTGGGTTCGGGCTTGTGAAAGACGCTTTCCACCGCTGTAGTGTGAAGGTGACAACCAGGCTCATAGAGATCACCTGGAGTGGGAAGGCCAGTAAGATCAATAACATCAAATGCTTTGGTTTCATGATGGACATTGCCAGTCATCCACTCAAGGACCCAGGTTTTAGGATCCCTGTTGTTGTTGGGGAACGTAGCAGAAGTTCAAAATTTTCCTACGTGTCACCAAGATCTATCTATGGAGAAACCAGCAACGAGTAGAAAGAGAGTGCATCTACATACCCTTGTAGATCGCTAAGCGGAAGCGTTCAAGTGAACGGGGTTGATGGAGTCGTACTCGTCGTGATTCAAATCACCGATGATCAATTGCCGAACGCACGGCACCTCCGCGTTCAACACACGTACAGCCCGACGATGTCTCCCACGCCTTGATCCAGCAAGGAGAGAGGAGAGGTTGAGAAGACTCCATCCAGCAGCAGCACAACGGCGTGGTGGTGGTGGATGAGTGTGGCAATCCAGCAGGCTTCGCTAAGCACCACGGAGAGGAGGAGTACTTGGGAGAGAGGAGAGGCTGCAACCAAAGGCGGAGATCGAATCACGTGTATTCTGTGTGTTCTCTGGGCAGCCCTATGCCTCACTATTTATAGGGGAGAGGGGCTGCGCCCCTAGGGTTTCCCACCCCAAGGGGGCGGCCAGCCCAGATCCCATCTGGTGGCGGCCGAGGGGAGAGAGGGGCGCACCTGGGGTGGGCCTTAGGGCCCATCTGCCCTAGGGTTTGCCCCTTCCCCACTTCCCACGCCTTGGGCCTTGGTGGGGCGCCCCAGCCCACCTAGGGGCTGGTCCCTCCCACACTTGGCCCACGCAGCCTTCAGGGCAGGTGGCCCCACTTGGTGGACCCAGACCCTCCGGTGGTCCCAGACGTTACCGATAAACCCGAAACTTTTCCGGTGACCAAAACAGGACTTCCCATATATAAATCTTTACCTCCGGACCATTCCGGAACTCCTCGTGACGTCAGGATCTCATCCGGGACTCCGAACAACATTCGGTAACCACATACAAGCTTCCTTTATAACCCTAGCGTCATCGAACCTTAAGTGTGTAGACCCTACGGGTTCGGGAGACATGTAGACATGACCGAGACGTTCTCCGGTCAATAACCAACAGCGGGATCTGGATACCCATGTTGGCTCCCACATGTTCCACGATGATCTCATCGGATGAACCACGATGTCAAGGACTCAGTCGATCCGTATACAATTCCCTTTGTCTAGCGGTATTTTACTTGCCCGAGATTCGATCGTCGGTATACCGATACCTTGTTCAATCTCGTTACCGGCAAGTCTCTTTACTCGTTCCGCAACACATCATCCCATGATCAACCCCTTAATCACATTGTGCACATTATGATGATGTCCTACCGAGTGGGCCCAGAGATACCTCTCCGTTTGCGGAGTGACAAATCCCGCTCGATCCGTGTCAACCCAAAAGACACTTTCGGAGATACCTGTAGTGCACCTTTATAGTCACCCGATTCGTTGTGACGTTTGATACACCCAAAGCACTCCTACGGTATCCGGGAGTTACGATCTCATGGTCTAAGGAAGAGACACTTGACATTGGAAAAGCTCTAGCAAGCGAACTACGATCTTTGTGCTATGCTTAGGATTGGGTCTTGTCCATCACATCATTCTCCTAATGATGTGATCCGTTATCAACGACATCCAATGTCCATAGCAGAAACCATGACTATCTGTTGATCTGTGAGCTAGTCAACTAGAGGCTATCTAGGGACATATTGTGGTCTTTGTATTCACACGTGTATTACGATTTCCGGATAATACTGATTATAGCATGAATAAAGACAATTATCATGAACAAGGAAATATAATAATACTTTTATTATTGCCTCTAGGGCATATTTCCAACAGTCTCCCACTTGCACTAGAGCCAATAATCTAGTTCACATCACCATGTGATTTAACATTGACAGGTCACATCGCCATGTGATCAACATCATCAAATGAGTTCTGGGGTTTGATCAAGTTTTGCTTGTGAGAGAGGTTTTAGTCAACGGTCGAACCTTTCAGTCCGTGTGTGCTTTGCAAATTTTAGGTCACATTGTAAATCTGCTTCCACGCTCCACTTGGAGCTATTCCAAATGGTTTGCTCCACTATCGTATCCGGTTTGCTACTCGAGTCACTTTCGGATAGGTGTTAAAGCTTGCATCGACGTAACCCTTTACACGAACTCTTTATCACCTCCATAATTGAGAAACATGTCCTTATTTACTCCAAGGACAATTTTGACCGCTGTCCAATGATCCATTCTGGATCATTCTTGTACCCTATAGTGACTCATGGAAAGGCACACTTCCGGTGCGGTACACACCACAGCATTCTGTAGAGCCTATGTATAAAGCAATAGGGGACGACCTTCGTCCTTTCTCCTTCTTCTGCCGTGGTCGAGCTTTAAGTCTTAACTTCATACCTTACATCTCAGGCAAGAACTCCTTCTTTGGTGATCCATCTTGAACACCTTCAAGATCATGTCAAGGTATATGCTCATTTGAAAGTACCATTAAGCGGTTTTGATCTATCCTCATAGATCTTGATGCTTAATGCTCAAGTAACTTAAACCGGTTTTCACTTGAAAACACTTTTCAAATAAACCTATTTGCTTTCTGAGAAATTCTACATCATTTCGATCAACAATATGTCAACAACATATACTCATCGAAATTCTATAGTGCTCCCACTCACTTCTTTGGAAATACAAGTTTCTCATAAATTTGTATAAACCCAAAATCTTTGATCATCTTATCAAAGTACATATTCCAACTCCGAGATGCTTACTCCGGTCCTTATAAGGATCATTGGAGCTAGCATACCTTTTAGCATCCTTAGGATCGACAAAACTTTTCGATTGTATCACATACAACCTTTCCTTCTGGCGGTAACTCATTTTGACATCCATCGCCAGATTTCATAAATGCAGCTATTGCTAACATGATTCCGACGGACTTAAGCATCGCTACGGATGAGAAAATCTCATCGTAGTCAACTCTTTGAACTTGTGAAAAACTCTTCGCCACAAGTCGAGCTTCATAGGCGGTGACATTACCGTCCACATCCGTCTTCTTCTTAAAGATCCATTTATCTTAATGGCTTGCCGATCATCGGGCAAGTCCACCAAAGTCCATGCTTTGTTCTGATACATGGATCCTATCTCGGACTTCATGGCTTCTAACCATTTGTTGGAATTTGGGCCCACCATTGCTTCTCCATAGCTCGTGGGTTCATTGTTGTCTAGCAACATGACCTTCAAGACAGGATTCTTGTACCACTCTAAAGTAGTATGCATCCTTGTCACCCTCACGAGGTGCAGTAGTGACTTGATCCAAGTTTCATGATCACTATCATAGCTTCTACTTCAATTGGTGTAGGTGCCACAGAACAACTTCCGTGCTGCTACACACTAGTTGTAGTGACGGTTCAATAACCATATCAAGTCTCCACCATCCTCCCACTCAACTTTTGAGACAAACTTTTCCTCGAGAAAGGACCCGATTCAAGAAACAATCCCTATTGCTTTCGGATCTGAATTAGGAGGTATACCCAACTGTTTTGGGTGTCCTATGAAGATGCATTTTATCCGCTTTGGGTTCGAGCTTATCAACTGAAACTTTTTCACATAAGCGTCGCAGCCCCAAACCTTTAAGAAATGACAGCTTAGGTTTCTCTAAACCATAGTTCATACGGTGTCATCTCAGCGGAATTACGTGGTGCCCTATTTAAAGTGAATGTGGTTGTCTCTAATGCCTAACCCATAAGCGATAGTGGTAATTCGATAAGAGACTTCATAGTACGCACCATATCCAATAGGGTGCAACTATGATGTTCGGACACACCATCAAACTATGGTGTTCGGTGCGTATTAATTGTGAAACAATTTCCACAATGTCTTAATTGTGTGCCAAAGCTCGTAACTCAGATATTCATCTCTATGATCATATCATAGACATTTCATCCTCTTGTCACGATGATCTTCAACTTCACTCTGAAATTACTTGAACCATTCAATAATTCAGACTTGTGTTTCATCAAGTAAATATACTCTACATCTACTCAAATCATCGTGAAGTAAGAACATAACGATATTCCTTTGCATGCCTCGGCACTCATTGGACTGCACACATCAAAATGTGTTACTTCCAACAAGTTGCTATCTTGTTCCATCTTCTTTGAAACCGAGGCTTTTCACATCTTGCCCATGTGGTATGATTTGCATATCTCAAGTGATTCAAAATCAAGTGAGTCCAAGCGATCCATCTGCATGGAGTTTCTTCATGCATATACACCAATAGACATGGTTAGCATGTCTCAAACTTTTCAAAACTAGTGAGTCAAAGATCCATCAACATGGAGCTTCTTCATGCGTTTACACCAATATGACTTACATGGCGATTGCCACAAGTAAGTGGTACTATCATTACTATCTTATATCTTTTGGCATGAAAATGTGTATCACTACGATCGAGATTCAATAAACCATTCCTTTAGGTGCAAGACCATTGAAGGTATTATTCAAATAAATAGAGTAACCATTATTCTCCTTAAATGAATAACCGTATTGCGATAGACATAATCCAATCATGTCTATGCTCAGCATAAACACCAAATCTCGATGGTAGAGGGAGCGTGCGATGCTTGATCACATCAACCTTGGAAACACTTCCAACACATATCGTCGACTCACCTTTAGCTAGTCTCCGTTTATTCCGTAGCTTTTATTTCGAGTTACTAACACTTAGCAACCGAACCGGTATCTAATACCACAGTGCTACTAGGAGTACTAGTAAAGTACACATTAACATAATGTATATCAATATACTTCTATCGACCTTTCCAGCCTTCTCATCTACCAAGTATCTAGGGTAATTCCGCTCGATGGTTGTTCCCCTTATTACAAAAGCACTTAGTCTCGGGTTTGGGTTCAACCTTGGGTTTCTTCACTTTGGAGCAGCAACTGATTTGCCGTTTCATGAAGTATCCCTTCTTGCCCTTGCCCTTCTTTAAAACTAGTGGTTTCACCAACCATCAACAATTGATGCTCCTTCTTGATTTCTACTTTATTGTGTCAAACATCACGAATACCTCAAGGATCATCATATCTATCCCCGATATGTTATAGTTCATCACGAAGCTCTAGCAGCTTGGTGGTAATGACTTTGGAGAAACATCACTATCTCATCGGAAGATCGACTCCCACTCGATTCAAGTGATTGTTGCACTCGGACAATCTGAGTACAAGCTCAACAATTGAGCTTTTCTCCCTTAGTTTGCGAGGCTAAGAAAATCGTCGGAGGTCTCATACCTCTTGGCGTGGGCACGATCCTGAAATCTCAATTTCAGCCCTCGAAACATCTCATATGTTCATGACGTTTCAAAAACATCTTTGGTGCCTTAATTCTAAACCGTTTATCCGAACTATCACGTAGTTATCAAAGCGTGTATGTCCGATGTTATAACATCCACAAAGCGGCGTTTGGGGTTCAGCACATCGGCGGTGCATTAAGGACATAAGCTTTCTCTTGTCCGCATAATCGCTAACTTTCAACTATATTTTCTCTAGGAACATATCTAAGCAGTGGAACTAAAGCGCGAGCTTCGACATAATTTGCAAAGATCTTTTGACTATGTTCGGGATAATTAAGTTCATCTTATGAACTCCCACTCGAGATAGACATCCTCTGGTCATCTAAGTGATTACATGATCCAAGTCAACTAGGCCGTGTCCGATCATCACGTGAGACGGACTAGTCATCATCGGTGAACATCTTCATGTTGATCGTATCTACTATCGACTCATGCTCGACCTTTCGGTCTCCGTGTTCGAGGCCATGTCTCAGACATGCTAGGCTCGTCAAGTTAACCCCAAGTGTTTTTGCTGTGTAAAACTGTCTTACACCGTTGTATGTGAGCGTAAGAATCCATCACACCCGATCATCACGTGGTGCTTAGAAGCGACGAACTGTAGCAGCGGTGCACGGTCGAGGAGAACACTTCTTGAAATTTTGTAAGGATCATCTTATTTACTACCGTCGTTCTAAGTAAACAAGATGCATAAACATGATAAACATCACATGCAATCAAATAGTGACATGATATGGCCAATATCATTTTGCTCCTTTGATCTCCATCTTGAGGGCTCCATGATCATCATCGTCACCGGCATGACACCATGATCTCCATCATCATGATCTCCATCATCGTGTCTCCATGAAGTCGTCTCGCCAACTTATTACTTCTACTACTATGGCTACGGTTAGCAATAAAGTAAAGTAATTACATGGCGTTGTTCAATGACACGCAGGTCATACAATAAATAAAGACAACTCCTATGGCTCCTGCGGTTGTCATACTCATCGACATGCAAGTCGTGAATCCTATTACAACAACATGATCAATCTCATACATCACATATCATTCATCACATTCATCTTGGCCATATCACATCACATAGCATACCCTACAAAAACAAGTTAGGCGTCCTCTAATTGTTGTTTGCATGTTTTACGTGGCTGCTATGGGTTTCTAGCAAACGTTTCTTACCTCGCAAAACCACAACGTGATTTGCCAATTGCTATTACCCTTCATAAGGACCCTTTTCATCGAATCCGTTCGACTAAAGTGGGAGGCGGCACCGCTAGCCACCTTATGCACGAAGTGCATGTCAATCAGTGGAACTGTCTCACGTGAAATGCGTGTAAGGTCGGTCCGGCCGCTTCATCCCACAATACCGTCGAAACAAGATTGGACTAGTAACGGTAAGCATATTGAACAACATCAACGCCCACAACTACTTTGTGTTCTACTCGTGCAAAGAATCTACGCAATAGACCTAGCTCATGATGCCCTTTGTTGGGGAGCGTGGCGAAGTTCAAAATTTTCCTCGTGTCACCAAGATCTATCTATGGAGAAACCAGCAGCGAGTAGAAAGAGAGTGCATCTACATACCCTTGTAGATCGCTAAGCGGAAGCGTTCAAGTGAGCGGGGTTGATGGAGTCGTACTCGTCGTGATTCAAATCACCGATGATCAAGTGCGAGCATACGGCACCTCCGCGTTCAACACACGTACAGCCCGGCGATGTCTCCCACGCCTTGATCCAGCAAGGAGAGAGGAGAGGTTGAGAAGACTCCATCCAGCAGCAGCACAACGGCGTGGTGGTGGTGGATGAGTGTGGCAATCCAGCAGGCTTCGCTAAGCACCACGGGAGAGGAGGAGTACTTGGGAGAGAGGAGAGGCTGCAACCAAAGGCGGAGATCGAATCACGTGTATTCGTGTGTTCTCTGGGCAGCCCTATGCCTCACTATTTATAGGGGAGAGGGGCTGCGCCCCTTTAGGGTTTCCCACCCCAGGGGCGGCCAGCCCCTGATCCCATCTGGTGGCGGCGGAGGGGGAGAGAGGGGGGCGCACCTGGGGTGGGCCTTAGGCCCATCTGCCCTAGGGTTTGCCCCTTCCCACTTCCCACGCCTTGGGCCTTGGTGGGGCGCCCAGCCCACCTAGGGGCTGGTCCCTCCCACACTTGGCCCACGCAGCCTTCAGGGCAGGTGGCCCCACTTGGTGGACCCCGGACCCTCCGGTGGTCCCAGACGCTACCGATAAACCCCAAACTTTTCCGGTGACCAAAACAGGACTTCCCATATATAAATCTTTACCTCCGGACCATTCCGGAACTCCTCGTGACGTCCGGGATCTCATCCGGACTCAACAACATTCGGTAACCACATACAAGCTTCCTTTATAACCCTAGCGTCCATCGAACCTTAAGTGTGTAGACCCTACGGGTTCGGAGACATGTAGACATGACCGAGACGTTCTCCGGTCAATAACCAACAGCGGGATCTGGATACCCATGTTGGCTCCCACATGTTCCACGATGATCTCATCGGATGAACCACGATGTCAAGGACTCGATCGATCCGTATACAATTCCCTTTGTCTAGCGGTATTTTACTTGCGAGATTCGATCGTCGGTATACCGATACCTTGTTCAATCTCGTTACGGCAAGTCTCTTTACTCGTTCCGCAACACATCATCCGTGATCAACCCCTTAATCACATTGTGCACATTATGATGATGTCCTACCGAGTGGGCCCAGAGATACCTCTCCGTTTGCGGAGTGACAAATCCATCTCGATCCGTGTCAACCCAAAAGACACTTTCGGAGATACCAGTAGTGCACCTTTATAGTCACCCGATTCGTTGTGACGTTTGATACACCCAAAGCACTCCTACGGTATCCGGGAGTTACACGATCTCATGGTCTAAGGAAGAGATACTTGACATTGGAAAAGCTCTAGCAAGCGAACTACGATCTTTGTGCTATGCTTAGGATTGGGTCTTGTCCATCACATCATTCTCCTAATGATGTGATCCCGTTATCAACGACATCCAATGTCCATAGCCAGAAACCATGACTATCTGTTGATCTGTGAGCTAGTCAACTAGAGGCTCACTAGGGACATATTGTGGTCTTTGTATTCACACGTGTATTACGATTTCCGGATAATACAGTTATAGCATGAATAAAAGACAATTATCATGAACAAGGAAATATAATAATACTTTTATTATTGCCTCTAGGGCATATTTCCAACAGTTGTAGCCTCTGATATGCAGAGTGGCGTAGAATTGGAGCAGCAACTCTTCATTCCAGTGCTCCTTACCTGTGACAAAATGCAGTAAGCCAGCCTCTCTGAAGCAATGGAGAGCTTCTTCCAAGCAGGGCATGCCAGCTATGGCTTCAGTATCAAGGCGCATATGCGGAAATATGCGGCCTTGGTTGTACAGAATGCATGAATAGTAGCTGCGCTGCTGATAGCTCCAGAACCGATAAGATGAGATCTTGGGTTTGGTGTAGGGGTTCTTTTCGCTGTCGAAGAAGGTGTTGTGTGCAATGAAGCTGTTGACATTGAAAGACCCTGGTGAATTGGCAGTACGTGGAAATCTGGGCAGTCTTGGCTTTGGCTTCTGAACCTAAGGCCTGTGCTCGACATGGTAGTCAAATTGAGGACCAACAGCAGGCGGAGGAATCAGAATAGGCCATCTGACAGTGACAAGTTGGCCATAGTTGTATGCTTGCTCAATAGTATGAGGCATTGGAGGTGGAACGGGAGTAGTGGCATTGACTTCAGGCTACAGATTTGGGACAGGTGCGGCATGGACTTCATCTGCTTGATGGGCTTCATTGGCTTCATTGGCCATTGGTGTATTGGCCACTGTAGGATCCACATTGGCGTCGGCCATGACAACGTCATTGGCTTCGGGAATGTCATTTGTGGCAGCCTCAGGATTCTCACCCTCCACTTGAGTAGCTGGAGGTTCTGGTATGGACTGGTTCTCTTCATGAACTTCTTCTTGGGTTGCGGGGGGAGTAGTGACACGCTCTTCTTCTTGTGTTGCTCCGGCTGATGCAGCCAGAGGGTCTTTAGCAGCATTATCTTCAGACACATGGACCATCATAGAAGGATTGTCTTCACAGAACACTTGACGTGCCACTGAGCTTGACAAGTTGGAGCCCTCTTATGTGATGGTGGTCATGGCTGGCTTCAGGCATTTGTGAAGCCGTTTGGAATATAGGCGACGCCTTTGGTGATGGTGAAGTTTCCATGTAGTTGTCATCACTTCAGTCACTCTGACTTTGTTCACTTGAACCCCACTTAACAGTGCGGTGGTTCCTATGACTCAACAAAGAAAAGAAACAACAAAACTACTAAGTCTTCGCGCTCCATAGTATTCACTCAATGTCTTCTTCTGTCATAGTCTTCAATGTGAATATCTTCATGTACCACCATTATCTTCAATGTCTTCATACATTTTTAGGGGTCATCTCCGGTAGGTAAACCAAATCAAAGAGGGACTACTACCTGTGTTATCCTGCAATTCTCACAAACACGTTAGTCCCTCAACCACGTTTGTCGTCAATACTCCAAATCCAAACTAGGGGTGGCACTAGATGCACTTACAGCTTTGGTTATAAAATTAGTCCTAATATGATGGGCATCCAAGATGGGTATAATAAAAACTTTCATACAAAGTGCATTGAATACGATGAGAAGTTTAATTCCTAATGACTGTTTTGAGATATGAAGATGGTGATTTTAGATTCATGCTAGTTGAGTAGTTGTGAATTTGGGAGGTACTTGTGTTAAAGTTTGTGATTCCCGTAGCATGCATGTATGGTGAACTGTTATGTGATGAAGTTGGATCATGATTTATTTATTGATTGTCTTCCTTATGAGTGGCGGTCGGGGACGAGCGATGGTCTTTTCCTACCAATCTATCCCCCTATGAGCATGCGTGTAGTACTTCGTTTCGATAACTAATAGATTTTTGCAATAAGTATGTGAGTTCTTTATGACTAATGTTGAGTCCAAGGATTATACACACTCTCACCCTTCCACCGTGGCTAGCCTCTCTTGTGTCAACTTTCGCCAATACCATACACCCACCATATACCTTCCTCAGAACAGCCACCATACCTACCTATTATGGCATTTCCATAGCCATTCCGAGATATATTGCCATGCAACTTTCCATCATTCCATTTATTATGACACGCTCCATCATTGTCATATTGCTTTGCACGATCATGTAGTTGACATCGTATTTGTGGCAAAGCAACCTTTCATAATTTTTTCATACATGTCACTCTTGATTCATTGCACATCCTGGTACACTGCCGGAGGCATTCACATAGATTCATATTTTGTTCTAAGTATCGAGTTGTAATTCTTGAGTTGCAAGTAAATAAAAGTGTGATGATCTTCATTATTAGAGCATTGTCCCAGTGAGGAAAGGATGATGGAGACTATGATTCCCCCACAAGTCGGGATGAGACTCCGGATGAATAAAAAAAAGAGGCCATTAAAAAAAGAGAAGAGAAGGCCCAAATAAAAAAAATGAGAGAAAAAGAGAGAAGGGACAATGTTACTATCCTTTTTCCACACTGGTGCTTCAAACTAGCACATTGATCTTCATGATAGAGAGTCTCCTATATTGTCACTTTCATATACTAGTGGGAATTTATCATTATAGAACTTCGCTTGTATATTCCAATGATGGGCTTCCTCAAAGTGCCCTAGGTCTTCATGAGCAAGCAAGTTCGATGCACACCCACTTAGTTTCTTTTTGAGCGTTCATATACTTATAGCTCTAGTGCATCAATTGCATGGCAATCCTTACTCACTCACATTGATATCTATTGATGGGCATCTCCATAGCCCGTTGATACACCTAGTTGATGTGAGACTATCTTCTCCTTTTTGACTTCTCCATAACGACCATTCTATTCCACCTATAGTGCTATATCCATGGCTCACGCTCACGTATTGCATGAAGATTGAAAAAGTTTGAGAACATCAAATGTATGAAACAATTTCTTGGCTTGTCATCGGGGTTGTGCATGATTTAAATATTTTGTGTGATGAAGATAGAGCATAGCCAGACTATATGATTTTGTAGGGATAACTTTCTTTGGCCATGTTATTTTGAGAAGACATGATTGCTTTGTTAGTATGCTTGAAGTATTATTATTTTTATGTCAATATTAACTTTTGTCTTGAATCTTTTGGATCTGAACATTCATGCCACAATGAAGAAAATTACATGGATAAATATTTTAGGTAGCATTCCACATCAAAAATTTTGTTTTTATCATTTACCTACTCGAGGACGAGCAGGAATTAAGCTTGGGGATGCTTGATATGTCTCCAACGTATCTACAATTTTTGATTATTCCATGCTATTATATTATCTGTTTTGGATGTTCAATGGGCTTTAATATGCTCTTTTATATTATTTTTGGAACTAACCTATTAACCGAGGGCCCAGTGCCAGTTTCTGTTTTTTTTACTATTTTAGAGCTTTGCAGAAAAGGAATACCAAACAGAGTCCAAACCGAATGAAACCTTTGGGATGATCTTTCTTGGACCGAAAGCAAACCAGAAGACTTGGAGATGAAGTTGGAGACGCAATGAGGAGGCCGCGAGGCAGGAGGATGTGCCTAGGGGGGCAGGGCGCGCCCCCACCCTTGCGGGCCCCTCGTAGCACCCCTGACCTAGTTCCTTCGCCTATATATACTCTTATACCCTGAAAACATCAGAGGGAGCCACGAAACCACTTTTTCACCACCGCAACCTTCTGTACCTGTGAGATCCCATCTAGGGACCTTTTCCGACGTCCTGCCAGAGGGGGATTCGATGATGGATGCTTCTACATCAACACCATTACCTCTTCGATGAAGCGTGAGTAGTTTACCACAGACCTTCGGGTCCATAGTTATTAGCTAGATGGCTTCTTCTCTCTCTTTGATTCGCAATACCAAGTTCTCCTCAATGTTCTTGGAGATCTATTCAATGTAATATTCTTTTGCGGTGTGTTTGCCGGGATCCGATGAATTGTGGATTTATGATCAAGATTATCTACGATATTGGTTCATCTTTGAATTCTTATATGCATGATTTGATATCTTCGCAAGTCTCTTCGAATTATCGGTTTAGTTTGGCCTACTAGATTGATCTTTCTTGCCATGGGAGAAGTGCTTAGCTTTGGGTTCAATCTTGCGGTGTCCTTTCCCAGTGACAGTAGGGGAGCAAGGCACGTATTGTATTGTTACCATCGATGATAACAAGATGGGGTTTTCATCATATTGCTTGAGTTAATTCCTCTACATCATGTCATCTTGCTTAACACATTACTCCGTTCTTATGAACTTAATACTCTAGATGCATGTTGGGTAGCGGTCGATGTCTGGAGTAATAGTAGCAGATGCAGGCAGGAGTCGGTCTACTTGACACGGACGTGATGCCTATGTTCATGATCATTGCCTTAGATATCATCATAACTATGCTCTTTTCTATCAATTGCTCGGCAGTAATTCGTTCACCCACCGTAATATTTGCTATCTTGAGAGAAGCTAGTGAAACCTATGGCCCCGGGTCTCTTTTCCATTATATTGAATCTCGTTTACATCTTCCTAGTTTTCGATCTACTATTTTGCAATCTTTACTTTCCAATCTATAAACCAAAAATACCAAAAATGTTTACTTTACCGTTTATCTATCTCTATCAGATCTCACTTTTGCAAGTGGCCGCGAAGGGATTAACAACCCCTTTATCGCGTTGGGTGCAAGTTCTTGATTGTTTGTGCAGGTATTCGGTGACTTGTGCGTCGTCTCCTACTGGATTGATACCTTGGTTCTCAAAACTGAGGAAATTCTTGTGCTACTTTGCTGCATCACCCTTTCCTCTTCAAGGGAAAACCAACGCAAGCTCAAGAGGTAGCAAAAAGGATTTCATGGACCTGCGGCGCATCAAGCAACAACCAGGAGAGACCTTGCATAAGTACATCCAGCGCTTCACCAACGTTCACCTAAAGATCCCCAAGGTGTCGAACGAGGCCACCATCTCAGCGTTTATTGATGGCATCCGGGATGTCAAGATGAAGGAGGAACTCACCATACATGAGGACCTTTGCTCGGCTCTGGAGATGTTCAACATGGCGACCAGGTGCGCGAGGGCAGAAGAAGGTCGCCTCTCGCTCCTCGAGCTCCTTGAAGCCGATCCTGAAGAAAAGAAGGCCAAGGCGAAGGACAGGAAGTGCAAGGGCCTGGCCCCGCTCGCGGCCGAGCCTGACATGAAGCGCGGTTGTGATCACCCTAAGTCCTCCAAGGGCAACCGTCCATTCTGCGTCTTCCACAACATACACAGCCACAACACCAACAACTGCCAAGAGCTCAGGGCTATCCATGACGGACGCCTTGGCCGACGCCCAAAGCGCAATGACCATGGCTACGGCCGAGGATGAGGCTGCGGCGGAGGCCGCTGGGATGATCGTGGCCCCCGTCAGGTTTGGCACGATCAGCCTCATGAAGACCGCTGGCAGGACCAGCCTCGCGACGGTCCGTGGCGGGGTCAGCCTCACGAGGACCGTCCCCAGGGCAATGCTGGCCTCCCTTCGCTGCCTCCTCCACCAAGAAGGAACGACGACCCCCACCAGGACGATGGGGCTGGGGGCTTTCAAGAGCCTCGTGCTATCACCTGCATCCTGGGAGGTTCTCAGACCCGAGCCACCCATCGCATCTTGAAGTAGTTCGCCCATGAGGTGAACGTGGCCCTCCCCAAGCTCAAGGCATTGCATTTGCTCAGGTGGTCCAAGTACGCCATCACCTTTGACTCCTCGAACCAGCTCAAGGGCACAACCACTTTAGGCGCGCTCCCCATGCTCTGCTCACCTACCATCAACAGTGTTCTCATCACCAAGACACTCGTCGATGGCGACGCTGGGCTCAATGTTCTCTTCGTCGAGACGTTTGACAGGCTCCATGTGCCATATGACCAGCTTCAACCCACCAAGCCATTCTCAGGAGGGACCGACGGCTCCATGCACCCCATCGGGTAGATTTGCCTCCCCGTCACCTTCGGCAAGTGCGACAACTACTGCACCGAGCTCATCAATTTCAATGTTGCTCACATTCGCCTGCCGTACAATGCAATCCTCGGCTACCCAGCTCTCTCCAAGTTCATAGAGGCCATACACCAAGGCTATAATGCCCTCAAGATGCTAGGAAGCGGCGGCATCATAACAGTCGCTTGCCATGACAAATACGCGGTGTGCTCCCTCAAGCGCACCTACCAGGCCGTAGCAGTCGAGGACTAGGATGGCGAAGGCATCACCCCCCGAGGTTGCCCCAACAAGAAGAAGCAGCTCCTCAAGGGCACTCAGGAGGCTGTCATGCATGATGATCGTGGCTTGGGCCCCTCACCCTCTGCTGGGGCGCCTTTCCCTCTCGCATAGGAAGGCATGCCTGACGCCCCCCTCAGGTTGGGCTCGAGTGCTATTCTCTGGATAGCCTCTGACCTGGCCAATGTCACGAGGGAGTCGTTCGGGCACCATGTGTAGGCATCCTTCAATGCGCGCTTCCAGGAGCAACGCGTAGGGCGCGAGGCACCAAGCGCACATGATTTCATCACCAGGGCAATCGAAGATCTTTAGGAGGCACGGGCCATGCGAGGCGAGCGACGGCCCGCATCACCCAACACAGCTGCTGCTCAGGACGCGAGTGGCGAGCTGCGTGTCTGCTCAACATCCCGGGCCTCAACAGGGCTGCTTCTCAGGAGCTCTTCTGGCCGTCCAGCATCGGACGGTTTGGAGGCCGCCCCACAGCTACGTCTGCATGCCATTCGACCTGTCGGGAACGACTGCCTTACTCCAGCAGTGCATGCATGGCGTCATGGAATCTCATGAAGCCAAGCGCCAGGAAGTGCCGGCGGAGGAGGAGCCAGAGCCTCCGGAGCCCCCCGAGGCTCAGGAGCCTCCTAGCTCATGAGGAGCAAGTTCTGTGGCGCGCATCTTCAGCTACTTCAACACTTCTACCTCAACGGTGCGAGGTGACTTCTTAGTTCGTTCAGTTGAGGGCACCCCTTGGGATGCATTATCCTCAAGCTGTAGGGGTCCACCCCATAGTGTGTATCGTTTTGCGCATCAATCAAAATTGGTTTCCCCCTTTTATGAGCTGGTATACATTATCACCTGCCCGTCTGGTGCTTCGCCATCATGAACATCGTGCGCCCGGTCGAACCCGCCCGCGACCGCCTCATGATTAAGGACTGACACGACATCTGTGCTCGGGTCCGTCCCTGCAGCGTCACTAAACCCAAGTGGTCGGGCTCTGTCTCACGGGCCAGCCCTGTGTACGTCACCTCCCATGGCCCTTGGTGCCTTGTTCTCGGATGAGCTAATCGTGAGTGGATAAGTTAGGGCGCGCGGCACGGTGCCTCGCCACCGCGGGAGCCGCACACCGGTTGTCTTTCTTTGGAATCGATGCATGAGAAGTCTGGGCACGATGTCTGTGCTCGGTGTCGTTGTCAAAACCGGCAGATCTTGGGTAGGGGTGGCAAGCTGTGCGTCTAAGGATCAATGGTAACAGGGGATCAGGGGACACTATATTTACCCAGGTTCGGGCCCTCTTAAAGGAGGTAAAACGCTACTCCTACTTGATTATATTGGAAGAGTCTGAAGATTACAAGCGTTGATCTACCTCGAGATCATAATGGCTAAACCCTAGATGTCTATCCCATGAGTATTCCGATGACGGTAATGAGGATAGCCCTTACGGGCTAACCCCTCTCAGTTTATATACATGCCGGAGGGGCCTATGGTTTGTACAAGGTCGGTTCATTAGGGAAGGAAACACCCGGACTCTAATCTTGCCATTTACGTATGGAGAAGTCCCAGCCGGACACGGATAATAATCTTCAGCTTGGTCTTGTATGGCCCATCAACCCCGGCCCATACTCCTGGGCTGGACACATGAGGACCCCCGAATCCTGGACTCCCTCAGTAGACCCCGAACTTGCCTTCAATGACGATGTAGTATGCGGATATAAGGCTTTGGCTTTGCAAGGAGGGGTCTCCACCATACTCTGGCTTGACGATAGTCCGACATGGGCTTCTGAGTCCAGTCTTTATGATTCCTTCCTGCCATCGCCTTGATTTCCGCGTGTTTGAGCAAATGCGAATGGTCCGTTACCTTTATATTTTAATAGTTTTAGTAGGCACAGAAGGCGCTTATATAACAAGGTTAGATCCCCAAAAGGCCATGCCACATCGCCCGAAGAGAAACAGAGCAAACCACAAAAAAAGCTCAAACCATGGCTAGTGTCCCTGGCTCCTCCTCGCGTCCTCATGGCCCTCAAGAGGGAGATTGGCAAAGTTGTTCTGTATCTCATCTTTAGCTCAATCGTCTCCAGATGCAAGGATATCTCTCCCCCGTGGATCTAGTCTCCGTACGGGCACGATTAACTTCCATGGGCGATGATGCATTGTCAGAGAATTTCCCCAACCCCAGCCAAGGGGAGAGGGTGTGCTTCATCTCATTCCTCCCGAGGGGCGTAGGATTCCCGATCCACCCCTTCCTCTGGGGCCTACTAGAATATTACGGAATCCAGCTGCACAACCTAACACCAGGTTCCGTTCGGCATATTTCTGGTTTCGTCGCCCTTTGCAAATTATTTTTAGGCTGCAAGGCTCATTCAAACTATGGAAAAAGTTCTTTTGCCTCGCCCCCGCCACCAGGGCATAGGGTCTATATTTGAAGTGGGCGGCGCCGAAGTATGGCATATAGCCGGATCCAGTTATCCAGTCGGGACTCCGAAGAGGGGTCCAAAGAATGGTCTTAGGAAAGGTTTTACATTGAGGATGTTCCTCTTCTAGACCCTGTTCGGTGTGGACTTCCCGAATTCTCCAGCGCTCCCTTGAGGAAGTTATTCAGCTGGCACTCCAAGTCCTCCAGACAAGAGGATAGTGCGGAAGTGATGAGATTGGTCAGCAAGGTCAGATTATTGACCCACTCCGGACTCTCCATCGCTGAAGTCATGGCTATTGCGATAAAGCAGCGTACCCAGCCTCTTCAGTCCTGAGTGGGTCCTTTAGGGAGCTATAATGGGGAGGATGATGCGTCTCACTATACGCGAAAGGGTCCGGACAACCAAGCCGCATTGGCTGCCACGCTGGTGGATTTTTATAAGGGAGAGGAGGAAGACTTCGCCCGTTTAAATTGCCGGGAAGGGTTCTCCAGTACAACCCCATTGACTGGGTAAGTTCAGTCATTCAACACCTTTTTTTATCATTGGGATGCATTAACCGAATATTCTGGTTTCTTCAAAATAGTCATGGAGGAAGGAAGTCAAGAACATCTATTACCCTCCTCCCCAAACAGAAGACCACGCACGTCATGAAGACCCCGGATTCCATGAGGATCCAGATATATTCGTGGAATTTGAAGACGGAGTATATTACCAAGCGAGCCTTGACGGCTCAGAAGTAGCCTTCATGGCTGATTACCCCGATCTCTACCTCTTTGTTAAGGTAAATGTTCAGAAATCATTAAAAGAGAGTGATTCTACTCATAACTTACCCTCCGCACTAGGCCGTGTTTCATAGGATCGGCGCTCAGTGAGCCGTACCCAAGGTCGGGCAATAAGAAGAAGGATGACACCCTCAAGGAGTGTATGTGCGAAGCGAAAGGAAGCCGGGAGCGCCACTGAGCTTGCTCCATCACCAAAAAGGTATATTCCTTATTGCATACTTGTGCATAAAGCCAAACTGTCGTTTTCATCCTCCCTCTATCATCTTAGGAGAGGTGTACGACGAACCATGCCACAAATCCTAGCAAGCCGAGCCACAGCCAACGCGATGCCAAATTCATGAACTAGGACGAGGGTGCATACAGGGGTGGCACCGACTCATCCACCTCAAGATGATATGGATCAAGTGTCCATTACTAACTCCAAGGTGGAGAGCGCGATGAATCACCGACGCTTAAAAGAGATCCTGCATGGCCCGGCCTTTTCGGAGCAATAATTTACCACTCTTAGCACTATGGACATGTATATCTGGGCTGCCCGGGACGAACTCATTGGAGTTACTCGCCTGTTCTCAAAGGATATACAAGTGAACATTTTATGCAAATCTAATATATAGATACCAGTAGCCCCCGAGACTTAAAGCGGTAGGAATTAACAGATTTGAGGATCGTTTATGACCACAGGTTCTTAAAGAGAAGAACAACGCATTATCCCAGGGCTTGAAGAAATGAAGTGTACCCAAATGACTAGGGGGAAAGATAAAAGTCTTGAAGAGGAACTAAAAGAGTAGGCCGAAGAGATAAAAAGCTTGAAGGCTGCGCAACAGGAGAACGAAGAGCTAAAGGGCGGCATATTCGGTAAGACTCTGGAACCATCCGAAGTACTTATATACTTATATTATACGAAACATTATAATCCGGTCCTTACAGGTCCGTTAACCGGCCGCCAAGGAGAAGTGTCCGGGCTTCAAGGCGACGTTCTAAAGGAACTGTCAAAGCTGCACGAGCGTGCCCAGAAAGCCATGAAAAACATGGCCAAATCCTTATGGCCATCTGATGCCCCACCGGAGAGTATGGAGGGGTCGGCAGCTCTATTCAAGGGTGCTTGGTGTCGCTTTGAGCTGTGGAAGACGTCTGCGTGTTGGGAAGGTGCGTGAGAGGCATGGGCCATGGTGAAGACACGCTACACCGGAGTTGATCCGAATCATATGGCCCGAGTTGGACCTCAGGGACCGGATGGGAAAGAAATTCCTGTAAACTTGTTATATGACCAAGTAATGATAGCGGCGAAATATTCGCAACAAGATTGTAAGCTACATAGTCTTTTAGATGGCGTAGAAAGAGAGTAGGCATTTGATACGTCCATTTGGCATCACGCTTTTATATCGATATTTATTGCATTATGGGCTGTTATTACACGTTATATCACAATACTTATAGCTATTCTCTCTTATTTTACAAGGTTTACATAAAGAGGGAGAATGCCGGCAGCTGGGATTCTGGGCTGGAAAAGGAGCAAATATTGCAGACCTATTCTGCACAGCTCCAAAAGTCCTGAAACTCCACGAAAGTCATTTTGGGAATTAATAAAAAATATTCAGCGGAAGAAATACCTGAGGGGGGCCACCCACCACCCACGAGGGTGGGGGCGCGCCCTACACCCTGGGCGCGCCCCCTGCCTCATGGGCCACCTGGCAGCCCTCCGGTGCCCATCTTATGCTATATGAGGTCTTTTTACCCTGGAAAAAATCATAAGCAAGCTTACGGGACGAAACTCCGCCGCCACGTGGCGGAACCTTGGCAGAACCAATCTAGGGCTCCGGCAGAGCCGTTCTGTCGGGGAAACATCCCTCCGGGAGTGGGAAATCATCACCATCGATCCTCTCATCAAGAGGGGGTCAATCTCCATCAACATCTTCACCAGCACCATCTCCTCTCAAACCCTAGTTCATCTCTTGTATCCAATTTTTGTACCAAAACCTCATATTGGTACCTGTGGGTTGCTAGTAGTGTTGATTACTCCTTGTAGTTGATGCTAGTAGGCTTATTTGGAGGAAGATCATTTGTTCAGATCCTTAATGCAGATTAATACCCCTCTGATTATGAACATGAATATGCTTTGTGGGTAGTTACGTTTGTTCCTGAGGACATGGGTGAAGTCTTGCTATTGGTAGTCATGTGAATTTGGTATTCGTTCAATATTTTGATGAGATGTATGTTGTCTCTCCTCTAGTGGTGTTATGTGAACGTCGACTACATGACACTTCACCATTATTTGGGCCTAGAGGAAGGCATTGGGAAATAATAAGTAGATTATGGGTTGCTAGAGTGACAGAAGCTTAAACCCTAGTTTATGTGTTGCTTCGTAAGGGGCTGATTTGGATCCACTTGTTTCATGCTATGGTTAGGTTTACCTTAATACTTCTTTTGTAGTTGCGGATGCTTGCATTAGGGGTTAATCATAAGTGGGATGCTTGTCCAAGAAAGGCGTACCAAGCAGCGGTCCACCCACATATCAAATTATCAAAGTAACAAGCGTGAATCATCGACTATTATGCGAAAAGGCTCTGCCCAAGAAGCAACAAGCCTAAGCATATAGCCGATAAAAAATTATTGTCCTCAGCTTGCAAAGCCGATGTAGTGTTGACATCGTGTTTGTACGAAGTATTTTCTGGCACGCAAGCTCTGCCAGAAAACAGGGGGGCATATGTTGACACTAGATTTTGGCACGGCATAAAAGGAAATGAGATGGCTTCAAGTGAAAGGGTTTTCAGCTTGAAAAGATTCACGTCGCCGAGTGGAACAACTTTGATGTTTCGGTTATATTCATTCGACCTTATCTCGGTGGCCGAAGTTGTACTCCGAGTGACAAAATTCAACATTCCGAGTGGTGATTCTAAAAGATGACCTTCAAGACGACCTCGGATGAAGGAGTATTCTAAAAGAATTGTCTTCGTCTCGTCGAAGCAATCGATTTTGATATATAAATCATCTCAATCCGAGTTCATATGCAAAAGTTAGAGGCGATACACTGCAGGCCGAAGCTGAATGAAAATATGGCGCGAAGTACCAGACGTCCTGTCTGATGGGTCGCGCGAGCAATTCGGCCTTCAATACGGCATTGAATCGAAAAACCTTCAACACGAAAAAGTTTCGTCTCGTCGAGACGATCGATTTTCATATATAATTCGTCTCAATCCGAGGTCGTATGAGGCCTGGAGAGACAAACCAAGATCAGGTTATGTTTTCAGTCGGAAAATCCGAGTGAAAAGTTTACCATCCGAGTGAAAGTTTACGGTCGAGTGAAAATTTACCCGTCGAGTAAAAGTTTGCTGACCGGATGAACTTATTATTATCCAAGTAGAAATATAGTCATCCGAGTGGAAATATGGTCATCCGAGTGAAATTTTCCTCTAGGTGAAGATATTCCGAGTGAAAACCTACCGATCGAGTAAAAGGTCGAGTGAAAACTTACCGATCGAGTAGAAGATTGGCTTCCGAGTGAAAATATAATCCGAGTGAAATTATCATCCGAGTGAAGTTATTCCGAGTGAAAAGATTACCTTCGGAATGAAAACTTGACGTTCGAATAAGATATTGCCTTCCGAGTGAAATATAGTCATCCGAGTGAAAGATTGTCTTCCGAGTGAAATTATAGTCATCCGAGTGAAAGATTGTCTTCCGAGTGAAAGACTCTAACATCCAAGTGAAAAGGTCCAGTCGGACGAAAAACTCTAATATCCGAGTGGATGAGCTCGGATCCGAGTGAAACTGAAGATGTGCCCGAAAGGTAATCCAGATGACCTCGGATGGAAAAGTGATCAACACGGAAGTTGTGCTTATCATCAAGACGGTAAACTTTGGTTTGGGAGTCATCATCATCAGAGATGGTATATGGCATGCAAATTCACTACAAGACTCGGATAATCCAGTCTACCGCATGATCGAGTCCGACTGGAAGGTAAAGATGACCTCGAAAAGTATTCAAGATGGCCTTATTCGAAAAAGTGTTCAACATGAGAGTTGTTCGTATCATCGAGGCGCACAAGTTTGATATTTGGACCGTCTTGATCGGAGATCATATGCAAGCTCGGCGGCCCGCGCAATAAGGAAGACAGAGTTTGGGCCAGATTCAGACTGAATCCGAGCTGGAATAGAACTAGGACTCTAGGACGTGAATTGATGTAATTTTTTCTTGTAAGGAAAGCTTAGATGAATCCTTTACTTGTACGGGAAGTCCAGCCGCCTCTTATATATGTTGGGGGTGACGGCCGATTGAACAACACACAATCGAACAAACACATCTACTACTTTTTCGTGTTCATCTATCTTTATCCCCTACCCTTGTATCTTTCTTTCTCGTTCTTCGTTCGTTCTTCGCGTTGGAGGGCAGCGATCCACGAGGCTCTAGGGGCGAGCGAATCGACCTAGGGCAGCCCATAGCCGCCGCACTCCCTGACAGGGTCCCTCCCGGGCGTGTGGGGTTTCGGGTCTTCAAAAGCGCCCGCCGACTGTCCTGCGTATCGCGCTGTCGGTCGGGTCTCCTTCGACGTGAGCTGCGGTGCATCACCCCCGGCGTCGAGGGTACACGTGACGTGTTCGTGTGTCGACACACTTTTTGGCGACTTCGCTGGGAACGAAGCTTTGAACAACCTGTTCTTGCTACGTGGAGAGCGTCATCAAGCGGCTGCAATCTACAACGGTAACATGTATCATCAATCTCCTTACGTAGATGCAAATAGCCATTATGTTGATGTTGCTAGATCTTTCAATGGACATGTCATGTCGGCTAGCCCTAACCAGCAAAGGCCGACTAGTTATTCCATTGGAGAAACTTGGAATTTACAGAACCGCGACATGCAACTTATGAATCTGAACTTTCGTGCATCGGCAATACCTTTCAATATGCCGATGAATAACACAATTTGTTCGAGTGATCAATATATGACACCTCATGTGCAGGTGGGCGTCTCACAGTTTTATCCATCGGCAGTCAACTCGCAATATGCGGGTTTATCCCCAAACATGCCGATGAATGAGGCAATCGGCCATGCTTCCATTAGCTATTTGGCCGGTTATCCTCAGTCATCATATGATACACCTCATGATATTAATTGTTCAGCATCACATGCAACTAAAAGTATTCATGACTCGGATCACCTTTGTGGTTATGGCCGAGTGAATGGAGATTCTGCAGGAGCATACGTGCCTAATATTACAGGAGATGAGGTGGCTCTGGCTGCATTAAAAACTTTAGCCCAAAATAAGAAGATTAGTGCTATTTTCCTTGAGCAACATGAAAAGGGATTGGTTCCTGATTATGATGCAATAAGAGCTAGGGTTCTGAAGGAAGACAAAGTTTTGCCTATTGATCAAATTGGCGAGAGAGAATATTCGACAGTAGTGCATATTTGTTTCAGGATTATGTGGAGACAATGAGGCGAAGTTTCTCGCCTGCTCCGCTGCCGAGACCCAAAGATACGTTCTCGTGACGGAGATGCTGGTCTCGGCGCTGTACAAGGTGCCGGAGGAGAAGGCCGAGAAGAAGGCCCCGGGGATCTGGAAGGGTCTCCGGCGTAAGGTTGTGCCGGAAGCCTCGTCCAAAGACGATGAGGCAGACTCCTCCCACAAAGGGGGGAGGAAGAAGAAGAAGACGCCCTATCTAGGAAGGATGAGAGATTCGGGGAGGCAGATCCGGGGGCCGAAAAAGGTCCTCGGCACAAGGCTGTCATTCCCCTGTCGTCTGATGACGACGAGTCGGATTCCTCCCGCAAAGGCGGGGGGAATCAGGAAGAGATCCTACCTTCCCCCACCGAGGGGAGAAGAAGAGGAAAGCCACCCCAGGAGGGGAGGCCGGGGCGTCCAAGAAGGGGAAGGGGCCCCTTCCGGACTACTCCGCCACGGTCGTTCTCAGCTAGGAGGGTGGCTGCCTAGGGGGAAGCCCCTAACACGATCGTAAGTGCTTGCACTCTATCATGTCTTCACTTCACAGTTTTTGTATTAATAATGCCGAACATATGTGCAGTCCGGCCAGGGTTCTCCCCGAGGTATCCTCCTCCGGGTCCCTGAGCAATTCGGAGATGAATTCGCTTCCGACGGCCACCACTTCTCAACCTGCGGACGACACGGAGGTGTTGTCCCAAAGGCTCCCAGACAGGGGGAGGTGACCCTGGAGACGCCCCGGGGTGGGGCCCCAGTCGTCGGACATGCGGGGTTCAAGATCCCCACGGATCGTGTCGACGAGAGCCATGGCCAGCCAGGCTCTCAGCCGAACACGATTTCGGAACCTTCGATGGTTCTGGACTCAGGCAGGCGACCCCTCGCTAAGGAGGGCGAGCCGTCTGTGTCGCAGACTTCCGTTGCGCATGAGGCGCCGGACGGTCTACTGGAAGCGCTTTGCGGCGCTTCCCTGGACGAAGGGCACCATACTCTTATGAGTACAGTGATTGAAGGTTTAAATGCGCCAAGAGCGGACTAACGAAGCTTGCACCAGACCTCCTAACGGGCTTCGAGGTAAATGTGAATATGTGCAAAGTTACCACCCGATAGGTAGTAGCCCCTGATACTCTATTTGGCGTTCGGAAAGAAAAGCCGAGCAGAGGGTCAATTAAATTCCGCAGGAGTCTAATCATTAGTGTTATTTTGAATAAGCAGGCTGTGCTGCTTGCTGCTGCTACCCGTACTGCCGAGGTTGCCAAACTGAAGCGGGACCTGGAGCAGGCGCAAGGAGAGCTCGACCTCATGAAGAGGCAGCTCGAAGAGAACAAGGGTAAGTAATTCCCGTTCTTATATATTTAAGGATAGGCAGAATTGGTGGGTCTAACAACTAACTGTCGTGGCGTGTAAGGGGCGCCTACGAAGTGGCGGCCTGAAGAAAACTGTCCGAGGTCGAAGACAAAGGCGGCCTCGGAATGTAAGGCCTTGCGAAAAGCAAAGTCCTAGGGTAGGTGAGGTACAGCAGGAGCTCCAGGACCTCGGCAAGAAATGCGAGTCCATGGAGCATGATCTGAAGGCCAAAGAGGTCGATCTTGCGAGGGCCCTTATGAGCTTAAAAGACGCCAAGGCCGAGCCGAGAAAGCACAGCAGGAGATCCAGGAGGCCAAGAAGATAGCAGCGGGTAAGAAGTTCCTTATGCAAAGAAAACATGTGGAGGAGGCATTTCTTTTACTTACTCGAATTCAGAGCTCTCCGGTCATTCATAGATCTGCCACGCAGCATATCAGACACTGCGGAGTTCTACCGTGCCCACGAGGGGAACTCAACAGAGAAGTTGTTCTGGTCCCAGTATGCTGGGGCTGAACACCCGATGCCTCTGAGTGACCAGCTGAAGCAGTTGGTCGAACTCCACAGGGCGGCCGAACTGGCTATGAAGGGGTTCATAGTCCGGATGTGGCCTAGTGAGCTCATGTCCTGTAGCTACTTCGGCCTAATCAAGCGGATGATGGATGCCTGCCCGTGGCTTGAGGTGATCAAGCGATCCGTGTGCATCGAGGGTGCCCGCCGGGCCCTTGCCCCGCGTCAAAGTGCATTGGGGCAAGATGGATGCGGAGAAGCTGGTAAAGGACGGACCACCGGAGGACAAGGCGCATCGCCATCCTGAGCTGTACTATGATGGCATTATGAAGGGTGCTCGCCTCGTGGCTCACGAATGTACCAAGGACACCCTTTTTGAATGAATTCGCTTCTATCAAGGTTGTATTTTAAGGACGAAGTTACTTGCGCTATGTAGCGCTTTTGTTATTTAAAATATTACCTTCTGTGCGGCTGTTTATAAAATCCTAAAAGTAGGCCAGTTGTCGGCTTCCGCCCCCACACGACTAGCACTGGGGTGTTCGTGGAAAACCCGGGCACTCTTTATCCAAATGTTTGGTCCCTTAACGAGGTGTCCAGTGCAGCGAACGAGGCAATCGAACTATGCGGCTTTATAACTTTCACTTAGCCACAGAAGTCTACAATTTTAAATTTCGGCGAAGCCCCTAGAATCCGGAAGGCCGAATTGGGGCGCCATATACGCTTTGATCGGACAAAGCCAATTTATCGCCTAAAGTGGAAAATCTTTAAGGATTTTAGTACCTCTCGAACAGCGACCAGCTCTCGCCACATCATGCCGGTCAGTTTTCGGCTTTCTCTACTGAGGTGCTCGTCCGGAAGAACCGGGACACAATCGCAGTAGTTCTCCCTGCGCTACCTTAGCCGATATAACGGAACATAAGGCACCAAAACAAGGGAGCCGGGCTATCCCAACTGTAGACCCAAGACATGATTCGGAGTTGATGCATATAGTGCTATAAGTTCGGGGTGCCGCACTATTGAAAGTGTTCGGACTTTTAGTTGCCATATTACGGGTGTCGTAAGAAGCCCACAGCAAACCGGCCGTACCAAGGTGTCGGATGCAATACCAAATAAACATTTATAAGAGAAAAATACTCAAATAAGGATAATAAGCTGACGCTATATATAATCTCCATTTGGCGAAAAATATGTTTAAGCGTATGTTTACAATGGATGAATTAGGCAGAGATAAAAAATAGGACTATTGGACATGTCCTACCTAGGGGCAAGCCGTGTGCAGATAGATGAAGCAGGTATAATTATCATAAATAGATTCCCCCTGGGTATTTCCTTCTGCGCACAACATCTGTTGCCTCCGTGGGTGTCTCTTCCATATGAGTCCGGCAATTCGGCTCTTCTGAGGATGCTGCACTAAAGCGGTGTCCTGAAAGGTAAAAGGGAAAGAGTATGAAGGTATTTAGCGGCTTACCCGCCTTATCGACTAAGTCGTTGATGCCCCTCCGCCTATGCCCAAGGTATCTTGAGTGCGTAATTGTGTACGCATGGCACGAATGCTGCTTTGCAAGGTCTTGAGCGGAGGCCGGACTGCTAATCACGATCTTGATATTCGTGTTGATCCTGTTGCGGGGTGCTCCGGACTTATTTGACAGTGCTCGAAGTTGTCGCCGGATTGGTTTGTCAGAGGAGGCCACATTGTACTTCTACCGCGAGGGCTGCAGTATGCTCCTATGTTCGAAGGGAATAGTCCATGTTTCCATTGACAGTGATGACCCCGCGTGGTCCCGGCATCTTGAGCTTGAGATATGCATAGTGTGGCACCGCATTGAATTTTGTGAATGCAATTTGCCCGAGCAGTGCGTGGTAGCCACTGCGGAAAGGGACGATGTCGAAGATCAGGTCTTTGCTCCTGAAGTTGTCTGGGGATCCGAAGACCACTTCCAATGTTATAGAACCCGTGCAGCGGGCCTCTACTCCAGGAATAACACCCTTAAAGGTGGTTTTGGTGGGCTTGATCCTTGAAGGGTCAATGCCCATCTTGCGCACTGTATCCTGATAAAGCAGGTTCAGGCTGCTGCCGCCGTCCATAAGGACACGCGTGAGGTGGAACCGGTCGATGATTGGGTCTAAGACCAATGCGGCTGAGCCGCCGTGACGGATGCTGGTCGGGTGATCCCTACGGTCAAAGGTGATTGGACAAGCTGACCATGGGTTGAACTTGGGGGCGACTGGCTCCATCGCATAGACGTCCCGTAGCGCCCGTTTCTGTTCCCGCTTGGGGATGTGGGTGGCGTAGATCATAGTGACTGTTTTCACCTGGGGGGGAAATTTCTCCTGCCCCCGTGTATTCGGACGCCGGGGCTCATCGTCATCGTCACTATGCAGCCCCTTGTCCTTGTTTTCGGCGTTTATCTTGCCGTCCTGTTTGAACACCCAGCAGTCTCTATTGGTGTGGTTGGCTGGTTTGTCCGGTGTGCCATGAAATTGGCACAAGCGCTCTAGTATGCGGTCCAGACTGGACGGTCCCTGCTTATTTCTTTTGAACGGCTTTTTCCGCTGTCCGGATTTAGGTCCGCTGAATCCAGCGTTGACTACTGTGTCTTCCATGCTGTCGCCGTTGTTCCGTCTCTTATGTCTGTTGCGCCGTGGCTGGCCATTAGCATCGCGGCCGTCCGAAGTGCCGGAATGTGGCGTGGTGCAGCTACGAGCCAACCAGCTATCCTCACTGATACTATAATTTTTGATTGCTCCATGCTACTTTATCTACTGTTTTAGGCAATATTGGGCTTTATTATCCACTTTTATATTATTTCTGGGACGAACCTATTAACCGGAGGCCCAGCCCAGATTTGTTGTTTTATGCCTATTTTAGTGTTTCGAGGAAAAGGAATATCAGACGGAGTCAAAACGGAACGAGATCAACTGGAGAAGTTAATTTTGGAAGGAAACCAACCTGATGGGCTTGGAATGCACGTCAGGGGAGTCCCGGGCTGCCCACGAGGGTGGGGGGTGCGCCCCCCTGGGCGTTCCCCCTACCTTGTGAGCACCCCGGAGGTCCACCGACGTACCCCCTGCACCCATATATACCTACGTACCCTAAAGCTTCCAGAACAGAAGATAGATCGGGAGTTCTGCCGCCACAAGCCTCTGTAGCCACCAAAAACCAATCGGGACCCTGTTCCGGCACCCTGCTGGAGGAGGATCACATCACCGGAGGCCATCTTCATCATCCCGGCGCTATCCATGACGAGGAGGGAGTAGTTCACCCTCGAGGCTGAGGGTATGTACCAGTAGCTATGTGTTTGATGTCTCTCTCTCTCTCGTGTTCTCTCTCGTGTTCCATCCATGGCACGATCTTGATGTATCCCGATCTTTCTATTGTAGTTGGATCTTATGATGTTTCTCCACCTCTACTCTCTTGTGATGAATTGAGTTTCCCCTTTGAAGTTATCTTATCGGATTGAGTCTTTTATGAGAACACTTGATGTATGTCTTGCCGTGATTATCTGTGGTGACAATGGTATATCATGTGCCACTTAATGTATGTTTTGGTGATCAACTTGCAGGTTTCGTGACATTGGGAACCTATGCATAGGGGTTGGCACACGTTCTTGACTCTCCGATAGAAACTTTGGGGCACTCTTTGAAGTACTTTGTGTTGGTTGGATGAATCTGAGATTGTGTGATGCATATCGTATAATCATGCCCATGGATACTTGAGGTGACAATGGAGTATCTAGGTGACATTAGGGTTTTGGTTGATTTGTGTCTTATGGTGTTATTCTAGTATGAACTCTTTTATAGATTGATCCAAAAGAATAACTTTGAGGTGGTTTCGTACCCTACCATAATTTCTATGTTTGTTCTCCGCTATTAGTGGCTTCGGAGTGACTCTTTGTTGCATGTTGAGGGCTTGTTATATTATCTATCTATGTTATTATTGTTGAGATAACTTGCACTAGTGAAAGTATGAACCCTAGGCCTTGTTTCCTATCATTGCAATACCGTTTACGCTCACTTTTACCACTTGTTACCTTGCTGTTTTTATATTTTCAGATTACAAAAACCTATATCTACTATCTATTTTGCACTTGTATCATCATCTCTTCGCCGAACTAGTGCACCTATACAATTTACCATTGTATTGGGTGTGTTGGGGACACAAGTGACTTTTTGTTATTTGGTTGCAGGGTTGTTTCAGAGAGACCATCTTCATCCTACGCCTCCTACGGATTGATAAACCTTAGGTCATCCACTTGAGGGAAATTTTCTACTGTCCTACAAACCTGTGCACTTGCAGACCCAACAACGTCTACAAGAAGAAGGTTGTGTAGTAGACATCACTCACCCGCACAAAAACGGGTCATTAGGGTTGTGAGAGCTGCCATAGACTTGGGTTTTTCCTGGCCGAGGTGTCGAGCGAGCCACTCGTCACGGATATTATGCTCAAAAGCCGTCAGGGCTTTGGCATCCGGACAGTCGACTATTTGGTTCTTTTTAGTGAGGAACCGAGTCCAGAATTTCCGGGCTGACTCTCCGGGTTGTTGAGTAATGTGGCTCAGGTCATCAGTGTCTGGTGGTAGCACATATGTGCCCTGGAAGTTGTCGAGGAATGCATCCTCCAGGTTTTCCCAACAGCCAATAGAATTTGCTGGCAGGCTGTTTAACCAATGTTGGGCTGGTCCTTTGAGCTTAAGGGGGAGATACTTGATGGCGTGTAGATCATCTCCGTGGGCCATGTGAATGTGGATAAGGAAATCTTCGATCCATACTGCGGGGTTTGTTGTGCCATCGTACGATTCGATGTTTACGGGTTTGAACCCTTCTGGGAATTCATGATCCGCCACAGAGTACCCAAACATGAGCAGTTAGTAAGCAGCTGCAATGCCCAAAGCACGAGGACCACCACTCTAAACCCCAACTCAACGCTTAAAGCAGCAGAAGAATTGTTCTCAGGTCAGGTTCCGTAGCTATGGTTCATAGTACTTTGCTCTTGCATCACTGTATTTACTCATACCAACTAATTTCAAATTTGAAGGATGCAATTGAAACTCCAATGGAGCAACATGTATGTTTTAAACCTGTTTCTTCAACGTGTTTGGCTGTTTGCTGTTGTAACTTGATCTATGTTGATTTCAGTTTCAATTGAATAAACAGTTATGTTCTCATGCCATGCACATTACAAGTGTTGTTATTGCTGTGTAGTTTCCCACACTTATATTCTGTCTATGCTGCTTTGTCTTAAATAGATATGATTCGAACTGTATCTATCTTGATTTGGCAACATAAACTAGAATGATATAGACTATACAGTGACCATACTACATAGATATATGTTTGTTTCATGTTGTTATCCTGTCCACCTTACTACTGAACTAGTTTACCAAATGAGTTTCATATACTACATTGTACCTGTGATGTGTTTGTTTGTTTCTCTTTCAGACCAGGGAGAAAATATTGGAGAAGAGTACCCCGTTATGCAATGGTAAAGGAAGTAATGGAGATAAGGTTCAAGATAGTGAGACATCCCTGTTGGTCTCCAAGAAAGATGATAAAAACTATATTGAAGACACCGAGACAACCCCAAAGTCTGTCACGATGTAGTGTTAGAAGTCTTGGCTACTACTCTTGCACCACTCTTTGAACTCATTGCTGAATCAGTTCAGCTTCTTGAGTCTCAACTTCAAGTTGAAAGACATCGATCGGATGTTATCGACAGAAGCCAAGGACTCGTGAAGTCCTGCGAAATTCAAATGCATACTTTCTGGTGCAACAGCAAGTGCTGGAGGACTTAATTAAGCGCCAAACAAGAGATAGTTAATAAGCTTGCTAAGCATCTTGCCAACATTATGGGTACCCAGGATATTGTTTCTTGAGCTCTTCTGAAGTGGTTTCAGTTATGGACTTGTTTTGCTGCAGCATTTATATGCTGCTGTGTTCCCTATATTTGCACTGGTGGCGAACTTTGATGCCCAGTGGATGTAATATGTATAATAGCCGTGATATCCTAGAGTAAGTTGCTTGCTTATTTATTCCGTTATTGTCTTGTTTATTTCTTTGCTTGTAGTCAGTGCGGTTCTTTTTCCGCGGTTTGCTACTGGCTGCAATAACCTATTTTTTAGAACTAGGCCAGAATAACCATGGGCTACATATTTACTATAGTTACCATTTCCCTCCTATGGCCCGTAGAAACAATGGGCCTTCTACGTGTCGTAGACACAATGGGCCATCTACGGGCCGTATCATCAATGGGCCTTGTACGGGCCGTATAATCGGTTGGCCAAACATGGGCCAATAACAGACCGCATTATGGCCATAAAACATGGGCTAGAGTTGGAATCGCCTATTCATGGGCTGACCATAACGGGCCGTCGTTAATCGGCCGTATTTGATGATGCTATGAAAACATTAGCGTAACGACAACGGACCACAAAGCGGGCCGATAACCTCGGGCGAATTTAGCCGACAAGCAGAAAATGACAGTAATGAGCCGTAAGTAAACGAATGCTGGAAATGAGCCCAAGAGTAAATGTGCTCTGAGAAGGCCGAAAGATAACATGGGCTGGAAACGGCCCAATGGAGTAATGGGCCGTTAATGGGTATAAAGTGATACACTACTCAGTACGGGCCAATTTCACCACGGACCGTTAATGGGTATAAAGTGATACACTGTTCACTATGGGCCACTTTCACCACGGGCCGTTAATGGGCCAAGAGTTACAAAGGGCCTCATATGGGCCGAAAGACGTCATGGGCCATACATGGGCGAAGTGGCAATTTGGAATCATATTGGATGGCCCAAATGACAATACTGGGCCTAATTCGGGTAGGGCGTAACAGGCCTTGGGTTAGTGGGCTGTAAATGGGCTATATGCGAACAGGCCGTTAACAGGCTTTCCATGGGCCGGCCCGCCACCTTTTAACCAAGTCAAACGGGTCGGCCTTTTCACAGGAATGGGCCTCTATTGCGACGTGCCACGTGTCGACGTATCATAGGCGCCTTCTGTCCAATGAGTGGATGACATCTGTCCCAACGATGAGCCGACACGTGTTTCTTCCAGCCAATGATGATTTTACATGTGGAAAATCCCCATTGGTCGGGGCTGTTAACGGGTTATCGGATCCAAAACTCGACCCGATAGCTTAACGGTGTTCCATTACGGTGGATGCCACATGTCGGTCACCCTGGACAAAAGCACTTCTGTGACGCGTGATTTATCGTCATGGAAGTGGACACTTCCGTGATGATAATTTTGGTAATGTCATGGAACACTTCTACGACAGCACATGTATGAGTATCTTGATTCTGTCATAAAATCGTCATGGATGTACATGCATGACAAAAAATGCGACCTACTGTGACAAACACGTATCATCACGGAAGTGTATTTTTTTGTAGTGTAAACTTTCAGAGCAGGAAGAGGAAAGATTATTGAAAACTCTAAAGAACAATGTGCTGCTATTGGATATACTCTTGATGATCTTATGGGCATTTGTCCCACTCTATGCCAACACAAAAAAAGTTGGAGGAAGACGCCAAACCAGTTATTGATCACCAACGACGGTTGAGTCCTAAGATGAAAGAAGTGGTAAGAAAGGAAATACTAAAGCTCCTTGAGGCAGGTATAATTTATCCCGTCGCTGATAGTCAGTGGGTAAGTCATGTCCATTGTGTCCCTAAGAAGGGAGGTATTACTGTTGTTCCTAATGATAAAGATGAAATGACCCCGCAAAGAATTATTACAGGTTATAGGATGGTAATTGATTTTCACAAATTAAATAAAGCTACTAAAAAATATCATTACCCTTTACCTTTTATTGATCAAATGCTAGAAATACTATCCAAACAGACACATTTTTGCTTTCTAGATGGTTACTCTGGTTTCTCTCAAATACCTGTGACAGCGGATGATCAAGAAAAGAACACTTTTACTTGCCCTTTCGGTACTTTTGCTTATACGTGTATGCCTTTTGGTTTATGTAACGCACCTACTACCTTTCAAAGATGCATGATGGCTATATTCTCTGACTTTTGTGAAAAGATTTGTGAGGTATTCATGGAAGATTTATCCGTTTGTGGATCCTCTTTTGATGATTGCTTGAGCAACCTTGAACGAGTTTTGCAGAGATGCGAAGATACTAGTCTTGTTTTGAATTGGGAGAACTGCCACTTTATGGTTAATGAAGGCATTGTCTTGGGGCATAAAATTTCTGAAAGAGGTATTGAAGTTGATAAAGCTAAAGTTGATGCTATTGAAAAGATGCCATGTCCCAAGGATATTAGAGGTATAAGAAGTTTCCTTGCTCATGATGGTTTTTATAGGAGGTTCATTAATGACTTCTCTAAAATTTCTAGGCCTCTGACTAATCTATTACAAAAAGATATTCCTTTTGTCTTTGATGATGATTGTGTAGAAGCATTTTAAATACTTAAGAAAGCTTTGATTTCTGCACCTATTGTTCAGCCACCTGATTGGAATTTACCCTTTGAAATTATGTGTGATGCTAGTGATTATGCTGTAGGTGTTGTTCTAGGACAAAGAGTTGATAAGAAACTAAATGTCATTAAATATGCTAGTAAAACTCTAGACACTGCCCAGAGAAATTATGCCACTACTGAAAAAGAATTCTTAGTAGTTGTATTTGCTTGTGATAAGTTCAGACCATATAATGTTGATTCTAAAGCAACTATTCACACTGATCATGCTGGTATTAAATATCTTATGGAAAAGAAAGATGCTAAACCTAGACTTATTAGATGGGTTCTCTTGCTACAAGAATTTGAGTTGCATATTATTGATAGAAAGGAAGCTGAGAATCATGTTGCAGACAACTTGTCTAGGTTAGAGAATGTTCTTGATGACCCACTACCTATTGATGATAGCTTTCCTGATGAACAATTAGCTATCATAAATGCTTCTCGTACTGCTCCATGGTATGCTGATTATGCTAATTACATTGTTGCTAAATTTATACCACCTAGTTTCACATACCAGCAAAAGAAAAAGTTCTTCTATGATTTAAGACATTACTTCCGGGATGACCCACACCTTTATGAAGAAGGAGTAGATGGTGTTATTAGACGTTGTGTACCTGAGCATGAACAGGAACAGATCCTACGAGAGTGTCACTCCGAGGCATATGGAGGACACCACGCTGGAGATAGAACTGCACATAAGGTATTGCAATCCGGTTTTTATTGGCCTACTCTTTTCAAAGATGCCCATAACTTTGTCTTGTCTTGTGATGAATGTCAAAGAATTGGTAATATTAGTAGATGTCAAGAAATTCCTATGAATTATTCTGTTGTTATTGAACCATTTGATGTTTGGGGCTTTCATTATATAGGACCTTTTCCTGCCTCTAATGGGTATACAGATATTTTAGTTGATGTTGATTACGTTACTAAGTGGGTAGAAGTTATTCCAACTAGTAGTGTTGATCATAATACCTCTATTAAGATGCTTAAAGAAGTTATTTTTCCAAGGTTTGGAGTCCCTAGATACTTAATGACTGATGGTGGTTCACATTTTATTCATGGTACTTTTCGTAAAATGCTTGCTAAGTATGATGTTAATCTTAGAATTGCATCTCCATATCACCCACAGTCTAGTGCCAAGTAGAATTGAGTAATAGAGAGCTTAAATTAATTTTGCAAAAGACTATTAATAGATCTAGAAAGAATTGGTACAAGAAACTTGATGATGCATTATGGGCTTATATAACTGCATATAAAAATCCTATGGGTATGTCTCCATATAAAATGGTTTATGGAAAAGCATGTCACTTACCTCTCGAACTAGAACATAAGGCATATTGGGCTATTAAAGAGCTCAATTATGATTTCAAACTTGCCGGTGAGAAGAGGTTATTCGACATTAGCTCACTTGATGAATGGAGAACCCAGGCTTACGAGAATGCCAAACTGTTTAAGGAAAGAGTTAAAAGATGGCATGAAAAAAGGATACAAAAGCGTCAGTTTAACGTAGGTGACTATGTGTTGCTAATCAACTCTCGTTTAAGATTTTTTGCAGGAAAACTTCTCCCTAAATGGGAAGGCCCTGGCGTTATCGAGGAGGTCTATCATTCCGGTGCCATAAAAATCAACAACTTCGAAGGCACAAACACGAAGGTGGTTAACGATCAAAGAATCAAACATATATATCAAGTAATCCTATAAATGTTGAAACTAATGTCATTGAAACCGTAATCCCGGAAGAATACATAAGGGACACTTTCCAGAACGTTTCAGACTCCGAAAAGGGATAGGTTTGTGGTACGGTAAGTGTCGGTGTCAAAACCGGCGGATCTCGGGTAGGGGGTCCCGAACTGTGCGTCTAGGCGGATGGTAACAGAGACGAGGGACACAATGTTTTACCCAGGTTCGGGCCCTCTCGATGGAGGTAAAACCCTACGTCCTGCTTGATTAATATTGATGATATGGGTAGTACAAGAGTGGATCTACCACGAGATCAAGGAGGCTAAACCTAAAGCTAGCCTATGGTATGATTGTTGTAATGTATGTTGTCCTACGGACTAAAGCCCTCTGGTTTATATAGACACCGAGGAGGCTAGGGTTACAGTCGGTTACAATGGTAGGAGATCTACATATCTGTATCGCCAAGCTTGCCTTCCACGCCAAGGAAAGTCCCATCCGGACACGGGACGGAGTCTTCAATCTTGTATCTTCGTAGTCTTGGAGTCCGGCGGACGATGATAGTCCGGCTGTCCGGACACCCCCTAGTCCAGGACTCCCTCAGTAGCCCCTGAACCAGGCTTCAATGACGATTAGTCTGGCGCGCATAATGTCCGACATTGCAAGGCGGGTTCCTCCCTTGAGTAATCCAGAGAAGATCATGAACACCAGGATAGTGTCCGGCTCTGCAAAATAAATTCCACATTCCACCGTAGAGAGAATAAAATGTACACCAGTCCAATCTGCTGACGTATCAAGCGGTGTGACATCACACCACTACCACGCCTTTGTTTGAATTGTCTTTTACTATACCACCTCAGCACGTTTAGCGAAGCGGTTTCCTTGGCACGTCTTGTCGAAGCAGAGATCGTGTTCCCCTTATTCCGGGATTCTCATCAATATGGACGTGGGTAACCCAACCGCGCCATTGATGGTGGCGCTTGGGAGATAAGCGAGTTTTACCAGGCCGGTGGGGGACGCACAGTTTTGTCCGCCTATATATAAGGGATAAGGATTTACCTTCTCACCTACGCCTTCTTCCTCCTTTGCTTATCCATATCCGCACACCCAAGCTCCAACGCCCAAGCTCGCGCATCTCGCCTCGACCTTCTCCGAATATGTCTGGAGCGGGCGGCAAATGGTTGGCCTCCACCATTAAGGAGGAGCACATCACCAAGCTGCGCAGCGCCGGATACCTTTCCGGCGATATCGCGCATCGGCTGCCCGACGAGGGGCAGCTCATCCCTACCCCGGCCCCATGAGAGGTCGTCTTCCTTCCCCACTTCCTTCGCGGACTGGGCTTTCCCTCCACCCATTCGTCCGGGGATCATGTTTTACTACGGCTGGATTTCCACGATCTGGCGCGAACTTCATCCTCAACATCTCGGCGTTTATCGTGGTGTGCGAGGCCTTCCTCGCATCCGGCCCCACTTCGCCTGTGGCTCAAGACTTTCAACGTCAAGCGAAGGTTGTGAAGAACGCATAAGCGGAATCGCGGAGGCACTATGTTGGGTAAGCTGCCCAGCGTCCTTTGGCTCGAAGGGGCCTTCGTGGACTCCGTCAAGGGGTGGCAATCGGGGTGGTTCTACATCACCGAGCAGCGCAAGCCGACATGGTGGCGGCCCCGAAGTTTAGATCTGGCGTCCCCGTAGCTCACCTCTGGAGAGAAGGGCTTGCCGTGGGGCAATCCGAGGAGGTGGCGGGACTCGAGCTCGCATCCGAAGCTGGTGAGCAATAAGCTCGGGCTCGTCGGCGTGGTCAAGTCATGCTCATCCGCCGGATTCTCCCATGCCAAACGGGCATTCAATCGTGGGAGTTCAATCCGGGACAGCACCGGCGCCGAGCGGGCTCTTCGATCGACATCTGAAGGCGCCGGGGGTCTTTGTTTAAGGGTGCCGAAGCCCCACATCCGCGACAGAAGATCGCGGTTTCGCTCGCAAACATCCGGTGACGAGGTAAGTGATTCAACCTGTTACGGGACACTTGTGGTAATTAAACCGATTCTAAGAGGTTTCAATCTCTCTTTTCCTTTGACAGACTTGGATGGAGAAGGCCAAGCAGCTCATCAGCCCGGCTCCCATGCGGAAGACCCGAGAACGCCCGTTTAGCGGGGCTGCTGGTTCCGGCACCGCACGTGGTGCTTGAGAAGAAGGCCAAGAAGGTGGCGCGGGGACTCGAAAGAGTTCCGCAATCGAGCGTCCGACGACGAGGCGGACTCCTCCCCAAAGACGAGGAGGAGGAGGAGGAGGTCTCTCTCCGGAGGAGGAGAGAAGAAGAGGAAGGCTTCCCCAATAGGGGAGGCCAAGGGTCAAGAGGGGAGGACTATCCTCCGGACAGTTCGCCAACACCACCGTTGGCGAGGATGAGTGGCCTCAAGGGCGAGCGTCCGGCAAGATCGTAAATATCCGGATCCTTGATATGCAATTACTTTAGGTGTCGCGTAGTGTCCTTCTAATGTCGCGTTACGTCCGTAGTCCGGTGATGGCGATCACCCGCTTCATCGGCGGGTCGTTAGCCCGTCGGATGTGGATTCACTTCGACCGCCTCCACCCAGCGCCCGACGAGGGCGCCGAGGTGGGATCGAGAGAGGACCCATCGGAGGAGGCTCTGGGCGCCATCGAGCTGCCTCCGGACTTTGTGCGGACTCTCGTCGGAACCGCGATGGTTCGAGTCCGGCGGCGGCCCTTCAAAGAAGGGCAAGATCTGTGACACCGGCGTCCTCTGTCCAACCGAGGCGCCGGATAACTTGTTGGGCGCTTAAAGGCGCTTCCATCGAGGAAGAACACCGCACTATCATGAGTGCGGTGATTGAAGGTTCACTCGCCAAGAGCGGTGACTGAAACTGCGCAGAGCCTTCTAACAGGCTTTGAGGTAAGAGGTTAAAGTTATGTAATGTAATACCGCATAGACGGTAGCCCGATGCTCGGTTCGGTGTTGAGAAGAAAAGCGGACCGAGGATCTAACAAGATATCTGCAGGGTTGCTTAAAATATGTCAATATGGGTTTGCGAGCTTGCGCTGCTGACCTCTGCCGCACTAACGGCTGAGGTCGATGTCTTGAAGCACGATCTCGGCGGTCGGCGAGAGCTCGACATCTTGAAGAAGCAGCTCGAGGACAAAGAAGGTGAGTAGCACCACTTTGAATAGTTACCTTATAGAAAAGGATTTTGGTTGCAATAAAGTTAACAAGGATAATATGGGTATTGCGGGGCCATGAGCGAGGTGGCAGCCACGAAGGAGGCTGTGTTAGTGGCGAGCGCCCGTCTTGACATGAACAGGCGAGCGAGAAAAGCAGGAGGCACGGGTGGCGGAAGTTCGGCAAGAGCTCCAGGCTCTCATGGAGAAGCATGAGAGTTTGGAGCGTGACTCCAAGACTCGAGAGTCCGAGCTTGCCTCGGCTCTCGAAAGTGCCAAGTCCGCCAAGGCCAAGGCCCATAAGGCCCTTCTGGAGGTTGAAGATGTAAAGAAGATAGCGGCGGGTAAGGCATTTTTCATGCAAAGCAGGCATGTTAATGTAAACTACCTGACACTTACCCGCATTCGGAGCTCTCCAGGGGCGTTTGCAGATCTGTCGCGTAGTGCATCCGATGCCGCCGCATTCTATCGTGGCGAGGAGGGTAGCTCGACGGAGAAGGTCTTCGGTCTCGATCTGCCGAGGCCGGCCATCCGTGCCCCCAAGCGACCAGGTGAAGCGGTTGGTCGAACTCCACAAGGTAGCCGAGGAGGCCATGAAGGGCCTTATAGTCCGGTGTGGCTGAACAGGTCATGCACAGGAGCTACTTGGCCTCGTCTGGCGGCTGGTGGATCGTGCCCACGGGTGGAGGTCATCAAGCGCTCACTTTGTATTGAAGGTGCTCGCCGGGCCCTCACCCGCACAAAGGTGCATTGGGGCAGGTTGGATGCGGAGAAGCTTCTCACGGACCCACCACCACCGGGCAAGGAGTATCGCACGCCTGAAATGTATTATAAAACTGTCCTGAAGGGAGCCCGCGATATTGCGGATGAGTGCCCCAGAAATGTAATGTTTGAGTAAACTTGCTATGTATTATCCTGTGCGCTGAAACTTTGTTCATGTGCGCCTTGAGCAACGCTTGTTTAATTTAAAATATTACCTTCTGTGCGGCCGTTTATAAAATCTGAGAGATGGCAAGTCGTTGGCTTCAGCCCCCAAGCCACGAGTGCTGGGGTGTTCGGGATAAACTTGAGCACTCTTGTTCCCATTTTCGGTCCATCTAGGGGGCGCTCAACACAACGAACAAGGCAACCGGACTTATAATGCTTGAACACTCTCCTTAGCCATAGAATTCTATAATTTTAAATTTCGTGAAGCCCCGGTATTCGGAAGACCAAATCAGGGCGCTATCACGCCTTCATCGGACATGGTCCGAACTTCGCAAGCGGCGTGAGTCTTTAAGGACCGAAAAGACCTCTCGAACAGCGACCAGTCTCTCGCCTTATCATGCTAGTCGGTTTAGCTTTCTCCTTTGGCGCTCGCCTGGCTCAACCGGGCGCAATCACGGTGGTTCTCCAGTGCCACCTTAGCCGGCGAGAGCGGGCGTAAGGCACCAAAACATGGGGCAGGCAGACCCAACTATTGACCCAAGACATGATTCGGAGCCGATTCATATAATGCTATAAGTTCGGGGTGCCGCACTTATGAAAGTGTTCGGACTTATCACACCATAGTGTGGGGAACATAAGCCCCTGGCGTATTAGGCCGTACCAAAATATACGGGTGCAAGATGTCATGTAATGAGCATATATATATAAGGTAATGTAATTGCAGTCAAAAAGGTGCTGCAATATTTATGAAAGAAAGTCTGCTATGAGTGCGGACTGATACAAATAGTGCGGTAAGCAAGGGATTTGGACTAATTAAACATGTCCCCCCTCCAGGGGTGAGCTGCGGACTTGGTGTATATAATCGAATTTAATGCTCGTAATTGAGACCACCTGAGTGTTTGTCGCAGCCTTTTTTCGTCCCTGACTGTTGCATCATGAGTTCGGCAGGTTCACCGCCGGACAGGGCCTCTGGTTAACGGAGTCCTATGTACACAAAGAAGGAAAATAATAATAAAAAGGGGGCACACTTGCGAGCCCCTGATGTGGTCGAACCGCACTCTGGGTCCATTACGATCGTGCCCCTTCCCCTGCGCCCATGGTACCTCCAAAGCGTAATGATGTACGCGGAGGGTTATTCTTGCAATCACGCGCGGGCGGGGGTTGGGGCCGCATTGCTACGCGTGCTCTGATCGCACCAGGTGGTCTTGGTTGGTATTGCTTCGGGCGCGTTTTGTTGTATCCGGCCGTTTAACGGGCGGACTCGAGAATTGCCTTAAGAGGCTGCTCTGTACTTCTGCCGCGAGAGCCGCTATATGTTCCTCCGTTCGGAGGGAGCGTTCCATATTCCCGTTGAGCGTGATGACTCCACGAGGGCCTGGCATCTTGAGCTTGAGGTATGCATAATCGCGCACCGCGTTGAATTTTGCAAGCGCGTTTGTCCGAAAGCGAGCGTGATAGCCGCTGCGAACGGGACTATGTCGAAGATTAACTCCTCGCTCGAAATTATCCGGGATCCAAGACCACTTCTAGTTTGGTGAGCACATGCGGTTGGATTCCACTCTTGGTATGACACCTTTAAAGGTTGTCTTTGTAGGTTTAATCCTTGAGGGTCTATGCCCATTTTGCGCCTTGTATCCCGATAAAGCGAGTTCAGTTACTACCGCCGTCCATCGGGACTCGTGAGGTGGAATCCATCGGCGATTGGGTCTAAAACCAATGCGGCGAATCCGCCATGGCGTATGCTGGTCGGATGGTCTCTTGATCGAAAGTGATCGGACAAGAGGACCATGGATTGAACTTCGCGCGGCGCTCCATCGCGTAGACATCCCTTAGTCGCGCTTCCTCTCCCTCTTGGGTATATGGGTCGCGTAAATCATGTTCACCGTCCGCACTTGTGGGGAAAACCCTTACATCCTCTATTGTTCGGGCGGTCGGGTCTCCTCGTCGTCGTCGCTGTTTAGCCCCTTGTCATTGTTTTCGCAATTAACTTGCTCGCTGTGAACACCCAGCAATCTCTATTAGTGTGATTAGCTGGTTTTTCAGGGGTGCCATGTATCTGGCATAAGCGGTCGAGTATTCGGTCCAAATTGGACGGACCCGGAGTGGTTCTTTTGAATGGCTTCTTCCGTTGACCGGGTTTAGAGCCTCGGAATCCGGCGTTATTGCCGTATCCTCCTTATCGCCGCCGTTAATCGGCGCTTGTTTTATTCGGCGTGACCTGCCATTGTTGTCCTTAGTATCCGGACTGCCAGAATTTTTACGGAGATTGTTCTGCGAGCTAGCCAGCTATCCTCTCCAGCGAAGCGGGTCATTAATGATGTGAGGGCTGCCATGGATTTGGCTTTTCTGTCCCGGTGCGGGCTAGCCATTCGTCGCGGATGTTATGCTTGAAGGCTGCAAGGGCCTCGCATCCGGACGGTCGGCGATTTGGTTTTTCTTTGTCGGGAACCGTGTCGAAATTGTCTAGCCGATTCGTCGGCTGTTGAATGATGTGGCTTAGGTCATCGGCGTCGGTGGTCGCACATACGTGCCTCGGAAGTTGTCGAGGAATGCGGCTTCCGTGTCTTCCCACAGACCCAATTGACACTGCGGGCAAGCTGTTTAGCCAATGCCGAGCTGGTCCTTTAAGCTTGTGGGAGATACTTGATGGCATGGAGATGCGTCGCGCGGGCCATATGGATGTGGAGAAGATAATCTTGATCCAAACCGCGAGGTCTGTTGTGCCATCGTAGGATTCAATGTTTACGGGTTTAAACCCTTGAGGATTTGATGATCCATTACTTCGTCGATTGAAGCATAGCGGCTGTCGGGCGCCTCTGTATTGAGCAATATCACGACGCAGCTCGAGAGCGTTATGCTGTTGTGTTTGGCCCGGTGGGGTTATTGTATCCGTATGACGGTATTCGCTCATGGGTCGTGGGGCGCCCACGTGATCCGTAGATGGATCTGGATTGCCTTGCTTTGTCCTCAATATGTCTCGCAAGTCGGTAGCGTTCCCTCTTGGCCCGTACTTTTGGAGTGATGCCGGGTACGGTCTTGGCTGGGGCTGGATGCCTCTCTCATCACGACCACAGGGTGGTTGGTCACCCGTATCGTCTTGCTGGTGATGGAGATATGTATGCTTCCTCCTCTAATCGGGGAGCAGCTTGCGTCTTAGGTAGCTTTTGGAGGGGTGTTCGAGTTTATACTCTTGACTGCGAGGACCTCGGTCCATCGATCGGCCAAGAGTCTGATCAGCTTGAAGCTGTTGCTGCTTTTCTTTAGGCTGTTTCTTTGTGGCGATAAGTCTGCGCTTGAAACGCTCTTGTTCGACGGGATCCTCGGGTGCGGCAGATTCGTCATCGTTGAGGCTTGCCGTCTTGGGAGGGAGGTATATAGTTATGATCCTCAACCTCTTCGTACGCCGCCCTCCCATGAGGGCTTGCTACGCATCCTCCCCTGACCGAGTCTTCTTTGGAGGGATTGTCTTCGGCACTCTACGGGGTATTATTATCTCCTGTGCGGAATCTCCATTCTTCTTGTGGCGGGATTTAGGCGGCGCCGCTGATGCGGCGTTTGGGCTGCTTCTTTAAAGAGTCTGCCTCCGCTGCTTCTTCGCCGTCCCCGTCTTTTGGGGTGTCCACCATGTATATGTCGTATGACGAGGTGGTCTTCCAGTGCCCTATAGGCGCTGGTTCCTGTTCGTCTCCGGCATCGTCGTCCATAGTGTCAATGTCGTCGGAGTGGTAGTCTAGCATGTCGGTTAGATCATCGACAGTGGCTACAAAGTGGGTGGTGGGTGGGCTCTGAATTTCTTCGTCGTCCGTACCCCAACCATCCTGGCCATAGTCCGGCCAGGACTCTCCCGATAACGAGAGATGCTTTAGCGAATTTAGGATGTCGCCAAAGGGCGAGTGTTGGAAGATGTCCGCGGCGGTGAATTCCATAGCCGGCGCCCAATTCGAATCAATTGGTAGGGGCGCGGGTGGTTCGGAGTCCGGCAAGGAGTCCGGAACCTCGGAATCACGAGTTTCGCGGGGGACAAGATTAGCGTTCGGCCCCATCGCTGTGGAAGTTGAAGCCCCCAAGGCGGTGTCCATCCACCGATCCTCGGTCTGGGCGATCGGCTCCGGACTAAAGGCCGAAGCGGATTCATGCGCGGCCACCAAAGCACTGTTCGGCGGCAGAGCTAGATCATGCCCATCGTCACAGTGCGGCGCGCTTGGCTGTGGCTTGAGTCCGTCAAAGATCAAGTCTCCGCGGACATCGGCCGTGAAGTTTAGACTTCCGAATCTGACCTGACGTCCAACGGCGTAGCTTTCGATCTTCTCCAGACGGCCAGGCGAATTAGCACGCAGTGCGAAGCCGCCGAACACGAAGATCTGTCCAGGGAGAAAAGTCTCGTCCCGGACAGCGTTGTTGATTGAAGATGCCATCGGGCCTATCGGTGACGACACAGAGGAACTCTCAATGAAAGCACCAATGTCGGTGCCAAAACCGGCGGATCTCGGGTAGGGGGTCCCGAATCGTGCGTCTAGGCGGATGGTAACGAGAGACGAGGACACAATGTTTTACCGAGGTTGGGCCCTCTCGATGGAGGTAAAACCCTACGTCCTGCTTGATTAATATTAATGATATGGGTAGTACAAGAGTGGATCTACCACGAGATCAAGGAGGCTAAACCCTAAAGCTAGCCTATGGTATGATTGTTGTAATGTATGTTGTCCTACGGACTAAAGCCCTCCGGTTTATATAGACACCGGAGGAGGCTAGGGTTACACAGAGTCGGTTACACTGGTAGGAGATCCACATATGCGTATCGCCAAGCTTGCCTTCCACGCCAAGGAAAGTCCCATCCGGACACGGGACGGAGTCTTCAATCTTGTATCTTCGTAGTCTTGGAATCCGGCGGACGATGATAGTCCGGCTGTCCGGACACCCCCTAGTCCAGGACTCCCTCAGTAAGTAAACCGACTCCAAAACAGTTCTAATAGCAATTTCTCTCCGTTTTGGAATATTTGAGAAAATAGGAAAATAAGAAGTAGTCCAGGAAGGACACGAGGCATCCACGAGGGTGGAGGGCGCGCCCTACCCCCCTGGGCGCGCCCCCTGCTTCGTGGGCACCTCGTGTGCTCTCCGGACTCCGTTTTCTTGCATGATACTTATTTCGGTTGGTAAAAATTCATTATATAATCTCCCAAAGGTTTTGACCACCGTATCACGCAATTATCTTCTGTCTTTGTTTCGAGCTATTTTTCTGGCAGATCTAGAGCACCATGACATCTTCAAGCGCCCCCAAGGACAAGTTTTTCGAGAGGGTCATCAACCCCTACCTCGTGGAGGTGCTGCATCACCCTCAAACCATTGAGATGCGTGAGGGGGTGTTGCACATCCGCAATGTGGAGGGGCCAACGAGTACCGAAAGCGTGGAGGCAAAGCTCGAAACAATGGAACAACAAGTTTCAAGTGCCAAGGGATGGTGGAACGCGGACTTAACGCCAACCAGATGATGATCGCGGAATTCACCAACAACCACAAGCTGGACGCCAAGAACACAAGGGAGACTATCTTCACGCTTCATGAGAAAATCGAGCACCTCCAAGCCCAGATCTATGACCTGCAAAACCAAAACTGTGAGTATGAATATAGATTCAAGAGGATAAGTTTGGCTGCAGATTTGAGGATCCCGGAGACTCGATCATCCTTCTATGATGGTGAGCCTATGCCTTGGAAGACGGATGACAAGCCTACATCATCAACAACTCCATCATCACCACGTCTGAGAACATAATCACATGGGTATGGGCACTCCCCTTGGCAACTGCCAAGCTTGGGGGAGTTGCCCCGGTATTGTATCACCATCACACTCCTATCTTTACAGTTTTCTTAGTTCGATCCTTTTGGTAATATCTTGATCTAGTAGAATAAATTTTTTGTATGAATTAGTTTTGAGTTTTGCTTTATGATCCCTCTATGTAATTGAGTCCGAGAGCTATATATAATAAATAATAGTGTTGAGTCAAGGGCTTTGCTATCTTGCTATGATCTTGAGTGAACAAAAGAATAAAAAGAAATCAAGAGATCATATTGATCTTATGGAAAGTAATGACTTCACATATAAAGAGTATGATGATTAAAAGTTGTTGAGAGTTAGCAAACAAAGTTTTGGTCATCGTTGCAATTAATAGGAAGTAATAAAGAAAGAGAGGTTCTCACATATAAATATACTATCTTGGACAACTTTTATTATTGTGAGCACTCATTAAAAGTATGACATGCTAAAGAGTTGATCTTGGACAAGGAACACAACGTAATGGGTACTCACATCTCAGTTAAAGTATATTGCCATGGATCGTCCAACATGTTGGTTTTGCCTTTCCCCCTCATGCTAGCCAAATTCCTTGCACCAAGTAGAGATACTACTTGTGCTTCCAAATATCCTAAACCTAGTTTTGCCATGAGAGTCCACCATATCTACCTATGGATTGGGTAAGATCCTTCAAGTAAGTTGTCATGTTGTATGCAATAAAAATTTCTCTCTAAATATGTATGACTTGTTAGTGTGGAGAAAATAAGCTTTATATGATCTTGTGATATAGAAGTAATAAATGCGACAGACTGCATAATAAAGGTTCATATCACAAGTGGCAATATAAAGTGACATTATTTTGCATTAAGATTTTATGCATCCAACCAAAAAGCACATCACAACCTCTGCTTCCCTCTGCGAAGGGCCTATCTTTTACATTATGCAGGAGTCAAGGTGATCTTCACCTTTCCCTTTTTCATTTCATCCTTTGGCAAGCACCTCGTGTTGGAAAGATCCTGATATATATATCCAATTGGATGTAAGTTAGCATGAACTATTATTGTTGACATTACCCTTGAGGTTAAAGGTTGGGAGGCAACACTATAATCCCCTATCTTTCTCTGTGTCTGATTAAAACTCCATAACCGATTAAAACTCCATAACCATAAGTATTGCATGAGTGTTAGCAATTGTGAAAGACTAAATGATAGTTGAGTATGTGGACTTGCTGAAAAGCTCTTATGTTGACTCTTTCCGATGTTATGATAAATTGCAATTGCTTCAATGACTGAGATTATAGTTTGTTAGTTTTCAATGAAGTTTCTGAATCATACTTCACATTGTGAATAGATTTTTACTTGAGCATAAGGAATCATGTGACAATACACACACACAAACACACACACACACACACACACACACACACACACACACACACACACACACACACACACACACACACACACACACACACACACACACACACACACATATATATATATATATATATATATATACAGACGGTCTATTCTGCTAATATTAGCAGAATAACTATTCTGCACACCACTTCCAAGATTGCCGCTGAGCATAAGTGCACTTGCATCTTCTTTACGTTGGGCCTTTGCAATGCTTCACGGGAGAACTGCTTCATTTTCCGGTGTTCCGCCCGCGCGTTCTATGTGGAATCGGGTGTCGCGGGATGATTCAGTTTGTGTCTACATCTCATTTTAGCTTTATTCTTTCTGATTTACAGGAAAATATACTAGAGTGCTTACCGTCGAGGATTTGGCGGACGAGCTTTCTCTGTTCGTTCGTGTTCGCGTCAGATGCGATTTTTTTTGTGCTCGGATGTTGTTATTTAGTAGGAATTCTTTGATTGCGTTCGTTTTAATCGGTCCGTTCACTCTATAATTTGTTGATTTTTAGGAGTTAGTTATCAATTCTTGTTATTTTGGTTGTGCGGGCGGGTGAGCTTCGTCCGCTCCTCTAGTCTTGTTGATTTTTTTTTAGTTTTGCCCGTCCACGTGTGTTTGAATATTGTAATTACTGTTGCTGTAGGTTTGAATTCATTGTATTGCGGGTATAATTGTCATTTTTTGAATCACGTTTTTTAAATGAAAGGTGATGTTGTTCGTCAAGTTGCCATATCTTCCATGTAAATTTTTGCGGGTGTATTTTTTGATGGTTTAGTGGCTGTAGAATTTTTAGGCGAGTTATGGAAGTGCGAGTGAAATTGACACCTCTGTCGATCTATCACATTATCGTAGTTTTACCGCTTTAATTTTATTTGTTGTAGTCGCGGCATACGTTGTAGTGCCTTCGCATTTTCTTTGGTAGCATACTTCGTTGTAGCTTTATTACAGATGGTTATGGCTGTTTATGAGATTTCTCCTTTTAAGTAAACTACATTACGTGTTACTACATTACGTGTTCTAGATGACCGCATAATATGCATTTACATCTTGCATTAGCGGTGTTGTTAATTTTCTATTCTGCTATTACAATGTATGGTCCATGATACGCTTGTGTTAGCTGAATAGTTATTATAAGATTTTTTTTGAACTGCATACTATGAGAATTGTTTTTGAACATCATATGGTAAGTGAAAGTTTCCACCATTTGCATTTCCTTGTTACTGTTCAGATGGCTACTTTTTGTTATTATTAGTACCACACTATGTGTTCCAGAGAACTGCATTACTGCCAACAGCAACTTTGCCTAAAAAGGATGATAAAATGACGCAGTTGAGGTTGTATACTTTAAATAGGCTTCGTTCAAATTGTCTGTTGGACATAATTTTAAAAGCATACAACATAATCAAAGCATTAGAAATATTGGTTGCTTCAAATTAGACGGCGTGGAGTGCAAATATTGTAAACTTGATGGAGTCTTCTTCTTTGTAGAAAAAGACCATGGCCACTTCTCCGGCCTGAAAGCCATTGTGGGAGACAAAATCTTTCCAACCAGTAGTTATGTTGATGCAGTCTTCAGAGTCGATGTGGTAGTCAGCTTCCATGTCTCCATAGCCATTCTTGTGTTCTGTCTCCAAAGTAAGCTTCCCTGAACTTGGAGCATGAATTTTTATTGCGGATGGCAGTTTCTGCATATTGTAATGGGTGGAAAAAGAATTTATAAGTAAACAGCAAATGTTTTTGTTTTATACTTAGTATGATTTGTTTATGTTTACTTAAATAGTTACATACATATAATTGTATTTTGTAAAGTAGTTGCAATGTATGAACAAACTTATATACGCAATTGACTCCTAGTTTCTTGGGATATATATTATACTGCAACATGTGTGCCTTTGCAATGTCGATAAAGTGTACTTCTCCAGCATGTTAATATAACTGCAAGGCTTATCTACTGACCCTTTTTTTTGTACATATGTCGATACATGGTGTGGTAATTGAAGAAAGACAGTGGAAGCATCTAGTCTTAATAGCTATGAGATCTGAACAACAATACAAATTATGTTTTGTATTTTTGTTGATATTCTTGAACAAATTGATTGAACTATATATTCAGATGTGTATTTGCAGTCTAGATTATGTCCAAAAATTGTGAGTGGAAAACATACCCAACTTTCTGTAGATCTGTGGTTGTGGGCGATGAAGAAATGGCGCACGAAACCCCTGTTGGGTATCATCGAGCAGCGAGAGCATCTTTGCGCCACTTTCGGTGTTGGTGAGTCAGAGGCCTTCTGCGTGAGCATGTGTCCGCTATCGGGCGCCATCCTTGCCAAGCACCCGCACTTGCAGTCCATGGCGGGTTCGGTGGAATTCGAGAGAAGAGTCAGGATGTGATGAACCCTAGATCTACGTTTTGAGGAAAATGAGGAACGGGGGGAGGAGTTGTGTTAGTCTGTAGCACGAATGGATAAATTTTTATGCAACCAATCGAGCAATGGAAGTAATAAATGTTGTGGTTGGCGTTAGGTGGTGGATTGGGTCTGATTTAGTGAACACGAATGCATTCAAGAAGAAACAGTACTGCTTACTTGAGAATAGCGAACTGCATTTTCATATCACGACGAACTGCGAACGCGTGGTTGGGCCTGTGTTTGTGTATGGTATGTAGCATTTATTTAATTTTCAGTGGCCTCTCTTTTTTTGTTGGCCCTGTGTTCTAGTAGTGAAGACGCAATTGGGCCCAGGTCGGCCTGTGAGCACACGGCTGGTTCCCGGTGCGATGTGTGCGGTCTAATGTTTAGTCCCACCTCGCCCGCGGAAGGCGCGCCCGACCTGTTTATAAGCACTGGCGATGCATACTGGTCGAACTCCTCTGTATACTTATCTGGGCGCTTATACACGGCGCTCGCAGCTATATGCTCTATGACCTGTGGGCCCATGTGCAACCAGCCCCATGCACTGTGACTCAGAACGACTCGCCTTCTGTGGGCGCAGACCTATTACAAGACTGGCTGGGGCCGGTGCCACCTGGGTGGTTAATTTTTTTTCTTTTTATATTTCTGCCCTGTGTTTTTTTAATGTTGGAGTGTGCCTTTGCATTGATCGAGTTCTATCTTGCATTGTATCGCATTGCGTCTTGCATGTCTGATTGTCATTTTTTGTTTCCGTCTTTTGCTATCATTTAATCTTTTTTCCCAATGTATGGGAGTGCCTTTGCTTAGTAAATCATACGCGTGTCGTTGATTATGGTTACATCTTGCACATTCATATATTTCTATACTTCATTGATTATTTACGTGTTTGCGTTTTTCATTTTCTGGTTTTGCTCTTATGTATTCTTTTTTCAAATTTAGGTTCGTGCACCGCTTTGTTGGGTATGTTAATTCTTCATTGGACAGATTCTATACTGCATTCGTACACAACTTGCACTGCATGCGTCCTGTTTGCACACTGCAACTCATTTTTCGTTTTCTGCACTACTCGAATCTAATGATATATTAGCAGACAATAGAAAACAAATTATCACAGATATTTTGTACGACAATTTCATCACCAGCAAACTAAATTGAACAGAAAGCAAACTAACATAATCAGAGTTCATCATTACAAAGCGATTCTGCATGGCAAGCAAACTAGGTTCTGCACATAAGCAAACTAACGATAAATAAGCAAACAACACAAAGCAAATTTGATGATAATTCTAAAAGAACGCTGGCATTCTTGGCTCCAGGCCGGCACCATCTTCTTCTTCACCAGTTAGGTTCTCCCCATCCCCAGCTGCTCCTGGCGCGCTTCTTGGGGGGCTCCTCCTTCTCCAGCTTTGGACGGCGAAGGCCGTCCTGGGTGAGGGTGATGCGGTTCCATATCTCGTACGCTACATAGGCGTCCTTTATCGCGTACGTACTCGATGTGCCTCCTGGACAGAGGCAGGATGGCCCAGCGCTGGTGCTCGTCGTCGGTGATCTCCTTCTTCATGTTGTTGTAATAGTCGTCGATGAGCACGCCGGAGACGTCTCCGAGGGAGTCCAACGGCTTGGTTGCTTCGGGCACCCTCCACTCCTTCTTGATTTCGACGAAGTTGGCGACCTCCAGTTTGACGCGCTCCAGCCTGGTTTTGTCGCCGTCGATGGAGAAGCCTGCAAAGGTGTACCTGGGGTCGGCGAGGAAGATGTCGAAGACGGTGCACCTTTTAGTGTCGCTCATTTGGAAGAGCAACACCGGGTGATTCTTGTCGATGGAGAGCTAGCAGAGGGTGGGTTTCTACGTCGCTTCAGGGTCGTTGTCGTACTCGAGATCAATGCCGACCATCTTGTGGCGCTGGAGGCTGAGGTGGCGCTCGTACTGCGCGAGGGTGATCGCCATCTGCTTCCTGTTGTTGATGTGGATGACGTGCAACTTGGTGTTGCCGTGCGCCTCCATGGAGTTGTCGCCCTTGTACTCGTCGGTGAACGTCATCGCCGGTGGTGGAAGCGCAATGGATACTTGTGTTGTTGTGGATGAGAAGGCCTTTGGCAGGGGTCTGAATTTAAGGGGAGGGCGCGGGGTGGGATGGCCTCGTCGGATGAACTGCACGATTGCGCTGATGATGCGGTTGTGCGGATCGTGGGTTGGTTTTACATCTGTGATCGTGGGCTTGTGGCGATGGAACTGCTACGATCGGGTGTATGTATGCGAATGTGTGTTTTTTTAAGGTGGGTTTGTTTTATTTTTGATCAGCACATTTTTTAACCACCACTTTTTTCTATGCGAACGGGCATTTTGTCATGTTTTATAGATGTATACTGCGTGACAACATAACTGCATTGCTTACAATTACACACTGCGTCGCGTACAAATCAGAACTGCAACATTGTATACATGTGTGTACTTCATCGTTATTTGCCTGTCTTTGCTATATGCTTCGGCGGTCTGCATTGCGCACTGGAATGCACTGCATACTTCTACCGACCCATACTGCATCTTGTTTTTGCCGGTACTTATTGCAGTCCCTGGCACGGGACGGATAGGAAATGGAAGGGGGTGGGCCCCCCCACTTTTTTTTGAACTTATTGTTTTTTCTTGGTCGGTTTTGTTGGGCCTGTGTTCGGGTATTTCAGAGACGCATGTACGTTGTCAATTTTTGGGTGGCTGGTGCCGGTATCATTTGGGTGATCAGTTTTTATTCTTTGTATGCTTTTTAATGACGTGGAGTACACTACTTTTTGGTAAATCATCGGTGCACTGCATTGATCATGTTTATGTACTAGATGTGAACTTCATTCCTTACTGCATGTACAGTTCTCATTTTTTATCCCATGTTTTACTTTTTTTGTAATCTTTTTTTCGAATGTATGGGACTGCACTGCTTAGCAAATTACGACTGTACTACATTGTTTATGATACTGTACTGCAAGTTCGTGTACTTCCGCACTGCGTTAACTTATTCCGCGTTTGCGTTTTTCTTCATCCCGAAAAGAAATGCATAATGGCGTACTGCATCCCGTATAGAAATGCACTGCATTTTTCCAGCGATCGTCTTGCATTTGTTTTTTACCGTGCTTACTTCCTTTGTCGGGAGGTTTAAGGGAGAGAAGCGGAGGGCACATTTTTTGTGTGGCACTTAATTGAACGTAGACATTTTTTTTTCTGGATGTGTTTTCTTAACATGTGTTTTGTTTTTGATTTTAACTTTTTTTACGAACTGTATGTATTTTATTTGTTGTTTTACCGTTTTGAACTTTCATGATTCTTCACAGAGAACTGCATCATGTGTTTTTTTGTTGTTTTTTAGTAATATGTGCGTTTTGATGTAGACTGGCTTATTTTGTCCGGGCTGTTTTTGGGCCGGCCCGTTATTTGTGACCCTTTTTGCGAAACGCGGGCCTCCTGCGTGTCGTTTCCACGCTATTCCACCGCTCCGCTGTCAGAGAAAGAGACCGAGAACAATCCCCTCTCCTCTCTTGCAGTTTCTCCCGAGGCATCTCCCCCTCGAGCAAAACCGCCGTCGCGCGCAGGAACCGCCGTCGCTCGGAGAACCACCGCCCTCAAGAGGTCCTTATTCCTGCATTCGGCGTCGATGTCCGCTCCGTGAGCCCTTGCCGCTGCGCTCCCGCAGCCCTTTCCCATCGTCGCCCCCTTCCCCCTTCCCGCCGCCGTCGCCGCACACTTTTCTTCGGTACGTTCCGCTTGGCTCGGTGTTGATTGTCCCCTCGCCTTTTTTTGTGATTCTTGTAGTTGCTGTAGCTCTTTTTGCTTGTGTAATTTTTAAGTGGCGATCGATTTTATCTCGTTTTGAAGTCGATAGTTGTGTGTAGCAATGCGGATCTAGGGTTTCGTGAGATTTTCGCGATTTTGTTGCTTATGTCTGTCACTTCATCCTTTGTGTTGCAGGGAAACGCTATGTCTTCGCCGAGCAGTAGGGAGAAGGAGTTCGGGTATGTGGAGTGCTTATTCCTTAGGCTTTGTTTATTTTGTTTGGTGTTTATCTAGTTTCCTAATTCATCCTGCATATTGGGTTATGCTTTGTTAGTTGTCAGCGTTCGTTTGCATTATTTTGTCATGTGATGCTTTTGTAATTTCTTTTTTCTTGTTTTTTTTAATCCAGCAGGTGATTGCAGTGCTCATAATGATACACCAATTGTCTCTCCTTGTCCTGGTGGTAAGGATCATGGTGTCGAGGGAGGACATCAAGGGAATTCGCCGATTGAATCTTCTCTTATAAGTGTGGCCCCTCCTTCTGGTATGTGATTAATTTGTTTATTTTTGTGTATGCTTTGTTTTATCTAGTTTGACATTTTTGTTGCGAATATCCGTGATTTTAGTATATGCATCACTGCATTTTATTTTTGTATGTGAACTCCAGTGTTTGTACTTGTGAATTGCATTGTTGTTTTATTCAAGTTTTTTGTACAATGCATTATTTTTTATTTTGAGTTTATGGTTGAGCACTACATTTATATGTCTAACTGTACTGCAATTGTTCTTTTTGGGCAATTTTTAACGAGCATAGACAAACTTTATTTTACGCAGATGTCTGCTTTTCCATCTTTGGGGCCCTGGTTTGAGGAGGTTACTCAATTGATTGACCATTATTTTGCGAGGGTAATGTTGGTGTGAGCTTTGATCGAGGCGTCTGTCTTATGCGAAACACGATCGCGATCTGTTGATGGTACAGAGGAAGTTACACAGGATTGGATGGTCCCGGAACAGCTTCGTCAATATGAGTTGAAGCAAAGCAAGAAGAAGTTGAGGTCTGAAATTGAGTCAAAAGAGTTAGCTGAAAAGGAGAAGCAGAGGAGATCTGCAGATGGTGCCAAGGGTGGTAAATTTGGCAAGGTGAAGAAGAGGTTGAAATCTTATTCTTTGAGGAAGGTGGTACACCTCGGCGGAGTCCACGTGTTGCTGGAATGAAGAAGAATCTTGGCAAGAGAACCGCTGAAGTTGGTGGAAGTGATGATCCTAAGCGCAAACGACTACATGTCACTGAAGGTCCCAATTCTGATGACGACGACTTTGTGCTTGCTGATTATGTGAAGGGTGTTCATCCTTCTAGACGCAAAGACTGTGTATCATCTAAGAGTTTACCCAAGCATGCCCATGATGATGTCGACGAAGATGTTGGTGGTGATTCTGGCGAGGAGGTGGATGCTGCTCCAAAGGTTTGTTGAAGTGCACTGCATTTGTTTCCTTCATTTGTTATTCTTTCTGTATTTTCTTTTTTTATGCCTAATCTTCTAATGTGGACTGCATTTCCCTTTACACAGAGGAAGAAGTCTAGTAAGAGCAATGCAACTGAAGATGATGGTGAGGGAGATGATTCTCGATTTAACAAGACCGTGCGTTTGTCGCTTCCCACTATTTGCAAGGCTGCTTCTTTGTTGAAAGAGGCGCATTGCAGCCGTGTTAGGGATGCTGGATTTGGTGTTGTCTTTGATCTGACAGTAAAGAAAAATGTGTCGCACATTCTTATGTGCTATTTGATTGGAGTGATTGACCCTGCCACTATGTTAATGGACTTTGGGAATGGCAGGTTCTTCGAATCAATCATGATGCAGTTCATCACATTTTTGATTTACCTATGGGAAGTCACATTGCACCCATGCCTGCTTCCAGCGGTCATGATGAATCGTTGACTGCCCTCAAGGATGAGCTTGGCTTTGATCTTCAAAAAGTATAGGTGTCAAGGACTTGCTTGAGAAGTTGAAGGTGTTGGTGGAGGAAGATGATTATGTGAGTGTTGACCTTGCTGTGAAGGTGTTCTTCCTGATACTTTACCAGAATTTGCTGTGCCCGGGGCCTGCAATTTGTTTGGGTAAAGTTGTTGCGATGGTAGAGAACATGGATTATGCGGCTATGGCTCAGATGGACTTTTGTCAGCTTGTTGTTGATGAGTTGCAGGCAGCTGTTGTTTGGTGGCAATCAGAAGGCAGCAAGCAGAATTGTGCAGAGGGTTGTGCCATTGTCCCCCTGATTATGTATCTTGACTGCTTGAAGCTTCGCAAATTTTCAGTCATGCACACGTTGACGCCACGCGCATCATACCTGATGACCAAGGACCTGATGAAGTTGTACAATGAGGATGTGCTTGTGAAGGGAAAGATTTACTTGGAAAGTTACAAATTTGGGAAGCTGCCGGTTAGTGCACCTGATTTTTTAACATCAGATTTAAAAAAAAAATGCAGTCATTATAAATGTGAACTCTTCTAGTACTCACATGTGTACTTCTCTTTGCGTGTTCTCTTTTTTTGTAGTGGAAGGCGTCAGGTGATATTGTGTACAACCGTCCTGTTGCAGTTGTACACGGCAGCTCTGATGCGGGGCCTAGCACTCATGATAGGTTTTATGAGCCTATCTGTAGTCAGCTTCCTGGCTGTGATGATGAGGTGCCGCATACTCATGGTTTCATGCCTCGACAGATGTTTGATAATACAAGCTCTTATAAACAGACATTTGTTGGCGGCAAAAAGCATGAGGAGATTGATGAGCTTCTTCTGAAGGTTTTGAAGCTGACTGAAGATTTGCCAACCTCTGGTGACGGAGTTGAGGGCGATTCTTTGGTTTTTCCCTGTTGGCCATGGCCCATGAGATGAAGATATTGTTGCTGCTCACAATTTTGATTATGGTGTGATTGAAAGCCCGAAGATTGCTGTGAAAAATGTTCGTTCTTCGTATGTTCAATTGAGACATTCACAAGAAGAAAAATGCGGTCGATATGAGAAGGATGCTGGGCATATTGTGGATGAAATGATCCGTCAGGACGCTGGCGTTAGCGCTGATAATATATGTTCTATGTTTTTTGTGGCTTTGGACTTCTTTTTTTGTGTATTATGTTGATTGTCCTCACTTTTTTTGTTATAGGCTGGAGTGGAATCTTCTGGTGTCGATGGAACTAGAGACGATGGAGTTGGTCAGGTATAAATACTCCTGCCATGTCTGTTCTGCCATGCTTCCCTTTTTCTTTGAACTTACATTTTTTTGGTTCCCATTTTTTTTGTGTACTTCTCTGTTGTGAAGTGTGTACTGCTTGTGCATAGTTGGAGTTTTTCTTTTTGATTCGGTACCATCTTATTTCTCTTTTGGGTTTGTTCTATGCCCGTAGGCTGGTGTCATTGCTCGTGATGTGCACAAAGAGACTTACGATGGCTCTGGGAAGGATGAGGTCTTGGGTGATCTGGCGTCCCCTCTGGATGTTGTAGGCGATAAGGTATAGTTGTATTACTTTTACATTAGTGGGTTGTAATCTAATTTTTTGTTGTCATTATAAACTTGATGTCTGTTGTTATGTTCATCCATATGCATTTTCATTTGCGTATGTTAGCTGCAATAGTTTTACATGTGTGATCTTCACTGTTTGACAAAAGTGAACTGCAGTTCTTTTTGGCATGCGTGATCCATACTTATTTACATAAGTGAGCTTCAGTATTTAACATAACTGAACTGCAACGTTTGTCAAAGCGAACTGCATTTCTTTTTTTTATGTATACGTGGGTTGCAGTTGTAGTTGTGTTTGACACACGTGTGTTGGTGTTGTTTTGTATATCTGGACTGTAGTTGTTATGTGTATGTTGCCAGCAGTCTTTTGACATAAGTGTGATGTGTGTTGTTGTGTTAGGTATCCCCATGCTTATTTTTGTGTTACTAGGTGTTTTTTAAACTTTCCATGGGTTGGAGAACAAAACGTGGAAGTCCACGTTGATCTGAATCAGGGAAGTTGTGTTGTTGATGGCCATGCCAGTGTTGATGCTTCTGTATCGGTTGCCGTTGAGTGTGCAGATCCTTCTGAAGCTCAAGGATCCCATGATGCTGTTCCCACTAGTCGGCATGAAGATTCTGATGTTGGCATTGAAAAGCCACTGGAGAATGTTGCCCCTGCTGCTAGTGTTGTTGCTTCCCCTGTGTCTATGGTGTCCAATGATGTTCCAGAAGTATTGATAGTGGAGCCTCATGTAGTTGAAGTATCTAAGGAAGCTGCTGTTGACCAGACTGTTGTAAATCGAGAGAATGCTGATGTTGCTACAAAAGGAAAGTCCAGTGAGGTTGTGGTGGATTCATCGCAACCTATGCAAGAAAATATTTTGCTCAGTTCTGAAGAACAGCAGCCTGAAGACTCTGACACTGAAGGCAAGAGATTTTTTTAACGGTGCAGTTTGATGTTTTTCTCATTCATGTTGTTTAATTACTATGGTATCTGTATTAGATGTTAAATGATAGGTGAAACTTTGATCTTTTGTCTATGATTTTCAAAATAGCTAGCAGAATTCCCTTATCTTAATATTTAAACTTCATTGTTTGGATAAGTGAACTTCATCTTTTTTATTACAGATGATGAACTCCCTGTTGTGACACCGTCGATCATTGATCCAGCTCTTCTGAAAAGATACAATGAGGTGTACGCTGCTGTTACAAGGGCTCGGAAGGACAAGAAGAAGAAGTATGGTTTTTTAGAAATTGTTTTGTTCATATGTATTCTAATTTTTGTATTTACCCATTTTTATTTGTTGTTATTTTTTTAGTATCTTATGTTTGAGTTTTTCATGAAAAATTCAGGGACATGATTGCTTTTAAAACTGAGATGGGTGATATTAGCATTGGCGAAGTTGGTCAATCCTTTTGGGATAAAGGGATGCTCACTACAAGACTTGTAGATCTTGGGGTTTCTTTGCTGGTAGATAAGTTTAAGAGATCTCCGACAATTGTTGTCCCGTACCATATTTGTGTAAGAATGCAGATTTTTTTTTCATTTTCTTTTCTGATTTCGTGCGATGACTTGTTTTTCTTATTTGATTTTTGGTTTTGATTTGGCAGACAAATATTTGGAATGGTGGTACTATGGGCAGGAGTGTTAAAATGATGTTCTCTTCAAAAGCCGAGGAGCGTGTTGATAAAAAGGATATGGTGAGAGACTTTTTATGTGTATTTTACTGTTTTGTTTTATAGCGTTCTGTTTTTTTCTTGTTATAATAATTTTATTTATTTTTCATGCTTCCAACAGGTCTTTTGCAACTTTTGATCCGCCAGAATCGAGGATGGTGTTGGTCATTATTGTGTAGTTGCGTTAAATGTGAAAGAAAGGCGGTTTGAATTTCTTGACTCGCTCAACAAACCTGGCAGCCCTGATGCGGTCAGGGTGTTTAGGAGGATGGTTAAAAATATCAAGCGTGCATGGAAAGAAGGTAGCTTGAGTTCTGATGAGCCGCTAAATCCTCCCACACTTGATGGATTTGTGTTGAAACATGTCATTGTCCCATTGCAGCCAAATGGGTGCGTTCTTTACAGCCCTTCTGTGTCATACCGTTCAAGTTTTTTTTCACTTAATTTGTGTGAAACTGATGTTTTTTATTCTTTTTATTGCAGGCATGATTGTGGATTCTATATGTTTCAATTCTTGCAGACATGGGATGGTGCTCGAGTTGCTAAGTTTGGGGTGGAGCACATTGGCTACATCAGAAAGGCCATGCTCTATAGCTCGCTAACATCTAGGAAGTGTTGCCTTGATTTAACATCACTTCTAATTTTTGCAGATAAATGTTGTTTTATTGAACTTCTTTATCCTTGCTTTATTTTATTTTTGACTACTGCTTGGTTCCGCTTCTTTATGGGAAAGTGGGCTGCATTGTTATTTATATGTGGGCTGCATTGCTGTATACAAGTGTGGGCTGCATTGCTGTAGAGAAGTGGGCTACATTGTTATTTATATGTGGGCTGCATTGTTGTATACAAGTCACGGGCTGCATTCTTTGTAGAAAGTGGGCTGCATTGTTATTTAAATGTGGGCTGCATTCTTTGTATACAAGTCTTGGGCTGCATTGCTATAGAGAAGTGGGCTGCATTGTTATTTTATATGTGGGCTGCATTGTTGTATACAAGTCAGGGGCTGCATTCTTTGTAGAAAGTGGGCTGCATTGTTATTTTATATGTGGGCTGCATTGTTGTATACAAGTGCGGGCTGCATTGCTGTAGAGAAGTGGGCTGCATTGTTCTTTTATATGTGGGTTGCATTGCTGTAGAGATGTGGGCTGGATTGATGTATACAACAGTGGGCTGCATTGTTCTTTTATATGTGGGATGCATTGCTTTATACAAGTGTGGGCTACATTGATGTAGAGGAGTGGGCTGCATTGTTATTTATATGTGGGCTGCATTGCTGTAGAGATGTGGGTTGCATTGATGTATACAATAGTGGGCTGCATTCTATTTTTTCTCTATACATGTTTTTAGGTTTTTGGGTTTTGTACTGAGTGCTTCCATGTTTTTTCTGCACGTTTTTAGGTTTTGATTGGGGGCTTCATGAAGGTTGTACGTCACTGTTTGAGTCCCAGGGTTCTTATGTGGTTATGGAGGATTGTGTCATTGAAATCTCTCCAGATAATTCTGGTTTGAACACAAATGTGGCGTCTGGACCTAATGGTGGAAGTGTCTCTTGACCTAGCTCTCCACATGATGTATATGATGTTGATGATGATGATTTTGTTACACCGTGTGCACGTGTAACTAGGACTAGGAGTGCAGCAATTAATCGTCCTCATTTGGATGAGGTTGAAGTATTTTCGAACAAGAGGGCAGGTGAGAGGGCTTTTAAGTTGAGATGCTCTATAGAGAATTGAAGCCTCCGAGGTTCAGATATATGGATGAGGCGATTAAAATAAAGGATCTTGTTCTCAGCAAAGATTTTGTAACCAAATACCGCGAGTAAGTTTTTCATGTGATGCATGTGCCCTTTCATGCTTTTTGTGTGCTTTGATTTTATTTCTAATTTTATTGATCCCATCTGTGTATGTTTACTGCAGGAACGCGTTCTTTATGGTGCATGGTCCTTTTGGTGATGATGTCAATACTTACAATATCGACTATATCTATGATATATTTGGCAAAGGAGCTTTAATGGATTCATATATCATGGATTTTGTCATCAAGTACTGGAAGCAAGACCCTGAATTGGGTTTAGCTTATCAATCTGGTGAACGTTTGCTACTTTCACCTTTATTTATCACGGTAAACGTTTGCTGTCATTCTTTCCTACTACACTGGCTTTTTCATGTCCATGCCTACTTGCATTGTTTATTCTTTTTTCATGTCCTTTTTTGTTCTTTTTTGTATGCAGATGTTCTTCAAATGGAAACCTCGTGGCGAGAGATAATAAGGAAATCTGTGTTGCCGATTCATGCATAGCTCGTTTGTTTTAGAAGATGCGATTAAGCGGTTCAAATTTTTGTGAGCAACGGCGCAAACCTATTGGATGCAAAAGCTGGTAAATTCATTGTTTTTTATCATTTATTTTTCCTGGTTTGTTGCATTTATTTTTATAGTTATTTTTGGAACAGTGGTCCTGGTGGTACGTGTCGAAAGAACTTTTGATTTCATTTTTTTATGCGAACAGATTATGATGCCGCGATTCAAGGATGGTCATTATTCCTTATACACGATGAACCAGCATCGCCAGACCCTTGATATCCATGACAATAGGAAGTACACTGGCCATCCTGATGTCACGACAAGGTCGCGCAGGACTGACTACCACGTAGATTGCACTGAAGTGGTATGTTATTTTTTCTCTGCCAACCGTAAAGCTTTCTTTGTGTTTCTCCCACTGTATTTTTTTATAAACTGCAATTGCTTATGTAGTGAACTTCAACGTATCCGCGACAAAACTGCATTTTTCTCACGTGTACTTAAAAGAGGGATTGTTAGATGTTTGAGAACAACTTTTTTTGGGGTTCGTTTGAATATCAACTATTTGATCCGTGATGTGTGTTATTCTTACCTTGTGCTTCTTTTTTTGCGGATGAGGAGGATGACTCAATTGCTTGAAAGCGTTTATGGTGAAAAATGTATAAATCGAGGAACCTTCTGGTGGGTTAAATTGGCAGAGAAGCCATCTTACCCGGTCGTGCCAGGAGCAAATGAGTGTGGAATCTATGTTCTGAGGATGACGCAGTTGTATGACGGCCAACGTCTAGTTGAGAAAATTTTGAAATCCGACGTAACAGCTTCTCTGTTTTCTTTTTACTTTTTTGTTCTTTATGACAACCTTTTTTTAATCACTTGTTTGCATTTTGTTTTCTTTTTTTCAGCCTGCTGCTGAAGATTGGAAGGCGGAGTACATGTTCCAGCTGATGTTCAATCCTTTGAACATGTTGTGTTATGAAGACATGCCGCTTGAGTTACTGAACTGATTGCGGACCTCGGGCTCACTTCCCTGTCGCAATCGCAGACGCAGTCGCAGACGCAGTAACAGTCATTTGGGGCACTGTTTTTCTACTGGGTGCAAAAGGCTGTGCATGGACAATAGCTAGGTTTTGATGTTGTGTTTTGTGTGTGCTGACTATGTATGAAAAAGACTTTTTTTTGTCGTTGTGTTTCTTCTTGTTCGTTTTTTGCGGCAGTGCATGTGGATGAATTTGTATATGTATGTGTATTTTATATCAATAACTGATACAATATATATAAGTGTATAATTTTATTTTTGTTGACGACCACGATCTATGCGAACTGGCATTTTGTCATGCTTATATGTATGATATGTGTTCGATAAACTGTATCGCATTTGATGCCGAACTTCTTTGTCCAATATAAGAGAACTGCATTTCTTTTGGCATTCAAGCAAAGTGCTGCACATGTGTGCATGCCGAAACTGCATTGCTTTATGACACTGAACTGCTTTTTTTGCCAAAACAAAAAACGCATTACTTTTTGCCTATAGTTGCGTTTTGTAGTTGGTTTTTTATTTGTTTGTACGTTAAGGTACATGTTGGGGGTTGGGGGTCCCCAATTTTTAGTTGTCTATATATTTTTTGTATTGTTCTTATGCGCCTGCGTGCGTTAAGCGCTGAGCGGCGGGGATGGGGGGGGTCGTGACCCCTCCACATCCCTCGCGAGGCCGAGCCGAGCAGCAGCGGCGACGCTGCTTGCCACGCGCGCATGCGTAAACAAATCCGTCATACCCGTCGCCCTGTGTCTATCTTAGGGTGTGGGGGTGGTTTTTGCGTCGTCCTTTGATGGAAAAAACAGAATGTCGCCTTTGCTTTGTCGACCAAGTCCCTTTGCATGCGTTAGCGAGGTCGGCGGGGGGGGGAGGGGGTCATGACCCCCTCCACATCCCCGTGAGGCCGAGCAAACAGCCGAACAAGCGGCGGCGCTGCTTGCCGCGCACCGCATGCGTAAGCGAGTCCGTCTATACCCGTCGCCCCTGTCTATCTTAGGGTGTGGGGTGGTTTTTGTAGCGTCCTTTGATGGAAAAAGCAGAATGTCCGCCTTGCTGCTTTTCAACCAAGCGCCTTTGCGTGCGTTAGCGAGGCCGAGCAGGGGTGGGAGGGGTCGTGACCCCCCTCGACATCCTGCGAGGCCGAGCACTGAACGAGCCGGAGCGGCGGCGGCGACGCTGCTTGCCGTGGCGCCGCATGCGTAGGCGAGTCCGTCATACCCCGTCGCCCCCATGTCTATCTTAGGGTGTTGGGGGTGGTTTTTGCGCGCATCCCCTTTGATGGGAAAAACAGAATGTCCGCACTGCACCTGTGGAGCAAAGTTGCACGCGATTGTGCATGCGTCCTGTTTGCATTCTGTACGACAATTTCATCATGTTTGCATTCTGTACGACAATTTCATCACCAGCAAGCTAAGTTGAACAGAAAGCAAACTAACATAATCAGAGTTCATCATTACAGGCGACTGTGCATGGCAAGCAAACTAGGTTCAAAGACACAAAGCAAACAAAGCGATACATAAGCAAACAACACAAAGCAAATTTGATGATAATTCTAAAAGAACGCTGGCATTCTTGGCTCGGCGGCACCATCTTCTTCTTCACCGGTCAGGCTCTCCCCATCCCCGGCTACTCTGGCGCTTCTTGGGGGCTCCTACTTCTCGGCTTTGCCTGGCGAAGGCCGTCTGGTGAGGTGATGCGGTTCCATATCTCGTCTGCTGCATAGGCGTCCTTTGTCACGTACTCGATGTGCCTCTGAGCGAGGCGAGATGGCCCAAATGGCGGTGCTCGTCGTCGGTGATCTTCTTCATGTTCTTTGTAGTAGTCATCGATGAGCACGCCGGAGACGCGTCTCGAGGGAGTCAATGGCTTGGTTGCCTCGGCACCCTCCACTCATACGGATGTCGGCGAAGTTGGCGACCTCGGTTTGGCGTGCTCGGCTGGTTTTGTCGCCGTTGATGGAGAAGCCTGCAAAGGTGTACCTGGGGTCAGGGAGGAAGTTGTCGAAGACGATGCACCTTTAAGTGTCGCTCATTTGGAAGAGCAACACCGGGTGATTCTTGCCGATGGAGAGCTGGCAGAGGGCGGGTTTCTGCGTCGCTTCAGGGTCGTTGTCGTACTCGAGATCAATGCCGACGATCTTTTGGCGGCCGAGGCTGAGGTGGCGCTTCGTCTTGTCGAGAGGTGATCGCCATCTGCTTCCTGTCGTTGGTGTGGATGACGTGCAACTTGGTGTTGTCGTGCGCCTTCACGGCGTTGTCGCCCTTGTACTCGTCGGTGAATGTCATCGCTGGTGGCAGGGCTTGGTGCTTTTGGTGGGAGCGCAATGGATACTTGTGTTGTTGTGGATGAGAAGGCCTTTGGCAGTGGTCTGAATTGAAGGGGAGGGCGCGGGGTGGTATGGCCTCGTCGGATGAACTGCACGATCGCGCTGATGATGCGGTTGTGCGAATCGTGGGTTGGTTTTGCATCCGTGATCATGGGCTTGTCGCGATGGAACTGCTCCGATCAGGTGGTTGTATGCGAACGTGGTTTTTAAGGTGGGTTTGTTTTATTTTTGATCATCACATTTTTTTAACCACCATTTTTTCTATGCGAACGGGCATTTTGTTACGTTTTGTAGATGCATCATGTGTGATAATGAACTGCATTAGTATATAGTCCTGCATTGCATCTTCTATAATTCAGTACTGCACTTGTGTATACATGTGCGTACTTCACTGTTTTTTGAGTTTATTTATTCGTGTAGGGGTAATCGGGAACTAGATTGTCATACCGCACTGCATCGTGTAATGTAGTGCACTGTATTGTTTACAGCTACGTACTGCATCTTGTTTTTGCTTGTACCTACTTATTGTTTTTTCTTAGTCGGCCTTGTTGGGCCTTTGTTCAGCTACTTGGGTCCAAGTCGGCCTGTGAGCACGTCTTGGTTCCCATTTCGCTGTGTGTGCGTCCTAATGTTTAGTCCCACCTACGCTTGTGGAAGGCGCGCCAAACCGATTTATAAGCTTGGCGAGGCATACTGGTCGAATTCCTCCATATACTTATCTGGGCGCTTATACACGGCGCTCATAGCTATATGCTCTATGACCTGTGGGCCCACGTGCAACCGGCCCCATGCCTTGTGGGCTCGAGCGACTCCCCTTACGTGGGTGCGGACCTATTCTGAGGCCGCTGGGGCGGTAGCACCTGGGTGGTCAATTTTTTTTCCTTTGTTACTTTTTCAACGTTGGGGAGTGCACTGCTTTTTTTAGTAAATCATGTGTGCACTACATTGATTTGTTTCAGTACTGCATGTGCACTCATACCGTACTGCACATTTTCTGGGCTACATTTTTGTGCACTGCATTGGTATCATTTTTCTTTATTGTTTTTCACTTTCGTATCCTTTTTTCTTAGTGTACGCGTGTGCACTGCTTTTGTGCCCCTATGCGCACTGCATTCATCATAGTTCTGTGCTGCAGGTGTACACATCTTGCACTACGTGCATCCTTCTTTGTGCCAAAAAGCACAAACTGCACTTCATGCACACATATAGTGAACTTCCTAGTACGAATTTGGAGAACTGCACACATGAAATGGTCCGTGGATTATAATTTTTCAGAGTATTATTTTTTAATGATCTGTGGTTTTGTTAAGTAGGAATTTCTGCAGTCAAAGTACACCTTCTTTTTCCGTTCCTCTTTCTTTGGTAACATAAGCTTTCATTGATTGTCCTTTATTCTTGGGAACATAATTTCCATTAAGTCCCCTTTAATTTTCAGTTTTGACCTTTTTGCATTCCTCTTATATAAATGAAGGCTAACTTATACCCTTCGTTTGCATTTCATTTTTCTCCTCTAGCCGCAAGTTCTCTCCTTTCTCCAGCCTATTATTATTGTTTTGCTTCTCTAGGTTTCTGTTGCGATGGCTCCAGGCCTCTGTGCGTATCTCTTCTGCTGTGGCCATGGTTGTGGTGTGCCGACGTACTGTAATTGTTCATCTTGCTCGCAGGCCCGTCGTGCTCGTCGTGGTGGGAAGTTATTGTGCCGAACTGGGTGAGCCGAGCAGCTTGCATATGGTACAGTATTCACAGAAGGATTGGATATGGGCCAGATCAACGTATCTGCGTTCTATTCTGCGCTGCTTTGCCGTGGCCTTGGCTGCACGAGTCCTTTTGTCCATCAGCTTAGGCCAACAGATGTGGAGACTCACTACAAGATGGTATGTTTCGTTAGATATTATTTTTTTTCTTAGTGTTTTTTTGTATAATTCCATTGTATCCTGAACTTGTAGTATTTCAGGAACGCACTTTTTTCTTTGTGTTTTTTGAAGTGTACTGCAATGTGTTCTTATTTTCTTGTTTTTTTGCTCGTGTGCATGTAGATTATGTTTTAGTTTACAGGTTAGAATATGTGAACTGCTTATATGTTAGCTGAGCACTTCATATTTCTACATTTTTTCCAATTTTGTATGGTGTGTACTACATGTAGCTAGTCTATATGCGGCATGATTGTTCAAAGAAGCGCATATTTGTAAGTTCCATCTTGCATATTGAAAGCGTTTTATATGTACTACTTGTTGGATTGTTGTGCACTTCATCTATCTCTGTTCAAAACATGAGAATTGTCTTCTTTGGTTTCGTTCTCAAACAGTTTTATTATTTTTAACGAGAAAATTCCTCGGTATTTATTAGGTATGTCTTGACTAAAGAAGAAAGGAATTCTTGAAGTTGTTCTTGGTAATGGATACCTTAAACCAGCCAAGTACAGTGTAGGGGCTGACGGGCGGTTGTGTCTGCACAAAGGGTGGAAGGAATTTGTCATTGATAGCGGCCTGAAGTCTGAGCAAGTTGTTGTCCTCAACTTCTTTGAACTCGAGGATCGTACTGTTAGAATCACGTTTGACGTGATTGGCTAAGGTTATGAGGTTGATTTGTAATAAGTACTTCTGCGTGTTGAACGCTTTCATCTTTGTCATGTGTTTTGTAATAAGCACTTTTGTGATGTGAACCACTTCAATTATTATTCAACGGTAAATTTGTGTTTGCATGGTTACAATATGTGAACTGCTTATATGTCAGCTGAGCATTACATGTTTCCACATTTTTTCCCAATTTGCATGGTGTGTACTACATGTAGTAGTCTATAGTACTGCATGATAGTTCGAAGCGTACTGCATTTTTGCAAGTTACATACTGCATATTGAAATGCGTTTTATATGTACTACTTGTTGGATTGCAAATAACTAACGACATTTTTACATGGTTTTTGAATCAAAATGTGTCAATGTTTTACTCAAGACTGCTATATATATATGGTATACTCTATATACCATTTTCTTCTTGCATGGTTTACACAAAATTTAAACTGATACATAAGTCATAGAGTTAAGAAATTGCTATGCATACGATTAATTTATTGTTTGTTCATCTATTTGGTCGTTAACCTGCTGCTTCTGCGCGGTGACTGGAGCATGTCTAATGTTGCACTTTCTTTTGTTTTGCATGGCTGTGTTGCTGCTTCTTGTCTCTGTACCTTTGTGTTTGTAGCCCCCCGCGTGCTGGTTGATGGCTGCTTTCGTTTTTCAGGTTGTGAACTGCATCCTTCTTTGCTCCCCGCGCGCTGGTTGATGGCTGCTTTGGTTTTTCAGCGATGTGGCCTACATCCTTCTATGCTCCCCGCGCGCTGGTTGATGGCTGCTTTGGTTTTCTAGTGCTGTGAACTGCATCCTTCTTTGCTCCCCGCGTGCTGGTTGTTGGGTGCTTTCGTTTTCCAGTGGTGAGAACTGCATCCTTCTTTGATCCCCTTGATTTGGTTGATGGTGGTTTTCGTTTTCCAGTCTTCAGAACTGCATCCTTCTTTGATCCTTGCTACTGGTTGAAGCATTTCCTCGTGGTGGTCTTGTTGATATTGTTTCTTCATGTTCTTCGTCCTCTTCACTCTCTTCAGTCTCTTCACTCTCTTCTTCCTCTTCATCATCTTCATCATATGTTTCTTCATAAGCCACTGTTTCTTCAGTTTCTTCACGTTCTTCGTCCTCTTCACTCTTCTTCTTCCTCCTCTTCTCCATCTGCTTCTTCATAAGCCATTTCTACTTCAGTTGTGTCATCATATTCTTCTTTGATCACACCTTCTTCGTCTTCCTCATTTTCTGATCTTTTTCTTTTTCTTTTGAGGCAGGTTCTTGAATTGTGTCTCTTCCTCTTTTTGCAGATGCTACAACGTCTCGGTTTCGTCTATTTCTTAGTGTTGTGAGTGGAATTTCTGTTTTGTTGTGCATCTCCATGTCCTCGTTTTTCTTGTTCATTTCTTTTTGTACACGTCCTGGAATTGTGGCCGCTGACTTCATTACATGTTCTGCACATTCTTACTCCCGATGGCGACCATCCTTTATCCATTTCAGTGTGGCTTACTATTTTTGTCATCATTTTTCTCCTTGTATGCCACCTTTTTTTGGTTTGCGTCTCCCCCTTTCTTTCTTCCTCTTGTGTTTGAAAGAGGAGGTGGAAGAATTGTTTCTTTTTTGATAGCACCAGTTCCAATGTGTTCAGTTTTTTATTCTTGCTCGGCTTTATTGTCATGTTGGTATTTCTCTGCTTGCTTTAGTTTTGCTGCTTCTTCTTCTTCTTCTTTGTTGAGCACGTCAACTTCCTCTATCAGTGCCCTCATACCAGACAACGCTCTGTGGCACCCAGCGTCTGACCTTGTCGCTCTGTTTGCAAGGTCCATTGCTGTTTCTGTTAGCAATTTTCTACGGCAAAAAAGCGAGGTTCCATCTGGTGCTGTTTGTTCGTAGTCTCTTCTGTCAAACATTGCATCTGATCTTGCGTTACGGGTGTATATTTTCATGATGTACACCTCAGGAATGTTGAGTACTCTCAAATGAGAAAGCATGCATAAGACATGGGCCTTGAAGAGGCTGTGAGACAAACACATTTTTTTTTACGTAAGTGAACGCATGAAATTAGTAAACATATTTTTTTTTCATTAGTTGTTCATTTTTTAAAGAAGTGAACTTCATTTGGTTTTGTGAATTACACATGCATATGTACTTTTAAAGTTCAGTAAGTTAGCTTTCGTGCATGACTATGAGAATCTAGAATTTTTTTTTTGCTAGGAGTCTCACCTGTGTGTGTCTAGAGTTTGCACTCAAATTCGTAGACACCTTTCTCTTCATCGGTGACCACTTGGAAATTATGCCTTGCCCAGTCAAATGCATCCGATCTATTGTAGTGGTGTACGAGATACTTTGTCGGGTTCTCAGGGCACCGTTCTGCTCTGAATGCAGTGCTACGGTAGAGTGTTTCTTTCAAATCTGCAAACACTGCCCTTGTATACACTTTTGATAGCTGAACTTCGAAGCCAAACTTTACTGTTGTTTTTACTTCTGACTGCATAATCACAAATGCACTGTTATGATCCAGGGAAATGAAAAAATTGTTTGTTTTTGTAGTCATATTTTTTAAGAAGTTTTTTGATTGACATTTTGTTTACCTCATTTGCCACTGTCTCTGCGTGCTCGACGGCCTTCCTGGTCTGAATGCACTTGTCCACTTGTTGAGCAAACAGATGAAGATCATGCTTCTCCCTGACAAAAAATTTCTTCAGTATGCGGTTCATGCTCTCGCTTCTCTGTGTGGAAGTCATCCGAGCACAGAAAATTTCCTTGTAGTAAGTTGAGATCCACTCGTGCCTGTCATCCCACAATGAATTCATCACTTAAATGCGTCTTGCAAGTTGTACCTCTGAATGAGGTTCTTCCATGCTCGTTCAAATTCGGCGGCATTAGTGGGTGGTTCAACCTTGCATTGAGTTAGCCCTTGAGTTTCTCGTCGCCTTTTACAACAAAGGCGAGGTGGTCCTTGTACTTCATGATATGCCACCGACCACGACTTATCAGAGTTTGTGGGATGATAGTTTTTAATCTTGCCTTCATCGAAGAACACCGGTGCGAGAAGAGACAAACAAAGGTGTTTTTATTAAGTTGTTTGTGTGTTTGCAAGATAGATGGAAGAAATATAAGTTCACAAAACAAAACAAAACGTAAGAATGCAGGTGTTTTTTATTTTTTGTACCTGTGAGCATGCAGATTGGCGGCTTGTTGTTCATACACCTCAGAAAGGTTTTGAAAACCCACTCAAATGATGGTATTGTTTCATCTCGCACGAGTGCAACAACAAATATGGTGCTTTGTAGATGATGGTTCACCCCCACAAACACTCCCAGCGGCATGTGGAATTTGTTAGTTTTATACGTCGTGTCAAATGTAACGCAGTCTCCAAAATCTTCATACGATCCTCTGCAACTTGTGTTCGCCCAAAAGACGTTTCTTACACGGTTATCTGCATCAACGTCATAATCATAGAAGAACTCTGGGTTTATCTTTTGCATTTTCTCGAAGAAATTAAGAAGTTTCTTGACATCATCTTTAGACTCTTCTCTGGCAAACTTCTGTTTCCTGCATTTTCATAGACAATTCAAACTTATCTCACCAATCAGGGAATAATTACAGACAGAATGCTCAAGAGATATGCTCTGTTACGTGCTTACCTGTTTACCCGGTCGCGACTAGTATGTCCCATGTACTGCAGACCACCGGACATACGCGACAGCGTCGACATCATCTGAGCATGTGTGTGGTTGTCCAGTTGCATGTCTTTCACTAACTGGTCTATCAAAGGATCGTCTTTTTTGTGCGATCGCATGTGCAAAAGCATTCTGGGGCTTTCCAGCATCTTGTGATTGTGGTTGAGTTGAACCATTTCTATCACAAATTTGCCATCCTTCCTTTTTTGACTCTAATCTTTGCATTGCAGCCAATCCTTTTTGATGTCTTCTGACGTACCCGGTGATAATCTGACACAGCCTGCTTGTGGACCCCTTCTCTTGAGCAGACAATGTAGGCATTTGTCCTGTGTTTTGCCCTCTTGCGTATACCAAACCCTGCACATCTTGCATAATTGTTGTAAAAGTCCCATGCCTTGTCGTACATGGTGAACTTCATTCCAGCAGCAGGTACGAGGTTGAGCGGCATGTTTTTATCCTGCATTAATTGAAATGCTATATGAGAAAATTTGTTTTGTTCTATTTTTTGAATACGAGGAGTGCATATGAGTTTAATAAAGCATTTGCAATGTTCCTAGCCAAAGCTCACAAGAAATATCAGTGTGCACTGCAATGTTATCTGAATGGACTGCAACTATTTTTTTCAAACCATAAACTTACATGTGTGTAGAGTTGTTACTTTGATGGTGTTTGCAGCTCGTCGGGTTGTATTGGACATGGCGGGGTTATAGCAGATGGGTGTAGTTGAGGATCTCGCGGCGGTAACAGTGAGGAGGATTTGTACCTGCTATTTACTTTTGACCGAGGCACCGTTGGTGGTCGCAGCGTCGAAGTTGATGCAGCAGGTCTGGTTGGAGCTCTGTTTTTCGGTAGAGCAGGTGGACGCTGAGCTCTATTTTGGGATGCGGCAGGTGGACGTGGTGGTAATCCAATGTTGTGACGATGTCTCGGTGGATTGGTTTTAAAATTTTGGAGCAGTGGCACATCATCATAGACATAATCATCATCTGCTGCAACATCGTGTTCAACTGCGTCATCATTATCTGTTCGGACATCTTTGTCCAAACATAGTGAACTTCGTGCTTATACTCGGGTTGAGAACTGTTATCGGCTCATCTTCATCGTCATCATCTTCATCATCGCATTGGTGAGTGCCTTCCCATTTAATGTGACATCATCGTCATCTTCAACTACATCTTCTTCTGGGAAAAATCTTCTTATGGAAAGTCTCGCACCGTTTATCGTCGTGAAGAATCCATGAGGAATCTCGGGGTAACCCAGCCGATATCTCTTCGGAAGAATATCCACTCTTCGAAAGTTGTTGTTCTCGATCTTTGTCAATTATCGCGGCATTTTGTATCTGCTGAACATCATCTCCTGCACACAAAATGACCGAGCTGCATTGTTAGGTTAAATGAACTGAATCATGCGAACTGCAATGTGTTCAAAATGGTACTGCCGAAGCATTGCATGGTGACTGCATCACCCCTCAAGGTGAACTGAAGCAACCGCACTGCATCGTTATACGTAATGAACCTATACAAGTGTACTGCATTTTCCCCCACAACGAACTAAAGCAACCGCACTGCATAAGTTTTGTACTGCATAATCATGCACTGTACTGCTTGTACTGATTTGTCTATAATAACTACATTGAGATGGTTTAGGAAGTGTACTGCTTACCTCGTGATGCAGTGATTTCTTGCGTTTACAGGAGGAAGTTCCCTTCTGGTCCGCCTGCACAACTTTCACGTTCGCCCGTGCAGTCCACTTGCCCTTCAGAAGTTCATGGGCGGTCTGGACATTGCTCAATGTGAACGGGGAAGGAGGATTTGCTCTGAAGGTTGATGCAGACTTATTCCAAGAAGCTACCGTGGATGAAGCAACCTTGTGCACACTCCTCCTTGCTCAAATTGGTGTGATGTCGAGGCAGCACCAATCCACATCTGATGAATTACAGCTAATTGCAGGCCCTGAGGAGTTCGGTGGCGGCGCTACCGAGCTGCTGCCGTGGAAGAAGGCCGATAGGCTGGTGTTGCTCGGTGCCTGCCACGGAAGAAGGCCGAGAGGCGACGGGCGGCGTCGCTGCCTGGCCGCCGCCGCCGAAGAAGGCCGGGAGGGGAGGGGCGACGTCACTACCGGCCGCTGCCGCGGAAGAAGGCCGGGAGGGAAGGAGCGGCGTCGCTCGAGCCGCCGCCATGGAGAAAGCGGGGGAGGGGGCATCGCTCCCAGCCGCCGCCCAGAAGGCCGGGAGGAGGGCGGCGGCTAGCCCAGATCTTTGCCAGAGAAGGCCGGGAGGGGAGGGGCGGCGGCTCGCCCAGGCCGCTGCCGCGGTAGAAGGCCGGGAGGGGAGGGGCGGCGGCGCGATCTGTTGGTGGTGTGCAGAATAAGGTGTTTTGGTGTGCAGAATAAGGTCTTAAGGGGTGTTATCATAATAGACCCACCCTATATATATATATATATATATATATATGTTGTTGTTATAAGAATGATCATGATGCCCTCATGTCCGTATTTTATTTTTATCGACACCTCTATCTCTAACATATGGACATATTTTTCGATATCGGCTTCCGCTTGAGGACAAGCGAGGTCTAAGCTTGGGGGTGTTGATATGTCCATTTTGCATCATGCTTTTATATCGATGTTTATTGCATTATGGGCTGTTATTACACGTTATGTCACAATACTTATGGCTATTCTCTCTTATTTTACAAGGTTTACATAAAGAGGGAGAATGCCGGCAGCTGGGATTCTGGGCTGGAAAAGGAGCAAATATTGGAGACCTATTCTCCACACCTCCAAAAGTCCTGAAACTCCACGAAAGTCATTTAGGGAATTAATAAAAAATATTCAGTGGAAGAAATACCTGAGGGGGGCCACCCAGCACCCATGAGGGTGGGGGCGCGCCCTACCCTCCTGGGCACGCCCCTGCCTCATGGGCCACCTGGCAGCCCTCCGGTGCCCATCTTCTGCTATATGAGGTCTTTTACCCTGGAAAAAATCATAAGCAAGCTTACGGGATGAAATTCCGCCGCCACGAGGCGGAACCTTGGTGGAACCAATCTAGGGCTCCGGCGGAGCTGTTCTGCCGGGGAAACATCCCTCCGGGAGGGGCAAATCATCACCATCGATCCTCTCATCAGGAGGGGGTCAATCTCCATCAACATCTTCACCAGCACCATCTCCTCTCAAACCCTATTTCATCTCTTGTATCCAATTTTTGTACCAAAACCTCAGATTGGTACCTGTGGGTTGCTAGTAGTGTTGATTACTCCTTGTAGTTGATGCTAGTTGGTTTATTTGGTGAAAGATCATATGTTCAGCTCCTTAATGCATATTAATACCCCTCTGATTATGAACATGAATATGGTTTGTGAGTAGTTATGTTTGTTCCTGAGAACATGGGTGAAGTCTTGCTATTAGTAGTCATGTGCATTTGGTATTCGTTCAATATTTTGATGAGATGTATGTTGTCTCTCCTCTAGTGTTGTTATGTGAACGTCGACTACATGACACTTCACCATTATTTGGGCCTAGAGGAAGGCATTGGGAAGTAATAAGTAGGTGATGGGTTGCTAGAGTGACAGAAGCTTAAACCCTAGTTTATGCGTTGCTTCGTAAGGGGCTGATTTGGATCCACTTGTTTCATGCTATGGTTAGGTTTACCTTAATACTTCTTTTGTAGTTGCAGATGCTTGCAATAGGGGTTAATCATAAGTGGGATGCTTGTCCAAGAAAGGGCAGTACCCAAGCACCAGTCCACCCACATATCAAATTATCAATGTAACGAACACGAATCATATGAGCGTGAAGAAAACTAGCTTGATGATAATTCCCATGTGTCCTCGGGAACGCTTTTCTCTATATAAGAACTTGTCCAGGCTTGTCCTTTGCTACAAAAAGGATTGGGCCACCTTGCTGCACCTTTTTTACTTTCATTGCTTGTTACCTGTTACAAATTACCTTATCACAAAACCATCTGTTACCGATAATTTCAGTGCTTGCAGAGAATACCTTACTGAAAACCGCTTGTCATTTCCTTCTGCTCCTTGTTGGATTCGACACTCTTGCTTATTGAAAGGACTACGATAGATCCCCTACACTTGTGGGTCATCAACGTTCGATTCTATGTATCAATGTACTTTATGACCGAACTTATCTCCTGCCGAACTTGTAATTTTTTTGTTATCGCAGACCTTCGGCTTCCACCTCTGAACCAATAAGTTGGAGTGTTTCCGTATACTATGTTTAACTAAGAAACGCTAGTATCTTTAGAAACCAGACAATTCGGTCATATTTCTCGGACAGACAAAATATGTTCGGGGAGTTATGTTATATTACTATTTAATGTAATAAACATCTTCCAAGAAAAATAGTTCCGCTAGGGGTTCCTTTCCTTGGGTTAACATGCTAAATGATGCATGCCTAGGCTCATATCCGAAGTACAGACAGCCAATTCCGTAACTGTTCCAAAACAATAGTCTGTTATTTATTTGCTGACCATATATTCCCTTAAGAATGCTAGCTTTCGGCTTCACCCATCTGAGGTACAGGTCCAGATAACCCGGTTGTAATAATCGCAGAGGTACTCCCTCTACACCCTAGCCGAACAATCGGGAATGTAGGGTATAAACATAGGAGTAAGGCAACCCAGCTTGACGAAAACTTAAGTCATAGAGGTGCATAAAATGGCAGAAGCAACAACTGTCATGGACAAAGGAAGCTTATAATTTTTCAATAAAGTGCTTCGTTAAACAAGCCCCCATGTATGGTGGGGTGTATACATTTAAAGATGTGTACCCCGAATAATGCAGTTGATCCGAATATACATTTGAGAAGGAAAAGTAAAAAATTAAAAAGGAAGAGAAAAAGGGAAAAAACCCTAGTTAAAATGAAACCTAAGGAGGTCGAACTATGCGTAGAATGTTCGGAGCCAGGCAGCATTCCATGGGTTCGGCTCAAGGCGATTATCCGATGCATTGCGAAGGCGATAGGCTCCTCCAGTAAGGACTTCATGTATGACGAAGGGCCCCTCCCATTTGGGTTTGAGCTTGTCCTTTTTCTTTTATGGGAGGCGTAAAACAAGTTCTCTGACATTTTATGTCTTAGCTCGCACTTCTTTGCTTTGGTAGCGACTGGCCTATTGTTGATAAAATGCAGAACGAGCCTTCGCAACATCGCGCTCCTCTTCGAGTCCGTCTAAGTCGTCCTGCCGATCTAATTCGGCTTCTCTCTCTTTGTACATGCGCACTCTAGGTGAGTCATGAATAACGTCGCAGGGCAATAAGGCCTGTGTGCCGCACACCATAAAGAAGGGTGTGTATTCGGCCATTCGATTGGGCGTGGTCCGGAGTCCCCAGAGTACGGAATCAAGTTCCTCAACCCAGTGCTTGTCTGATTCTCGTAATTAAGGAGCGCACGAGTCTGGGCTTAATGCCACTCATGATCAGACCATTGGCCCTTTCGACTTGGCCATTTGTTTGAGGGTGGTATACGGATGCATAGTCGAGTTTAATGCCCAACTTAGTGCACCAAGTTTTCACCTCATCAGCTGTGAAATTGGAGCCATTATCAGTGATGATAATGTGCGGGACACCATAATGGTGGACTACGCCGGATATAAAGTCAATCACTGGCCCTGTCTCAGCTGTTTTTACCGGTTTGGCCTCTATCCACTTAGTGAATTTATCTACCATTACCAGCAGGTATTTCTTTTGTGGCTTCCCCCTTTAAGGGATCCAACCATATCAAGCCCCCAGACTGCGAAGGGCCAAGTAATGGGGTTTGTTCTTAATGCGGTGCGAGGCATATGACTTTGGTTGACGAAAAGCTGACAGCCCACGCAACGTTGGACTAGGGCTTGAGCATCTGCTCAAGCCGTGGGCCAGAAAAAACCTGTCCTAGATGCCTTGCTTACGAGGGATCGAGCTGTGGCATGATGACCGCCCAAGCCAGCGTGTATTTCTTCCAAGAGTTGCCTTCCCTCCTCTTTGGAGATACACCTTTGGAGGACTCCGGTAGTGCTCATTTTGTATAGTTCACCCTCACGCACTTTGAAGGCTTTAGAGCGCCGAACTATGCACCAAGCTTCATTTTGATCATTGGGAAGCTCCTGCTTATTAAGGTAGGCCAAGAATGATTCGGTCATGGGAGCGATAACAGCCATGATCTCATGAGCAGAGGATGTTACCTCGATATCTGGACCCCCGATGGTGTCTGCATTGTGTTTGGCAGCTGGGGGTGTGACCAGGTCCGTACTGCCTTCTCTGCTCTCACCCTGCCATACTATGGATGGCTTAAAGAGCCTTTCCACGAAAGTGTTAGGTGGCACAGGGTAGCGCTTAACGCCCATACGAGCAAGGAAGTCGGCTGCCTGATTACTCTCTCGAGCGATGTGATGAAACTCAAGTCCTTCAAACCGAGCTGATATTTTTAATATGGCATTTCGATATGCCGCCATTTTTGGGTCCTTTGCGTCGAACTCTCCATTGACCTCGGATATGGCGAGGTTGGAACCACTGCACATCTCCAGGCGTTGTATACCCATGGAGACAGCCATGCGAAGACCATGTAGCAGCGCCTCATATTCAGCTGCATTGCTGGAGTCTGTATACATAATTGGTAATACATAGCAGACTATGTCCCTAGTAGGAGACGTTAGGATGACACCAGCCCCCAGTCCGGCCAGCATTTTGGAGCCGTCAAAGTACATAATCCAAATGGAGTATGAGCTATACTCTTTAGGGAGTTCAGCTCCAGTCCATTCAGCGACAAAGTCGGCCAACACCTGGGATTTAATAGCCCAGCGTGGCTTGTATAATATTTCGAACGGTAAAAGCTCGATGGCCCATTTGGCTATGCGGCCAGTGGCGTCCCTGTTATTGATAATGTCCTTGAGTGGTACTTCGGATGCCACTGTGATCGAACACTCTTGGAAGTATTGTCGTAGTTTACGGGATGCCATGAAGACTGTGTAGGCAATCTTCTGACAGTGGGGGTATCAGGATTTGCAAGGTGTAAGGACCTCCGATACATAATAGACTGGTTTTTGGGTGGGGAATTTATGTCCCTCTTCCCCTCGTTCAACGACGAGTACAGCACTAACTAGGTTGTTGCCGAGATGTATAATAACATAGGCTCGCCAACACCTGGGGCAGCTAGGATTGGGTTGCTTGCGAGTAGAGCCTTGATTTCTTCCAATCCGGCTATTGCAGCGTCCGTCCATTCAAAGTTATCATTGAGTCGTAATAGCTTGTAGAGTGGTAATGCTTTTTCTCCCAATTTGGAGATAAAACGGCTTAAGGCCGCAACACACCCTTCTAGTTTTTGGACTTGCTTTAGGTCTGTTGGTATAGCCAATTGTGATAGAGCTTGGATTTTGGCTGGGTTTGCTTCAATTCCTCTATGGGAAACAATAAACCCTAGCGATTTTCCGGCCGGTACTCCGAAGACACATTTTTCTGGATTAAGCCGTATGTCGTATGTTCGGAGGTTGTCAAAGGTGAGGCGGAGATCGTCCACCAGTGTTTCGACGCGCTTTGTCTTGATGACCACGTCGTCTACATATGCTTCGACAGTTTTGCCGATTTGTTTTTCGAAGAAAGTTTGAATCATACGCTAGTAGGTAGCCCCAGCATTTTTGAGCCCGAAGGGCGTAGTGTCGAAGAAGAAGGGACCGTAAGGGGTGATGAACGCGGTTGCGGCCTGATCCGATTCCTTCATCTTAATCTAATGGTATCTGGAATAGGCGTCGAGGAAACACAAAGTAACATGTCTTGTAGTTCCGTCAATGATTTGGTCAATGCGAGGCAATGGGTAGGGGTCTTTAGGGCAAGCTTTGTTGAGGTCTTTCAAATCGACGCACATGCGCTAGCATTTGTCCTTCTTTGGTACCATAACCAAGTTGGATAACCAATCTGGATGTTTAATTTCCCTAATAAACCCAGCCCCTAGCAACTTGGCTAGTTCTTCTCCCATGGCTTGATACTTGGGTTCGGAGAATCGCCGTAGTGTCTGCTTCACGGGATTAAATCCCTTGATTATATTGAGACTGTGTTCGGCCAGTCTACATGGAATGCCGGGCATGTCTGAAGGGTGCCAGGCGAAAATATCCCAATTCTCTCGCAAGAATGTGTGTAGGACAGTGTCCACTATCGGATCCAGCTGTGCTCTGATAGATGCTGTGTTGTTAGGGTCCGTCGGCTGCACTTGGAATTTAACTATCTCCTCAGCTAGCTTGAAAGAGGTGGATTTGGATCTCTTATTGAGAATCACATCATCCCTATCCACCATGGACCGTAGGGTGGTTAATTCTTCCGCTTCGGATAGCGCCACGAGAGCCAAGGATGCGGTTTTATTTTCGGCATGAAGGGCTTTGTTCAGGTCGCTCGAGATTGTTATGATTTCGTTGCGTCCGGGCATTTTAAGCTTCATATACCCGTAACGGGGTATGGCTTGGAAGCGTGAAAAGGCGTCCCGTCCCAGGATGGTGTGGTACCCACTGTTGAAGGGGACCACATAAAAGAGCAACTCTTCAGATCTGTAGTTCTCGGGTGTGCTAAATACCACATCTAGTTTAATTCTCCCAGTGCATCATGCTTCTCGGATGGGGATAATGCCTCGAAAGGTGGTATTGCTTTGCTCGATGCATGAACTATCCATCTGCATTTTGTTGAGCGTGTCTTCACAGATAAGGTTAAGACCACTACTGCCGTCCATGAGTACTTTAGTGAGCCGAAAACCGTCCATGATGAGGTTTAGCACTAGGGTCGGGTGCTCGGATTGACCGAGCCTTTCGTTCGTCTTTGGCCGTAAAGGTTATTGTCGTGTCATTCCATGGCCTCAGTGCGGTAACTTGGTGGACTTCGACGAGGTCGCGGGGCGCCCGTTTGCGTCGATTATACAAAGAGAAGGTCTCGAAGAATGTAAGGATAGTAAAGTTGTCCTTTCTCTGGAGAGTATTTATCTGGAGTGGTGGTGAGGATGGCCTCTCCACTTTTCGCTACTTGTCAGAGTACCCAACATGCTTGAAGGCTATGGGTTGGGTCTGTGCGTGGAGTGGCATGTATCAGACAGGGCTTGTGAAGGAGTTCGTCTAGAACGGACCTATGTCCTGTGAAGGTTTTATTTTTCCTGCCCATCAACTGGTGGTCGGGTGACCCGCCAGGGTGTGTCCGTTTAGTCCGGGCCGCACACTACTTAAAAGGCAGCAGGCTCCAATTGGGTTTTCTGGGCCCTCCATGTGCTTTCCATCGCACAGTACTTTTGTACTACCTGTGATAGTTCTGTGAAGCTCTGTATGTGACGACGGCCAAGGGCATTCAATATTCCCTCGTCGGTGCAATTACGATGAAAAACCGAAATCACGTCATCGTCTGGGCAATCTTTGACCTTGTTTTTAACAAGTAGGAATCTGGCCCAAAAGTGGTGGACCGTTTCCTGAGGTTGCTGCCGCACATACATTATGTCGTATGCATCTGGGGGATCCGAGTAACTTTGTGAATATTGATTGTGGTGGGTGGATGGTTTGAATTTTGATTCCGGCCCCACACCTGTATTTGGAGCTTGAAGATTCTCCGTGACGTTCAGTTCTGGCCCGGGGAGATCCAAGGACTCCCGTGAACCTATATCCATGCCAGAGTCTGGGAGACGTGAAGTCCCGTCCGAAGGGAGGGTATCCGGATTGGTGGATTTGGAGACCTGAACATACTTGGTCCTCGACATAGGGAGCGAAGTGTCTTTGGCCTATTCCTCAATGACCGCTACGAAAGTGGGTGATCGGTGGGCGATAAATTTCCCTCTGGTCAGGCTTGAGCCCGATCCGATCATAGTCTGTAGAGACCCCTAGTGCGGCGATGCAATCCAGTAGTGTGTTCAAGGATGAGACGTGTGCCGGATCCATCTTTTCGGAGTACTCGGGGCCGATGCCAAGATGGTGTTCGGCGATTGTAGGGGGTATTGTGGGTCTGACGACTGTACAGACCCCCTACGGTGAAACCACTGAGCTGGAGGGTCTGCCCAAGTGGTCGGGCTCTGTCTCGCAGGCCAGCTCCGTGTACGTCACCTCCCGTGGCCCTTGGTGCCTTGTTCTCGCATGAGCTAATAGCGAGTGGATAAGTTAGGGCGCGCGGCACGGTGCCTCGCCACCATGGGAGTCGTGCGCCGGTTGTCTTTGTTTGGGATCGATGCATGAGAAGTCTGGGCATGATGTCTGCGCTCGGTGTCGGTGTCAAAACCGGCAGATCTCGGGTACGGGGGCCCAAGCTGTGCATCTAAGGATCAATGGTAACAGGGGACTAGGGGACACAATGTTTACCCAGGTTTGGGCCCTCTTAAAGGAGATAAAACCTTACTCCTGCTTGATTATATTCGAAGAGTTTGAAGATTTCAAGAGTTGATCTACCTCGAGATCATAATGGCTAAACCCTAGATGTCTAGCCAATGAGTATTCTGATGACGGTAATGAGGATAGCCCCTACGGGCTAACCCCTCTCAATTTATATACATACCGAAGGGGCCTATGGTTTATACAAGGTCGGTTCATCAGGGAAGGAAACACCCAGACTCTAATCTTGTCGTTTACGTATGGAGAAGTCCCATCCAGACACGAAGAATAATCTTTAGCTTGGTCTTGTATGGCCAATCCACCTCGGCCCATACTCCTGGGCCAGACACATGAGGACCCCTGAATCCAGGGCTCCCTCACTCGGGTCCGTCCCTGCAGCGTCGACAAATCCAACGACTCAGCTCTGCCTGGCGGGAAGACCCCGTTCACGTCACCTCCTAGGGTCGATGGTGTTTGGCTTTGTCATGCAATATACTACGGAGATTCACTCGGCGCAGGTGACCTAACCATCTTGCAGGATTCCATCAAGCATCCTTACCAAAAATCCAGGCGCAACCCGCCTTGAGGTAGGGCCTCGTGAGTCCCGAGCTAGCTCACGGGTGCTCATATACACCTCCTCCAGTCCTGTCGTGCAAGCCACGTGCCAGGACGGGGCTATAAACGCCCCAAGGACTCCCCTCAGAGGGAGCCCCCTCCCATGCACCAGCGGAAGCCCCATGGTTCGCGCTGGCAGATGACACAGTCGAGGAGCGGCTATGCCCAGCAAGAGTCGAAGCATAATGCTCCGTGCTGATGATAAGCAACTGAGGGTACCCTAGCGGGTGCACTAACCTCAGGAGAGCCCCAGGGCTCGACCCCTAGCTCCACCATGCCAACTTTCCCCCGGGAGATCCGTGCGAGGGGGCTAGGCACGGGGACTGCGTCCAGGTCACGCCTGGTGCACGCCACCCTACCAGGTCTTTGGCACATGTTCATCTCTCGACCATCCTAGGTAAAAGTTGGCAAGGAAAGGTATGAGGACTCTGGATAAACCCAGACGCTTCTTGCACTTCCTTCACGAGGTCGTTCGTATGTCAAGGGTGACCCCTGAGCATCGCGGCTTAGGGGCCTCACTGGTGACGTAGCCCCTCACCCCTTGGTCTCGTCCTGGCGATCCTGACGAACCAACAGTGGCTGAGGTATGCGCGGGACCAGGCCCTGCCGACGCGAAACACTAAAGGCAAACGGGAGGAAATCGAGCACCAAAAGGAAAATCGCATGATCCTAGCAAATTATTACAAACCATAATGTTCACGAATTCAAAGCAGGAGTTCTTACGCCTCCACGAGGCACGTCAAATGTTGCAGGATAAAAGATGGGAGGTGCCGCCTTCAACTCTGCTCACCGCCACCAGCCGCCTTGGGGAGCGCATCCTCGACGGTGCCGCTCTCGCCTTCGCCGCTGGCTGCGGCCGCCAAGGCCTCAGGGTCGATGCAGTGGAACTTCAACACCACGGCTTCCACCTGCTCCTTCACGGCTTCAGCATCAGCGACCCGGGACTCGAGCGCCATCGGCTCCAGCAGCGTGCCAAGGTCCAGGCTGGGGTACAAGAGATGAAGATGGCTGTAGACGCGCGTCGCGGCAGCAGTGAAGAGCGCACGGCACACCACTTCCACCATGGAGCCCAGCACAACGGGATGTTCCCCAGCTCCTCGACAAGCTTGGTAAGAAGACCAGGGAGGCCACCATCCGGGGTCGCCAGCGGCTTGTCGTACCCTTCCCCGTAAAGGGAGTGGAGCGCCTCGCGGAACTTTAGCTCGAAGGAAGTGAAGGCGTCGCGCCCGCCCTTCTCAGCCACGGCAAGCGTCTTCTCCTTGGCCTCCAGTTTGGCCTTCTCCTCCGAGACATGCTTGGCATGGGATGACTAGGCCGCATTTACCTCCTCCTTCAGCTTCTCCAGCCGGCTCTGCTCCGTGCCCTGCTCCTGACCTGCCTGCTCCAGCTCGACCTCTCGGTCGGCAAGCACGGACTCCCGGGCTATGAGCTCCTCCTCTCGTGTCAGGAGCCCGCACGCCTCAGAGATCTGCTCCTCGCGAAGCTTCTCCAACTCGACCTCCACCTCGTAGTAGGGGCTCTTGGTGGACGCAACATTGGCCAGTGCAGTGTCGCGAGCCACTGCGGCTATCGTGGCCTCCTCCTTGGTACCTGCGGCGGCGGTTTCGTCCTGGCTCCAAGCCGTCCTGACGGACAAGTCGGCTCGAAGCCACCCTGAGATTAGCTCCAGGCACCCCGTCGCCGCACGCCCGTCAGCACCCTAAAGATCGTCCCGGAGGTGGTACAGCATGGCGTAGGCTTCCTTCAAAGCACTGGGCCCGGCAGAGGAGCCTTGGTCTGCCGGCACGAGAGCACGCGGAGGAGGAGGCGCTGGCAACTGGACTGGCACTATTGCGATATCGGTCAGGGCACGAGGCTCCGGGGCTTCACGCGTCCCGCGGGCGCGTCAGGAGCTGGCGCCTTTGGAGCCCGCTGTGCCTTGGGAGCGGTGTCCTCCTTCTTCTTCTTCACCTCGGGGGCCAGCCTGGTCATCAGGAGAGCAACATCATGATCATGGTATCGCGACGGAAGGTAAGAACAAAGTAAGGTGCTTACTCGTCTTCGGCGATATATGCCCTTCTCTTGCCCAGGATGGTGCTACCCCCATGCTTTTGCAGCAAGGGCTTCGCCTTGGCCGGAGGCTCGGCCGGACACGCAACGGGAGATTCTGAAGGAGCGGCAGCAGGGGACAAGGCGAGGGCACTGCCCTGAGGTGGTGTCGGCGTCGTTCCGCCCTTCTGGCCCCCGCAGGGCAGCCTTCATAGCGGGGTCCCCTCTGACCTCCTAACCACCCAGCGGGACGCGGCGACTCCCAACCAAGCCTTCCTCGATGTTGTCATCATCAGGAAGACCCCGGAGGAGCTCGCTCCGCAGCGGAGGAGAAATCTCCATAATCCCTTCCTTGATTGCCTCCGAGTCTTCCTCCTCCCCCTCGACAGAGTCCTCGCTGGAGGACAATGCCACTAGGGAGTCAGGGTGCTCGGACGGCACGAACCCCCGCTCGTTGATGTCCGGCATGGCGGAGGCCAGCTCCGCCCCGTCGTCACGGCGGTACAGCGGAAGGTGGGCCATCGGAAGGCAGCCTGGATCTTCTCGACCAAGAACCGCACAGCCTTGTCCAGCTCCTCGGCAGTTAGGTTCCCAGGGCACAACTGGAGGTCATCTTCTGCGCCTTTGAGGTCCCACATGGGGCGCGAGTGAGCTTGGAGAGGGGCCAGGCGCTGCACCAGGAATTCACGGACGATCATGGGCCCCGTCAGCGCCCTAGAGGCCATGTCTGCCTTCACCTTCTTCAAGACAGGTGCTGCCCAGGGATCGATGAGCTTCTCATGAGACCATTGAGGCAGCTTCTCCGGCCCCTCAGTCGGCAGCTCTAGCCGAGTGTGATGGCTCCGAGCGTCCAGGTAGATCCACCTCCATCAGAAGTCATCCACCTTCTTTGCGGCCTTCATGAGCTCGTTGTTATCATGGAGCACGACGAAGGAGACGCATCCGGAGAGCTTGCTTGAGCCATGCGTCTAGAGGGAGAAGAAATGGCGTAACAACGTGATGGAGGGCTTCACCCCCATGAAGGCCTCGCAGTAGAAAGCAAAGACCAACAGGAGGAGGAGAGAGTTGGGTTGAAGATGAAGCGCGTGGATCTGGAAGTGGTCAAGGATGGCAAAGAAGAACCTGGAGAAAGGCATCACAAGCCCCGTGAAGAGGCTGTGGAGGAAGAAAGGGAAGAATGCGCCTACCAAGGCTCCCTGCTCAGCGGAGCCGACCCGAAGCTCGGTCACTCCCCTCTTGTTCTCCGGGCCCGCCCTCAGTGGAAGCACGATGGTAAGGTGCTTGACTTCAGTGATGGTCGATGGGCCGAGGGCCACTTTGACAGCAGGAGCGGCGGTCGTGGCCACGCTGGTAGACTTCGTCTTCTTCCCATCGGCAAGGAGCTTGGGAGCGAGGATTTGGTGGATCTTGAGGCGCTCTCGGCAGGAAATGGATGAGATCTGGAGCAAGACGAAAAGGAGGCAATGAAGGCTCAGATGTGGGAGTTGGCCTTTTGTTAGGCCATGCCAGTTGCCGAGGTCGCGTGGAGAAGTGGAGACGCCCACGTCCCACCAAGCGCCTCACGTTGGCATGGTCCGCAGGCGATTGGGGCCTGCGGTCTTCCGCACTTACCCTTTGGCTTCACCTCAAAGCCAAGTGCGAGTGCGCCTTGGGCCTGGGTGCTTCTGTCGGCATTCTAGGAACTAGGGTACCCCAGACCTACCTGCCTGCGGCCCATGACGTGGCTTCATCGATGGCCTGGTACGACCCAGCTTCGACTACGGCAAGACAAGACCCTCGCGAGGGGCCAAGCCTCGCGAGGCGGGCGACATCAAGACTTCCTGAGGGAGCGGCCTCCTGAGCGGAGCATAAGTTTCTATGCAAGACCCAGCCTCACAAGGCTGAAATGACATCAGCCATGACGACCAAGGCCAAGCGCGCATCAGCGGGCGCAGAGCAGCAGGTTTTCTCTTTGGTGCAAAGGAGGCAAGCGTAGGTGTGGAGGCCCAAGGAATCAGCCAAAGCTTACAACAAGATCACGACCTCCAGAACGGCAGGAAGTATGTCATCGTCGAGCCGACCACGATGTCACACTCAGAGGCTTTGCAGGCGAAGACCACCTTTCGTCAGGATTAGATGTACTTCTTGTCCCCTTTAAAATTTGGCCATTGTGGGTGTCGGTGTCAAAATCGGCAGATCTGGTGTAGGGCGGCCCAAGTTGTGCGTCTGAGGATCGATGGTAACAATGGACAAAGGGACACAGTGTTTACCCAGGTTTGGGCCCTCTTAAGGGAGGTAAAACACTACTCCTGCTTGATTATATTCGAAGAGTATAGAGATTACAAGAGTTGATCTAGCTCGAGATCATGGTGGCTAAACCCTAGATGTCTAGCCTATGAATATTCCGATGATGGTAATTATGATAGCCTCTACAGACTAAATCCTCCAGTTTATATACACCCGGAGGGACCTAGGGTTTGTACAAGGTCAGATCGTCAGGGAAGGAAACAGTACACCCGAACTCTAATCTTGCCGTTTACATATGGAGAAGTCCCATCCAGACACGGAGGATGGTCCTTATCTTGATCTTTTACGGCACATTCAACCCGGCCCATATTCCTGGGCCGGACACCTGAGGACCCCCGAATCCAGGACTCCCTTAGTAGCCCTGAACTTGCCTTCAATGACGATGTAGTATGCGGATATAAGTCTTTGTCTTTGCAACACGGGTTCTCCACCATGCTCCGGATTGACGATAGTCCGACATCGGCTTCTGTGTCCATTCTTTATGATTCCTTCCTGTCGCCGCCTCGATTTCCACGCCTCTGAGCGAATGTGAATGGTCCATTACATCTTTACATTTTTATCCCTTTAATAGGCACGGGCGGAATTTATATAATGACGTTAGATCCCCAAACGCCATCCCACATCGCCCAAAGAGCAACAGAGCAAACTACAAAAAAAGCTCAAACCATGGCTAGCGCCCCTGGCTCCTCCTCGCGTCCTCATGGCCCTCAAGAGGGGGATTGGCGAAGTTGTTTTGCATCCCATGTTCAGCTCAATTGTCTCTAGACACAAGGTTATCTTCCCCCCGCGGATCTATTCTCCGTATGGGCAGGATTAGCTTCTATGGGCGATGGTGCATTGGCGGAGAATTTCCCCAACCCTAGTCAAGGGGAGAGGGTGTGCTTCATCTCGTTCCTTCTCAGGGGCATAGGATTCCTGATCCACCCCTTCCTCACGGGTCTATTGGAATACTATGGGATCCAGCTGCACAACCTCACACCAGTTTCCATTCTGCACATTTCCGGTTTTGTCGCCTTCTTCGAATTATTTTTAGGCTGCGAGGCTCATTTAAAACTATGGAAAAAGTTCTTTTGCCTCGTCCCCTGCCACCAGGGCAGAGATTCTATATTTGAAGTGGGTGGCGCCAAAGTATGGCGCATAGCCAGATCCGGTTACCCAGTCGGGACTCCGAGGAGGGGGGGTCCGAAGAATGGTCTTTGGAATGGTTCTACATTGAGGATGTTCCTCTTATGGACCCTGTCCGGCGCGGACTTCTCGAATTCTCCAGCGCTCCCTTGAAGAGGCTATTCAGCCGGTGCCCCAAATCCCCCGAATAAGAGGATGGTGCAGAGGTGATGAGATTGGTTAGCAAGGTCAAATTGCTGACCCATTCCGGACTCTCCATTGTTGAAGTCATGGCCATTGCGATAAGGCGACGCATCCAGCCTCTTCAATCCAGAGTGTCTCCTTTATGGAACTTCAACGGGGAGGACAACACGTCTCGCTATAGGCGAGAGGGTCTGGATAACCAAGCCGCATTGGTTGCCATGCTGGTTGACCTTTATAAGGGGGAAGAAGAAGACTTCGCCCGTTTAAATTGTCAGGAAGGTTTCTCCATGTACAACCCCATTGAATGGGTAAGTTTAGTCATTCAACACTTTTTTGTTATTGGGATGCATTAACCGAATACTCTGGTTGCTTCAAAACAGTCATGGAGGAAGGTAGTCGAGAACATATATTGCCCCCCTCCTCAACCAGAGGACCATGCTCGCAATGAAGACCCCAGATTCCATGAGGATCCGGATATATATGTAGAATTTGAAGACGGAGTTTATTATTAGGCGAGCATTGACGGCTCGAAGGTAGACATTATGGACGATAACCCTGATCTCTATCCCTTTGTTAAGGTAAGTGTTCAGAAATCATTTAAAAAGGGAAACACATCCGCTCACAACTTACCCTCCACACTGGACCGTGTTGCACAGGATTGACGCTCAACGAGCCATACCCATGCACGGACAGTCAAAAGGAAAACGGCTCCTTCATGTGGTGAGCGCGTGAAACGAAAGGGGGAGCGCCGCTAAGCCTGCTCCATCACCAAAGAGGTATATTTGTTACTTCATGTCTGAGCATAAAGCCAAGTCGTCATTTTCCTCCTCCTTCTATCATCTCAGGAGAGGTATACGGCTTACCGCACCAAAGATCCCAGCAAGCCAAGCTGCAGGCAATGCGGTGCCGAACTCGTCGACTAGGACGAGGGCGCATACGGGGGTGGCACTGTCTCATCCACCTCATGAAGATCCGGATGAAGTGTCTGTCACTAAGTCCGAGGTGGAGAGCGCAATGAATCACCGTCGCTTCAAAGAGATCATGCGCGCCCCAGCCTTTTTGGAGCAAGAATTATTGCTCTCAGCACCGTGGACGCGTATATCCAAGCTGGCCGGGACGGACTTACTGGAGTTACTCGCCTGTTCTCAAAGAATATACAGGTGAAAATTGATGCAATTTTAATATATAGATACTAGTAGCCCCCGAGACTTAAAGCTCTGGGAACTAACCGCTTTGAGGATCATTTATGATCGCAGGTCCTCAAGCATTGGTTGCCATGCTGGTTGACCTTTATAAGGTGGAAGAAGAAGACTTTGCCCGTTTAAATTGTCGGGAAGGTTTCTCCATGTACAACCCCATTGAATGGGTAAGTTTAGTCATTCAAAACTTTTTTGTTATTGGGATGCATTAACTGAATACTCTGGTTACTTCAAAACAGTCATGGAGGAAGGTAGTCGAGAACATATATTGCCCCCCTCCTCAACCAGAGGACCATGCTCGCAATGAAGACCCCAGATTCCATGAGGATCCGGATATATATGTAGAATTTGAAGACGGAGTTTATTATCAGGCGAGCGTTGACGGCTCGAAGGTAGACATTATAGCCGATTACCCTGATTTCTATCCCTTTGTTAAGGTAAGTGTTTAGAAATCATTTAAATAGGGAAACACATCTGCTCACAACTTACCCTCCGCACTGGACCGTGTTGCACAGGATCGACGCTCAACGAGCCATATCCAAGCACGGACAGTCAAAAGGAAAACGGCTCCTTCATGTGGTGAGTGCGTGAAACGAAAGGGGGGCGGGAGCGCCGCTGATCCTGCTCCATCACCAAAGAGGTATATTCGTTGCTTCATGTCTGAGCATAAAGCCAAGTTGTCATTTTCCTCCTCCTTCTATCATCTCAGGAGAGGTATACGGCTTACCGCACCAAAGATCCCAGCAAGCCGAGCTGCAGGCAATGCGGTGTCGAACTCGTCGACTAGGACGAGGGCGCATACGGGGGTGGCACTATCTCATCCACCTCTTGAAGATCCGGATGAAGTGTCTGTCACTAAGTCCGAGGTGGAGAGCGCAATGAATCACCGTTGCTTCAAAGAGACCCTGCGCGCCCCAGCCTTTTCGGAGCAAGAATTATCGCTCTCAGCACCGTGGACGCGTATATCCAAGCTGGCCGGGATGGACGTACTGGAGTTACTCGCCTGTTCTCAAAGGATATACAGGTGAAAATTGATGCAATTTTAATATATAGATACCAGTAGCCCCCGAGACTTAAAGCTCTGGGAACTAACCAATTTGAGGATCATTTATGATCGCAGGTCTTCAAGGAGAAAAACAGCGCATTGTCCCAGTATCTCGAACACAGCTAAATGCCGCTGTCATAGAGTTTGAACAAATGAAGAGTGCCCCAATGACCGGGAAAAAATAAAAACTGGAAGAGGAACTGAAGAAGCAGGCCGAAGAGACAAAGAGCTTAAAGGCTCAACTCTTCAATGCGCAACAGGAGAACCAAAAGTTAAAGGGCGGCATATTCGGTATGACGCTTGAACCTTCCGGAGTGCTGATATAATCATATAATATAGAATGTTATAATTCGGTTCATATAGGTCTGCTAACCGGCCGCCAAGAAGCGAAAGTGTCTAGGCTTCAAAGCGACGTACTAAAAGAACTGGCAAAGGTGCACGAGCATGCCCGGAAAGCCATGAAGAATATGGCCAAAGCCTTATGGCCATCCGATGCCCCTCTAGAAAGTATGGAGGGGCTGGCAGACCTGTGGAAGGGTGCTCAGTGTCGCTTCGAGCTATGGAAGACGTCTGCGTGCCAGGAAGGTGCACGAGAGGCATGGGCCATCGTGAAGACACGCTACACCGGACTCAATCCGAATCATATCGCCCGAGTTGGACCTCAGGGACCAGATGGGAAGGAAATTCCTGTAAACTTGGTATATGACCAAGTAATGATAGCGGCGAAATATTCGCAAGAAGATTGTAAGTTAGATAGCCTTATAGATGGCATAGAAAGAGAGTAGGCATTCGACTCTATGTATCAATGTACTTTATGACCGAACTTATCTCCTACCGAACTTGTATTTTTTTTGTCATCGCAGACCTTCGGCTTCCACCTCCGAACCAAGAAGTTGGAGTGTTTCCGTATACTATGTTAAATAGGAAACATTTAGTATCTTCAAAAACCAGGCAATCCGGTCATATTGCTCGAACAGACAAAATATGTTCGGGGAGTTATGTTATATTACTGTTTAATGTAAGAAACATCTTCCAAGGAAAATAGTTCCGTTAGGGGTTCCTTTCCTTGGGTTGACATGCTAAATGATGTGTGCCCAGGATTGTATCTAAATTACAAACAGCCGATTCCGTAGTTGTTCCAAAATACAATCCATCATTTATTTGACGACAAATGATTCCCTTAAGGATGCTAGCTTTCGGCTTCACCCGTCTGAGGTACAGATCCGGATAACCCAGCTGAACCCGGCTGTAATAATCGCAGAGGTACTCCCTTTACACCCTAGCCGAACAATCGGGAACGTAGGGTATAAACATAGGAGCGAGGCAACCTAGCTTGGCAAAAACATAAGTTTGTATAAAAACAACCGACATAGACAATGAAAGCTATAAGATTTTAATAATATGCTTCGTTAGAGAAGCCCCCATGTATGGTGGGGTGTATACACTTAAAGATGTGTACCCCAAATAGCACGGTTGATCCGAACATACATTGAGAAGGAAAAGAGGAAAAAAATGGAAAAGGAGATAAAAAGGGAAGAAAACCTAGTCAAAGTGGAACCTTAGGAGGCCAAACTACGCGTAGAATCTTCGGAGCCGGGTAGCGTTCCATGGTTCGGCTCATGGCAATTATCCGCTGCATTGCGAAGGCGATAGGTTCCTCCAGTAAGGACTTCATCTATGATGAAGGGGCCCTCCCATTTTGGTTTGAGCTTGTCTTTTTTCTTTTCTGGGAGGTGTAAAACAAGTTCTCCGACATTGTACGTCTTCGCCTGCACTTCTCTGCTTTGGTAACGCCTGGCCTGTTTTTGATAAAATGTAGAACGCGCCTTAGCAACATCGCCCTCCTCCTCGAGTCTATCTAGGTCATCTTGCTGATCTAGTTTGGCTTCTCTCTCTTCGTACATGGGCACTAGAGGTGAGTCATGAATAATGTTGCAGGGCAATACGGCCTCTGCGCCGTACACCATAAAGAAGGGTGTGTATTCGGTCATTCGATTGGGCGTAGTCTGGAGTCCTTAGAGTACATAATTGAGTTCCTCAACCTAGTGCTTGTCTAATTCTCGTAAGAAGCGCACCAGTCTGGGCTTAATGCCACTCATGATCAGACCATTGGCCCGTTTGACTTGGCCGTTTGTTTGAGGGTGGTATACGGATGCATATTCGAGTTTAATGCCCAACTTAGTGCACCAGGTTTTCACCTCATCAGTTGTAAAATTTGAGCCATTATTAGTGATGATACTGTGCGGGACACCATAACGGTGTACTACATCGGATATAAAGTCAATCACTGGCCCTGCTTCAGCTGTTTTTTACTAGTTTGGCCTCTATCCACTTAGTGAAATTTCCACCATTACCAGCAATATTTCTTTTTATGGCTTCCCCCTTTAAGGGGACCAACCATATCAAGCCCCCAGACCGCAAAGGGCCAAGTAATGGGGATTGTTTTTCATGCAGTAGGAGGCATGTGACTTTGATTGGCAAAAATCTGACAGCCCACACAACGTTGCACAAGGGCTTGAGCATCTACTTGGGCCGTGGGCCAGAAAAAGCCTGTCCTAAAAGCCTTGCTTACAAAGGCTCGAGCTGCGGCGTGATGACCACCCAGACCAACATGTATTTCTACCAAAAGCCACCTTCCCTCCTCTTCGGAGATACACCTTTGGAGGACTCCGGTAATGCTCCTTTTGTACAGTTCACCCTCATGTACTTTGAAGGCTTTAGATCTCCAAACTATGCATCGAGCATCATTCTGATCGTCGTGAAGCTCCTGCCTATTAAGGTAGGCCAGGAATGGTTTGGTCCATGGAGCAATAACGGGCAGTGGGTGTTATCTCAATATCTGGACCCCCGACGGTATCTGCATTGTGTTCGGCAGCTGGGGGTGTGACCAAGTCCGCACTATCCTCTAAGCTCTCACCCAGCCATACTACAGATGGCTTGAAGAGCCTTTCCATAAAAGTTTTAGGTGGCATAGGGTCGCGTTTAGCACCCACGCGAGCAAGGATGTCGGCTGCGTGGTTACTGTCTCAAGCAACATGGTGAAACTCAAGTCCCTCGAACCGACCTGATATTTTTAATATGGCGCTTTGATATGCCGCCATTTTTGGGTCCTTTGCGTCGAAATCTCCATGAACCTGGGATATTGCAAGGTTTTAATCATCACGCACCTCCAAGCGTTGTATTCCCATGAAGACAACCATGCGAAGACCATGTTGAAGCGCCTCATATTCGTCTGCATTGTTGGAGTCGTATACATAATTTGTAGTACATAGCAGACTGTATCCCTAGTAGGAGATGTTAGGATAACGCCGGCCCCTAGTCCGGCCAGCATTTTGGAGCCGTCGAAGTACATAATCCAATTGGAGTATGAACTATACTATTTAGGGAGTTCGGCTTTTGTCTATTCAGCGACAAAGTCAGCCAACACCTGGATTTAATGGCCTGACGTGGCTTGTATACTATTTCGGACGGGAAAAGTTTGATGGCCCATTTAGCTATGCGGCCAGTGGCATCCCTATTGTTGATAATATCGTTAAGTGGTACTTTTGATGCCACTGTGATCGAGCACTCTTGAAATTAGTGTTGCAGTTTTCGGGATGCCATGAAGACCGTAATGCTATCTTTTGGTAGTGGAGGTATTGGGATTTGCAAGGTGTGAGGACCTCCGATACAAAATAAACTGGCTTTTGGGTGGGGAATTTATGCCCCTCTTCCCCTTGTTTGACGGCGAGCACAACACTAACTACTTGGTTAGTTGCCGAAATGTATAATAACATAGGCTCGCCAACACCTGGGCAGCTAGGATTGGGTTGCTTGCAAATAGGGCCTTGATTTCTTCTAATCCGGCTGTGGCAGCGTCTGTCCATTCAAAGTTGTCAGTGCGTCGTAGTAGCTTGTAGAGTGGTAATGTTTTTTTTTCCAATTTGAAGATAAAACGGCTTAAGGCCGCGACGCACCCTGCTAGTTTTTGGACTTGCTTCAAGTTTGTTGGTATAGCCAATTGTGACAGAGCTCGGATCGTAGCTGGGTTTGCTTCAGTTCCTCTATGGGAAACAATGAACCCTAGCAATATTCTGCCTGGGACTCCGAAGACACATTTTCCGGATTGAGCCGTATGTCGTATGTTCGGAGGTTTTTGAAGGTGAGGCGAAGATCGTCCACCAGTGTTTCAACGTGTTTTGTCTTAATGACCACATCGTCCACGTATGCTTCGACTGTTTTGCCGATTTGTTTTTCCAAGCATGTTTGAATCATACGCTAGTAGGTAGCCCGAGCGTTTTTTAGCCCGAATGGCATAGTGTTGAAGTAGAAAGGACCATAAGAGGTGATGAACGCAGTTGCGGCCTAGTCCGATTCCTTCATTTTAATCTGATGGTATCCGGAATAGGCGTCCAGGAAACATAAAGAATCGTGTCCTACAGTTGCGTCAAAGATTTGGTCAATGCGAGGCAATATGAAAGGGTCTTTAGGGCAAGCCTTGTTGAGGTCTTTGAAATCGACACACAGGCGCCAGGATTTGTCCTTCTTTGGTACCATGACCAAGTTGGCTAACCAATCCGGATGTTTGATTTCCCTAATGAACCCGGCCTCTAGCAGCTTGGTTAGCTCTTCTCCCATGGCTTGACGCTTGGGTTTAGAGAATCGCCGCAGCGTCTACTTAACGGCTTTGAATCCCTTGATATATTGAGACTGTGTTCGGCCAGCCTACGGGGGATGTCGGGCATGTCTAAAGGGTGCCAGGAAAAAAACATCCGAATTCTCTCACAAGAATGTGCGTAGAGCGGTGTCTATTGCCAGATCCAGCTGTGCTTCGATAGATGCTGTCTTGTTACGGTTCGTCGGGTGCACTTGAAATTTAACCTTAGCTGGCTTAAAAGAGGTGGACTTAGATCTCTTATCAAGGATCACATCGTCCCCATCCGCCGTGGACCATAGGGTGGTTAATTCTTCTGCCGCTAGTGCTTCGGATAACGCCTCGAGGGCCAGGGATGCGGTTTTTTTTTCGGCACGAAGGGCTTTGTCCGGGTCACTCGAAATTGTGATGATTTCATTGGGTCCCGGCATTTTAAGCTTCATATACCCATAATGGGGTATGGCTTGGAAGTGTGAGAAGGCGTCCCGTCCAAGGATGGCGTGGTACCCACTGTTGAAGGGGACCACATGAAAGAGCAACTCTTTGGATCTGTAGTTTTTGGGCATGCCGAATACCACATCCAGTTTAATTCTCCGAGAGCATCGTGCTTCTCGAGTGGGGATAATGCCTCGAAAGGTGATATTGCTTTTCTGTCCATCTGCATTTTGTCGAGCGTGTCTTCATAGATGAGGTTAAGCCCACTACCGCCGTCCATGCGCACTTTAGTAAGCCGAAAACCGTCCACAATGGGGTTTAGTACTAGGGCAGCGGGTGATCGGACTAACCGAGCCTTTATTTCATCTTCGGTTGTAAAGGTTATTGTCGTGTCGTTCCATGGGCTCAGTGTAGTAACTTGGTGGACTTTGGAGAAGTCGCAGAGTGCCCTTTTGCACAGATTATTTGAGGAAGGCCTCGAAGACCGTGAGGACGTTAAATTCATCCCTCTATGGAGAGTATTTCTCTGGAGTGGTGGTGAGCATGGCCTCTCCACTCTTTGCTACTTGTCGGAGTATCCAACATGCTCAAAGGCTATGGGTTGGGTCTGTGCACGGAGTGGCATGTATCAGACAGGGCTTGTCAAGGAGTTCGTCAAGAATGGACCTATGTCTCGTGAATGGTTTATTTTTTCTTCCCATCAACTGGTGGTCGGGTGACCCGCTATGGTGTATCCGTTTAGTCCGGGCAGCACACTGCTTAAAGTCAAGGGGCTCTAGTTGAGTTTTCTGGACCCTCCATGTGCTTTCCATCGCACAATACTTTTGCACTACCTGTGATAGTTCTGTGAAGCTCTGTATGTATTATGATGAAAGACCGAAACTACGTCATTCTCGGGGCAACCTTTGATCTTGTTTTTAACAAGCTGTAATCTGGCCCAAAAGTGGAGGGCCGTTTCCTGAGGTTGCTGCCGCACATACATCAGGTCGTATATATTTGGAGGACCTGAGTTGCTTGGAGAATATTGATTATGGTGGGTGGGTTGTTTAAAATTTGAATCCGGTCCCACACCTGTATTTGGAGCTTGAAGGTTCTCCGAGATGATCGGTTCGGGTCCGGAGAGATCCAAGGGCTCCCACGATCCTATACCTGAGCCAGATTCTGGAAGACGTGAAGTCCCATCCGAAGGGAGAGTATCCGGCTCAGGGGGTTCGAAGTCCCGAACATACTTGGTCTTCAACATAGGGAGGGAAGTGTCTTCGACCTATTCCTCAATGACCGCTACAAGGTAGGTGATCGGCGGGTGATAAATTTCCCTCTAGTCAAGCTTGAGCCCAATCCGATCATAGTCCGTTGAGACACCCAGGGCAGCGATGCGATCCAGTGGCTCGTTTAAAGACGAGACATCTGCCAGATCTATCTTTTCAGAGTACTCGAGGCCGACGCAAAGACGGTGTTCGACAGTCGTAGGGGGCGTTGTGGACTTGATGGCCGCACAAGCTCCTACGATGAAATCGCCAAGCTGGAGGATCCGCCTAGAGGTCAGGCTCCTTCTAGAAGTGATATTGTCTTTGATGACTAGGTGAGGCATATATCGCTGTTGTAGGCAGCATGGCAGAGCTCTCAACTAAAGCACAAATGTCGGTGTCAAAACCGGCAGATCTCGGGTAGGGGGCCCAAGTTGTGCGTCTGAGGATCGATGGTAACAATGGATAAAGGGACACGGTGTTTACCCAGGTTCAGGCCCTCTAAAGGGAGGTAAAACCCTACTCTTGCTTGATTATATTCGAAGAGTATAGAGATTACAAGAGTTGATCTACCTTGAGATGGTGGTGGCTAAACCCTAGATGTCTAGCCAATGAATATTCCTATAGCGACCAAACCTCAAACACTCTGATCTCTGTGCATCAGTGTCATCCCTAGATCGTTAATGCTGACACGCACAGTACTTGAAGGATTTATAGTAGAGTAGCAATCACACACTTATTACATCGAATGTCTCAAAAGAGAACTTATTACATAAATATGGCTTAAGGCCATCTAAATACGATAACAGCGGAATGCTTGGAAGATAAAGCGAGTCCATCAACTCCAACGGCATCACTGAGTGAAAGATCATGACCTAAGGGACCTTACTCGTCGTCTGAAAAGTCTACAACATGAACGTTGCAGCCCGAAAATGGGTCAGCACATGGAATATGCTGGCAATGTAACACATAGAGAGTAATGAACAGAATAATGATATCACTACATGCTATATGGCTGGTGGAAAGCTCTATGGTTACAGTTTTGCATAAAGCCAATTTTTTCCTGCAACAAAGGAATAAATTTTATTTAACTATCATGGTGGTTGTTAAACATTGAGAAGGTTCCTCCAACTCAATCCCAATTAAGCTTCAACATTAACCCAATCAAATTAAATTAAGTAACATGATGAGATTCACATAATAATCCAAGAAACTAGATACTCAAAACGTCCATAACCGGGAACACGGCTAACCATGATTAGTTTATACACTCTGCAGAGGTTTGCGCACTTTTCCTCGCAATACTCGATCTCCTCCGTTGTATTTCTCACACTACAAGGTGTTTGAGAAGCGGATGACCGAGACACAGTCTTTCAGAAGCATTAACTCTTTAGTCTGGGTAGATAGTGCCAACCTACATCCCCTACATCTGCTAGCCTACCACTGAAAGAGGTCACGCAACATACTCAACCATGCTATAGCCCATAGTAGCTTGCGGCTGCACAAGGAAGTTTCTAGCATGAATAATCTTATGATCCCTTTGAGCCTGGGGCAGTCATAGGAGAATCACACGGTACCCCGGGATTTCGAAAAATACAGGCAACACTGGGTTCCCCAGGTGCCTCAATTCACCCAGATGTGAATTAAAGTTGCCACCTTAAGTTAACCATTAATTAACAATACTCACATCTGTCATGGATACACTCACCCAATCCACGTCTACTAGCATATCATAGCAATATAAGCAAACGTAGAAGTAACTCCCAAAGGTTTGATAATAAACAGGACAATAGGTACTACCTCATCTACTTCCCAAAACCCACATATTAATCAGATCCTAACCATGCAATTGTTTGAGGATTTATCTAATGCAATAAAACTGGGTAGTAAAGAGGTATGATCAAAGTGTTACTTGCCTTGCTGATGATCCGTGAAACCTAGAGACTCGTAGTAGCACGCTGCGCACTCTGGGTACTCTATCGCAAACAAACAAGCATACAATAAGCACTCATCTAAAGCACGGGTAAAACTCAAATAATAGATCTAACCAGAAAGTTCAACTTAAGAACTCCAGTTTGCAAAAAGAATCAAATCAAACAAAGCAACAAAACTCAAACGGTGAAAGAAACAAGCTTCGTTTACTAATCTGGACCTAGGTCAAATTTTACAGTAGCAAAAACTTGTTTAAGTTGGTTAAACGTAAAGAGGGCTTCGAGATGAAACTCTAGGCGCTTGAACCGCCTGATTCCGATAAACGAGCAAAAAGATCAACTAAAACAAAAATCAGGACAGAAATCGCGATCGAAAATAATCGCAGAAAACCCTGGAAAAAGAAAGACAGACGAACAGGCTAACGAAAGAACGTTAGCTGTCTGCGACTAAAGGGTGAAAATCGTTCGTTAAAACGAACGAACGAACGGGCGTTCGCTAAATAACTAAACCGAAAAAACCGATCTATATAAAAAAATAAACCGGGTTTCTAAAAAAACAACGGTTTCCGAGGAAAACCGGCGGCAGTGGCGGCTACCTCCGGCGGTCTGGCGAGGCAGTGAGGCGACGGCGGGGCGGCGGGGCTCCGGCGAGGCAGCGACGGTCGGTGGTGGCAAGCGTCGGCAAGGCGGCGGCGTCGGCGGGATTAGGAGCCATGGCGGCGGCGGCAACCGGTGGCGGCGGCGGCTTAGGGTTAGGGTTTGGGTGGCGGCACGGGCTGGGTTGGGCTGGGGCGGCTTGGGCGGCTTATAAAGCCTGGGCATGGCGGAGTCCGGGTCGCCCACGGCGGCCCAAGTCGGTTTGTCTTTTTTTTTAAATAATTCCGACGCGCAGTAAAAGAAAGAAAAGAAATACTAAACGGACTCCAAAAATCCTGAAATAAATTTTCCCGTCCTCTAAAAATAAGTTAGACAAGGTGAACATTTATTTGGGCCTAAATGCAATTTCAAAAAACATACATTTTCCTAATTCAAATAAAATAGCAATAAAACTCTGGAAAAAAATCTTATTTGATTTTAATATTAATTCTCCAATATTTCTTTATTTTGGGAAAGTCATTTTATTCCCTCTCTTTTATTTTTATAAAAGAAATATACGAAATGTGAAAAATTGAAAATAATTCAAATCAAATGATCCTCTTTTCAAAAATTTGAGAAAACTCAAATATGAAAATAACGAAATCCCCAACTCTCTCCGTGGGTCCTTGAGTTGCGTAGAATTTCTAGGATCAAGCCAAAATGCAATAAAATATGATATGCAATGATGATCTAATGTATAACATTCCAAATTCAAATTTTGGGATGTTACAAACCTACCCCCCTTAAGATGAATCTCGCCCTCGAGATTCGGGTTGGCGAGAAAATAGGTGAGGGTGATCCTTCCGTAGGTCTTCCTCTCGCTCCCAGGTGGCTTCATCCTCGGTATGGTGGCTCCACTGAACCTTATAGCAAACTCGAGAATCTTGACTGGTTTCTCCTCATAGGTCAAATCGCTATTCAACTGAATTGCTTCTAGTGGCACTGTATCTCTCAGAGGGATATCAGCCATCTCTGTGTGGCACTTCTTCAACTGGGAAACGTGGAACACATCGTGAAATCCTAACAATCCTTCGGGCAATTCCAACTTGTAAGCAACTTCTCCCATACGTTCCAAAACTTTGTATGGTCCCACAAAACGTGGTGCTAACTTTCCCTTAACTCCAAAACGCTTAACTCCTCGAAGTGGGGATACACTAAGATAAACTCTGTCTTCGACTTCATAAACTGTCTCCTTGCGTTTAGAATCCGCATAGCTCTTCTACCTGGACTGGGCTACCTTGAGTCTATCACGAATCAACTTAACGTTCTCTTCAGACTCTTTAATCAAATCTGGTCCAAACAACTGAAGGTCCAACTTCATCCCACAACAACGGTGTCCTGCACCTTCTTCCGTACAAAGCTTCGAAAGGGGCCATCTTCAAACTGGCTTGATAGCTGTTGTTGTAAGAGAACTCTACATATGGCAAATTGTCGTCCCAACTAGATCCATAATCTAGCGCACAAGCTCTCAATATGTCCTCCAGAATATGACTGACTCTCTCGGTCTGTCCATCTGTCTATGGATGAAAGGCTGTACTGAACTCTAGCCTGGTACCCAAAGTCTCATGCAACTGATTCCAAAACTTTGAGGTAAATTGGGTTCCTCTATCTGATACAATGGTCCTCGGAACTCCATGCAGACATACAATCCTGGTCATGTATATCTTTGCCAACTTAACACTGGTGTAAGAGGTCTTAACTGGGATGAAATGAGCTACCTTCAGGTAATCCCGTGATAAAATCCATGCCTAGCTTATCCCACTTCCATTCGGGTATCGACAATGGCTGTAGCAATCCTGCTGGCTTCTGATGCTCTGCCTTCAATATCTGACATACATCACAAACTGCTACATACTCCGCAATATCCTTCTTCATTTCGGTCCACCAGAAACTGTCCTTCAAATCCAGATATATTTTGGTGTTTCCTGGGTGAATCAAATACGGTGAATCATGGGCCTCCTGCAGAATCAACTTCCTGATCTCCGGGTCATTAGGCACATAAACGCGGTCTTCAAACCATAAGGTATCGTGCTCATCCTCACGAAATCCCTTAGCTTTTCCTTTGCTCATCTTCTCCTTTATCTCGGCAATCTCGTTGTCGGTCTTCTGAGCTTCTCTGATCTTATCCATCAGAGTAGACTGAATCTCCAATGCTGCTACATAGCCTCTCGAAACTATCTCCAAACATAGCTCGCGAAGATCCTCGGCTAACTCCTTGGGTAACTCTCCAGTCATGAGGGTGTTGACATGACTCTTGCGGCTCAACGCATCGGCTACTATGTTAGCCTTTCCTGGATGATAGTGCAGCCTCATATCATAATCCTTGATGAGCTCCAACCATCTCCTTTGCCTGAGATTCAATTCCTTCTGTGTGAAGATGTACTTCAAACTCTTGTGATCCGTGTACACCTCACAATGGTTTCCGATGAGAAAATGTCTCCATGTCTTCAACGCATGCACTACGGCTGCTAACTCCAAATCATGTGTAGCATAGTTCAACTCATGGGGCTTAAGCTTTCGTGAGGCATATGATACAACTCTTCCCTCCTGCATAAGCACTGCTCCAAGTCCTCGACGAGAAGTGTCGCAATATACTTCATAATCCTTGCGCTGATCTGGCAAAATCAACACCGGTGATGTAACCAAACGTTTCTTCAACTCCTGAAAGCTGGCCTCACATTCCTCAGTCCATTTGAATTTGGTGTCCTTCTTCAACAACTCCGTCATGGGTTTTGCAATCTTTGAGAAATTCTCAATGAACCTCCAGTAGTATCCTGCGAGTCCAAGAAAACTCCGGATCTCTGCAACTGACATGGGGGCTTCCCAATTTGTCACGGTGACAACCTTGGTGGGGTCTACTGCTATTCCTTCTCCGGATATAACATGTCCGAGGAATCCAACTTCCTTCAACCAAAACTCACACTTACTGAACTTGGCATATAACTAATGTTCTCTGAGCTTCCCAAGTACCAAACGCAAATGCTCCTTATGCTCCTCTTTGTTCTTCGAAAAGACCAGAATATCATCAATGAACACCCCGACGAACTTATCCAGAAACTCCATAAACACCTTGTTCATCATGTTCATAAAATAGGCAGGTGTGTTAGTCAGACCAAATGACATAATGGTATACTCATATAGCATGTACCTTGTGGTAAAAGCTGTCTTAGGTATATCCTGCTCACGAATCTTCATCTGATGGTATCCTGATCGCAAATTGATCTTGGAAAATACCTTAGCTCCTTGCAATGGTCAAACAAATCATTGATCATCGGCAGTGAGTACTTGTTCTTGACTGTTACTTCATTTAATCCACGATAATCAACAACCATCCTCAATGATCCATCCTTCTTCTCCACCAGAAGCACTGGTGACCCCCAAGGTGACGAACTTGGGTGAATATAGCCTTTATCCAGTAACTCCTTAATCTGCTTCTTAATTTCCTCTAGATCCTTTGCGGGCATCTTGTACGGTCTCTTAGATATTGGCCCTGTGCCTGGCAAAAGCTCAATCAAAAACTCAATGTCTCTATCTGGTGGCATGCCTGGCAATTCTTCTGGAAATACGTCAGGGAAATCCTTCACCACTGGTACTTCCTCCTGTACAACTCCTGATAAGGAATTCACTTGAGTCCTCCTCGGCACATGCCGGGATACATACTTGATCCTTCTTCCTTCTTGGGTGGTAAGCAAGATCGACTTACTGGCGCATTCAATGTTCCCTACATACTTCGATAACCAATCCATGCCTAATATCACGTCCAGTCCTTGTGACTCCAATACTATTAGGTCTGAGGGAAATACGTAGTTACCAATCCTTAATGGTAACCGATCACACCATAGACTAGCCATATACTCTACTCCTAGCGAGGTTACTAACATGGGTGACCTAAGGGCTTGGGTTGGAAGTTTATAATTATCCACAAATCCCCTTCATATGTATGAATGTGATGCACCAGTATCAAAAAGAACGATTGCAGTAAATGACTTAACCAAAAACTTACCTATTACTGCATCTGGCTGGGCTTCAACCTCCTCCACGTTAACGTGGTTCACCTATCCCCTATTGAAAGGGTTAGGCTTCTTCCCAGAGCTTCCATTGCCATTTCCATTCTTTGCTTCAGGACATTCAGTGGCATAATGTCCAGTCTTCTGGCACTTGAAACAGGTAATGTGGCTTAGATCCCTCTTGGCTGGTGTTGATGGGTTGGTACGGTTCTGTCCGTTGCTTCCTCCATTCCCATTGCCATTCTTGGGGTCACTATGGTTGTGTGAACTCCCGCCATTATGATTGTGACCTCCATGGGTATGCTGAAAAGGTCCTCCCGAGTTCGGGGTAAAACGAGGCTTCCGAGGAGCTCCAGAATTGTACTTCCCTTGACCATACTTCCTCTTGCGGCTGTCAATCCGCTGCTGCTTCCCTTCAATCATGAGAGCTCGGTCTACCAACTCCTGGTAGTTGAAGAAAGTTGCCACCATCAACTGCATGCTCAGCTCATCATGCAGTCCTTCCAGAAACTTCTCCTGCTTAGTTGCATCCGTAGCAACGTCATCTGGGGCATAACATGCTAGCTTACTAAAGTCATCCACATACTGGACAACTGTACGTCCTCCTTGGCACAAGTTGCAAAACTCTCGCTTCTTCATGGCCATAGCTCCTGCTGAAACATGGGCAGTACGGAAAGCTTGCTAAAACTGGTCCCATGTGAGAGTGTCGATGGGGTAAGTGGTTGTGAAATTTTCCCACCATGATGCTACGGGTCCATCAAGCTGATGTGCGGCAAAGCGCACTCTCTCCGCATCTGTGCATCCTGGAGTGGTCAACTCCCTTCCAACTTGCGGAGCCAATCATCTACAACTATCGGCTCGGTGCTACTAAAGAACACCGGCGGATTAAGACTCAAGAAACGGGCTAAGTGATCAACAGGTGGTGGTGGTGGTGGGTTGTTGTTGTTGTTGTTGTTCCCCTGATTCCGATTTTGGACTAGTATCTGCATCAATGCATTCTGCTGCTGGATCAACTGAGTGAGCTCTGGTGGGAAAGCAAATCCATTGTCGCGTCTCGGAGGCATCTGAGGGTTTAGAAAAGATGAGAATACAGAATAGAATGAGGTCTAGAGAGAAAACACTACCCACATGCACATGAGACAACCACAAACATATCACTTCAATCAATTCAAACAAGGGCATATAATGGTCTAACTATTGTTACAAAAGTGCTCGGACTATACTATATACATGGGGTAATACTACTACTGTTATGGTGGTCGTCTAGAAAAATTGATCGGTCGGAGACTCCATGATATCTGCTCCAACTTCATCAACAAAGTCATCATCGCTATCGTCAGGGTCTGAGTCAGTGTTGTCAATGATTTCGTTGTTCTTCGGGCAAGTGGAATTGTCGTCATCTCCTCTTGGCGCGGGGTCTCCCATGAATACTCCGATCTTCTTTATCAGGTCGTCATTCTTCTCCAATAATGTTACGATTTCCTCCTCATATCCATCGCATGTAGACTTGAGTTCTTCTTCCAGCTCGGTGATCCTGTTCATTGCCTTCTTCAGATCTATCATGCCTGCGCACATCTGGTTCTCCTAGCAACGAATGTGCTGGTTTAACTCCTGGACGAAAGCTGCAATAGATCTATCCTTCCTGGTGCTGATCATCTCCCATTGCTCATCTCAGCGCCCACAAATATGGTAGATAGTATCCTTGAGATCCTTGTGGTAAACTTCTCCAATGCGTCCCATGGTAATGTGGGCTGCCATGCTCTTTCCTAGACTCCAGGTTGGTGCATCAAAGGAAAACTCTATGGGCTCGGTGACTGGCATGAACGTCCTTCATGGAACTTGAACTTGAATCATCCAACGCTCCTCTTCTGGTAAAGTGGCGATGTAGGTCCCGGTGAAACTTGGTACTCCGATATTCAGGTATCTAGTGACTTCCTTCAAGTGGCGTCCGAAGGGTGTATCTTCATCCGGTTGCGCGAACTTGTTCCTCGCATCCGCCATCCTAAAGAGTAGAAAAGGGAGAGGAGTTAGAAATGAGAAGAGAGTAGTGATCAAGGGTTTTAGCTTAGGGGTCGTGTCCTACAGCCAGCGTGTGTTCTCATACCATCTTGTAACGACCAGACCTCAAACAGTCCGATCTCTGTGCATCAATGTCATCCCTGGATCGGTAATGCTGACATGCACGGTACTTGAAGGATTTATAACAGAGTAGCAATCACACACTTATTACATCGAATGTCTCAAAAGAGAACTTATTACAATAATTATGGCTTAAGGCAATCTAAATACGATAACAGCGGAAGGCTTGGAAGATAAAGCGAGTCCATCAACTCCAACGGCATCACTGAGTGAAAGATCACAACCTAAGGCACCTTACTCGTCGTCTGAAAAGTCTGCAACATGAACGTTGCAGTCCGAAAACGGGTCAACACATGGAATATGCTGGCAATGTAACACATAGAGAGTAATGAACAGAATAATGCTATCACTACATGCATATATGGCTGTGGAAAGCTCCATGGTTACAGTTTTGCATAAAGCCAATTTTTTTCCTACAACAAAGGAATAAATTTTATTTAACTATCATGGTAGTTGTTAAACATTGAGAAGGTTCCTCCAACTCAATCCCAATTAAGCTTCAACATTAACCCAATCAAATTAAATTAAGTAACATGATGAGATTCACATAATAATCCAAGAAACTAGATACTCAAAACGTCCATAACCGGGGACACGGCTAACCATGATTAGTTTATACACTCTGCAGAGGTTTGCGCACTTTTCCCCGCAAGACTCGATCTCCTCCGTTGGATTTCTTGCACTACAAGGTGTTTGAGTAACGGATGACCGAGACACAGTCTTTCAGAAGCATTAACTCTTTACTCTGGGTAGACAGTACCAACCTACATCCCCTACATCTGCTAGCCTACCACTGAAAGAGGTCACACAACATACTCAACTATGCTAGAACCCATAGTAGCTTGCGGCTACACACGGAAGTTTCTAGCATGAATAATTTTATGATCCCTTTGAGCCTGGGTGGCAGTCCATAGGAGAATCACACGGTACCCCGGGATTCCCAAAAATACAGGCAACACTGGGTTCCCCAGATGCCTCAATCCACCCAGATATGAATTAAAGTTGCCACCTTAAGTTAACCATTAATTAACAATACTCACATCTGTCATGGAAACACTCACCCAATCCACGTCTACTAGCATAGCATAGCAATATAAGAAAACGTAGAAGTAACTCCCAAAGGTTTGATAATAAACAGGACAATAGGTACTACCTCATCTACTCCCCAAAACCCACATATTAATCAGATCCTAACCATGCAATTGTTTGAGGATTTATCTAATGCAATAAAAATGGGTAGTAAAGAGGTATGATCAAAGTGTTACTTGCCTTGCTGATGATCCGTGAAACCTAGAGACTCGTAGTAGCACGCCGCGCACTCCGGGTACTCTATCGCAAACAAACAAGCATACAATAAGCACTCATCTAAGTAAAACTCAAATAAGAGATCTAACCAGAAAGTTCTACTTAAGAATTCCGGTTTGCAAAAAGAATCAAATCAAACGAAGTAACGAAACTCAAACGGCGAAAGAAACAAGCTTCGTTTACTAATCTGGACCTAGGTCAAATTTTACAGTAGCAAAAACTTGTTTAAGTTGGTTAAACAGAAAGAGGGCTTCGAGATGAAACTCTAGGCGCTTGAATTGCCTGATTCCGATAAACGAGCGAAAAGATAAACTAAAACGAAAATTAGGGCAGAAATCGCGATCGAAAATAATCACGGAAAACCCTGGAAAAAAACTGACGAACAGGCTAACGAACGAACGTTCTCTGTCTGCGGCTAAATGGTGAAAATCGTTCGTTAAAACGAACGAACGAACGGGTGTTCGCTAAATAACTAAACCGAAAAAAACCGATATATATAAAAAAAGTAAACCGGGTTTCTAAAAAAACCAACGGTTTTCCGAGGAAAACCTGCGGCGGCGGCGGCTACCTCCGGCGGGTCCGGCGAGGCGGCGAGGCGACGGCAGGGCGGCGGGCTCGTGAGGCGGCGACGGTCGGTGGCGGGGCGGCGGCGCTAGGATCGGGAGGCGGCACGACAGCGTCGGCGGCGGCGGCGGCGGTGGCTTAGGGTTAGGGTTTGGGTGGCGGCGCGGGCTGCGGTGGGCTGGGGCGGCTCAGGCGGCTTATAAAGCCTGGGCGTGGCGGAGTCCGGGTCACCCATGGCGGCCCAAGTCGGTTTGTCTTTTTTTTAAATAATTCTGACATGCAGAAAAAGAAAGAAAAGAAATACTAAACGGACTCCAAAAATCCTAAAGACAAGGTGAACATTTATTTGGGCCTAAAATGCAATAAAATAGCAACAAAACTCCAAAGTAAAATCTTATTTGATTTTAATATTAAATCTCCAATATTTATTTATTTTGGGAAAGTCATTTTACTCCCTCTCTTTTATTTTTATAAAATAAATATACGAAGAGAAAATAATTAAAATCAAACGATCCTCTTTTCAAAAAATTAGAAAACTCAAATATGAAAATAACGTAATCTCCAACTCTCTCCATGGGTCCTTGAGTTGCGTAGAATTTCTAGCATCAAGCCAAAATGCAATAAAATATGATATGCAATGATGATCTAATCTATAACATTCCAAATTGAAATTTTGGGATGTTACAATTCCGATGATGGTAATGATGATAGCCTCTACGGACTAAACCATCTAGTTTATATACACACCGGAGGGACCTAGGGTTTGTACAAGGTCGGTTCATCAGGGAAGGAAACAATACACCCGGACTCTAATCTTGTCGTTCGCATATGGAGAAGTCCCACCCGGACAATGGGATGGTCTTTAGCTTGATCTTTTACGGCCCATTCAACCCGGCCCATATTCCTGGGCCGAACACCTGAGCATCCCTTCCCGCCTAAGTTTCGGAGGAAGAGGACCAAAGACACTATAAATATAGCCTAGCCACCACCGTAGATAAGGATCGACTCATCATGTGATCAGCTCATCGAACCACTAAGAGCTCATCACAAGAACACACCTCCTGAGGCTGTTCTTCCACTTGTACTAGTTCATCCTCAGCCCCCCGCGAGGCTAATCCACCACAAAGCAGGAGTAGGGTATTACACCGCAAGGTGGCCCGAACCTGGGTAAATTGCCATGTCTTTCTCTGTCGTGTTCATCGAGCTAGGTCGTGAGAGCAGCGGATCGATCGGCTTGAGAGGTTGAGTTCTTCGCACACGCCCCTGAGTTCGAACCTTTCTTGAGTCTGCAGAGCCGGAATCCTACAATCGTCTGGCTAGACACAAGTGACATTGTCACGGGGATGTCGGAACATGATAACGAGAAAGAAGAACAAAACCAGTAACGAGGATAACAGTATAGTGAGCATGTGATGACTCAGGAGGATACCGACGCATCCTGGGTTTTGTGAAGTATCCCGATGCGCCCCAGCAGCGTCTGCCTGTACGAGCCTCCATGGTGACCATTGAACGGACCGCGGTGATCACGCACTCCCCGCCCCCAGGGAAAGGTTCTCCATTCTCCACGGCCAGAAAAGTCGCCAGTCGTCCGGCATGCCGCTCTGGCCGCTCCCATCGGAGCTGGGAGGCCGTAGCCAAGTGCCCGGCCCCTCGTGCTCCCTGATCCGCCCGATATGGATGAGTGCTTTGTACTCCAAGAGCTGACATGAGGACGGCAGCCTCGTCGCCGGTCCCTCGTCAACCTCAGGCTCCGGGACCCAAATTAGCTTGTCCGACGGCACCGCGTCCGGGTCAACACACCAAGCGCGAACCTTGAACAGAGACAAATCCTCCCTGCTTGTTGTCTCCGGCGCGAGGCTGTCCACGAGGCACGCCGTGCCCAGCAGCTCCACCGCCGTTTCCCTGGTCCAGACATGAGATGGGACTCCCTCAATCATGAGATCAACCTGCGTGCGCATCATCCTCGACACAACCTGCGCTTGTCGCAGCCATGGCCGAACAAAGAGCTTGAACGGCCCGGGATCAACAGAGCCCGCAGACAGAGCCCTGTTTCGCCAGATCGCCGAAGAGAAGACCACAAGAAAGTCCTCCGGGTGGTACTTGTGTACCGAGAAACAGTGTCGCGGGATGTTCAGATCCGACGCAATGGCCTCCGCAGCATCCAGGCACGAAACCGGCGGGCGAGGGCCGCCGACGTAAGCCACCACGGCGAGCTTGAGCCGCGCTTCAAGGTCGTCCATCTCCGGCGAGTGGCGAAGGATGCAAACACCTCCTACAGCAGCTTGCGGTGCCAGGCTGAGCCCCACAGGTGCGGTGTCGACCGGCACTGGCGAGGGCCTCTCCACCGGCGGCTCGCCCGAAGCGACCGCGGCATACTGCTCAAGAAGCCCAACCGGCAAGCAGCAACACGAGAGGAGCGCAAAATCTTGGCCATGGCCTCACGCCGGAGATCTTCCTCGAAGCGAGGGCTCCGCGGCCTCTTACACTCCGGCGAGATGTGGCCTTCGAGCCCGCAACGGATGCACAGAGGAGGAAAGGTGCAGTCTTCCCTCCGATGCCCCTCCCGAAAGCACTTGAAGCACAGGCCAAACAGATCTGTCGGCACCTCCCGCCTCGCAGGGGAAGAAGAGGGCGAGCGCGAGCGAGGACCTGACCTGCCTGCCGCGGACTGCTTCTGCAGCGCCTTGCGCCGGTGCCACATGGCCTTGCGTGAGGGACAAGGACGGCGCCAGGGCGCAGCCGAGCCCGCCACTGCCCGGCCAGGCCAAGCATGCGGCGGCGAGCCCGGCCGACGATCCAGCAGATCCCGGCGACCCGGCGGTCCTGCACCGAGACGATAGGCCGCAGGCGAGGCGAGGCCGAAGAGGGGCTGCCACCACCAGAAGCCATGGCGGCCCGCACCCGAGCGAGAAGGGGTGAACAGGAGGAGGGGCGCGGGGCGGGCGGCCGCGACGGGAGAGAGTGGACGCGGGGCGGAGTGGCCGCCGGCGGATGAAGAGTTGGATTACCGAGGGAATTAGGAGCCTGGTGTTTTCACAGAGCACGAGAAGGAGCAGATGTTTTTCACCTCGGGAGCCATTAACAAATGTTTAGCAATTTTTCAAGTTCTCAGCAGGTGTTGGGTAAGATCGGTTGCCCATGCGGCCATGAACAGCCCCACAGCTTTTCATAACTACCATCTACTACAGGGGTTGTGGCTTCGTGCAGGTAACCGGGCCGGAGTCACTCAAACTCTATGACTAACCCTAGTGCGCTACATACCTTTTAGTCAGTGGTCCATGTAGATGCATGTGCTCCGCCCAGACGATGTGAATTTGAGATGCGAATTAATTGGTCCACTGGTCCAGCGTCACTAGTTCGTAGCTCATGAAAGTTAATGTATCGATTGCCTGGTTTTAACTAGTACGATTTTCACTTGTATGCGTAAAAAGGATATATGGCATCAAAGTATTTGCAAAACAAAATAATATTATTCTTACATGTCCAACCAACCATATAGTTTTGCTTTATAAATGGTAGAAGTTTCAAAGTGTTGACTGTGGGTATACTTGAATGCATGTTGAATAGTAATATCATCGGCGGACCGCTTGCAGAGGTGTGTCTCTGGCAGGTCTTCCAGGATCCGGTTGGTTTTGCTCTCCAGTGGATCCACTTGGTTTCTACCGGCACTCATGGTCTTTATAGTTTTTACAGGCACTTTTCGGTTTCTTCTTTGGGGTGGCGATTTACTTCGCAGATCGCGACTGCCCGCGTCTTCTGGTCTACATCGACGACTTGCCGCCCACTAGTTTTACAAGTTTTCGGGTTTAAACAAGTTTGCTCCACCGAGACGGAGGCCCAAAGGAGGCAACGAGTTATACTCACAGCATGTTGTTGGTGGATGCAGGAGGAAAAAGACTTTGACACCCTAAGGATGTGGATGTGATTTTTTTCTGCAAGGGTGTGCTTATAAGGATCTACAGTGATGCTTAATATATGGCCATAGGCCTTTTTGGAAAAACTAAGATGCAATAGGTTTTATTGTGTATATTTTAAATTGCAGTAGTCTATCTCTTTTTAAAAAGTAAAACATATTTTATGAGCTCTTACGATACATTCTCTTTATATAATACTATTGCGTACCGTTAAAATGTATCAGACAAAGTGCTTTTGAAGAAGTATACAATGGAATCAACTTTCATATAACACAATCCACATTTTTGTTGGAACAATTATTGACTAAAGCTTGAATTTGGGGAGATTAAAATAAGTCGTGCTTAAGGGAACATATGGAGACCTATGATGTTTTTTCTCCAATCTAAATTTAATACTTGTTAATAGCAAGACATGCAATTTGACTACACACAACTTAAGTGACTTATTTCGAAGATTAAAACATGCACATGAAAGTTGCACAAATTCCACCATAAACCAATCGTACAACCAAAACATGTAGCCATTACTTTGTTTTGAAAGCATGTTTTAAGTATTGAAATCTTCAAAAGTATTTAGTAAAGAAGTTGTTTGATTTGCAGAAATTATTCAACCTAATACTGCATGAATTTTTTCTGAAACAAGATAGTAATACACTAGGGGAAAAGAGTTATAGGTGGCCTCAAATTAGTGATGGGCGTGGCTTGGAACCCGCAATAGCTATTTCTAAAAAGTGGCGTTGGCGGGAAGCAAAAATTGCCCGTCACTGCTATGCACCGACCAGTGGCAGGCACATGAACGCATCCGCCATACGTAAACTCTTCCAAATCCGCCCGAGGGGATGGAAACAATAGTGGCGGGCAGGCAATGGTTGCCCGCCTGTAGCAAGACATGAACCAATGGTGGGCAAGTAATACGCCCGCCACAACAACATTTCGGAAAGCCGTGACGTAAATATTCAAAATTTCGGATGTGTACAGGTTTACATTGTTGTTGCGGGCAGATGCTAGCGCCCGCCACTGCAAAGTAACAGTGGCAGGTGTTATGGGGCGCCCGTCACAAGTTTGCATTGCCTTATCTAGTTCCGTATGCACGGCAGGTTCCCCCCAAAACCTAGTCTGTTTCATTTTCACCAAATCTCAAAATCGTTCCCACTTTCCATACCAGAGCCGCCGCCGCCGTGACCGCTGGATCCACCTCCACGTCATCCGCCACCTCAACCGTCGGAGCCACCTTCCACGGCGTCCGTCGCCTCGAGCGTCGGAGCCGCCTTTCGCACTGTTTGTCGCCTCGACCGCCAGATCTGCCTTTCGCACCACCCGCCACCTTGACCGCCGTCCCTCCTGCCTTCCATTCGCCGTCACGTCCGCCGCCAGAGCCGCCGCCAAGGTAACTAGGCAACGTCCGCTGCCCACTCTAAATGCAACTGTAAATGTAATTCCCTGATTCAGTGCCAATGTTTTAGGAATATCACTTATGCCAACTTTTTTGATAAGAAATCATATACTAAGTGCCAATGTTTTGGCGAAACGTTGATTAAATTCTGTTCCGCCAAATTTCTCGCACTTAATATGTCCATTATTACGCAAATGTCATGCCAAAATTTTCACATATATAGATTGAATGATACGCATTCCGTTTGGCAACATTTACTTTTGCACAATACTTAGTTCTAGTGGGTGATTTATATAGGCTTAGTGTATAGATTGATGTTCTTCGAGGAAAGCCCACCATATGTATACCACCACTTGAGAGATGAGAGTTTGTTGAAGAATGCCGACTATTGTCGTAGAGGGGCACTATTATACTTCTCATTCTCTGAGACAATGATAAAGCAGGAGGGGAAGTACACCAGTGACCATCATCGACAGTTGAAATACCCGTCAGGGAAAACCAACCATATATATAGGGAAAATCCAGCCTACCACCTGGTGGTAGTTACCCCACATGTCTCATATACTATCATTTGGTACTATATATACTATTTTATTATTTTAAATATGTTCATATACTATATTTAAGATATTTCAAAGCAAGTTACATGAAAAAATTGCATATGAGCCTATAGTTTTTGTTATATTTGTGAAATATGTACATATTTATACATAAAAAAGAGCATACACAAAAAACGATACATACTACCTAAAAATTATTATAAATACTACCTAATCATTGTTATATACTACATACTACACGTACATACTGTCGCTTTGTTTTTAGATTGTTTATTTGCCATTACCTTTTGTTTTTAAAGGCTACACGAAGCCTTATTAATCTGGTTGGCGCATTAATTCTATAAATTGCAAATTAAATTAACCGAAAACTATGGATGCCATAATCCAAACAACAGGATTGCTACCAAAATGATTAAGGATGGGGATGGGTCTGTCCGCTGGGACGTACTCGTTGGCCCGTCTCCTTCGTTCAGGGACATGAAGTTGGTCCAGTGGTCCAAGGGTGACTGGCCTCATGTCTCATTGGATAACATGGTCCGGTCCATTTTAATATTGTATTTGCACAAAATACAGAGTATTAACACAACAATATCTTGACCACGCAAAATAAAAAACACAACAACATTTGTCAAACAACATCATTTAGTGGTAGGATTTTTCAGCATATATATTAGGATTTCTAGAGTTTATTTGTTGAAAGAAAAACAAGGTGTATATGCGGCCTCATCTACATTTCTATAAGGAACACATTAGAATATTTGTAACTCTAGAACAAAGGCAATTTGAACCAATACTTGAAAAAATTATAAATACAAGGCTAATCACCTTCTCTAACCGCAATTTTAGCAGTCATATACCCTTGTCCTCCTCGCGGTGCCCCCTGCATGCATCTGGGAAACCTAAGCCGCCTCCCCTCAAGCCCTCCCGCCCCACTTCCTCCTCGCCGTCTGCTCGCAGCGCCACTGTGCAATGCCCGGCTGGCAGGCGGCGGGGACTCTTCCCTTCGAGCATCTCCACCGGCACGGGATGGCTGGATCGCGAGGAAGCGTTGGGTTTACGTGGGGTACGGTGGCGCGGCGGGCGGGCTACGTACCCTTGCCGGCGTCGGGATCCCGTCTCGCAGTGTGGTGACGGCTACGTGGTCGGCTTGGCCAGGTGGTTGCGGGTGCCGCCGGGTTCAAATCGGATCTCGATCTAATGCTGGATGCGGTCGGCCGGCGCGGGTGGTGGTCTTCGCTGTTGGCCATGTCGGATCGGCTGATTCGGCACCTGGATGTCTACAATGGATGTTCTTCTCGACTCCTGTTGGGTTGAGCCCCATGGCAATATCATCTATGTAGGTTTTTGTTCTTGGCTCGCTGCCGATCCGGAGCAGATGGAGGTTTGTTGGTATAGGATGGGGACAGGAGGAAACTTTGGTCGGCTGGTCCGGCCCAACATCGGTGATGTCCCTGAAATGTCGTTACCCTTCCTGGAGGCGAAGCCGAGGTCCCTCCTATCCACCTTCGAATACCTCCCGGATGAAAGTCCAAAATTCAGACTGGATTGGGTGGCGGAGGCGTCCTGCGCGTCGTAACCTCCATGGAGGCACCGTCTTGGGAGGCTCGGATGTTCGGGGAGAGGTGCTAGGGGTGGTGGAATCCGCATAGCTCCAGCAGCGGCGACGGTGTGAAGGTTGGCAGGAGGAGCGGCGTTGTATGTACCGCGTCGATGACGACGAGTATTCGCGGCACGGTGCAGCTGGATCTCGACGACGGATGTGGCTGGATAGACGAGCGCAGGGCGGTGGGGTTGTCTGGCCCCGCGGCGGCGTCGACGACAGCTAGACCGGGCAAGTTGATGTGATAGTCTAGCTTTGAAGATGAATTGATGGCAGTTGGCGGCGGCGGCCTCTGAGAGTGCGTCGTACCGGTGTGTGCCCCATACCTGGCAAGTGGCTTGGTTGGGGACTCAGGTCTTAGATGTTAAGCTTGGCTCTGAGATCTGTTTGGTATTAGGCCCGGACTATCAGCATTCCTTCATCAATTGGATAGGAGTAGCGACAGATGTTGTTTAGACGGTGGCTTCAGACTTGCTGTTGTATTTATTTGTAAGGTCTCTTGTGAATAATTAATAAAGTCGCTGCATGCATCGCCCAGATGCAGAGGCCGAGGGTTTTCCTCCTTTTTCAGAAAAAAAACATCTTCTCTAACGTATATGCTATGTTTTTTTGGAGAATCTATGGTATGCGTAAAGGCTACTACAACCTTGGGCAACCAAATACGGGTCGACCTGCTCGTTCAAATCCTAGTAACTTCTTTTAGCAGCAGATCGGAAGGTAGAGATTAACTGCTCTAGAGGAAGGGACGACTACCGGAACCTCAGGGAACGATCAACAGTTGTAGAAGGCCTTGTGGAAATTAAATGTCATACCGAAGGTGAGAGTTTTCTGGTGGTGAGTCCTCTGTGGGATTCTCCCGGATGAAGCTACTCTCAACTACCATCATATTGCAGAAATTAGTACATGCAAAGTATGCTTACCTATGAAAGAGGATCTGAAACATGCTCCTATTCATTGTTCACATGCTCAACGCTTCTGGGAGGAAGCGTGTGCATGGTTTGGTATTCGCCTCCCTCGTCTTCATCCGGACTCGTGGGCGCGCGATATCATTTGTGATCCCCGTTTTTCTGATGATGATCGTGCGAAGATCACTACCATTATGTGGTCTATTTGGCACTCCCGGAACCGTATCAAGCATGGCGAAGAAGGACGGAATCCATTAGCGACGATCAGAGCCACGAAGGAGGCGATTGCGCTCCTTCATATTCCACGCAGGGCAGCTTCGGTTCTGCCGGGATACGGGTGGCGACCTCCTGATGATGGTACTGTAAAAATCACCACGGACGGCGCCCTAAACTTTGGCGAGGGCAGGGGTGGCGCGGGTGGAGTTGCTCGCTCCTCCTCGGCTTTGCTTGGCTCTTGGTGCAAGCCATACTCGGGGATCTCGGACCCCTTGATCATGGAGGCTTTTTCCTTGCGAGATGGAGTTCGTTTTGCTACTCTTCGAGGGTTCTCGCATGTGATTATGGAAATTGATTGCATGGAGTTGGTGACGCTCTGGAACACTCGCCATAATTCTCGTTCAGTTTGTGGCTTCAATTTTGTTAGAAATAGGAGAGCTTACTAATTTTTTTTTCCTCTTTTGCTATTCAGCATGTAAAAAGGTCGGCAAACCCTCCTGCGCATCTTTGTGCGAAGCATGCTTGCACCTTGAATGTGACCGACAGCTGGCTCGATGAGACTCCTAGCTTCCTAGTGACCAGCCTTTTGCCTGATTGTCCTAGGAAGGCCTTCATATGAATAAAGCTCTCTGATTTGCCAAAAAAAAAGTCGAACGGTATGTTTTCAATACGAGAGTGTAGTGCTTATCACAACTCAGGAAGGTCCCATATGACCTCGGTCCCCAGAGTAGCTACCAAATAGTCCTTTGGTTTCAATTCTCGTTCAGTTGTGGCTCCAATTTTGTTAAAAATAGGAGAGATTAGTAATATTTTTTTCTTCTTTTGCTATTCAGCATGTAAATAGGTCAGCAAACCGTCCGACGCATCTTTGTGTGAAGCACGCTTGCACCTTGAATGTGACCGAGAGCTGGCTCGATGAGACTTCTAGCTTCCTAGTGACCAGCCTTTTGGCTGATTGTCCTAGGAATGCCTTCATATGAATAAAGCTCTCTGATTTGCCTGGAAAAAAAAGTCAAACGGTATGTTTTCAATACGAGAGTGTAGTGCTTATCCCAACTCAGAAAAGTCCCATATGACCTCGGTCCCCAGAGTAGCTACCAAATAGTCCTTTGGTTCCGTTGTCTGATCCATACCCCAACAACGTTCAATGTATACCGGGTAGGCGAATTCCTGTGCAGAACTGCCGATACAAAAAAACAAGGTCATTCGTTTCCTGAAGAAGGGGCTCCAAGGAACAAAGGCGTCCAACCTACACGGCCATGGCTGGTCACCACCCTCGGGTCTTCTGCCAATAAATGCCCTAGGTCACTAGTAGCCAATAGCATTCCAACATGCACACATGCCCTTTCCGCCAGCAGTGTCCTTCTGCCTTGTATTCTCTCCCTATCAACTCATCCACACACCACACTCAGACCCTCCCTCTCTAGCTATAAAATGGCACACCCCTCTCAATCTCAAGTAGGGAGAGTATCACATCCAATATTCTAGGCATCCATCCATCCCTCTAACCACAAGCACTCTCTCGCTAGCTAGCTAGCTAGCTAGCCCTCCTACAGAGGAGCCCATGATGTGTGTGCGTGTGTGAACTCGGGATGAGCTAGGTACCAGTGCCCCTCCTCCTCATCGCCCCTCTGCAACTCCCATGAGAGATTTATCTCCTCCTAGTCCTAGACCTCTTTCACCATCTCTCTCTTTCTCTCTTGCACACACAGACACACAAGCGTGAAGAGCGGCTTATGCATGGCCGGACACAGCTGATCATAGATTCATAGCTCCTAGGCCACAGCCACACGCCTCTCTCACACACAGTAGAAGCGCGCAGCTAGCAGTTTCTCTTCTTCCGAGGGCCTAGCGGGTGGTCTCAGGGGTCTTGGAGTCCCATCACTAAAGCATGTTTCCTTTCTATGATTCGCCTAGCCCCATGGACTTGCCCCTTTACCAACAGCTGCAGATCAGCCCTCCCTCGCCAAAGGCGCCGGATCACCAATCCTTGCTCTACTACCATTCCTCCCCTGCATTTGCCGCCGACGCCTTCCACCACAGCTACCTCTGTGCCGGTGCCGCGACGCCGCCCGCGGCCGAGATCGACAACCAGTCGCCGCCGGAGCTGCTGCTGATGGATCAGGCTCCGCCGCCAAGGGCAGACGGTGTTGGAACCGCACAAGGCCTGCACGGCGGTGGAGGCCTCGACAGCGCGGCGGCCGCCGCGGCCAGGAAAGACCGGCACAGCAAGATATGCACCGCCGGCGGGATGAGGGACCGGCGGATGCGGCTGTCCCTCGACGTCGCCCGCAAGTTCTTCGCGCTCCAGGACATGCTCGGCTTCGACAAGGCCAGCAAGACGGTGCAATGGCTCCTCGATACGTCAAAGGGCGCCATCAGGGAGGTCATGACTGACGAGGCGTCCTCCGACTGCGAGGAGGACGGCTCCAGCAGCCTCTCCGTCGTCGACGGCAAGCACAAGCCGCCAGGAACGGAGGCTGGAGGTGGTGATCACGGCGAGGGGAAGAAGCAGGTGCCAAGGGCAGCCAGAAGGGCACCCGCCAATCCAAAGCCGCAAAGGAAATTGGCCAGTGCGCACCCGATCCCCGACAAGGAGTCGAGGACGAAGGCGCGGGAGAGGGCGAGGGAGCGGACGAGGGAAAAGAACCGGATGCGATGGGTGACGCTCGCGTCCACAATTAACATCGAGCCGGCAGCCACCGGCATGGCGGCGGCGAGGGCGGACGAGTTGGTCACGAGGCCGAACAATTTGATCAATCGCTCCTCGTCCATGAACACATCAAGAGCTGAATTGGAGGAGGGGTGCTCGTCGTCCATGCCGAGCGAAGCGATCATGGCTGGCTTCGGCAATGGAGGGTACGGAAGCAGCGGCAACTACTACCAGTATCAGCTGGAGCAGCAATGGGAGCTCGGTGGAGTGGTGTTTCCCAACTCCCAGCCCTACTGAGAAGCGGCGACATGCGTACGGTACAAGAACTCTCCCGCTGTCCCGCCTTGCACGTGCATTTATATATATACTGCTTTGTTCGATGGATTATTTGCGTAATAATTTTCTTGTGAATTAACTTCGTGACGGTGAACTTGCCTTGGTCATTGCATGATGCAGTATTGTAGTTGTAGCTACTACTAGTCCAGAACCTGTGTTGATTAATTCATGTAATTCATGCGTGGATTCTAATCTCCATTTCCTTAATTCTATAATTGTCAAACTGGAACCCGATCAGATCTGGTACCAGTATTCTGGTGAATGAAATGCAGATGAGTTTGATTTCCAATTGTTTCATTTCATAGAACAGTTTCCTGTTGCCTCGGATCCTAATACTTGCAGTAGCTTTTAACAAACAATATGCATGGCGCTTTCGATGTTACAGACATATACTCAGAAGCATTGAGCTAAATTCTTATGTACCAATACATAGCAAAATATGTATATATGCATGCATAGTTTCATTTCATACCAATGCCTATTTAAACATCAAAGCATGGCGGTAGCGGTACATATACTCACAAGTCACAAGCATTGGGTTAAATTCTCCTGACATCTGCTGAAGAAGGAGTAGGTTGATTTATATTAGGTAGAACATCAACATGCTTATCACTCCAGCTGGTACCCGCTGATTGGTAAAAGAAAGTCTTCATGTTTGAAGAATCAAGTTTTGTGCGTCCAGCCGACAAATTTTAGAGTATCAATCTTGTAACATCCATCAGATTAAAGGGCTATGTATGTTAACTTTGTCAACAAATTCTGCTTTCTTGATGTTAACACCGTTGAAGTAAAACACCGATAGCCATCCAACATACATTTTTATCTAAATTACGTTAGGAAAACCTGCATCCGCATGACTAGTTCTATGCCTGATTTTATGACCATAATTGCTGTGGTAGTTAGCATAGTTTGTATAAGCTGAACGCAGTCATACATGTTGGAGCACTAACATTTTACGATATCGTTTCAAAATGTTAACAGGAGAAAATTTAGTTTCTTAATTTCAAATTGAATGATTTGTAAAAGCTGCATATTCTGTTCATTTTGCCACTTGTGATGGAATTATGAAATTTGGGCAATCCACCACTACATAGGTAGCTAGCTGCAAGTGAGCAAGGTATAATTTTGGAGTCTCCAAATTATTCAACAGAACTAAGAAGAATGGAAATATATAAAGTTGGGGTCTCGGGGTATGAGTACTATTACAGTATGTACTCCCTTTTCTAACTCCCTTGAGATTAGGATACAGTACCTAACCGTTCCAACTTATTTGAAGTTCTACTTTGTCCTCCTAATCAAATTTCTTTAAGTCTGACCAAGTCTAAAAATATAACAACAAATACAACAGCAAATTAGTTGCACTAGATCCATCCGAAAATATATTTTCGTTCTATATATATGATGTAGAAGATATTACCATGTACAACACCAAATTAGTTGCATTAGATCCATCGTAAAATATATTTTTCAAGTTTGACTTGGTGCAAGGCTAGAACTTCAAATAATTTGGAACAAAGGGAGTATAGTCCTATCTGTTTGAGCAAGCATGTGGAAATAATAATTTTGGTGAGGCGTGGCATAGTTACAAAATCTATCCTAGTTAGCTGAGATACTAATAAGATATATATGCATATGCATGCTTCCAACCCCACACAATCATAAATTTAGAACATGTACATAATAATAATCTTTTCAGCCGTTTATCTGCTTGTAATTTTAGATTTTACACTGGCTCTTCATTTTAACATTGTACCACGTATAGTATGTCGACTGTCATCTAGACTAGAGCTATATATCCTCCATATATAATAGAATATGAGCACTAATTTTCCTTTCCGCTTGACATACCAGTTTTGTTTCCCGGTTGAGATACAACAATAATATTGTCAATGGAAACGAATATTCCTCCACTGATATACCTATATAAATGAAAAAATGGCAGGCCAACATATTTCCCTTGACAATGTTGTATCGTTTAACATTTTTAAAATATACTAATACCTTTTCTATTTTGTATTGCACATAAGCATTGACTCAATTTAAATTATCTTAACTCTCATATCATTTATATTACATAATAAGTCTTGTTGTCATAAACTATCAGGATCATGGAGCTTAATTATCACCATTACACTGGGCCAAATTGAAGAAAATGGTTTAGAATTCACTAATATATGAAACAGAAACACCTCTGGATTAGTCACAACACTTCCCATAGAATAAATAATTCATTTCATAAAGACAGATAATATATATAGGAGTAAATTACTGCTACCAAGTACCAAGCATTTAATAGAGACATTTTGTGGTAAATTTTGTTTGCGGTAAAGGTTGGGGAGGAAGCAACAAAATGAAAACCAGCTTTGCTAAGACATAATTTTTCAAACGCAATCAAACCAGGTGTATAGCTGCTAGAGAGTAAAACGTCAAATTAAATATGACATACTCCTACCAACCTATGGAGTTTTCTAACCAATTCACGAGCGCAGCAGCGCATCTGCAATAAAGGAATTTAGTTACCATGAATCAGAGAGTGCTGCTGCACCTGCTGGGTGTGTCGGCCAAATGTCACCGCACTATGGGCTAGCTATAGCAGTAAAATCAACTATTTCTGCACGGAAAATGTACACGGATTAATTGCATGCATGCATGTCCGGCAGCTAGCCTCAAAGGTCACATGCATGCTGTACTAGAAGAAATTAGGACAAACAGTGTTCACATGTATCTTGTCTTGTCATTCTGAAGTACTTCAGTTAAGACAGACAAAGGCAATTGTATATGTGAACATGCAATACGTACCTCGCTAGGACTAGGTACTTCTCCCGCGAAGTACAAGAGTACTGTTCAAGCTTTAGCTCGGCCGGCCGGCAGCTAGCCAATAGGAGCATATATATTATGTAATGAAATTAAGTTCTTCAGCAAAGCAAGTATGCACGTACGTACATATCACTTGGCCCTTAAGTAGGCAACTATGTGCACATGGCGTGAACTAAATTCTGCTTGCAGAAGCACTTTGATCGGATGTGCAGACAAAGACTTCAATTTTGGTTATGCGGTATTAATTGACCACGTACTTGATACGGTAATAGTATTCACTTGATACAATATTAATGGATCCGCAGAACAAATAAACAGCAATATTAACTATTGTAAGAGAGTAATTTTGGTTTGTGTATCTCCAGGTCAATTCGCAAAGGCAGTGGTAGAGTTTTTATAAGCGGTTATGCTTATATCCTATTGAGTATGTTGATGTAATATGACTGCAAGATAGAAAATGTATAATATTAGCACAAGGAATCAACAAAGTTAAACTATGTCGGGACTCTGGGACATTGATCAAACCTATCAGATATAGAACTATAATGTATAATATTAACACAAGGAAATCAACTAAGTTAAACTTTGTAGAGGTACATGAATCAAACCTATCACACATAAAATTATTGACAGGTTGAAGTTGCACTGAGGCTTGATCCACTTCCACGATGTGACGAAAATAGTGCCGGTTGACATATCCTTTGAATGAGATCAAACTATGATGAGTAGTACCTTTGTTACAGATGTCTTGCAATGATAGGAATAATTGCAAATTCTCATACCTCAGGACCTCAGGTATTAATTGGCATAGTTAAGATCAAAAGTGGCAATCTTCCCTTTGAAATACAAGCATATTTTCATTCAAGGTACAAGGAATGTTTATGTGGTGCAGCACCAAAAGAAATGTCGATCAAGTTTCTCATATCCAAAGATATTTAAGAAATTATAATTACATTCGCCACATTTATCATTTGATGGGGGAAACTGGAGATTTTGCTTTGTATGATATAAATCAGTCACTAAAGTTTCCTATCTTAATTATCATTTCGGACTAGGATACAATCTTGTACATTTCTAAAACCATTATTTTTCTAGTACTATGCTTTAAAAGAATTGAAAAACAAAGTATCATGGAAGTAAACAAATATAAGACGTTTTAGGTCACTAAGTTTGTTTACAGAGGTAGTATATAACTGAAGCACACTTTCATACAAAGTTTACCGATATTTACAAATCTGATGGTCCAGTGTTTGAAATGTTGATCATGTGCATTACAGATATGGTGACATATATATGTATTCGAGTGCCCAACCTCATTATTCTAAATTACATCATGGCTTTAGTTTATGTTAGCTCAACTTTTAACTCACCATATGAATGAAATCAAATAGAGAGTAGGGTAAAGTAAGTGTTATGGCAATACAAACATGTACTCCTCTCCTTGAGCTCCGTTGCCCTGCTGATTTAATTACTTGTCCCGTGGTGATTGTCATCAGCAAGGATGGTTACCCCTTGTTAAAGTTCCTTCGTGGGTTGTAATAGTGGCAGTCTCTATAGACTAATATCCCCCCCTCCCCCCCCCTCCCCCCGCCTTATCAATGCAATCACTCTTCCCCTTCGTTGCAAAATCATCTTCAATTGCAAATATCTTAACCGTATATAGACAATTTTGATGAAGAACGTGTTAATTCAACCGTGTATTGAGTATCATGGATCTTCCTAAACCCCTAGCATGTACTCCCTCCGTTTCTAAATATAAGTCTCTTTAGATATTTCAATACAAACTACATACGGATGTATATAGACATATTTTAGAGTGTAGATTTACTCATTTTGCTATGTATGTAGTCTCTTATTGGAATCTCTAAAAAGACCTATATTTAGGAACGGAGGGAATACATGAAACATTTATATATAGGTGTACTTGTATCAATAAAGTTGCATAGTAATATTTAGCTGGGAACTAGTGGGACAAGGATAATAAACTTCAAATCTCCATATTTGACCCACACACCATATATACTTTTATGAGCACCTTCGAGAGACTGAGACGGCAAATATTTAAATTAACAAAGTCACCACAAACACCTCGTAGTCAAGGAGAACATTGTCTCCCAGGGAATGAACATCGCCGGAAAGCCTAGAAAAAATCCAGGAAGATTCAAGTACCCGTGTCAAGTCTAGACTTGAACCTAGGCAGGCTCGTTCCAACACAATGAAACTAAACATCTGAGCTATGCTCAATTCACAAGTACGATTTTGTTTTCAAAATGGCCAAATCGAGTTTTTATGGGATAATCAAATTGAGTTGAGTTACTTTTGTCCACTAAGCTAAAATACATGGATTAAAGGTGGCCTTGGACCGGGTTTGTCCCTGGCTGACCCATCAAGCATGAATAGGCGCCAATCAAAACCACCATTGTGTGTTTCTTCGTACTCCTTCAAGCGCAAAATTATTCCACCAAAATAAAGCACCAAATCCCTTTTCTCACCATGAAGCTTGTTCGTGATGTTGGACGATCAGCGTCACTCCTTCGCCTTCTGTTCTTTCCCCTCCGCCACTGTTCCAATTTCCAACACACAATCCCCGCTGCTCCGGCCTGGCAGAGGGATCGGCCGGCCACGCCGTCCTGAACATGGTCGAGCAAGCGGCCGTGGCGGAGAGGCGACATCTCTCTTATCATCATCTAAACAGAGCAGCAGTTACATTGCTTAATTAATCTACAGCTCATACATATAGGACAGAAACAAATTAGAGAGTAAAAACTAAGAACAGTAGAGTATCGATGGTTTAATTAGCCAGCTCACTTACAAGATATAGCCAAGCGACCAGGATGCAGGCATCCAGGACCAGAAAGCAGCAACGAGATGACACGTACAAGAGCAGGATTGGTTTGCATGCTTTAGCCTGATTTGACAATTGAACCGAGCATAGCCTTCCCGCTCTGCGGTGTGTCACAACTCACAACAAGATTGCGCCCATGAGGACGAGGGAACAGCGGAGGAAGAGGCTGAAGAAGGACGGCAGCAGGAGCGGAAGAAGAAGAAGAGGAGGAAGGAGAAAGAGGGAGGATTTATCGATAGTGTGGTTGATTATTGGCTTATCTACGCGTTGGAGGGTTGGAGCAGATGTCTTATTCTCTTATTTTGCCCGGGTTCATGGGGAGGGGAAATGATGGTCGACAGAGGCAGATCCCTAGGTGGCATCTCTCACTGTGTCTCTCTCTCCTAGAGACAGGAAGCTAACCTGATGGTCCCGGCACGCGTGATGTTTCTCTTTCCGTCTCTTTTGGAAAATGATTCAAAGTTCATGTGCTAAAGGCTGCAGAGGGCAGATATTCCTTCCTGTTTCAAGAGAAGACAACGTGGGAACAAGAATCGAAGTGCATTTCAGGTCATGTGCCTATGGATAAAATGGGAGGATAAGGACAAGCTTTCGTTATTATCCCCAAGAAGATAAAGCAAACCAAATAGGAGCGGTCGTTTCAGTGGTGTACGACCATGAAATCTACAGAAGAACTAGTACTTGCACGGTTTTGACTTGTCAGCGCATGACTAGGAACATATGTTTTGTAGCATATTTGTTTTTTCCTATGTTAAACTTTGCCCATTACTTTATGAAAATATAAGAACATCAATGATAGCAAATAAATACAATGTATAAATAAATATATTTCATGATCGAGAGAATGATACTCGCTCCATTCCACAATGTAGTGCGTCCGCGCTTCCCGAGATCCACATTTGACCTTAAATTTAACCAACGAGACTGACTGCGGCGGGAGCAAAAATTATATCATTGAAGTGCGCCCGCGCTTCCCGAGATCTAAGTTTGACAGTGAATTTAACCAACAAGACCAATTACGGCGGGAGCAAAAATTATACACTGAATTCATTATATCACTGATATAATTTTTGCTCCCGCCGCAATCGGTCTCGTTGGTTAAATTTACGGTCAAACTTGGATCTCGGGAAACGCGGGTGCACTACATTGTGGAATTGAGGGAGTACTATTTGTTTGTACTGTAGTTGTTGATGTATATTTTCTATAACTTGATTAAACAAAGTTTAAGTTAGGACAAAACTAATGTGCAATAAATCTCTAGACGGAGGGAATAGTCTGCTAGGATTTACATGGCTAGATCTCACCATTGACTCGGTGGTAAGAACCAGTTGCGGCGGATTTCACAGCACAAGACGAACCCAGAGAATGGTGGACGAGATTTTAGCTACCAGATAAACATTTGTTTAATCGAGAGGGGTTGTCATTTGCGGTTAGCAGGGCTACCTATATAGATTTCGAATGAAACCTTGAATCTAGTTTCCATAGTAATTTGAAATTCCTGTAACCATAAAATTACAAGGAAGTTTGTGAGGAATTATTGGGCCAGCTAATCTAATGCATGCAATACAATGGAACATGGTTGAAATCCTACAAAAAGTATAGCATAATGTAATTTCCTCTACAATGGAACATGTTCTTCTCTGTGTAAATTTTATCATTTTTTTCATTTCTATTAATAGAGCCCAGTAATTTCCTCCACACGTCCCTAGATATTACTCCCTCCGCCCCATAATGTAAGACATTTTTGCAAGCTATGTTAGCTTGCAAAAACGTTTTACAATGTGGGAAGGAGGGAGTACTTGTTACTCCCTCCGTCTCTAAAAAGAAGGCCTATCATTTATTTCCAGAAGTCAAACGGTGCAAACTTTTACCATGTTTGTAGGATAAACCATCCACAAATACAATATTGCACATATGTGAAATAATAATATTTTATTATGTATCTAATGATGTTAATTTAGTATTGTAGTTCTTGATAGTTTTTCATACAAACTTGGTCATACTTTGCATTGTTTGGAAACTAAATTTATAAGCCTTCTTTTTCTGAAATGAATGGAGTGCTTTATATTCAAACAGCAGGGAACTCATAATGTACATTTGCAAATCAAGGGGCAGAAGGCCTGAAATATAGTCCATGCATACGTATATTGACAAACGTTAACTAGAGTACATGCAGATCTAAAAAAAAAAGTTTTCATGCAAGTTGGTACGTATTGTATACTGACTCGACACATCATGCATTCTCATGATGGGGAGCATCCACAATAAGGTCATCCAGCGGAACTACGGAATGCCATATTCCATGTGGTCGCTCAAATGGATCACCAATTTGCAATTTGCAGAACATGTATGTACGACTGATTGGTCCCGAAACGTTTGATTGATCACCTTGTCTCCATGATCTGTATCTGTGACATACACAATTTTTTTCCCGGTATGTGTATATTCTTTTTTTGTTTTTTAATTAGTCATGTGTATATTATTATTATTAAGAGACGAATAAAAAAAATGTGTATATTATTCGGCCTATATTTCCAGATCAAAGTTCTCATGTGGCTTTTGCAGAAGGAGGTATTTTTTTATACCAAAGATGACCTTGCTAAGTGTAATTGTCATTATAGTGAATAATGTTATTTTTATGATCTGGAGGAGACAATACATCATTTATTTCTGTCATGTCAATTTATTACCTTGACCAGGCGTATGATTAAGGGTTACATACAATTTAGCACTGCCACATGTATTCCAAATATGCTTGGAAACTGATCCGGTAGTATTCATGATAAGCTGAAGCGTCAAATCCATGTGGGAGTTTCTGCCGTTCTCTAGGCAATGTCGAATTGTCCTAACGACTGTGTTTTTAAGAGATCGACTATTCCTAATTTCTTGCAGGTTATCTACAGGGCTAAGTTTTTCAATCCATTTGTGGTCATTACTATCGCATCTGGAGCGCATGTTCTTATGGCCTCTAGGTGCAGCCGACTAAAATCGGTTGCGTAGGGTTTATTTAGCAAGTTTGGATGGCAAGCCACTCGTAGATTATCATGATGAGACATGTAATCTGGGCCCCAGCCGGTTGTGGTCGTGTGTTCTTTTAATATTTTTTATTGTTTGGTACTCAATGACTTGCACTTGTTTCACGTTTAATAATATAGTTGTGTGCATCCTTTGATACAAAGACCAGGGTAGGGGCATCTCCCATGCTATTCCCCGAAACACCCCATACGTCTGGATCAAGATCTCTGGACGTATTTGTCATCCAACGCAGACACGTCCTCTTGTCCGAATCCCGCAAACCGCACACAAACTATGGGAGGTTTGTGGGCGTCCGGACTTCCACCACGTAGGACTCTAACAGCCCCGGCACACTCAAATCGCCCCCCCCCCACACACACACACCCCGGACCACTTTTCTTTCACTTTCCCCCTGCTCCCCCTTGCTCTGCATCTGCAACCTCCTTGTTCGCTGCCGCCGTTGTGCCTCTCCGACCGCCGCATAGGCATTGCTGGATGTCGCAACCCCCAACCTGCCTGCCTTGGACTACGACGCCATCCACCGGTGATTCGTCCACAGCCAGGTACCCTCCGCCCCCTGCCGACATCGTCCATCGCGGACACCACGTGCGGCAGGTGGTTGGTCAAATTCCGTTGAGCACAATGACGGGGTGCTCGATAATGGAGGATGAGTTGCTGTGTGATGCGTGGTTGGTCGTATATGCGGACTTTGTAGGCATGAGGCAAGGGGGATCGACCTTTTACCAAAATATGTGTTCTTCATTTCACAAGCAAACGCACTTTGCCCCGTATGACTTGCACATGATTCATGAACATAATGTGAAATCACTAGCCCATCGATGATACACAATCTCCAATGCGTCATGAAGTATTGCGGTGTGATTGCACAAGTGGAGAGAAGGTGGCCACCGGGCTCGTCAACCAAGAAGATCGTTAGTTTTGCTTGTTGCTCTACATTTGGCCAATTCATTGATTCATTCAGTGTTGCAACTTGATAATCATCACGTTTTATAGCCCAGACGCGATGTCGTGTTCTACCATAGAACCGAGGGCAGGCCATTTACGTTCATACATTATTGAATGAAGGTCAAGAGACATAGTGTGTGGAACGACATGTGCGGATTCTGACACGAGTATCATTGAATTTGAAATCGATGAATTCGTAAAAACTTGCTAAACATCCTATTAGGTTGGATGTAATATTTATATTTAAACTATATTTGCACTAGGAATATTTGTATGTTATTTATGGATGAATTATGCTATTTTCTATAATTATTTTGAGTATTGCGGATTTAAAAATAAGTGAGGGCATCCGTTTATGGGACATACTTATGGCCAGCTTTCATATCCATGTCCATAGAAAGTCTAGACCAGTCCGTGGACAGATATTGGCCCTGTTTGGATACTCTAACCCAGTTAGAGGTTAGAGTTAGATTCTAACCTTGAACTAACCCTGAACTAACTCTAACCAAAGAGGTGTTTGGATGGTAGGGTTAGATTGCAAAAAAATTATATTTTTAGTGTTCCAAGGAGAACTAACCCAAATAAGCACCTCTTGGGTGGGTTAGTTTTTTTGGGTGGGTTAGATGCATCTAACCCAAACTAACCCTCCTGTTTGAATATTTTTGGGTTAGTTGAGTCCAATCTAACCCAAACTAACTCTAACCCATGGAACCAAACAGGGCCATTGTGTCCGTTTTAAGTGTTGGCGTTGGAGATGGCCTAACCACTTTTTGAGAAAAGAGTATGTATATTCGGCCCGGTCTTTCACCAGTCTGATGCGTGTGAAGGTAGGATAGACGCTACTTAGTGCGACCAACTGTAGAATGGTGCGTCATTATAGCCCGGCACAGTAGAACGCAGCCTCTGTGTGTTGATGAGGAGGAGGAGAGTGCGATGCGAGGACGGCGGGAGCGGGGCCCGGGACAAAGCCGACGTTTTCGGGAGGGTCCAAGCTAGAGCGTGCCGCGCGGGGCAGGCGCGTGCAGGCATGCATGCCATGCACTCTCGCCTCCACCTGCAAGGCTGCGGCCTGCAGTGCCCAGCCTCCCCTAGTAGCTACTTGACGTCCCATCGATCAGTGAGCGGACCGCGCGCGCGGGGGCCGCGTTCCATTGGGCAAAACCCAAAAGCGTCATCGTCCAAACCAGGCATAACGTTCAGCGCGTCGAAGCACGACTGTTTCAGGCCACAGCTCTTGTTACGTTCTACTCCCCGAGTAGATCGTCGTTACTGCTAAGCGTCTAAAAGCATCTGCAGCCGGGCGCATTAAATTTGTCTTAAACGTCTGGGTGGACGACTTGGTCACTGACCAGTAAAAAGACAATCTAGACGGGTGTCTTAAACTGGCCTCAAATATCCAGACTGATCAGTATCCCTCATATTGCGGATACGGTGTGACACGGGCGTGATCAGGCACGTCCGCAATGTCGGACCCGGCCCATGCTGGCCCACACGACCTCACATATATTCGTCTCCATTCGCCCCCTAGCCAAAACCATAGCCACTCCAATCCACACCATCACCCAACCTCTCGTCTGATGATCTCCAGCCTTCTCCGGCATGACGGGCGGCGAATCCAAGTCCTACACCTCCAGATCCGTTGACCCCAGCTCATCCCATGCGGCCCCGAGGAGCAGATGACCGTCCGCGTTGCGCTTCCCCGGCCCCGGGAGGAGGCCGCCCGACAGCAGCGTTCGGACTCCTTTCGTCAGGAATCCATTGTGTCTGCCCAAATGATGCATGGATCCGCCGCGAGGCGTGATGCGTCTCCAACGTATCTATAATTTTTTTATTATTTCATGCTATTATATTATCATTCTTGTATGCTTTATATGTCATTTTAAATTATTTTTATGGGCTAACCTATTAACTTAGTGCCCAATGTCAGTTCCTGTTTTTTGCCTATTTATTTGTTTGGCAGAAAAACCATACCAAACAAAGTCCAAACATGATGAACATTTACGGTGATTTTTTCTGGACCATAAGAGACCCTAGAAGCTTCAGGGGGAGACTATAAGATACACGAGGCACCACAAGCTCAAGGGGATGCCAGGGGGGCATCAGCACTTGTGCCCCCCCCCCAACCCAAGCCTCCGATTTACCTAATTCTTGGCCTATAAATTCCCATAAATTCCAAAACCCCAGAAGCGAGACCCGAAACAATTTTATCCCCTCCACAAGCTTCTATTCTTCCGTGATCCAAACCGGAGACCTTTTACGGTACTCTGCCGGAGGGGGAAACCATTGGGGAGGTAATCTTCATCGACCTTGCTACCTCCATGATGATGTGTGAGTAGTTCCTTCAGGACCCCATAGCAGTAGCTAGATGGCCTTTTCTCTCTCTTTTGATCTTCAATACAATGATCTCCTCTGAGATCTCTCGATGTAATTCTCGAGGTAAGTTTCCTGTGATCCAATGAATTGTGGGTTTATGATCTGGTTATTCATTGAAACTATTTGAGTCTCTTGAAGATTTATTTATGTGTGATTTTGTAGCTATGTATGCTTTCCGATCTATGAGTCTTCTTTGGCCAATTGTATGATTAGATCTTCAGAGGGAGTGGTGCATAGTAGTGGGTTCAATCTTGCGGTGTCCTTACTCTGTGATAGAGGAGTTGCAAGGCACGCATTGTATTGTTGCTACTAAGGATAAATCGACGGGGCTCTAACATATTGTTTGGTCTTACTTTGTCTACATTATGTCATCTTGCTTAAACCGACTCTGTTTGTCATGAACTTAATACTTTGGGACACATGCTGGATAGCAGTCTTGATGTGGAGTAATAGTAGTAGATGCAATTGGATTAACATTCTACTTATCACGGACGTAATGCCTATATATGAATTAAGCCATGAAGAATCACAAATATAACTATGTGCAATTCTGTTAATTGCCCAACAGTAAATTATTTATCCACCGATGTTATGCTTATGAGAGAGATGCCTTTAGTGAACCTATGGCCCACAGGTCCATTTCCATAATTACTAAGAATCCTACAATTGCTCGTTGTTTTTATTTGCTTTATTTTATTTTATTTGTTTACCTATCACTACTAGATTTAACCCTTGCAATTGGCGAGAATAAGGGGATTGACAACCCTCTTGCCTTCATGTGCAAGCATTTGCTTTGTGTGTGTGCAGGTATTGTTCACGTTGTTTGTGTGTTGTCTCCTTCTGATTCGATAAACCTTAGTTCTTAACTGAGGGAATACTATCTGGTAATATATTAGTTCACCCTTCCTCTTCAAGGAATCCCAACAACTCTACAGAGAGTAGCAGAAGAATTTTTGGCGCCATTGCCGGGGAGGCTTCACCAAACAATCCAGGTGCCTTCATTGACATTTATCAATTTTTTGGCTTTCACTTTCTTTGCCATTTGATTCTTATTTCCTTCTCTTCTCCCCCCCCCCCCAGCTCCAAAAAAACAAAAATACCAAAAAAAAATTGTGTTGCTATATTTGCTTGCTATTATGGCTAGTTCTCCGCTCGCTGCTTCCACTCCCAAAAATGAAGTACTTAATTTTAAACAACAGGGTGGAGAAAGTTCGAAAGATGCTTGGTATAGGATTTGTGATGCTCAAAATAGATCTACTTGCAAGCAATCCATCATTGTTCTTCTCTGAAATTTTTATATGGATGTTACTACTTGGTATAGGTTTGTGCTTGACACTATTAGTGGAGGATTTTTTTTTGATTAGTCACCCTGAAAGGATCGATATGGTTGACTAGAGGGGGGGGGGGTGAATAGGCAACTAACAATTTTTAAGCTTTTCTTTACCAAATTAAACTTTGCAACAAATAGGTTGTCTAGATATGCAACTAAGTGAGCAACCTATATGATGCAATATCAACTAGCACGCAAGCAAACAAGAGATGTAACAATAAGTAAGCTTGCGAAAGTAAAGGCACGAAATAACTAAGAGTGGAGCCGGTGGAGATGAGGATGTGTTACCGGAGTTCCTTCCTTTTAAGGGGAAGTACGTCTCCGTTAGAGCGGTGTGGAGGCACAATGCTCCCCAAGAAGCCACTAGGGCCACCGTATTCTCCTCACGCCCTCACACGATGCGAGATGCCGTGATTCCACTATTGGTGCCCTTGAAGGCGGCGACCGAACCTTTACAAGCAAGGTTGGGGCAATCTCCACAACAATCGGAGGCTCCCAACAACAAAAACACCATGAAGCTTCACCACAATGGAGTATGGCTTCAAGGTGACCTCAACCGTCTAGGGTGCTCAACACCCAAGAGTAACAAGATCCGCAAGGGATAAGTGGGGGGAATCAAATATCCTTTGGTGGAAGTGTAGATCGGGCTCTTGTCACCCAATCCCGAGCAAATCAACAAGTTTGATTGGCTAGGGAGAGAGATCGGGCGAAAATGGAGCTTGGAGCAACAATGGAGCTTAGAGGTGGAAGAGGTAGTCAACTAGAGGTAGAAGACATCCCTTATATAGTCGTGGAAAAATCCAACCGTTATCCACATGTTCGCCACGACTCACGGTACTACCGCTCCAAGGAAGCGGTACTACCGCTGACGCCGTCGGTATACTACCGTGGGCGACCACGGTACTACCGTGGCAATCGCACAGGCCGGACAAGCTCGACGAAGGAGCGATACTACCGCTTGCGCGGTACTACGCTCCCCTTGCGGTACTACCGCAAGGCATGAGGGTCACGGTTCGAAAGGCGCGGATGAAATAAATTACATCCGTGCCTACTTCCGCAGAAACTAGGGTGGTGCAAAAACCCGACGCGGTACTACCGCTTGAGAGGCGTGGTACTACTGTGGTCGGCGCGGATGGAAAAAATTACATCCGCGCCTACTACCGCGACACTGCGGTACTAGGTCGAAGGGCCACGGTACTACGACTCCTAGGGAGCGGTACTACCGTGGGCCCCCGTGGTACTACCGCGCTGGACGAGCGGTACTACCGTGGGGGGCGCGGATGTAAAAAATTACATCCGCCCTACTACCGCACCGAGCGGCACTAGGCAGGTGCCGCGGTACTACCGCACCGAATGGGCGGTACTACCGTGACACGCCATGCAGTACTATCGCTTGTACTGCGGTACTACCGCAAGTACAGCGATGAGTCGCCAGCTTCCACACAACCAAGATAACGACGGTAGCTCCAAAGTGCAAGGAAAGGAGGGACAAGTGTGCGTGTGATTCCACCCTACCTTTCCGACGCGGACCCCCTCTTAATAGTACGGCTCTCCTACGACTCAACTCCACCAAAGAGAAATGTAGAACAACGCCGGCTTCAACAGTCTCGGAGGGGCACCGAATCGTCTTGTGCCAAATGATGAAGATCTGAGGGACTCAAGGCACACGATTAGTCCGCACAAGCATTGTCATCAATCACCAAAACACTTAGGGATAAATATGCCCTTACAATCTCCCCCTTTTTGGTGGATTGATGACAACACGGGATTTGCAAAAAGATAAGATAATTTAGAGCAGGGGCAAACCCCACCTCTCTAAAATATAGACGGGCTCCCCCTAGATGTGTGCACTTTGGATGAATGCTTTGGACTGCATGGCACACAGACTTGTATCAACACTCCCCCTATATTTTAGAGACCAAGACATGATAATAAGCATAGCAAAGCATGAAGATAGCATAATATAATACACGCTTGCTAGGATAGATAGAGTGCATATGTCTTACACCATACGAAGTAAGATAACCAAGGTTCAAACGAGAAAAACAGCAAAGAGTTCAACTGAGAAAGCAGCAAACACACGACACACACGACTCACAAACTCGCAAATCCCTACACTCTCTCCCCCTTTGGCATCGAGACGCCAAAAAGGCAGAGAGGACACCTACACACACAAGAGGTGTCTCAAGCAGAGAAGTCGTCCCAAGCCTCTTCGTCAGACGCCTCTGCAGCTGGAATGGACTCCTCGACCTCCTCCTCAGAATCAGTCCACCTGTATCCTTGCTTCTCCATCCACTCGGTCTTAGGAGTGATGTGCTCCTCAGACCCGCCAGACACTTCCTCGCCATAGAGCTATAAGACCTTGTTGTGCCGGCGACGACTCTCCTTGGACTCCACGTGAGCCCTGTACTGCCCCTTGGCCTGCATGCAGAAAAGAGACTTCATCTTATCCTTCAACTTCGTGGCCCATGATGGCCTAGAGACACTCTAAGAGGGCCTAGCAGAACGATCCTCAGCAATATTCTCGGCGCCAGCATCATCCTCATCAACAGCAGCCCTAGCAGCAGACGCCTCAGCACGAGTAGCGGTGTTGGCCTAGTTGGATTTGATCCGCAGACAAATGGGCTCATGGCGAATCCAGTCTGGAGCCAGGAACTCCTCCTCAGGGTACATCTTCTCCCAAGTCTTCGAAATCAGCAGAAATAGGTAGGGCCCATAAATAGGTACCTTGCGATTGAACACCGCAAACCAAAGCTCACACCACATGATGTGAGAGACATCAAGTGGCTGAGTCTGAGACGAGCGAGCCTCCTAGCAAATAAGCACCATGTCCACCATATAGGCATGAACCTTGTCTTTGTCACCGATGCGTGGGAACAAGGAATTGCGGAAGATGCGGTACATGATATCCAGGAAGGGGTTGAGAACCAAAACTTTCTTGCCAGTGGCGAGCGTCTTCTCAACCTGGAACTGGGTGAGCTTGTCCTTGTTGGCAGAGTCAGCATTGCCATGAGGGCGAACACCCACTGGAGTGTCAAGCCCATCATCAGGAACCTGAAGCAAATCCATGAATTCCTTCCAGGTAGCAGACAGTTGGCGGCCATTGGTCATCCAGGTCATCCTCCTTTCATCATTGGTGTGAAAAAACACTGAGGCAAAGAACTGACAGATGATCTCAGGGTCATAGTACAGGTGGAAAGAGATCACATGCTCAATTCCAAACTGCTCCACCAAATCCAGAGCCTCCCCAAAGTAGTCACGAAACTTGTCCTTCCTCATGTGGTGCATATCAATCCACTTCACCTCCACATAGGTATTTTGCTTGTTCTTGATGACATCCAAGTAGATTTGGGTTTGGGTCTTGTTCGAACAGCTCCTGACCTCGATAGTGGGCGCGGGTGCACATAGGGGTGAAGTTGCCTGAGACGAACATACTCAGTATGGCCTATCTCATCCATACCCCTGGCGGGCTCCTTGTGCTTGCTAGCTGTGGTCTTGACATTACGCTTGGACGCAGACGATCCCTCGGGAACTTCTCCTGGGTTGCACAGACGCTTGGAGCCAGTGTCACGAATGGGATTGGACCGGCGAGAGCCACCACCTGAGACACACATGCAAAGCACCAAGACAAAAGGCGAAAAGAATCAATGCAAAGGCCATCAGACAGCACCTAAAACCCATAGAAGATAAACAAGAAAGTTGGCATGCGATAGATGTGAGCCACGGTAGATCTGCCATGGTTTGCGGTACTAAAGGCTTAGTACAGCTCCAGACGCGGTAGTACCGTGCGGGGTCACGGTAGTACCGTGGCTGGGGCAGTAGTAAACTTTTAGTACCGCACGATGTGCGGTAGTACCGCGCCCTAGGGGCGGTAGTACCGTGCGAGCGGTAGTACCGCTCACTACGGGCGGTAGTACCGCGTCGCGTCAGATCTAACAGGATTTGAATTTGAAAAAGAACCGCGAAGCCATGGCGGTGCTACGGTGATCAGATCTAGCGCAAGACAACAATACAAGTGTAAATCCTATGCAATACCACACTCCTTCATCCTACTCTTGCAGAGATTTAGTCTAGGAATCTCAAGAACATACAAGTCTCCCCCAAAACCTAGAAGAACCAAACACAATCAAAAAGGAGAAGGATTTGTGGAAAAACCTTAGTCCATAGCAAGAGCACGTGGTGGGGAACGATCCCACCGGACTGAATCACGGGAGGGCAGCCGGTGGAGGAGATCCGGCAACGAACGCCGGCTCCGTTCGTGAGCACGGGAGAGGAAGAGACGACGTGGAGAGAAAGAGGACGAATGGGTATGGGGAGGTAGAACTCCCCCTGCCCGGCCTTATCCCCACGCGCTCGAACCGGCGCGGTAGTACCGTGGGTCATCGCGGTAGTACCGCTCGGGTGGAAGTACCGCGCCGAGGCGGTAGTACCGCTCAACCAGGCGGCAGTAAAAAATTACTGCCGCTTGGGGACGGTAGTACCGTGCTCGCATCAGCGGTAGTACCGTGGTTGGCCGCGGTAGTACCATGGCCGACCGCGGTAGTACCGTGAGCTCACGACACCGAAGGTTTCAAACAAGAAAAAAAAATGCCTTTGCACGGAAAAACAGACACACACCCAAAACTACAAAACAAGCACATACCAAGGGAACAACAGGAAATCCCTAAGAGACAAAGCCTCTCGAGGAGAGAGGGCGGTGGCTGAAGCCACCTATGTTTGAGTTGGATGGTATGGCACCGCGAAGAATTATCCTTGGGCCCATGACCAAAACTCGTCTTTGAAGCACACGTACCATCAAAAATGGCTAATGTGAAAGAGGTGATCTATTTATGCATAATGGGGGGAGGGAGAGTTCATTGAGAGAACAACACTCCCCCTATGTCCATTCCTACACCTAAACTACACAACAAGTTGAGTGTGGTGGGGGGTGCACGGGTTCAAGTCACATTGCTCAAGTCAATGATATTTAGCTCATGCCTTAACTCGCGAAATCTTGCTTCATCCAAGGGCTTCGTGAAAATATCTGCAAGGTTATCATGAGTGTTGACATACTTGAGCTCGATCTCCCCTCGCCTAATGTGATCCTGGATGAAGTGATACCGAATCTCAATGTGCTTCGTCTTGAAGTGTTGCACCGGGTTGAGAGAAATCTTGATGGCACTTTCATTATCACACCAAAGAGGCACTTTGTCACAAATGACACCGTACTCCTTTAAAGTTTGCCTCATCCATAGGAGAGCACAACAACTACCGGCCGCCACATACTCCGCTTCGGTGGACGAGAGAGACACACAACTTTGCTTCTTGGAAGACCAACTTACCAAGGAGCAACCAAGAAATTGGCACCCTCCGGAAGTGGACTTCCTATCCACTTTGTCTCCCGCCCAATCGGAATCCGTGAAACCTTCAAGCTTGAAGTTTGCTCCTCTTGGGTACCATAAGCCAAAGTTTGGGGTATGAGCCAAATATCGAAAGATTCGCTTGACCGCCACAAAGTTACTTTCCTTTGGTGCGGCTTGAAAACGTGCACACATCCCCACACTCAACATGATATCCGGTCTAGATGCACAAAGGTAAAGCAAGGAGCCAATCATGGAGCGATATACCTTTTTATCCACCGCTTTACCATTGGGATCGATTTCAAGTTGGCACTTGGTAGGCATTGGTGTAGTAGCCGGCTTGACATCACTTAGCTTGAATCTTTTAAGCATGTCTTGAGTGTATTTGGCTTGGTTGATGAAGGTTCCTTCTCTTCTTTGTTTGATGTCGAAACCAAGGAAGAACTTCAACTCTCCCATCGAAGACATCTTAAAATTGGAGGTCATGAGAGCGGCAAATTCTTCATTGAAAGCTTTGTTAGGGGAACCAAAGATAATATCATCAACATATAGTTGGCATACAAACAACTCCCCGTTGACCTTCTTAGTAAAAAGAGTGGGGTCGATTAGCCCTACTTCAAATCCATGATCTTGTAACAACTCGGTAAGGTGGTCATACCATGCACGTGGGACTTGTTTAAGGCCATAGAGTGCCTTATCGAGTTGATACACATGATCCAGAAAGTAGGGATCCTCGAACCCGGGGGGTTGCTTGACATAGACCAACTCATTAATAGGACCATTAAGAAAAGCACTTTTCACATCCATTTGTTGCAACTTAAAGTTGTGATGGGAAGCATAAGCAATCAACAAGCGAATGGATTCAATACGAGCAACGGGAGCAAAGGTTTCACCGTAGTCAATACCCTCGACTTGGGAGTAGCCTTGTGCTACCAATCTTGCCTTGTTGCAAATGATGTTCCCATGAGCATCTTGCTTGTTCTTGAAGATCCACTTGGTTCCAATGATGTTGTAGTTCCCGGATGGTCTTGGCACCAATCTCCACACCTTGCTGTACTCGAAGTTGTTGAGTTCTTCATGCATGGCATTAAGCCAATCCGAGTCTTCGCGCGCCTCATAGACCTTTTGGGGTTCGACACAAGAGACAAACGCATGATGTTCACAATAGTTTGCCAATTGTCTACGAGTGCTTACCCCCTTTCTTAGGCTTCCAACCACATTTTCCATGAGATGGCCTTGGGTGGTGAGCTTGGAAGCAATCTTCGCGGCACGACGCTCTAATTCCTCCTCGGGTGTGGAAAGAGGAGGGTTGACTTGTTCATTTTGAGCGCCGTCTTGAGCTTGTTCTTGATCTTGAGGTTGCTCTTGATCTTGAACTCGCTCGAGGGGAAGAACTTGACCTTGGGCATCATTTAGAGGTTCACCACCGTCTTGAGGTAGATCTTGCCCTTGGTCTTGTTCACGGGGTTGAGGGCCTTCACTTTGTTCTTCGGAAGCGTGTGGGTCTTGATGAGGTGATGGCTCTACTTGAGTAGAGCATTGTCCTTCTCCTTCGGCCACAAGGGGTTCCTCAATGGGTAGGATTTGACCAATACCCATTCGTCTTATGGCTTGGGGAGGTATTTCATCACCTATATCACAAGTACCACTTTGCTCCACTTGGGAGCCGTTATTTTCGTCAAACTCCACATTAGACGTCTCCTCAATGAGTCTGGTGGACTTGTTGAGGACACGGTAAGCATGAGAGTTTGTAGCATAACCAACAAATATGCCCTCATGAGCTCTAGCCTCAAATTTAGACAACCGAACACCTTTCTTGAGAATGAAACACTTACAACCGAACACCTGGAAATACTTGAGGTTGGGCTTGTTGCCGGTGAGGATCTCATAAGGAGTCTTGTTCAAGCCTTTGCGAAGATAGAGCCGATTGGATGCATGACATGCGGTGTTGATGGCTTCGGCCCAAAAGTTGTACGGAGACTTGAACTCCGCCATCATGGTCCTTGCCGCATCCATCAACGTCCGGTTCTTCCTCTCCGCAACACCATTTTGTTGAGGGGTATAAGGTGCCGCATATTGATGCTTGATCCCCTCATCACTAAGAAACTCATCCAAGGTGTAGTTCTTGAACTCGGTGCCGTTGTCGCTTCTTATTGTCAAGATCTTTGCATCATGTTGACGTTGAGCTTCATTTGCAAAGTTGATGACGGTTTGTTGGGTCTCACTCTTCCTCTTGAAGAAGTATACCCAAGTGTATCTTGAATAATCATCCACAATCACCAAGCAATACTTTCTTCCTCCAAGACTATCAAAAGATGGAGGCCCGAATAGATCCATGTGAAGGAGCTCCAAGGGTCTCTTTTAGTACATGATGGTTGAGGGAGGGTGAGCCTTTTCATGAAGCTTTCCTTCAATACAAGCACTGCAAGCACGATCTTTGGCAAAACTAACATTTGTTAGTCCACGAACATGGTCCCCCTTGAGAAGACTTTGCAAAGATCTCATATTGACGTGAGCTAAACGGCGATGCCAAAGCCATCCCACGTCAACTTTAGCCATTAGGCATGTCGCGGTCTTAGTGGGTTGCTCCGAAAAGTTAACCACATAGAGGCCGTTCTCGACATGCCCAACAAAGGCTACTTTAAGAGTCTTGCTCCACAAGAGGGCCACGGTATCAACATCAAAGAATGTAGCAAAGCCCATGAGTGCAAGTTGACGAACGGAAAGTAAATTGAATGCAAGGGACTCAACAAGCATGGCTTTCTCGATCGTTAGATCATGAGAAATGACAACCTTGCCGAGACCCAATACCTTAGAATGTGATGCATCACCCCACTCGACATTGGTGGGCATAGATGGAATCTCTTGCACGTCCACCACCAAGTCCTTGCTCCCGGTCATATGATTTGTTGCTCCACTATCGAGCAACCATGATCCCCCACCGGAAGCAAACACCTACACGAGATCAATGCTTGGTTTTAGGTACCCATTTAGTAATGGGTCCTTTGATGTTAGTAACAAGGGTCTTGGGAACCCAAATAGACCATTCAATGTACTCATAAGAAGAACCAACAAATCTAGCATAAACATGTCCATCACTAGCACGGCACAACACATAAGAAGGGTTAAAGTCGCCGGCTTTGTTTGAGGAAATGCTTTTGCTCTTTTGGACATCAACTTCCTTCACTTTCTCCTTCTTCTTCTTGGAAGCACCCTCTCCCACTTTCACGAACGTTTGTTTGAGGGGAGGAGGACGATTGGCCTTGTTGTTCTTCTTCTTCTTGCTCTTGGACTTGGGTGCAAACCCAATTCCTTCTTTGGCCACAACTTCCTTTTGATTGCTCAAAAGGTCGTTGAGGTTTTTCTCACCTTGAATGCAAGTCACAAGGCCTTTCTCAAGTTGATCCTTCAACTTGGCATTTTCCTCCACAAGATGCACATGCTCACAACAAGGTTAGTAGCACATGCATTATCAATTAATACCATATGAGGAAAGGTGGCCTTTTCCTTGATTAGCTTAACTTGGAGTTGAGCATGAGACTCTTTGAGGCTAGCATGAGTACCCTTCAAGACCTTGTGGGCCTTGTCAAGTATCTCAAACTCCTCTTTGAGTCTAGCATGATCAACCCCAAGTTTAGCCTTCTCGGAGGTTAGCACACGAGACATGACAAGAGCATGATCAAGATCTTTCTTTAACTTAGCATGGTCATCATTGTGTGACTCCTCAAGAGTCAAACGATGCATGCGCTCTTCCTCGGGAGCATTAGAGATCCGATATCTCATCGGCATAGTCACGACTATGACCTTCCATCTTGGAGATGGTTTCTTCGTGAGCCTCGATCATGTCATTGGCCTCACCAAGTTGTTCCAAGAGAGCAACAAAGTGCTTCTTGGACTTTCCCTTGAGCTTACTCATAAAAGACTCAAATTCATTCACTTCCTCATTAGACTCAACATGTCCATCAATGCAATCCTCCACGGAGGGATTAATAATGATGGTGGTTGTGATGTTGGGGGTTACCTTGTTTGAAGCCTTAGCCATGAGGCATCTAGCGGTGATGTTTTCGTTGGGTGATTCGAAGAGAGACACACGGGGAGTAGCAATGGCAATGGACGCCATGGCCGTCGCTTCTTCATTCTCATCATCATTGTCATCCTCTTGGTATTCTTCTTGAACTACCAACCCACGAGTGGGAGTCTTCTTGGCGAAGTTGTTCTTGTTGGGGAAGGACTTGGCTTTGTCTTTCCGAATGAACTTGCCACCATTGTCTTCCCGCTTCTCGTAAGGACAATCCGCAACGAAATGGCTCACATTGCCACAGTTGAAGCAAGTTCTAACTCTTTGCTTGCCCTTGATGCCACTTGAGTTGTTTTTGTTGAAGTTGGGTCTTGAGCTCTTCTTGCTCCAAAATTGTCTTGAAGCAAGGGCCATGTGCTCATGATAGTCAAACTTGGTGTCTTCGGGGTTGCTTTCCTCATCTTCCACTTCTTCCTCTTCTTCCATAGTAACCTTGGCCTTCAAAGCAAGGTTAGGCTTCTTTGCTCTTTGAGAACGGAGCACCGCATTGTCGGCGGTCTTGTCCAAGATGCTCATTGCAACGAACTCATCCAACACTTCACTTGAGGTCATGGTGTGGAAGTCCGGTCGTTGACGAATGACGGAGGACATGGCCTTGTTGTAGGGCATCATGGCCTTGAGGAACTTTCGCTTGATCCAATTGTCATCCGTGTCCTTGCTTCCATGATCTCGAAGTGCGACCGCGAGTTTGGTCACTCTTCGGAAGAGCTCATGGGGTTCTTCATCTTCTTTCATTGCAAACTCATCGGCTTCATCTTGTACCACTTCATCGTTGGAGCGTTGAATGCTAGCACTTCCACGGTAGAGACCCTCAACACATTTCCATGCTTCTTTAGCCACGACATGGGGTCGAAGATGAGGGAGATCTTCGGGAAGAATTGCATCTTGGATGATGAAGAGAGCACTCTCATTGAATTGATTGTCCACGTCTTCTCGAGGTGCTAAGTTTCTTGGGTCATGAGGGTAAAAACCTTCTTCAATGATTCTCCAAAGGTTAGTATTCACATGTTTCAAATGACGCTTAAAGCGATAGACCCAATTATCAAAATCTTCATGTTTCTCATATTTAGGAGGAGGACCGACATGATTCAAATGAGTGGAGGGGATTGGCCCTTTATAGACCAGGGGTTCCACATGGGCAAAGATGCCGGTTCCATTTCTACCACTAGTAGAAGGACTCTTTTCATTGTTAGCTTCCCCCTTGTCAGAGGTAGCATCTGTCACCTTGTTAGTAGGATCACCCACTTTCATAGGCGCGGTAGATAGTTTAAGTCCCTCTAGAAAATCATTAAACATGCTTTTAACCTCGGCCGTCATGGAGGTTTTCAATGTGTCTAAAGCCACATTGAATTCCTCATGAGAGACCGAGGTTCCCCCTTCGGCCGAAGACGAGATGGGATTTACACCGGAGTATTCCTCCGCACCATCGTTGGTGTCAACCATACTCTTCGGACGGCAAAGTCCTTAATAAAGAGACGAGGCTCTGCCAATTGAAAGGATCGATATGGTTGACTAGAGGGGGGTGAATAGGCAACTAACAATTTTTAAGCTTTTCTTCACCAAATTCAACTTTGCAACAAATAGGTTGTCTAGATATGCAACTAAGTAAGCAACCTATATGATGCAATATCAACTAGCACGCAAGCAAACAAGAGATGTAACAATAAGTAAGCTTGCGAAAGTAAAGGCACGAAATAACCAAGAGTGTAGCCGGTGGAGACGAGGATGTGTTACCGGAGTTCCTTACTTTTAAGGGGAAGTACGTCTCCGTTAGAGCGGTGTGGAGGCACAATGCTCCCCAAGAAGCCACTAGGGCCATCAGATTCTCCTCACGCCTCACACGATGCGAGATGCCGTGATTCCACTATTGGTGCCCTTGAAGGCGGCGACCGAACCTTTACAAGCAAGGTTGGGGCAATCTCCACAACAATCGGAGGCTCCCAACAACAACAACACCACGAAGCTTCACCACAATGGAGTATGGCTTCGGGTGACCTCAACCGTCTAGGGTGCTCAACACCCAAGAGTAACAAGATCCGCAAGGGATAAGTGGGGGGAATCAAATATCCTTTGGTGGAAGTGTAGATCGGGCCCTTGTCACCCAATCCCAAGCAAATCAACAAGTTTGATTGGCTAGGGAGAGAGATCGGGCGAAAATGGAGCTTGGAGCAACAATGGAGCTTAGAGGTGGAAGAGGTAGTCAACTAGAGGTAGAATACATCCCTTATATAGTCGTGGAAAAAATCCAACGGTTATCCACATGTTCTGCCCGCGACTCACGGTACTACCGCTCCAAGGAAGCGGTACTACCGCGACGCCGCGCGGTACTATCGTGGACGACCACGGTACTACCGTGGCAACTGCACAGGCCGGAACAAGCCTGGCGAAGGAGCAGTACTACCGCTTGCGCGGTACTACCGCTCCCCCTTGTGGTACTACCGCAAGGCATGAGGGTCACGGCCTGGGAAGGGCGCGGATGAAATAAATTACATCCGTGCCTACTTCCGCAGAAACTAGGGTGGTGCAAAAACTCAACGCGGTACTACCGCTTGAGAGGCGCGGTACTACCATGGTCGGCGCGGATGTAAAAAATTACATCCGCGCCTACTACCGCGACACTGCGGTACTAGGTCGAAGGGCCACGGTACTACGACTCCTAGGGAGCGGTACTACCATGGGCCCCCGCGGTACTACCGCTACTGGGCGAGGGTACTACCGTGGGCGCGGATGTAAAAATTACATCCGCCCTACTACCGCACCGGGCGGCACTAGGCAGGTGCAGCGGTACTACCGCACCGAAGGGCGGTACTACCATGACACGCCGCGGTACTACCGCTTGTACCTGCGGTACTACCGCAAGTACAGCAGTAGTCGCCAGTTTTCCACACAACCAAGATAACGACGAGTAGCTCCAAAGTGCAAGGAAAGGAGGGACAAGTGTACGTGTGATTTCACCCTACCTTTCCGACGCGGACTCCCTCTTAATAGTACGGGTCTCCTACGACTCAACTCCACCAAAGAGAAACGTAGAACAACGCCGGCTTCAACAGTCTCCGAGGGGCACCCAATCGTCTTGTGCCAAATGATGAAGAATCTGAGGGACTCAAGGCACACGATTAGTCCGCACAAGCATTGTCATCAATCACCAAAACACTTAGGGATAAATATGCCCTTACACACCCTTTGGATGCTTTTCATGCTATGGGTAATTTAGTGGGGTCACCACCTATTACTATCAATTAAACGACATTAACTTTGGAACACCTTATGCGAAGGTCAGACGTTATTGAAAACAAAATGTCAACTATTGAACAAATTGAAAATTTGGATAAAAGGGTGCACAACCAAGTAACTAAATTTGCCTCTACAGTGAGAACTACTTTAAAATTGGTAAACGATAAAGTATCAATCACCGATAGAGTAGAAAAAAGTCCTCCTGGAATAAATTTGAGAGAGTTCATCAATACCTTGGGTTCAGCTTTTTCTTCCATTAAAACTAGTGAGGAACTTCCCATGAACAAGAATTTGCATCTTGTTTATGTTCCTAAAAATAACAAGGGTGCTTCCTCTAGTAAGGAGAAAGGAGATTTAAAAAAGATTAGTGTTCACCCTAATTTTATAAATATAAAAAGGGAACCTATATCAATTATTTGATTTTGTGCCTAGGAGTGTTATTATTAATGAGATGCTTGCTAAACCTCCTAAGAAATCATGTTGGATAATTGAGGAGTTGAGCAAGACGACAATACTTGATACCATGCATTATGCCTAGCTAGGGCCATTAAACAATAGCTCTAGTTGGGAGGCAACCCAATACTTATCCTTTATTTCTATTTCGTTCAGCGAGTCAACATGATTATTGCTAATGTAATAATTATATTTTTATCTTTCCTTTTTATTTTTGTGCCAAGTAAAGCCTTTGGGATAGTTTGGGTACTTGTTGACTTGATCCTGTGCAAAAACAGAAAGTTCTGTGTCTAGTATATGAATCTTCATTATGTACTGGAGCCTGAACAATTGCTAAAAAAATTACATAGTTTTGGGCTAAAAATTGTCTAGTTTTTCTTAGTTTATTTCAGAAATTTCGGACATACAAAAGTATGACTAAAAATTTCATAATTGTTTTAGACTGATTCTTTTTTATTGCATTGTGTACTTATTTTAAAGTTTCTATGGATTGTATCGGGGGGTATAAGTCATGACGATGATAGAATACAGTAGGTAATTGAAAGTGTAATTATCCCTAGGTGGTTTTGGTAATTCCTAACAACATATAGCTCATTGAGCTAATGCTATTTCAAGATGAATATTTCAGGAAAGCTCAATGATTGGCATGGCATGGATGAGAAAAGTGGACCCCTCAAAATGCTAAGGACAAAAGGATTGGCTCAAGCTCAAAGCTCAAGACTCTACATTTTATATTTTAGTGATCCAAGATCACATTGAGTCTATAGGAAAAGCCAATACTATCAAGGAGGGATGAGGTGTTGCTTAATGGCTCACTTGCTCAAAATGCTTAGTGATATGCTCCAAAGCCCTCAACTACTTTCTCACGTCCACATATGACCTAAAAAAAAGTCAAACTCGGCCCCACCGATTCTTTCTATCCGGCGCCACCGAGTTCAAATGTCATAGCCACTGCCATAAACCCTAGGCAAATCGGTCTCACCGATAGGGATCTCAGTCTCACCGAGATGGGATTGTAATCTCTCTGTTTCGCTTCGTAACGTTTCGGCACCACCGAGATGAGCGATCGGTCCCACCGAGCTTGCAATGTAAACTCTCTGTTTCCTTTTCGTAACATTTCGGTCTCACCGAAATGAGCGAACCGGTCCCACTGAGTTTACCTGACCAACTCTCTGGTTAGCTTATTACCAAAATCGGTCCTACCGAGTTTGTGTAATCGGTCTCACCGAGATTATGTTATGCACTAACCCTAACCATATCGGTCCTACCAAGTTTATGTCGGTCCCACCGAACATCCTAACGGTCACTAGATTTGCTGGATCGGTCCGACCGAGTTTCTCAATTCGGTCCCACCGAGATTGCCAAGTTGTGCGTAACGGTTAGATTTTGTGTGGAGGCTATATATACCCCTCCACCTCCTCTTCATTCGTGGAGAGAGCCATCAGAAGGAACCTACACTTCCAACTTGCATTTTCTGAGAGAGAACCACCTACACTTGTGTTGAGACCAAGATATTCTATTCCTACCATATGAATCTTGATCTCTAGCCTTCCCAAGTTGCTTTCCACTCAAATCTTCTTTCCACCAAATCCAAATCCTGTGAGAGAGAGTTGAGCGTTGGGTAGACTATCATTTGAAGCACAAGAGCAAGGAGTTCATCATCAACACATCATTTGTTACTTCTTGGAGAGTGGTGTCTCCTAGATTGGCTAGGTGTCACTTGGGAGCCTCTAACAAGATTGTGGAGTTGAACCAAGGAGTTTGTAAGGGCAAGGAGATCGCCTACTTCCTGAAGATCTACTGCTAGTGAGGCAAGTCCTTCATGGGCGACGGCCATGGTGGGATAGACAAGGTTGCTTCTTCATGGTCCCTTCGTGGGTGGAGCCCTCCGTGGACTCGCGCAACCGTTACCCTTCGTGGGTTGAAGTCTCCATCAATGTGGATGTACGATAGCACCACCTATCAGAACCACGACAAAAACTTCCGTGTCTCCAATTGCGTTTGAATTCTCCAAACCCTTCTGTCGGTGTCAAAACCGGCGGATCTCGGGTAGGGGGTCCCGAACTGTGCGTCTAGGCGGATGGTAACAGGAGACAAGGGACACAGTGTTTTTACCCAGGTTCGGGCCCTCTCGATGGAGGTAAAACCCTACGTCCTGCTTGATTAATATTGATGATGGGGGTAGTACAAGAGTAGATCTACCACGAGATCAAGGAGGCTAAACCCTAGAAGCTAGCCTATGGTATGATTGTTGTAATGTATGTTGTCCTACGGACTAAAGCCCTCCGGTTTATATAGACACCGGAGAGGCTAGGGTTACACAGAGTCGGTTACAATGGTAGGAGATCCACGTATCCGTATTGCCAAGCTTGCCTTCCACGCCAAGGAAAGTACCTTCCGGACACGAGCCGGAGTCTTCAATCTTCTATCTTCGTAGTCTTGGAGTCCGGCGGACAATGATAGTCCGGCTGTCCGGACACCCCCTAGTCCAGGACTCCCTCAGTAGCCCCTGAACCAGTCTTCAATGACGATAAGCCCAGCGTGCATAATATTCGGCATTGCAAGGCGGGTTCCTCCCTTGAATAATCCAGAGAAGATAATGAACACCAGGATAGTGTCCGGCTCTGCAAAAATAATTTCCACATTCCACCGTAGAGAGAATAAAACATATACACTGATTCAATCTGCTGACGTATCATGCGGCATGACATCACACCGCTACCAAGCCCTTGTTTGAATTGTTTTTTACTTATTCCACCTCAGCACGTTTAGCGAAGTGGTTTCCTTGGCACGTCTTGTCAAAGCAGAGATCGTGTTTCCCCTTATTCCGGGATTCCCATCAATACGGACGTGGGTAACCCAACCGCGCCATTGATGGTGGCGCTTGGGAGATAAGCGAGTTTTACCAGGCTGGTGGGGGACGCATAGTTTAGTCCGCCCATGTATATATGGGATAAGGATTCACCTTCTCACATACGCCTTCTTCCTCCTTTGCTTATCCATCCCCGCGCACTCAAGCTCCAACGCTCAAGCCTGTGCATCTCGCCTCGACCTTCTCCGAATATGTCCGGAGCGGGAGGCAAATGGTTGGTCTCCACCGCTAAGGAGGAGGACATCACCAAGCTGCACGACGCCGGATACCTTTCCAGCGACGTCGCGCATCGGATGCCCGACGCGGGGCAGCTCATCCCTACCCCCGGGCCTCATGAGAGGGTCGTCTTCCTCCCCCACTTCCTCCGCGGACTGGGTTTTCCGCTCCATCCATTTGTCCGGGGGCTCATGTTTTACTACGGACTGGATTTCCACGATCTGGCGCCGAACTTCATCTTCAACATCTCGGCGTTTTATCGTCGTGTGCGAGGCCTTTCTCTGCATCCAGCCCCACTTCGGCCTGTGGCTCAAGACCTTCAACGTCAAGCCAAAGGTTGTGAAGGGGACGCAAGCGGAATGCGGAGGCGCCATGTTGGGCAAGCTGCCCAACGTCCCTTGGCTAGAAGGGACCTTCGTGGACTCCGTCAGGGGGTGGCAATCAGGGTGGTTCTACATCACCGAGCCGTGCAAGCCTACATGGGCGACGGCCCCCGAATTTAGATCTGGAATCCCCACGCAGCTCACCTCCTGGAAAGAGAAGGGCTTGCAGTGGGGTGATCTGGTGGAGGTGACGGGACTCCGAGCCTGCATCAAGAAGATGGTGAGAAATAGGCTCCGGCTCGTCGACGTGGTCCAGGTCATGCTCCTCCGTCGGATTCTCCCATGCCAAAACGGGCATTCAATCTGTGGAGTTTAATCCGGAACAGCACCAGACGTTGAGCAGGCTCTTCGATACAACACACGAAGGTGCCTGGAGGGTGCTGTTCAAGGGCGCCGAAGCCCCCGCATCCGTGACCGAAGACCGCGGATTCAGCTCGCAGTCTCCGACTGACGAGGTAAGTGATTCGACCCCATTACGGGACACTTGTAGTAATTAGATTGACCCTAGCGAGGTTTTTAATCTGCCTCTTCCTTTGACAGGAATGGATGGAGAAGGCCAAGCTGCTCATCAGCCCGGCTCCCATGCCAGAAGAACCAGTGGATGCCCGCTTATCAGGGCTGCTGGTTCCGGCACCGCACGTGGTGCCGGAGAAGAAGGCCATGGGGACTCGAAAGAGTTCCCGTAATCAGGCGTCTGACGACGACGAGGACTCCTCCCCCGAAGACGAGGAGGAGGAGGAGTACTCTATCCCGGAGGAGGGAGAGAAGAAGAGGAAGGCTTCCCCGATCGGGGCGGCCGAAGGGTCCAAGAGGGGGAGAACTATCCCCCCGGACAGTTTCGCCAACATCAGCGTTGGCGAGGATGAATGACCTCCAAGGGCCAAAGCGTCCGGCGGATCGTAAGTATTCAGATCATCTATATGCCGTACCTTTCATGTCACGAAGTATCCTTCTAACGCCGCATTCTGTCCGTAGTCCGGCCAGGGAGGATCTTCCCGACTCGATGAGCGGGTCGTTGGCCTCGTCGGAAGTAAATTCCGTCCCGACCGCCTCTACCCCACGCGGCGACGAGGATGCCGAGGTGGGATCCCAAGAGGGGACTCATCAGGGGGAGGCTCCAGAGGCACCATCAGGCGACCTCCCGGACTTTGTGCCGGACTCTACATCGGAACCCGTAGCGGTTCCAGAGTCCGGCAAGCGGCCCCTTCGAAAGAAGGGCAGGACCGTGACGCCAGCGGCCTCCGTCCAACCGGAGGCGCCGGATAACCTGCTGGAGGCGCTTAAAGGCGCTTCCATCGAGGAAGAACACCGCACTCTCATGAGTGCGGTGATTGAGAAGGTCCAGCTCGCCAAGGGCGGGCTGACCGAAGCCTGCAGCAGCCTTCTAACAGGCTTTGAGGTAAGAAGTTTAAAATTCTGTAGTGTAATACCGCATAGACAGTAGCCCCTGATGCTTAGTTCGGTGTTCGGAAGGAAAAGCCGGACTAAGGATGTAACAAGATATACGCTGGGTTGCTAAAAAATATGTCAATATGGGTTTGCAGGCTGCGCTGCTGGCCTCTGCCGCGTGCTTGGCGGACGGCGGAGGTCGGCGTGAAGAAGGATCTCGGCGGTCCGAGCAAGAGCTCGCCATCTTGAAGAAGCAGCTCGAGGAGAAAGAAGGTGAGTAGCACCTCTTTGAATAAATACCTTACAGAAAAGGATTTTGGTTGCAAACAACAAGGATAATATGTGTATTGCAGGGGCCACAAAGGAGGTGGCAGCCACGAAGGATCTTGTGTCCGCGTCGAGCATAATGCGCCACGGAACGGGCTGAGCGAGAAAAGCAAGTGGCGCTGGTGGCGGAAGTTCGGCAAGAGCTCCAGGCTCTCATGGAAAAGCATGAGAGTTTGGAGCATGACTCCAAGACTCGAGAGTCCGAGCTTGCCTCGGCTCTTGAAAGTGCCAAGTCCGCCAAGGCCGGGGCCCAGAAGGCCCTTCAGAGGTAGAGGATATAAGGAAGATAGCTGCGGGTAAGGCGTTTTCATGCGAGCAAGCATGTTAATGTAAATTACGGATACTTACCCAATTCGAACTCTCGAGGCGTTTGCAGATCTGCGCGTAAGCGCATCCGATGCCGCCGCATTCTATCGTGGCGAGGAGGGAGCTCGACGGAGATGGTCTTCGGTCTCGACGCTGAGGCCGCCATCCGGTGCCCCCAAGCGACCAAATGAAGCGGTGGTCGAACTCCTAAGGTAGCCGAGGAGGCCATGAAGGGTATCATAGTCCGGTGTGGCTGGACAGGCCATGCCAGAAGCTACTTTGGCCTTGTCTGGCGGCTGTTGGATGCATGCCCCAGGCTAGACGTCATCAAGCGCTCGGCCTGTATTGAAGGCGCTCGTCGGGCCCTTGCTCGCATAAAGGTGCAATGGGGCAAACTGGATGCGGAGAAGCTTCTCACGGATCCACCGCCGCCGGGCAAGGAGCATCGCACGCCGGAGCGATATTATAAAGTTGTCCTGAAGGGAGCCTGCGATATTGCAGATGAGTGCCCCCGAAATGTAATCTTTGAGTGAACTCGCTGTATTTTTATCCTGGGCGCTGGAAACTTCGTTCATATGCGCCATGAGCAACGCTTGTTTAATTTAAAATATTACCTTCTGTGCGGCCGTTTTAAATCTGAGAGATGGCAAGTCGTTGGCTTCAGCCCCCAAGCCACGAGTGCTGGGGTGTTCGGTGATAAACTTGAGCACTCTTGTTCCCATTTTTGGGTCCATCTAGGGAGGCGCTCAACACGACGAACAAGGCAACCGGACTTATAGTGCTTGAACACTCTCACTTAGCCATAGAATTCTATAATTTTAAATTTCGGCGAAGCCCCTGGTATTCGGAAGACCGAATCCGGGGCGCTATCCACGCCTTCATCGGACATCATCCGGAACTTCGCTCGAAGCGGCGTGAGTCTTTAAGGACCCGAAAAAACCTCTCAAACAGCGACCAGTCTCTCGCCATATCATGCCAGTCAGTTTTAGCTTTCTCCACTAAGGCGTTAACCCGGCTCAACCGGGGCACAATCGCAGTGGTTCTCCCAGTGCTACCTTAGCCGACGGAACGGAACATAAGGCACCAAAACATGGGAGCCGGGCAAACCCAACTATTGACCCAAGACATGATTCGGAGCCGATTCATATAATGCTATAAGTTCGGGGTGCCGCACTTGTGAAAGTGTTCGGACTTAATTACACCATAATCTGGGGAACAGAAGCCCCTGGCGTATTCGGCCGTACCAAAATGTACGAGTGCAAGATGTCATATAATGAACATATAAGAGATAACGCAATTGCAATAGAAACGTGCTGCATTATTTATGAAGGAATGTCTGCTAGTAGAGCGGACTGATACAAATAGTGCGGTAAGCAAGGGATTTGGACTAAGTAAACACGTCCCCCTCCAGGGATAAGCTGCAGACTTGGTGTATGTAATCGAATTTAATGCTCGTAATTGAGACCACCTGAGTGTTCGTCGCAGCCTTCTTTAGTCCCTGACTGTTGCATCGTGAGTTCGGCGAGTGCGCCATCGGACAGGGCTGCTGGTTAACGGAGTCCTGTATACACGAAAGAAGAAAAGATAAAAATAAAAACAAGGAGGGCGCTAGTGTGAGCCCCTGGTGTGGTCGAGCCGCACTCTTGGTCCCTTGTGATCGTGCCCCTTTCCCTACGCCCATGGTATCTCCAAAGCGTAATGGTGTACGCGGAGTGTTATTCTTGCGATCATGCGCGGGCGAGGGTTGGGGCCGCATTGCTACGCGTGCTCTGATCGCGCCAGGTGGTCTTGGTTGGCTTTGCTCCGGGCGCATTTTGCTGTATCCGGCTTTTTGACTGCCGGACTTAAGAATTGCCTAAGAAGGCTGTTCTGTACTTCTGCCGCGAGAGCCGCTGTATGTTCCTCCGTTTGGAGGGAGCGTTCCGTATTTCCATTGACCGTGATGACTCCACGAGGGCCTGGCATCTTGAGCTTTAGGTATGCATAATGCGGCACCGCGTTGAATTTTGCAAACGCGTTCGTCTCGAAAGCGAGCATGATAGCCGCTGCAAAACGGGACTATGTCGAAGATTAACTCTTCGCCGGAAGTTATCCGGTGATCCAAGACCACTTCGGTGTGGACCGAGCTGCATAGTTGGCTTCCACTCGGATGACACCTTTAAAGGTTATCTTTGTAGGTTTAATCCTTGATGGGTCTATGCCCATTTTGCGCCTGTATCTGATAAAGCAGTTCAGGCTGCTACCGCCGTCCATCAGGACTCTCGTCAGGTGGAACCCATCGACGATTGGGTCTAAAACCAATGCGGCGAATCCGCCATGGCGTATGCTGGTCGGATGGTCTCTTCGATCGAAAGTGATCGGGCAAGAGGACCATGGGTTGAACTTTGGGGCGACTGGCTCCATCGCGTAGACGTCCCGTAGTGCACGCTTCCTCTCCCTCTTGGGTATATGGGTCGCGTATATCATATTCACCGTCCGCACTTGCGGGGGGAAACCCTTCTGTCCTCTATTGTTCGGCGGCTGGGTCTCTTCCTCGTCGTCGCTATTTAGCCCCTTGTCATTGTTTTCGGCAATTAACTTGCCGGCCTGCTTGAACACCCAACAGTCTCTATTGGTGTGGTTAGCTGGCTTTTCAGAGGTGCCATGTATCTGGCATAGACGGTCGAGTATTCGGTCCAGATTGGACGGACCCGGAGTGGTTCTTTTGAATGGCTTCTTCCGCTGACCGGGTTTAGAGCCTCGGAATCCGGCATTGACTGCCGTATCCTCCTTATCGTCGCCGTTAATGCGGCGCTTGTTTTTGATTCGACGTGACCTGCCGTTGTTGTCCTTAGTATCCGGACTGCCAGAGTTTTTACGGAGATTGTTGCTGCGAGCTAGCCAGCTGTCCTCTCCCGCACAAAAGCGGGTCATTAGCGATGTGAGGGCTGCCATGGATTTTGGCTTCTCCTGCCCCAGGTGCCGGGCTAGCCATTCGTCCCGGATGTTATGTTTGAAGGCTGCAAGGGCCTCTGCATCCGGACAGTCGACGATTTGGTTTTTCTTCGTCAAGAACCGTGTCCGTAATTGTCCGCCGATTCGTCAGCTCTTGAATGATGTGGCTTAAGTCATCGGCGTCTGGTGGTCGCACATACGTGCCTTGGAAGTTATCAAGGAATGCGGCCTCCAGGTCTTCCCAACATCCAATTGACTCTGCGGGCAAGCTGTTAAGCCAATGCCGAGCTAGTCCTTTAAGCTTGAGTGGGAGATACTTGATGGCATGTAGGTCATCACCGGGCCATATGAATATGGAGAAGATAGTCTTGATCCAAACTGCGAAGTCTGTTGTGCCATCGTAGGATTTGATGTTTACGGTTTAAACCCTTGAGGATCGATGATCCATTACTTCATCAGTGAAGCATAGAGGGTGTGCGGCGCCCCTGTATTGGGCAATATCGCGACGCAGCTCGAGAGAGCGCTGTCTGCTGTGTTCGGCCCGGCCGGGATTGTTATGTCCGGCGCGACGGTATTCGTCGTGGGTAGTAGGGCGCCCGCGTGATCCATAGATGGATCTGGATTGTCTTGCCTTGTCCTCCAATATATCTCGCAAGTCCGGCGCGTTCCCTCTTTGCTTCGTACTCTTGGAGCGATGCAGGGGTACGTATTTGGCTGGGGGTCTGGATGCCTCTCTGTCACGACTACGGGTGGTCGGTCAGCCATGTCGTGCGCTGGTGATGAAGGTATGTATGCTTCCTCCTCTAAGCGGGGGAGCAGCTTGTGTCTTGGGTAACTTTTGGAGGGGCGTTCGAGTTTATACTCTTCGGCCGCGAGGACCTCGGTCCATCGATCGGCCAGCAGATCTTGATCAGCTTGAAGCTGTTGCTGCTTTTTCTTTAGGCTATTTGCCATGGCTATTAGCCTGCGCTTGAAGCGCTCTTGTTCGACGGGATCTTCAGGTACGACGAATTCATCATTGTTGAGGCTTGCCTCGTCTTCGGAGGGAGGCATATAGTTATCATCCTCAACCCCTTCGTCTGCCGCCCTGTTGCGAGGGCTTGCTTATGCGTCCTCCTGCGCTGAGTCCCGCCGAGAGGATTGTCTTGACACTCTCCGAGTGTTATTGTCTCCCGTGCCGGAATCTCCATTCTTGCTGTGGCGGGATTTAGAGCGGCGCCGCTGACGTCGGCGTTTGGGCTGCTTCTTTAGAGAATCTGCCTCCGCTGTTTCTTCGCCCTCTCCTTCTTTTGGGGTATCCACCATGTATACGTCATATGACGAGGTGGCCTTCCAGTGCCCTGTAGGCGCTGGCTCTTGTTTGTCTCCGGCATCGTCATCCATGGCGTCGATGTCTTCGGAGTCGAAGTCTAGCATGTCGGTTAAGTCCTCGACAGTGGCTACAAAGTGGGTGGTGGGTGGGATCTGAATTTCTCCATCGTCCGAACTCCAACCGTCCTGGCCATAGTCCGGCCAGGATTCTCCTGATAGCGAGAGATGCTTCAGTGAATTCAAAATATCGCCAAAAGGCGAGTGTTGGAAAATGTCCGTGGCGGTGAATTCCATAACCGGCGCCCAATCCGTATCAATTGGTAGGGGCGCGGGAGGTTCGGAGTCCGGCAAGGAGTCCGGCGCCTCGGAATCACGGGTTTCGCAGGGGACAAGATCAGTGTTCAGCTCCATCGCCGTGGATGTTGAAGCCCCCAGGGCGGCGTCTAGCCACCGGCCCTCGATATGGGCGATCGGCTCCGGGCTAATGGCCGAAGCGGATCCGAAAAGGCCACCGAGGCACCGTCCGGCGAGCTAGATCGTGCCCATCGTCACAAAGGCGGGCGCGCTTGGTCAGGCTCGAGTCCGTCGAAGATCAAGTCTCCGCGACATCGGCCGTGAAGTTTAAGCTTCGAATCGACTGACGGCCGGCGAAGCTTCCGATCTGCTCCAGATGGCCAAGAGAATTGGCCCGCAGTGCAAAGCCGCCGAATACAAAGATCTGTCCGGGGAGAAAAGTCTCACCCAGGAGAGCGCTGTTGGTTAAAGGTGCCATCAAGCCTATCGGTGACGACACAGAGGGACTCTCAATGAAAGCACCAATGTCGGTGTCAAAACCGGCGGATCTCGGGTAGGGGGTCCCGAACTATGCGTCTAGGTGGATGGTAACAGGAGACAAGGGACATAGTGTTTTTACCCAGGTTCGGGCCCTCTCGATGGAGGTAAAACCCTACGTCCTGCTTGATTAATATTGATGATGGGGGTAGTACAAGAGTAGATCTACCACGAGATCAAGGAGGCTAAACCCTAGAAGCTATCCTATGGTATGATTGTTGTAATGTATGTTGTCCTACGGACTAAAGCCCTCCGGTTTATATAGACACCGGAGAGGCTAGGGTTACACAGAGTCGGTTACAATGGTAGGAGATCCACGTATCCGTATTGCCAAGCTTGCCTTCCACGCCAAGGAAAGTACCTTCTGGACACGAGCCGGAGTCTTCAATCTTCTATCTTCGTAGTCTTGGAGTCCGGCGGCCAATGATAGTCCGGCTGTCCGGACACCCCCTAGTTCAGGACTCCCTCACCTTCCCTTCACATTCTTGCAAGTTGCATGCTTTACTTTCCGCTGCTCATATACTCTTTGCATGCTTGCTTGAATTGTGTTAAGATTGCTTGACTTGTGCTAAGTTAGTTAAAATTTGCCGAAGACTAAAATTGGGAAAAGGATAAGTTTTTATTTGGTCAAGTAGTCTAATCACCCCCCCCCCTCTAGACATACTTTCGATCCTACAGTAATACGTAATAATAATTATGAATCTTATGTTAATAATACCTAAGATAATGATTTATGCTATTATACTATGGAAGAAAGAATAAGGATCAGCAAGAGCTTGAGCTTGGGGATGCCCAAGGCACCCCTAGGCAATATTCAAGGAATATCCAAGCATCTAAGATTGGGTATGCCCCAGAAGGCATCCCCTCTTTCGTCTTCAATCTATTAGTAATATCACTTGGAGCTATATTTTTATTCGTCACATGATATATGTTTGCTTGGAGCATTGTGTGTTCTATTTTTGTTTATTTGTTTTTTAATATTCTTTGTTTCTAGATCACACCAATTATGAGAGACACATTTTCATCACAATTTATAGAGCGTGCTCATTGATCTTCACTCATATCTTCTGAGCTGAAGCAATTGATCACATTCTTCACTTATATCTTTTGAGCACGGGACATATATTTTATAGAAATCATTTGCACTCTCTTGCTTCATTTATATCCTTCTGAGAGTTAAATAGATAGTGGTAATTTGCATGAGTTATATGTTTAGTCCGAGAATAATAGGTATACAAAGGTGGTATAGTAAAAACTTGTTTGAAGATCACTGAATATGTCGTGTTTGATTTCTTGCAATAGTTTTGTGATATTGAGATAGTCATATGTGGGTGTGCTAGTGGATAATCTTGGTTTAGTAAATAATATCGGTGCTAAGGTTTGTGATTCCCTATTCACTAAAGTGTCATCTTTGGCATAATTAGGAAGTTGGAGCATGATTTATCCTTAGTTGATATCTTTTGTGTTGTTCAATTGGGGGCGATGGTTAACTCCTCCCAACCTCCTCCATAGGGGCATGCGAGTCTTGCTTTGCTTCGAGGGATGTAAATTTTTGGACTATAAGCACTTCCACCTATCAATATTTGCTAGCCTCTTCGGTACCATGCATTGCTCGTTCTCACCTTGAGACTGGTGTGACCATTGCCGGTGCATCCAAACCCCGTGATATGGTGTGCTCTGTCACACATAAGCCTTATATATCCTTCCTCAAAACAGTTACCATACCTACCTATTATGGCATTTCCATAGCCATTTTGAGATATATTGACATGCAACTTCCAGCATCATCATATACATGACTTGAGCATTCTATGTCATTTTATGCATGATCATATAGAGTTGAAATGATATTTGTGGAAAAGCCACCGTTCATCATTGTTATACATGTTACGCTAGATCATGTGCATCCTAGTACACTGCCAGAGGCATTCATATGTAGTCATATTTTTTCTGTTTATCGAGTTGTAAGTAAATCAAAGTGGTGGAGTCTTATAAGTCTAAGAAAAATTGGGGATAAGGTCCATGAGACCGTTCTAGAAAAATGAAAAAAATAAAAAGGAAAAAACTAGAAAAGGAGAGAACAGGAAATGCTACTATCCTTTTACCACACTCGTGTTTCAGAATAGCACCATGTATTTCATATAGAGAGTCTCCATGATTTTCAATTTCATATACTAGTGGGATTTTTACATTATAGAACTTGGCTTGTATATTCCGATGGCGAACTTCCTCAAATGCTCGAGGTCTTCATGAGCAAGCATGTTGGATGCATACGCACTCAGTTTCATATAGAGAGTTTTAATACACATATAGCTCTAGTGCATTCATTGCATGGCAATCCCTACTCCACGCATTGATATCGATTGTAAGGCCTCTCCATTTCCTAACAATCCATCTAGTTGATACAAGACTTCCTTATACATTTTATCTTCCCTTATAAACCCCAACCATCGTTCTCTTTGCCATCCAAAGTGCTTAGTCCTTAGCTCATGCTCAAGTAATGTGTGGGAGTTGAAAAGGGTGAAGTGAGAAAAAAGAACCGATTCAATTGTTTAGCTTGGCACCAAGGTATCATAACAGATTTCTATGTGCTAGGTAAACCAAGCTATGCCATGCTTACATGATTAAATGAGTAGGGATTACATTCTTTAGCATTTATATTTTGAAGGGCAATAATTATTTACTAGTATGAATGTGTATTATTATTTTAATATCAAATTGATACACTATTGCCCTAAATAATTCGCTTCCAATACATACCAGGTAGAATTACATGATCAAAGAAGAAACTAAATACATGGTCTAGGGCAATAGTCTATCAATTACATGTATTTTCCCTAATCTTCCAAATTATCACAAATGAATTACATGATCAAAAAAACATGCTAGGTAGAATTTCACATCAAAAATTAGGATCTTGTCATTTACCTACTCAAGGACAAGTAGGAATTAAGCTTGCGGATGCTGATGCGGTTGCAAATAGGCCCTAGAGGCAATAATATTGTATTATTTATTTCCACATTTATAAGTAAGAGGTTTATATTATATGTTATAACCGTTATGATCCTGCAATATGATTCACTGGAAAACTCATATGCGCGTGTGCAATGATAAATGGTAAAACCTGATTCGTAGTCTTGCCTATAGGAATAGATCAAATGTTGGATATGATCATGTTTTCTGGATGTTAGGATATCGTTAAGTGTAGTGAAAGTCCCAAAACAATAATATGATTTTGGAGGAATAATCATATTGAAATGACGTAAATGGCTCAGAATGGTCTAAAGACAAGAATTATTGGACTATTGGAGATGGGTTCACTTCACTCGTTTGTATAACTGTTGTTTTTTCACGAATGACTACTATCCGAGATACGTCATGGTATGGAATTATTTGGACTACAAGATCAAACCAAATAGTAGAAACGGGTCTCATAGTTCAATAGACCAACTTGTTTGTTATACGTTGAGATACTATCGTCATAAGTCAATTGATATAACACGGAGAGTTAACGTATGCTTTAGTTTCTTTGACCATGAGAATATCACAGTCACTTCTTATCGTACAATAGGCTTTGGGGTTGCTCAAACGTCACATTTAATAGGGTGATCATAATGGTAACTTACAGGTACATCAGAAAGTTTGACAAGGGGCTAGATAGCTCAAGAGTGGGATTTGCTCCCCCAATGATGGAGAGCTCTCTTAGGGCCCTCTCCGTGTGACAACTTTCATCATCGTCTAGCCAGACATAGGTGAGTAGGTCATAGGCATGCTAGAACTTGCCAATGAGAAAGAAGAACAAAATCGATAACGAGGAGACCGATATAGTGAGCATAAGAATGACTCAAGAGAATGTCGATACATCTCACCTCAGGTTTTGTAAAGTATCACGAAGCAAAGGTAATAGCACATGATAACCAAAGGTTCACTCGAATGTCATTTGTGTATTCGTAGGGATTAATATGGATGTCCACGGTTCTGCTATTGGTCATTGACTGAAAGGGAATCTTCATGTCTGTGTTTTACCAAACCTACAGGTTCACAAGCTTAAGTGAATCATGATTTGTTGAGTGTTTGCTGATTAATAGTTATGATAAAATATTCAATAAATAGTTTCACGAATATTAGGAATACTTTCGAGACAAACGCAAAACGGTTTTGGAGTTCCCGGAAGAATTTTGGGGTTTACCGGGTAATACCGGGAATTGATATATAGGTAGAAAATGTTTCCGAAGATGTTAAATAAATGATAAAAGGTTCTAACATTTATTAGGAGGCTATTATAATGTATTTATAATCAATGGGCTAAAGAAATTATCAATAAGGGCTAACAGGGGAGAGTTATTGGGCCTATGGGCCCAATAGAAGTATGGCGCCCTCTAGCTTGTTGGACAAGCTTTAGGGGGCGAATTGGATAGTTAGAGGGACTCCCTCAACCTTTGGGGCACAGCAAGGGGAGGACCTCTCCCCAAGTCGTCTGCCCCATTCCCCTACACCTATATATACATGAGGGGCACGCCCATAGAGACACAAGTTTCTCCCATTGCCTCGGGTGGCCTCCCCCCTCTCCCGCTGTAGTTCTAGTCTTGTTCGAGACTTGATCTAGTTCTAGTTCTCTAGTTCCTTGATACGTCTCCAATGTTTCTATAATTCTTTGATTGTTCCATGCTATTATAGTATCACTCTTGGATGCTTTATATGCAATTGTATATCATTTTTTGGGACTACCCTATTAACCTAGTGCGCAGTGCCAGTTGCTGTTTTTTGCCTTTTCAGGAAATCAATATCAAACAAAGGAGAAAAAACTTTGGATTAGTTCTTTCTGGACCATAAGAGACCCTAGAAGGTTCGGGAGAAGACCTGAATAGTCACGAGGGAGCGAAAAGCTCGGGAGGCGAGCTCTAGTGGGGCACCCCCTAGGCTTGTGGGCCCTTCATGGCACCTGTTGACCTAATTCTGCCTCTATAAATTCTCAAATATTCCTATCATATCCAAGAGCCACCCGGAATACTTTTTTTGTCACCGCAAATTTCTGTTCTCGCCTCCCCCACTACTCTGCCGGATGGGGGATCGACCACGAAGGGGCTCTACATCAACCTTGCTACTCTTCCGATGATGTGTGAGTAGTTCACCATAGACCTACGGATCCATAGCTAGTAGATAGATGGCTTCTTCTCTCTTTGATCTTCAATACAATGTTCTCCTCGATGTTCTTGGAGATCTATTCGATGTAATGACTTTTTGCAGTGTGCTTATTGGGATCTGATGTATTGTGAGTTTATGATCAGATTATCCCTGAATATTATTTGACTCTTCTCTAAACTCTTTTATGCATGATTGTTATAGATTTGTATTTCTCTCCGATCTATTTATTTATTTTGGCCAACTAGACTGATTTTTCTTCCAATGAGAGAGGTGCTTTGTGATGGGTTCGATCTTGCGGTGCTCAATCTGAGTGACGGAAGGGGACGTGATGTGTATTTGTGTCGTTGCCATTAAGGATAAAAATATGGGGTTTATTCATGCGTGGGTTTACTTTGTCTACATCATGTCATCTTGCTTAAGGCGTTACTCCGTTCTTTATGAATTTAATACTCTAGATGCATGATGGATAGTTGTCGATGTGTGGAGTAATAGTAGTAGATGCAGGCAGGAGTCGGTCTACTTGTCTCGGACACGATGCCTATATACATGATCATTGCCTTGGATATCGTCATGATTATTTGCTTTTCTATCAATTGCCAAACAGTAATTTGTTTACCCACCATATGCTATTTTCAAGAGAGAAGCCTCTAGTGAAAACTATGGCCCCGGGTCTACTTCTTATCATATATTAAAACCAAAAATACCTTGCTGCAATTTTTATTTGTTTTATTTTTTTCTATCTATCTATCAAACACTATACAATTTAATATTGTAAGTACCTGCCAAGGGATTGATAACCCCTTGTTCACGTTGGGTGCAAGGATTTGTTATTTTGTGTGTAGGTACTGTTAACAACGTGTTGCGTGGTTCTCCTACTGGATTGATAACCTTGGTTCTTAATGGAGGGAAATACTTATCTCTATTATACTGCATCATCCTCTTCTCTTCGAGGAAATCCTAACGCAGCTCACAAGTACCCTTCCTCATAATAGAGAATCCCCATGAGGTTCTCTTCTCCCTCCTCTAATTCTCCGGTGACGTTTATCTCTGGATGGCAAAGTGTTGTCAGATCGTGAATCATGTACGCTTGCAACCCATAGAGAGTTCGTGCTTTCCGTCTTTCATTTGAGGGATTGTTCGCAAACGGTTCGAGGGACTGTAAGTGCATCAAGTGCCCCCTTGGTGGTTTTGGAGTATTCAAGACAAAATAGGTTGAGGGACTAATGTGTTTGTGTATTTGGTTTAACACATGGAAGATGACCCCTAAAAATCATTTTCTTCAAGTGAAGAATTTGGTGATGAAATTGGTACGTCCTTTGAAGAAATTGATGTGAAGACTTGAAGCTTGAAGACTTTTGTTTTTGTAGTTTCTTTCTTCTTATTTTGAGTCATAGGAAAAACTGTACTGTTAAAGGGGGTCTAGGTGAATCATAGTTCAGATTTCCAAAGTGATGCTCAAACCTATACATACACAAGCCGCTTCGAGTGAAGCCTTTGGAAATCTTCGGAACAGCTGACACATTTACTAGCGACAATGATGAAGTTCATCTGGTCGCTGACAAATTTGGTCAGGCTGAGGATTTAGGATTTTGCCAGTGTGATCTGCCTAGCGAGAGGAAATTGAGTGGCTCGATGAATTTGAGAGTTCAAATTCCGATCGTTGTTGCATGATATGCCTCCAACATATCTTTAATTATTGATTGTTCCATGCTATTATATTATCAATCTTGGATGTTTTATATGCACTTATAAGCAATTATATATCATTTTTTGGAACCAGGGCATGCCCTGGTGGCTTGTGGGGCCCACGTTCGCCATTTTGACCTAATTCCACCTCTATAAATTATCTAAAATCGGGAAACAAACAGAGAGCCACCTGGAATACTTTTTCCGCTGCTGCAAGTTCCTGTCCTCGACAGATCCCATCTGGGGCCTTTTCTAGTACTCTGTCGGAGGGGGAATCAACCACAGAGGAGTTCTGCATCAACCTTGCTGCCCCTCCGATGATGTGTGAGTAGTTTACCACATACCTACATCCATAGCTAGTAGCTAGATGGCTTCTTCTGTCTCTTTGATCTTCAATACAATGTTGTCCTTTATGTTCTTGGAGCTATATTCGATGTAATATTTTTTGCGGTTTGTTTGTTGGGATCCGATGAATTGTGAGTTTATGATCAGATTATCTTTGAATATTATTGAGTGTTCTCTAAACTCTTTTATGCATTATTATTATAGCTTTTTCACAAATGAGATTGCCGGCTTAGGAAGTGAAGAGATGACTGATGGAGTCCTGGACTAGGGGGTGTCCGGACAGCCGGACTATCATTATCCGCCGGACTCCCAGACTACGAAGATACAAGATTGAAGACTCCGTCCCGTGTCCGGATGGGACTTTCCTTGGCGTGGAAGGCAAGCTTGGCAATCTGGATATGTAGATCTCCTACCATTATGGCCCGACTATGTGTAACCCTAGCCTCCTCGGTGTCTATATAAACCAGAGGGCTTTAGTCCGTAGGACAACATACATTACAACAATCGGACCATAGGCTAGCTTCTAGGGTTTAGCCTCTTTGATCTCGTGGTAGATCCACTCTTGTAATACCCATATCATCAATATTAATCAAGCGGGGCGTGGGGTTTTACCTCCATCGAGAGGGCCCGAACCTGGGTAAAAACATCGTGTCCCTCGTCTCTTGTTACCATCCGCCTAGACGCACAATTCGGGACCCCCTACCCGAGATCCACCGGTTTTGACACCGACATTGGTGATTTCATTGAGAGTTCCTCTGTGTCGCCACCGATAGGCTCGATGGCATCTTCAACCAACTACGCTGTCCGGGGTGAGACTTTTCTCCCTGGACAGATCTTCGTATTCGGCGGCTTCGCACTGCGGGCCAATTCACTTGGCCATCTGGAGCAGATCGAAAGCTACGCCCCTGGCCGTCTGATGGATTCATGTACCTAGGGTAGGGTCATAGGCCTGACCTAAACGTCCTACCCAAGGACACTCTGAGAAGAGATCATCTTCCAGTCGACCGAAGAAGAACCCACTCGACTGACTGGAAGGACTCGACCATGGAAGATTCACTCGACCATGAAGACGCACTCGACCACCAGAAGGTCAGAAGGCACTCTGCAACGCAACGGCTTGTAATTGAATAGACTTAATGATAGTTAAGGCACTTTATGAGGGCGTTACGATGCGCCCTGTGCTTAATGTACTTTAACCTCTCCATTATGCGGGCTGGCTGGGGTCTGGCGCACTCTATAAGCCACCCCCTCCACGAGATAGAGGGTTCGGACTCTTGTAATATCTACACTCATAATCCACTCGACCGCCTCAGGGCTCCGAGACGTAGGGCTTTTACTTCTTCCGAGAAGGGCCTGAACTCGTACATCGCTTGTGTTCACAACCTCTCCATAGCTAGGACCTTGCCTCTCCTTACCTACCCCCCACTCTACTGTCAGACTTAGAACCACGACAGTTGGCGCCCACCGTGGGGCGGGTGTTTTAGCGATTTGTGGAGGAGTTGCAGTACTTCCGAGTACCTTCATCATGATGACTGCTGGAGTTTTGGTTGAGGGGCGCGAGATCCGTCTTGGTGCTCTCACCTTTGTCGCCGACGACTCCGCATGGCTCCGTGGAGGCTCCACTTGACATCGGCGCTCCCGTCCATGAGGCGACGCACTTTCGCGCATGTGTTCGTGGCGTTCTGCTGCGGCAACCGTCGACCCCATATCGGTCGACTCCCCTGTCGGTCGCCTACCCAGTCTCCCACCAACGCAAGCGCTCTGGTCGGTCAAGGCTCCAGCGGTGGGTGAAGCACGCGGTGGCTCGCCAGACAGCCATCGCCCAGGTCGCGGACATTGAGCCCGACGAGTCTCTCTACGGCCTGTTCGATCTGTCGACTGGCTCCATAGAGACTGCATCCGAGTGTGATAGCAGTGATCCAGCGGCGGAAATCCTCATGGTCGACGGCCCCCGCAGCCCTCCCGGCTTCGCCCATGGCGGCGGAGCAGCTGGAGGAGGAGATCCTGCAAAAGCACGAGGAGTACCAGCCGAGACACTCGACTCTCTGCGAGAGAAGAGCCGCCCGCGAACATGGATGCCCCGCATACTCCCATCGCCGGAGAAACCCCGAGGCTCGCGCCTTGGAGGAAGCACGTTTGGCCGCGTCATCGAACGCGCCGCTTGGATAATCTTCAGCGAGCACTTTCGACGGCTGCGCAACGAATCCCGAAGCGGTCGGCGTCGACTCTTCCCACCGACTCGGGTATACCGCCGCCAATTCAGAATTTAGCAACTGCAACTCGTATAGCGAGTCCATCCAGCCGTCGATCGGAAGCTGGGAGAGGCTTGCAGCAGATCGAGATTTACTCCGAGCAGCAGGAGACGAACTCAGCCGTGTCGCGATCACGCAATAGAATTCACAATCGATCCGTCACTGCGAATCTTGTCGATCGGCTCACGATCCCGATCACCTCCAGCGGCGAAGGGCACGACAACCGGCGTGATCGGTATGGAACCAGGATGACGGCGTCGAGTGCCCTTTCCTCTCGAGGGAAGGGTCGACGCTCCTCGGCGGCAAGATGATAGACGCTCGATTCATGCAGGCGAAGAGTTCGGTCGACCCGTGGAACCGAGCTTTGACGCGATCCATTATCGTGCAAGGCTTGGTCGACCGAACAGAGCCCATCGAGCGGACCGAGAGATGTACCCACCAGCGATCGAGTGCATGTCTCGGTCCGGAGTGTTTTAGCGAGGGCTATCGAGCCGCATAATCCCCCAATTTCAGATTGGCAGCAGAGTCAACAAGTTCATCGGGGAATCCAAGCACAAACTTGGCTTGAAGATTACCGAGTGGCTGTTCAGATTGGTGGTGGGAATGATGAGGTGGCCATGAAGCATTTGCCCCTCATGTTGGAAGGTTACGCGAGCATGGCTGAATCGATTACCTCCTAGCGATATTTATACTTGGGAAGATTTGTCCCGAGTGTTCGTTAGGACTTTTGAAGGAACTTGCAAGCGACCGCTGGTTTGACAGAGCTGCAAGTTTGTGTCTGAAGACCAATGAAACTCTCCGAGAGTACATTCAGAGGTGGATTACTTTGCACCATCTTGTGGAAAATGTGTCCGACCATCGAGGCGGTTTAGCCTTCAAAGATGGCGTCAAAAACAGAGAATTGAGTTTGAAGTTTGGTCGAACCGGCGACATGACCCTGAGTCGAATGATGGAATTTCTACCAAATGCATGTGGCGAGGAAGAGACCGACTCGAGCGGCAAATACAAGCCAAGTCAGTTGGAGAAGGAAATTCGAATGGAAGCGAAGCGGAAGCCGAGCCAGCAGCTCTGGAGAGGCCCCGCCGTGACTCGGGGAAGTTCAAGGGAAGCCGAAAGGATCCTGGAATCCTAAGAAAGTAAAAGATAAAGAAGGCAATGGCGTGATGGATATGCCATGCCATATTCACACGAAGAAAGATGAGGAGGGCAACATCATTTACCCAAAGCACACCACTGCCGATGGTCGACTCTGATCCAGCGGTTTAGGAAAACAGTCTAAGGACAAGGAGAAGGAGCGAGACAAGGCGGAGACAAAGAGGACGGTGAGGAAGAATATCCATGTCAACTCCACTCGATGATCTTCGCGGATGTGGAAAGCAAAAGTCGATCGAAAGTCATTAACCGTGAGGTGAACATGGTTGCCCAGTAAAAAGCCAAGTTATGTGAAGTGGTCCTAAACACCCATCACATTCGACCAATCTGATCACCCGACTCACATTGCCACCTGGGCGACAAGCGTTGGTGGTCGATCCAATTGTCGAAGGCACTCGACTAACGAAAGTCTTGATGGATGGTGGTAGTGGGCTGAATTTGTTATATGCGGATACTTTGAAAGGAATGGGCATTCCGATGTCCCGACAGAGCACCAGCAATATGAGTTTCCACGGAGTCATACCAGGGAAGAAGGCCAACTCACTCGGCCAAATAGCCCTGGACGTGGTTTTTGGTGATTCCAAGCACTTTCGCAAGGAAAAGTTGACCTTTGAGGTTGTGGATTTTCAGAGTGCATACCACGCCATTTTGGGGAGGCCAGCCTACGCACGATTCATGGCTCGACCATGCTACGTGTACCTCAAACTAAAAATGCCAGGCCCCAAGGGAGTGATCACTGTCACCGGCGATCGGAAGAAGGCAGAGGAGTGCTTTCAGAAGGGCTCGAAGATTGCCGACTCCCAAGTGACAGCGGTCGAATTCGACGAATACAAGCAAAACGCAGATCCGAGTGATTTGTTACGATCCAAGAAGCCAGCCACAGAGTCGCATTTCGATTACCGTGCGTGAGAAGAAGCCATCCATATTCACCCGACCGATCCCAATGCAGCCCGACCCACATCTCCACAACACTCGACCGAAATAGGAAGAAGCGCTCATCCGGTTCCTCCGTGAGAATCGGGACATTTCGCATGGAAGCCACCGACATGCCAAGTGTTCCTGGGATGGCTGAGCATCGCCTCCAGTCGACAAGTCAGCAAAACCAGTCAAAGAGCATCTTGGCGGTCCGCCGTCGTAAGAGAAAAGCTATTGGTGAAGAAGTGGCTCATTGTTGGCGGCAGGATTCATCCGAGAGATATATCACTCCGAGTGGCTTGCTAATGTCGTCATGGTTCCCAAGAAGGACAACTCACTCCGCATGTGCATTGATTTTAAGCACATCAATCGGGCCTGCCCGAAGGATCATTTTCCTCTCCCCCGCATAGATCAAATTGTTGACTCGACCGCGGGATGTGAGAGATTGTCTTTTCTAGATGCATATTCCGGGTATCATCGATCCGTGCAGATGGGCCCGATGAAATAAAACAGCTTTCATCACACCATTCGGTGCTTCGCTATATCACCATGCCATTCGGCCTCAAGAATGCGGAGCCACATTTATGCGAATGATTCAGAAGTGTCTTCTCACTCAAATCAGTCGGAATGTGGAAGCGTATATGGATGATATCGTCGTTAAGTCGCGAAAAGGTTCCGACCTGCTTGCTGACCTCGCCGAAACATTTGCCAACCTCAGAAGGTACGATATCAAGCTCAATCCGTCAAAGTGCACGTTCGGAGTTCCCGGTGGAAAATTACTCGGTTTTCGTTTCGAGCGAGGATCGATGCTAACCACGAGAAGATCGGCACTATTCTCCGAATGAAACGCATGCATGCGAGTGCACGGCGTCCGAAGCTTCTTGGATGCTTGGCCGCATTAAGTCGATTCATCTCCCGACTCGGTGAAAAGGCGTTGCCTCTTTACCGACTGATGAAGAAGGCCGACAAGTTCGAGTGGACTCCGGAAGCTGATGCAGCGTTTGCCGAGCTAAAAGCTCTGCTCTTCACCCAGCCGGTGCTTGCTGCTCCAATCAGCAAAGAGCCTCTGTTGCTCTATATTGCAGCCACAGGACAAGTCGTCGATCAGATTAAGGCTTACGGTCGGCGGGAAGAGGAAGGAAAGGCCTTCAAAGTTCAGCGCCGGTGTATTATTTGTCGAAGTCTTGACTCCATCAAGCAGCGATACCGCATTATCGAAGCTTGTGTATGGCATATACATGACCACGAAGAAGGTTGCTCATTATTTCTCGATCATTCTATCACGATCGCCACGACGCTCCTTTATCGAGATCCTGCACAACAGAGAGCGCAACCGGTCGAGTGGCGAAATGGGCGATTGAACTTCTTCCCTTGATATCAAATTCGAGGCAAAAAAGCCATTAAGTCCCGTGCTATAGCGGATTTCCTTGCGAGTGGATTGAACAATAGCAGCCGACTGAAGTTCACTCGGAGCATTGGACCATGCTCTTTGACGGCTCCAAGATCTTTGAATGGTTACTGTCTTTGGGGTTGTTCTGGTTTCCCCAGAGGAGATAAGCTTAGGTATGTGCTCCAGATTCACTTTGATTCCTCCAACAATGAGGCGATCTGAGGCCCTCTTATATGGATTAGCATGGCCATCTCACTCGGCGTCCGTCGCCTGATGGTCTATGGCGACTCAGATCTAGTGGTCAATCAAGTGATGAAGGAGTGGGACGTGAGAAGCCCAGCTATGAGTGGATACTGCAATGCAGTGAGGAAGCTGGAAAAGAAGTTCGAGGGGTTGGAACTCCATCACATCCCCCGACTGAAAAATCAAGCAGCAGATGATCTGGCGAAGATAGGCTCCAAAAGAGAAGTCGAGTGGTGTGTTTTTGGAGCATATACGCACTCCGTTAGTTAAAGAAGATCCCTTCACAGAGGAAGCTCCACAGCCCAAGAGTGCCACAGACCCGACTGAGGTTGAGGTCCCGGCAGTGGTCGACTTGGTCATGGAAGTTTTAGTGGTCACTCCCGATTGGACAATTCCATACATCGCATATATTCTGAGAAAGGAACTCCCGGAGGATGAGGAAGAGGCTCGGCAGATCGTCCGTCGATCCAAAGCCTTCTTGTTATCAAAGGGCAGTTGTATAGAAAGCCCGGCGGAGTCGGACAAAAATGCATAACGCCGGAAGAAGGTCGAGTCATACTCAATGACATCCACTCGGGGACTGTGGTCACCATCGTCCTCTCGGACCATTGTAGCCAAAGCATACCGAGCGGATTTTACTTGCCAAGGGCAAATGAGATGGCGAAAGAAATAGTGGACAAGTGCGAAGGATGCCGGTTCTACTCCAATATGTCACACAAGCTGCGTCGATACGAAGACCATTCCACTCGTCGGCCTTTCGCAGTATGGGGGTTGGACATGGTCGGTCCCTTGCGAACAGGTCGAGCGGTTTCACGCATGTCTTGGTAGCGATCGACAAGTTCACCAAGTGGATTGAAGCTAAACCAATCAAAAGTCTTGGCGCCGATCTCGCTGTTTCCTTCATCGAGAGCCGCGTTCGATATGGGGTCCCGCACACGGCATTATCATGGATAATGGGTCGAATTTTGACTCGGAAGAATTCAAGGATTTCGCAACGCCCAAGGCACACGAAGTCGACTACGCTTGATCGCTCATCCACGGTCGAATAGACAGCGAGCGAGCCAACGGATTAATCCTCAAGGGTGCAAGCCCGGTGATGCGAGATCTCAAGCATGCGGCCGGAGCTTGGGTTGTGAACTCCTTGATGCTTTGGGGTTTGGGGACCACGCCTAATCGGTCGACCGGGAGAACTCCCTTCTTCCTGGTCTATGGAGCAGAAGCAGTCCTACCGAGTGACCTCCTTCACAATGCTCCCTGAATTGAACTTTACAATGAAGCAGAAGCTGAGCAAGCACGTCAAGATGCAGTCGACCTCCTAGAAGAGGAAAGGGAGATGGCTCTGATCCGCTCCACCATCAACCAGCAAGACTTGCGTCGCCTTTACGCTAGAAATGTGAGAGGTCGAGCCTTCCAGGAAGGGGATCTGGTCCTTCGAGTGGATCAGCAGAAACAACATAAGCTCGCTCCCTCTTGGGAAGGGCCCTTCATCGTCACAAAGGTTCTCCACAATGGGGCATATCGCCTCTACAACGTCGAACACAATATCGAAGAGCCCCGAGCATGGAATGCGGATCTGCTCCGCCCGTTTTACACTTAAAGTTTTTCACTCGGAAGAGTTGTAATAAAATACTTCTGTAGTTCATGGGCTTCGAAATAATAGTGTCATAATTCCTTCATAATTTTTGTCACTTTTTATTTTTGTCCAGTAAAATTTTCCCCCAGTGGGTGGCTTAGTCGCGAATCCGTTTCGCCTAAGTTTGTACAAATCCTACCGAGTGGTAAGCCAGACTTCCACTCGGAGGCTTAGCTGCGAATCCGCTTCGCCTAAGTTATAAAAATCCTACCGAGTGGTAAGCCAGACTTCCACTCGGAGGCTTAGCTGCAGCCCAGTGCTCGCCTAAGTTATAAAAATCCTACCGACTGGTAAGCCAGACTTCCACACGGAGGCTTAGCTGCAGTCCAGTACTCGCCTAAGATATAATAAATCCTACCGAGTGGTAAGCCAGACTTCCACTCGGAGGCTTAGCTGCAGCCCAGTGCTCGCCTAAGTTATAAAAATCCTACCGAGTGGTAAGCCAGACTTCCACTCGGAGGCTTAGCTGCAGTCCAGTACTCGCCTAAGATTTAATAAATCCTACCGAGTGGCAAGCCAGACTTCCACTCGGGGGCTTAGCTGCAGCCCAGTGCTCGCCTAAGTAACTAAAAATTCTATTGAGTGGCAAGCCAGACTACCACTCGGAGGCTTAGCTGCAATCCAAGTACTCGCCTAAGCACAGTGTACGCTCGCAAAGAGGATGAGGTGCAGGTCGACTGCGACCCTCTCCTCCGAGCTACACCATAAGTAACATGTGTGTTCGCAAGGAGGACGAGGTGCAGGTCGACTGCGATCCTCTCCTCCGAGCTACACCATAAGTATGATGTGCGCTCGCAAGGAAGACGAGGTGCAGGTCGACTGCGACCCTCTCCTCCGAGCTTCGCCACAAATACAACGGAAATCCTACCGAGTGAAGAGCAAACCTTTCACTCGGGGGCTTAGCTGCAGCCCAGTGCTCGCCTAAGATATAAGAAATCCTACCGAGTGAAGAGCAAACCTCTCACTCGGGGGCTTAGCGGCAGCCCAGTGCTCGCCTAAGATATAAGAAATCCTACCGAGTGAAGAGCAAACCTCCCACTCAGGGGCTTAGCTACAACCCAGTGCTCGCCTAAGATATAAGAAATCCTACCGAGTGAAGAGCAAACCTCTCACTCGGGGGCTTAGCTGCAGCCCAACGCTCGCCTAAGGTATAAGAAATCCTACCGAGTGAAGAGCAAACCTCTCACTCGGGGGCTTAGCTGCAGCCAGTAGCTACGCCTAAGGTATAAGAAATCCTACCGAGTGAAGGGCAAACCTCTCACTCGGGGGCTTAGCTACAGCCCAGTGCTCGCCTAAGGTATAAGAAATCATACCAAGTGAAGAGCAAACCTCTCACTCGGAGGCTTAGCCGCAACACAGTGCTTGCCTAAGGAATAAGTCATTGCAGTGGGCATCTTGTCGTTAACTCTGCAAAGGGCAATTCAAGCCAAAAGCAATCATATCCAAACATCAATCCAAATTTAGGTCGATACCTAAAAGAACCGAGAGTGCTCGGGCACTAAGCACATTAAGGTTTTATCGGTTACAATTCCACTCGGCATACCGAGGCAAATTTAAAGTGTAAGACTCAAGGAAAGTTTTTTACCCCTCCTGTGGAGGGCTGGAAGGAGCAACGAACTCGTCGGGGTCAATCCCATCTGCGATCCGTGTAGCAGCAGCGATGAAAGTCTCCATGAAGGACCTGAAGTCGTGTTTCTTGGTGTTGGCCACTCGGAGAGCCGCCAGCTTATCTTCTCGTGCATCCTTGCAATGGACTCGCGCCAGACACAGGGCGACATATGCGCCACACCGAGCCGAAGACTTCTTCCACTCTTGCACTCGGGTCGGGGCGGCGTTGGTCGAGCCATCAACGACTCGAGGTCATTTGAGTGTCGCCCGGGCGAGGCGTCGAGTCGATGCGAGGCGTAGCAACCTTCAGCCTCGCGAGGTAATCCACGACAAGCGGCAACACGGGACTCCGGTCGGAAGGCGTTCATAGCAACTTCATCATTCACGGAGAATTGACAGGTCAAGGTTAAATCTCCAGCTGGCTGGTTTCTTCTTCAAAGTTGCGACAGAACTCTGCAAAGACAAAACCCCGAATCAAGAAAATAGTCGAATGGGAACATAACAGTTGGAAGAATTGGTCGAGTGAAAAAGACTACCTTCGAGCATAAGGAACAATTTCTTAGCAAGACCACCTGTTGACACCTGTTTTTGGCAAGATACAGATTGGAATGAAGATGGTCTCGAGTGAATGGGCCTTCAGCATGAAAAGATTCACGTCGCCGAGTGGAACAACTTTGATGTTTCGGTTATATTCATTCGACCTTATCTTACGGACCGAAACTATACTCCGAGTGGCATAATTCAATGTTCCGAGTGATTTTTGGCCGATCATGCCTTCAAGACGACCTCGGATGAAGGAGTATTCTAAAGGAATTGTCTTCGTCTCGTCGAGACAATCGATTTTGATATATAAATCATCTCAATCCGAGTTCATATGCAAAAGTTAGAGGCAATACACTGCAGGCCGAAGCTGAGTGGAAATCTGGCGCAAAGTATCAGACGCCATGTCTGATGGGTCGCGCGAGCAATTAGGCCCTTAAGAAGTCCTTGAATCGAAAAACTTTCAACACGAAAAAGTTTCATCTCATCGAGCCGATCGATTTTCATATAAAATTCGTCTCAATCCGAGGTCATATGTAACCTGGAGAGGCAAATCAAGATCAGGCTGAGTTTTTGGTCGAGTGAAAGCTTACCATCCGAGTGAAAACTCACCGGTCGAGTGAAAACCTACCGATCGAGTCACCGGTCGAGTGAAAACCTACTGATTGAGTCACGGTCGGTGAAAACCTACCGATCGAGTCAAAGGTCGGTGAAAACCTACCGATCGAGTAAAGGTCGAGTGAAAACCTACCGATCGAGTAAAGGTCGAGTGAAAACTTATCGATCGAGTAAGAGATTGTCTTCCGACTGAAAATGTGGTCATCATCCGGTGAAAGATTGTCTTCCGGTGAAAATGTAGTCATCCGAGTGAAAAGGTCGGTCGGTGAAAGACTCTAATATCCGAGTGGATGAGCTCAAATCCGAGTGAAACTGAACATATGCCCAAAAGTTTATCAAGATGATCTCGGATGAAGAAGTGTTCAATACAGAAGTTGTGCGTATCGTCAAGACGGTAAACTTTGCTTTTGGAGTCATCGTCATCAGAGATAGTATATGGCCTGCAAATTCACTACAAGACTCGGATAATTCAGTCTACCGCAAGACCGAGTCCGACTGGAAGGTAAAGATGACCTCGAAAAGTATTCAAGATGGCCTTATTTGGAAAAGTGATCAACATGAGAGTTGTTCGTATCATCGAGGCGCACAACTTTGATATTTGGGCCATCTTGATCGGAGGTAATATGGAGGCTCGGCGGCCTGCACAAGGAGGAAGACAGAAGTTGGGCCAGATTCAGACTGGATTCGAGTTGGAATAGAACTAGGACTCTAGGACGCGAATTGATGTAATTTTTCTTGTAAGGAAAGCCTAGATGAATCCTTTACTTGCACGGGAAGTCCAGCCGCCTCTTATATATGTTGGGGGTGACGGCCGATTGAACAACACCAATCGAACCAATCAATCTATTACACTTTTGTGTTCATCTATCTTTATCCCCTGCCCTTGTATCTTTCTTTCTCGTTCTTCGTTCGTTCTTCGCATTGGAGGCAGCGATCCACGAGGCTCTGAGGCGGCGAATCGACCTAGGGCAGCCCATAGCCGCCGCGAGCCCTGACGGGGTCCCTCCCGGGCAAGTGGGGCTTCGGGTCTACAAAAGCGCCCGCCGACTGTCTTGCGTATCGCGCTGTCGGTCGGGTCTCCTTCGACGTGAGCTGCGGTGCATCACCCCCGGCGTCGAGGGTACACGGTGGCGTGTTCGTGTGCGAACACACTTTTTGGCGACTCCGCTGGGGACGAAGCTTTGAACAGTTTCCAGCCTGTTCTTGCTACGAGAGGAGCGTCATCAAGCGGCTACAATCTACAACGGTAACATGTATCATCAATCTCCTTACGTAGATGCAAGTAGCCATTATGTTGATGTTGCTAGATCTTTCAATGGACATGTCATGTCGGCTAGCCCTAACGAGCAAAGGCCGACTAGTTATTCCATTGGAGAAACTTCGAATTTACAGAACCGCGACATGCAACTTATGAATCTGAACTTTCGTCCATCGGCAACATCTTTCAATATGCCGGTGAACAACACGATTTGTTCGAGTGATCAATATATGACACCTCAATTACAGGAGGGTGTCTCACTGTTTTATCCATCGGCAGCCGACTCGAAATATGCGGGTTCATCCCCAAACATGCCGATGGATGGCGGAATCGGCCATGCTTCCATTAGCTATTTGGCCGGTTATCCTCAAACATCATATACTACACCTCGTGAGATTAATTGTTCAGTGGCATATGAAACTAAAAATAGTCATGACTCGAATCACCTTTGTGGTCATGGCCGAGTGAATGGAGATTCTGCAGGAGCATACATGCCTAATATTACAGGAGATGAGGTGACTTTGACTGCGTTAAAAAGCTTAGCACAAAATAAGAAGATTACCGCTCTTTGCCTTGAGCAACATGATAAAGGTTTGGTTCCTGATTATGAGGCAATAAAAGCTAGGGTTTTAAAAGAAGACAAAGTTTTGCCGATTGATCAAATTGGTGAGAGAGAATATTCGACAGTAGTGCACATGTCTTCACCTGTCACTGCAGCATGTTATACACCCTCTATACAATTGCAAAATTTCGGCAACAACAATTCATTGCCGAAAGATCCTAAAAGTATTGGGGGGCAAGCTGATCCAAGTAGGGCTGAGTCTAAAGAAAAATATGTCGCCCGAATGGATGGGGTCAAGCCAACTCTCACAGGAAATAGAGTCAATGGATTTACTACGCCAACTCTTGAGGAATTACCAGCAGAATATCGACAGGCTTACGAAGCACTCAAGAAGATCCGTGGAGAGGAATATTTGCAAGAATACGTCAAGTGCCTTCCTCCATCCAGCAACTATGTTGGCCCTTCTGCGATATTGAAGCAAGAAGGTTTGCAAGCAAATCAGCAAGAAAGGGTTCACTCGGCTAATGTGGTTGATTCAGTTGAAACTGAGTCAAATATGAATAAGTCATCTACAGCCGAGTCGAATGATTCCTTTAAAGAAAAGACGATGGTGGATTCAGTTGAAACCAGATTGAGCACAGAGACGGTTACAACCAAGTGCATAGAGTCAATACCGAGTACATCATACCAGCCGAGTGCATCGACCCATCTGAGTACATCATGCCAGTCGGGTGCATCGTTCCACACGAGTGCATCGCTGGCTAAAGTCGAGTGTATCAAGCCAATTATTGCGCGTGTACCAAAGCAGAAGATGCAAGTTTCGCGAGCAAAGGCGGTAAACGCAACGAATTGGCCGTGTTAGATTTTTCTGGATGTGAGGGAGCTTACATGCTGCCCTATGAGTTCCGTGCCAAAGAAATTGATGAGCATCAAGAACAAAGTAATACGGCCGAACACAGTTCCGTTAATGATGAACATCAAGAACAAGAACATGCAGCTAAGCAGAGTTCAACTGACAAAGAGCGTCCGAGTGAAATCCGCTCGGGCAATCCGACTGAAATATACTCGGGCAATCCGAGTGATGAGGCACGAGATCCAGAAAAAGAGGAAGAGGCATTGGAGAATTATTCAGAAGTGGAGCAACGTATTGTTCCAGTGGTGCAACCATTTTCTCCTTCCAACGTCTTAACAAAGGTACACCTAACAAATAGTTTACTCAATTTTCGATTCGGTCAAAATCATATTGTTGATGCACCTGTTAGTAAGATTCTAATTAATTTTGAAAGACCAATTGAAATGAGTAATCTATTTGTTAGGAATGATTTTGTCACTAATCGTGCTGATCAACACATGGCATTATTCAAAGAGGCTAGTAATGACAACTTATCGCAACCAAAGTTGTTCCCGTCATGCCGACTGAACTTTATATTCATATGGGCAACTTTGTTTGTTTCATGCCTGGCTAACATTTGGTCTCAGAGGAGACGTATATTCTGTAATTATTTTGGTTGCAGGAATATAAAGCCAGGTTCAAAATTCTCCAGGATAGCCGATTCAAGAGCAACGGGAAAGGAGGACGAAAATCAATGCATAGCCGAGTCAGATGTTAAACTAATACCACTCGGTTGTTTTGTATCAAAACTAGTATCACAATATTGGTTAATGGACCAGGAGTGTACGTCCAGTGCAGTCATAGTGGATCACATCATCGGTAGATCGCTGATTAATCCTATTATTATAATTGATCACGGTGTCGAGCCGTCAAGACAAGAACAAATGCAATGTTCGTTTGAACAGAATGTCAAAGACAACAATGTGATTCATCAAGCCACACAATCAGCTTACACGGGACGATTGGTGCTCGTTGAGGCACAAGCATATGGCCAGTCGACTCAGATTGGTCTTGATGGAAATCAAGCATTGACTCGGCTACCTCAACCCGACTCATCCAAAGACGGACAGGTATACGATAATGATGATGGGATCAAATCTTCAAGTGAGGTAATCATTCAAAAGTGCATCAGCAATAATATTGAAGATAGGAGTTTCATCAAAGCTACAATAGTGACATCTAGCACTGGGGGGCAACGAGTAAATTCAAAGACCGATGCATGCACAACTAAAGAAAGCAAAGGCAATGGTAAGCACAAAGGTAAAAAGCCGAAAGTCACTTTCGCGCAGTTATTAGGAAAATATCAGAGAATAAGTGAGGCAAAGAGTGCTTATCGGCCGAGTGAAACAAAAGTATCGAAGTCACACCCAAGGCATAAATTTGAAGACTTGGATTGGCAAAGGAAGACGTTGAGCAAGCATACTTCATATCCTGCTGTTGGGCCGCCAATGCCAATGTCGTGGATGCCTCCCTACACTCATGTAAATCCATATCCGTCATGGGGCAGGTATGATACAAGGGCAAATTATCCATCTTATTTTAGATCATCTCGCGAACATTATGCAGCTCCAAAAGATCAACATTTGATGAACAATCACCGTCAAAGACCGTTTCAATCGTAAGGAATCGGTCCGGAGCTCAAGGAACAAAAAAGAGGTGGTCAAGCAAGTGTACCAGGTCAAGAAAGATGGTCGTAAGTGTGCTACTTCATATTTGTTCTCAAATAACAAAGAGCTAATTAAAGTATTGACATTGGCTACAAAAGGCAACAAGGCAAGTCAATCAAGTGCCAAATCTGAAGGAAGAAGTTGAGAGTGTACAAGGCCAAAAAAGTTAGCATTGGTTGAAAGCAGAATCACAGCCGAGGTGCCCACTCGGCAGCACATTGGCAAGAGAAGGAATTACAAAGACTTAGTGCACATGAGTTGAGAAAGAAGAACATGGCATGGGTTCCCAAGAGGAGCAGATCAAAGTAGAAATGATGTCCGACCTTCTATTTCAACAAGTGTTAAAAAGTGAAGAAAGAAAGGGATGGCCGCAAGAGTGCTATTTCAGATCGACTCCAAATGGCAAAAAGCTAGCCAAGCCTATGTTGGCTGCAAAGGACAAGAAAGTGAAGCAAGTAAATTTCAAGGATCCAATAGTCAAGTTTGGACAGGCCAAGCGAGAGATGCCCAAAGGCGTAAAAAAATTTGCGATGCATAAACCAAAGTGCCAGCCGGGGCGCCCACTCGACTTATCATATTACATAGCAATGAAGAAGCTAAAAGCGGCTTAGGGCCAAAGAGCTGGAGAAGAGGAACATGGCACAGGTTCCTAAGGGAAATCCTCGAGTCAAGAGTGGCATCACATCTCTGTTGCGAGGCCAGCGAAATAAGGGAGTACAAGTGTAAAGCCCGTGAGGCAAGGGCGACAATTTTCATATAGGAGACTCCAAGAGGCGTCTCATCCATATTCTTCGATCGTACCATCAAAATCAACGCTATGGAATTTTTCCTCGGCGAAACATCGACTTATTTCGCTATTCACACTTTGGTGGGCGGACTCGAGCACTTTTGAGATAAGAACACATGGCGATATTTGCTTATCGCCCTCATAATTCATTGTGTTGGCAAAACCCGGCATCTGGCTAACGGTGTTCACCATGGTGGATTTCCTACTCCTATAGCCGATGCTCAGTGTTTGCCAGTACTAGCGAGGCTGATTTAATTATTGAGTCGACCAACAATCAAGGGTCTAGTGCATAAAAGAGCCCCGACTCCAAATGTTATTTATTTGCGAGATTCAAGTCGAGAGGCAGGACGTTGTTGGCGGAGGCTTGATGGTGTACTGATAATGAGTTGAGTCGCGAGCAGTGGGCAGTATTCCTTTGAGGTGCATGGTCATGATCGTTGGGAAACCGTCTTCCTTGAAGGGTTCTAATATTCGAGGAATGCTGGACAAATGCAAGGTCCGGATTGACATAAGAAACTTACGTGGAAGCCTTTGTGACATCAATGTTGTTTTCGGACAAATATTATCCAAGAGGCTCTACCAAGAAGCAACAAACATGAGCATATGGATGATTAAAATTATCATACTCAACAGGCACAGCCGATGGAGTGTTGACATCGTGCTTAAAAATTACCCTAGGCAAGGTATTTTACGCATAAAAGCTCTTGCGAGAAAACAGGGGGCATGTGTTGACACCTGTTTTTGGCAAGATACTGATTGGAATGAAGATGGTCTCGAGTGAATGGGCCTTCAGCATGAAAAGATTCACGTCGCCGAGTGGAACAACTTTGATGTTTCGTTATATTCATTCGACCTTATCTTACGGACGAAACTATACTCCGAGTGGCATAATTCAATGTTCGAGTGATTTTGGCGATCATGCCTTCAAGACGACCTCGGATGAAGGAGTATTCTAAAGGAATTGTCTTTGTCTCGTCGAGACAATCGATTTTGATATATAAATCATCTCAATCCGATTCATATGCAAAAGTTAGAGGCAATACACTGCAGGCCGAAGCTGAGTGGAAATCTGGCGCAAAGTATCGGGCGCCATGTCGATGGGTCATGTGACAATTAGGCCCTTAAGAAGTCCTTGAATCGAAAAACCTTCAACACGAAAAAGTTTCGTCTCGTCGAGCCGATCGATTTTCTTATAAAATTCGTCTCAATCCGAGGTCGTATGTAACCTGGAGAGGCAAATCAAGATCAGGCTGAGTTTTTGGTCGAGTGAAAGCTTACCATCCGAGTGAAAACTCACCGGTCGAGTGAAAACCTACCGATCGAGTCACCGGTCGAGTGAAAACCTACTGATCGAGTCACCGGTCGAGTGAAAACCTACCGATCGAGTCAAAGGTCGAGTGAAAACCTACCGATCGAGTAAAAGGTCGAGTGAAAACATACCGATCGAGTAAAAGGTCGAGTGAAAACTTATCGATCGAGTAAGAGATTGTCTTCCGACTGAAAATGTGGTCATCATCCGAGTGAAAGATTGTCTTCCGAGTGAAAATGTAGTCATCCGAGTGAAAAGGTCCAGTCGAGTGAAAGACTATAATATCCGAGTGGATGAGCTCAAATCCGAGTGAAACTGAACATGTGCCCAAAAGTTTATCAAGATGATCTCGGATGAAGAAGTGTTCAATACAGAAGTTGTGCGTATCGTCAAGACGGTAAACTTTGCTTTTGGAGTCATCGTCATCAGAGATAGTATATGGCCTGCAAATTCACTACAAGACTCGGATAATTCAGTCTACCGCAAGACCGAGTCCGACTGGAAGGTAAAGATGACCTCGAAAAGTATTCAAGATTGCCTTATTTGGAAAAGTGATCAACATGAGAGTTGTTCGTATCGTTGAGGCGCACAACTTTGATATTTGGTCCATCTTGATCGGAGGTAATATGGAGGCTCGGCGGCCTGCACAAGGAGGAAGATAGAAGTTGGGCCAGATTCAGACTGGATTCGAGTTGGAATAGAACTAGGACTCTAGGACGCGAATTGATGTAATTTTTCTTGTAAGGAAAGCCTAGATGAATCCTTTACTTGCACGGGAAGTCCAGCCGCCTCTTATATATGTTGGGGCTGACGGCCGATTGAACAACACCAATCGAACCAATCAATCTATTACACTTTTGTGTTCATCTATCTTTATCCCCTGCCCTTGTATCTTTCTTTCTCGTTCTTCGTTCGTTCTTCGCATTGGAGGGCAGCGATCCACGAGGCTCTAGGGGCGAGCGAATCGACCTAGGGCAGCCCATAGCCGCCGCGAGCCCTGACGGGGTCCCTCCCGGGCAAGTGGAGCTTCGGGTCTACAAAAGCGTCCGCCGACTGTCTTGCGTATCGCGCTGTCGGTCGGGTCTCCTTCGACGTGAGCTGCGGTGCATCACCCCCGGCGTCGAGGGTACACGGTGGCGTGTTCGTGTGCGAACACCACCCAGGAAGCCTTCCAGGTCATTCTTCTTCCCGGACAACTGGTTGATCTTCTCAGTCAGAGTGATCTTGTCAGCTTTCAGTCGGTCAACATCCTTGGTGGCAATGGCCAGAGCAGCCTTCAGATTGGTGTTATCCCGTTCGAGCTTGGTGACTGAGGCTAGCTTTTCGTCGGCAAGCTTGATCTTCTCAGACAACTCAAGCTCCTTCTTCCTTTGGGCCTCCTTCACCTTGCCTGTAAATTACAGCAGAATCAGGTTTGAAGCAAATGAGGGGAGAAAAGAGTCGTCGAAGTCTCACCAAACATACCTTTGGTCTCCTCCTTTGCCTTCGTCAGATTCTCCTGCACTAGCTTCAAGTCCAACTCGAGCTGAATATGCTTCTGCTCCATTCAGTATAAGCGTGGCAAGATCACGAGATTTCTCTGAAGAATCAATCGACAAAATGTCAAAGATGATTCACTTCCGAGTGAATAGAGAAAAATGATCGTTTCTAAGACTACGATCGAATGCAAGCATTCGACCGTAGTCTCGGGGACTTCACCCAGTGGGTGCACTCAGCGTGCCCCCACCGCTCTTATTCAAGGCAGAGTCGACGATCGACCAAAAAAAAGTCGACGATCGACCAAAACTTCTTCAGATCAGTAATCAAGCGCGGTGATCGACCATAGTCTCGGGGACTACACCCGGTGGGTGCACTCAGCGTGCCCCACGGGTTTGTAAACCCATTCGTTTCATTGAGTGATGATCAATATTTACTTATAAAGCCTAAGACCGATTGCCGGTGATCGACCTTATATTGGGGACTACACCCGGCGGGTGCACTCAGCGATGCCCCGCTAACACGGAGTTTTATCAACACACCCACCGGGTGACTGCTATAATTCGAGAAAGAAAAGTTTTGATAGCATATCCTAACGAGCAGGCGGTGGTCGATGACGACGAGCGTTGCTTTGAAGAAGCGGTGGCGTCGTAAGCTGCTTGGCTCGCATCGAGCGATCTTCACTGCTCCATCATGATCCCTGCTTGACGGATCGCCTCCTTAGCAGCACTAGCTTGGTCCTCCGGGGCGTGGTGCGTGGCGAAGAAGCGAAGCTGCCCAGCACTTTCGGCGAAGTGGGTCGAGCACTCGTCAGCGGCACCGAAGGACACGGTATGTCGAGTGCTGGCCTCCCCTTCCGTCATAACAGTCTCGGCGCCACATCTTGGGCTGCTTTGCGATAGATGCCTTCCTGCTCCTCCTATACCTCAATGGTTCCTCATCCTCATCATCGCTGCCGGGAAGGGTGATAATGTCATTGGTTGGAGCTTGAGAAAAGAGTCAAAGTCGAAACTATGAGTCGATCGACTAAGAACAGAATTAAAGATGCGATCAGGGATTTGAGGTTGCGCGTCCTCCATCTCATGGTCCTCGGCCTTGCACGAGGTTTGAATCATAACATTGAAGTTCCAAAGAATCGATTGACCGATTCAAGTATCAACCAGAGACAGAATTTATGCAGAGCAAGAAGACTTAAGTGATTGGTTTACCACGATATGGTGGGGATGGACACTTTCATTTTTGGCAAAGGTTTGGTTGGCCTCGACGAGCTACCTTATTGCTTGGCGCCTTCTCGGTCGGCACCGAAGAAGCGGTCCGAGGCGTTTGGTCGATCATGAGGCGATCATAACTCCTTACCGCGTTCGATCGAAGGGTCGTGCACAAGTTTTGACCGTCTTTCGGCGCGGTGGTGCAACCTCCTCCTCTTCCTCCTCTTCTTCATCCTCGTCATCATCATCGTCGTCGTCGTCATCCTCGCAGCGTCTGAATCCCACTCTTCTGGCTCTACGCCCCTTCTCCCCCTCCTCGGAGAACTGGCGCCATTGGGCATTGAGTATAGCTCGGTAAGGGCACTGGAAACATCAAAGCGAGCTCAATCGACCAAATCACGAAACACATTAAGCGGATATACAATGGAAAGCGAGCAAATGTACCTTATGCGAGGCAGCTGTTATGGTCAAGTGGAGAAATCCTCCGGGATCCGCGAGGTTGTCCTTGTTCCCGTGATCGCAGCCATCCATCTTTCCACTATGGCATCGTCGATTGCCTCCGGGTTGTGTGAGTCTCGTCTTGATGCCATGATAAAGCCACATGCGATGGCTCCGGGCTGAAGAGGCTGGATTCGCCTCGAAGAAAAACCTCCAAGAGGTCCATGCGATCCACACCGTCCCGAACCAGCTATACCACGCGATCCATCAACATCTTCACATCAGCTCTCTCCTCTGGAACCACCTTGAGGAGGAGGGTGCATTCACTCGACTCATGGTGAATGGAGGAAGATCACTCGGTTGTCCCAGCGTCGACTCATTACAGCGATAGAACCAGGTCATTGCCAGCCCTGACCGACTTCGGGAAAAGACATAGCTGGGAAGGTGCTCTTATTCCTCAATTGGATTCCTAGGCCCCGCACATCCCGAACTACTTGGGTCTTCTCATCACGGGACTTGCTTTCTTCACGGTCTGAGGCGACATGTGAAGATATACTTGAACAAACCCGGTCTGATTCGACAGCCCGGAAGTTTTAGCACATAGACACAAATGCAGCAAGATCTGCGATGGAGTTTGGAGTAAAATGGTGGAGCTGGGCCCCAAAGAAATTCAGAAAGCCACGAAAAAACACTTTCGGCGGGGAAAATCCTCGATCAACATGGGTGGCCAGAACACGCACTCACCCTCCTCCGGTGGGGTTGCCACTCTTTGCGGGAAGCCTTGCGGCGCCGTGGGGATCAGCCGTCGTTGGCCATATCGAGGAGATCCTTCTCCACGATGGTCGTTGGATCCAATCTCCTGGACCCAGCCCTTGACAAGCGGGATCTCGACGAGGAACCGCTGCGGCTGGTGGATCTCCCTTCGCCTTCTCGGCGCCGACGCCTTTTCCGCGCCGACGTCTCTTCTTCAGCGCTCGCGCCGCCGTCGTCTCTTTGCCCATAGCCGCCCGGTGGAGTGCGCGAGAGAGGAGTAGCGAGGCGGCAGCGATTGCGGTGGCGGAGACGGAGAAAGCGGAGGAGGAAGAACAGGGTACTATCAGAAAACCCTCACGAGTTGCATTTATAACATCCCTTCAGTGGATGACATGTGGACCCGAGCAATCAATCATATCTCGAAACAGTTGCCTTTGCACGATCGTGGCGGAAAAAGCGGTAGCGGAGATCGGCGTCCTGTCATGTCCCATCCGGCGCCCAAGTCCGTTCCGCAAGGCTTCCCCAAATTTCGTATCCGCAGAATCCATAAGCTGCGGATCGACTTGCCAAGTGCTAAGTTTCTTGCGATCCGTCGTTAAAGAACAACGAAGTATAAAAGTTCACTCGATTAGAGAACAAGAATGGATCGAGTCGATGAAGAAAAGTTGCTTGTTATCAGCAGAGAAGATCTTGATCGAGAACAACACATAGTCGATAAGCAAAGACAATCGGAAACAGCGTCAACTCCTTCCTCCTCAAGCCTCAATCCATTCGGGGCTAATGATGGATTCATGTACCTAGGGTAGGGTCATAGGCCTGACCTAAGCGTCCTACCAAGGACACTCGAGAAGAGATCATCTTCCGTCGACCGAAGAAGAACCCACTCGACTGACTGGAAGGACTCGACCATGGAAGATTCACTCGACCATGAAGACGCACTCGACCACTAGAAGGTCAGAAGGCACTCTGCAACGCAACGGCTTGTAATTGAATAGACTTAATGATAGTTAAGGCACTTTATGAGGGGCGTTACCAGTAACGCCCCAGGCTTAATGTACTTTAACCTCTCCATTATGCGGGCTGGCTGGGGTCCTGGCGCACTCTATATAAGCCACCCCCCTCCACAGATAGAGGGGTTCGGACTCTTGTAATATCTACACTCATAATCCACTCGACCGCCTCAGGGCTCCGAGGCGTGGGGCTTTACTTCTTCCGAGAAGGGCTGAACTTCATACATCGCTTGTGTTCACAACCTCTCCATAGCTAGGACCTTGCCTCTCCTTACCTACCCCCCACTCTACTGTCAGACTTAGAACCACGACACCGTCAGGTCAGATCTGGAAGCTTAAACTTCACGGCCGATGTCTGCGGAGACTTGATCTCCGACGGACTCGAGCCACAGCCAAGCACGCCGCACTGTGACGACGGGCATGATCTAGCTCTGCCACCGAACGGTGCCTTGGTGGCCGCACACGGATCCGCTTCGGCCATTAACCCGGAGCCGATCGCCCAGATCGAGGGCCGGTGGATAGACGCCGCCTTGGAGGCTTCAACATCCACGGCGATGGGCGAACACTAATCTTGTCCCTACGAAACTTCGTGATTCGGCGCCGGACTCCTTGCGGACTCCGAACCTCCGCGCCCCTACCAACCGATCCGGATTGGGCGCGGTTATAAATTCACCGCCGCAGACATCTTCCAATACTCGCCTTTTGGCGATATCCTGAATTCACTAAAGCATCTCTCGTTATCGGAGAGTCTGGCGGACTATGGCGGGGCGGTTGAAATCAGACGATGAAGAAATTGAGCCCACCCACCACCCACTTTGTAGCCACTTGTCAATGACCTAACCGACATGCTAGACTACGACTCCGAAGACATTGGCGCTATGGGCGGCGATGCGGAGGCGAGCAGAACCAGCGCCCACAGGCACTGGAAGACCACCTCGTCATCGACATATACATTGTGGAAACCCCAAAAGGCGAGGGGCGGCGAAGAAACAGCGAGGCGAGACTCCTAAAAAGCAGCCCAAACGCGGCGTCGGTGGCGCCGCTCTAAATCCCGCCACAAAGAAGAATGGAGATTCCGCACGAGGAGATAATAATACTCGAGAGAGTGCGAAGACAATCCCCTCGGCAAGACTCAGCGCGGGAGGATGCGAAGCAAGCCCTCACGAGAGGCGGCGGGCGAAGAGGCCGAGGATCATAACTATATGCCTCCCTCCGAAGGCGAAGCAAGCCTCAGCGATGGCGAATTAAATCGTGCCGAGGATCCCGTCGAACAAGAGCGCTTCAAGCACAGGCTTATCGCCACGACAAACAGCCTAAAGAAAAAGCAGCAACAGCTTCAAGCTGATCGGGACCTGCTGGCGATCGATGGACCGAGGTCCTCGCGGCGAAGAGTATAAACTTCGAGCGTCCTCAAAAGTTACCCAAGGCGCAAGCTGCTTCCCGATTAGAGGAGGAAGCATACATACCTCCATCACCAGCAAGCGATATGGCCGACCGACCACCCGTGGTGCGTGACGAAGAAGCATCTAGGCCCCCAGCCAAGACCGTACCCCGGCATCGCTCCAAAAGTACGAAGCCAAGAGGGAACGCGCCGGACTTGCGAGATATATTGGAGGACAAGGCAAGGCAATCCAGATCCATCTACGGATCACATGGGCGCCCTACGACCCACGACGAATACCGTCGCGCCGGATACAATAACCCCGGCCGGGCCGAATATAGCAGACAGCGCTCTCTCGAGCTGCGTCGCGATATTGCTCAATACAGAGGCGCCGCACACCCTCTATGCTTCAATGACGAAGTAATGATCATCAGATCCCCGAAGGGTTTAAACCCGTAAACATCAAATCTTACGATGGCACAACAGACCCCGCGGTTTGGATCGAAGACTATCTTCTCCACAACCATATGGCCCGCGGCGACGATCTCCACGCCATCAAGTACCTCCCACTCAAGCTTAAAGGACCAGCTCGGCATTGGCTTAACAGCTCGCCCATGAGTCAATTGGGTGTTGGGAAGACACGGAGGCCGCATTCCTTGATAACTTCAAAGGCACATATGTGCGACCACGAACGCCGATGACCTAAGCCACATCATTCAGCAGCAGACGAATCGGCGGACAATTCGGACACGGTTCTTGTGAAGAAAAATCAAATCGTCGATTGTCCGGATCACGAAGGCCCTTGCAGCCTTCAAACACAACATCCGGGACGAATGGCTTGCCCGGCACAGGGCGAGGAAAAGCGAAATCCATGGCAGCCCTCACATCGTTAATGACCGCTTTTGCGGGGAGAGGACAGGTAGCTAGCCCGCAGCAACAATCTCCGTAAAAATTCTGCGGTCCGGATACTAAGGACAACAACGGCGAGTCACGTCGAAACAAAAACAAGCGCCGGATTAACGGCGGCGATAAGGAGGATCTGGCGATCAGCGCCGGATTCGAGGCTCTAAACCGGTCGTGGAAGAAGCCATTCAAAAGAACCACTCGGGTCCGTCAATCTGGACCGAATACTCGACCGCTTATGCGAGATACATGGCACCTCTGAAAAGCCAGCTAACCACACTAATAGAGACTGCTGGGTGTTCAAGCAGGCCGGCAAGTTAATTTCCGAAAACAATGACAAGGGGCTAAACAGCGACAACGAGGAAGATACCCGACCGCCGAACAACAGAGGACAGAAGGGTTTTCCCCCACAAGTGCAGAGCGGTGAATATGATATCTGCGACCCATATACCCAAGAGGAGAGGAAACACTCACTAAGGGGCGTCTACGCGATGGAGCGATCGCCCCAAAGTTCAACCCATGGTCCTCTTGTCCGATCACTTTCGATCGAAGAGACCATCCGACCAGCATACACCATGGCGGATTCGCGCATTGGTTCTAGACCGAATCGTCGATGGGTTCCACCTCACGAGAGTCTCTTTGGGCGGCGGCAACTGAACCTGCTTTATCGAGGATACGGTCGCATAAAATGGGCATAGACCCATCAAGGATTAAACCTACAAAGACAACCTTTAAAGGTGTCATACCAGAGTGGAAGCCAACTGTATAGGCTCGGTCCTGCTGGAAGTGGTCTTGGATCCCGGATAATTTCGGGCGAAGAGTTAATCTTCGACATAGTCCCGTTTACGGCGGCTATCATGCTCTGCTTTCGGACGAACGCGTTTTCCAAATTCAGCGGTGCCACACTATGCATACCTAAAGCTCAAGATGTCGGGCCCTCGTGGAGTCATCACGGTCAATGGGAATCTGGAGCGTTCCCTCGAGCGGAGGAATACGGAACGTTCCCTCGAGCGGAGGAACATCTGGCTGCTCTCGGCGAAGTCTGAGTAGCCTTCTAAGGCAATTCTCGAGTCCGGCCGTTAAATGGCGGATCTGACAAAAGCGCGCCGAGCAATGCCAACCAAGACCACTGGCGCGATCGAGCCGCAGCGTAGCAATCGGCCCCAACCCTCGCCAGCGCATGATCGCAAGAATAACACTCGCGTACATCATTACGCTTTGTTGATACCATGGGCACGGGGAGGGCACGATCGCCGCGGACCCAGTGCGGTTCGACCACACGGGGCTCGCAAATGTGCCCCCTTTTTATCATTATTTTCTTCTTTTATGTACACAGGACTCTATTAACGAAAGCCTGTCGTGGCGAACCTGCCGAACTCATGATCAACATCGGGGGATTAAAGAAGGCGCGGCGAACACTCGGTGGTCTCAATTATGAGCATTAAATTCGATTATATACACCAAGTCAGCAGCTCATCCACGGAGGGACACGTTTACCTAGTCCAAATCCCTTGCTTACCGCACTATTTGTATCGATCCGCTCCACTAGCGACTTTCTTTCATAAATAATGCAGCACCTTTTGATGCAATTGCATTACCTTTTATATATATGCTCATTATATGACCTCTTGCACCGTATATTTTGGTATGGCCTAATACACCGGGGCTTATGTTCCCCATTCTATGGTGTGATAAGTCGAACACTTTCACAAGTCACGGCACCCGAACTTATAGCATTATATGAATCGGCTCGAATCATGTCTTGGGTCAATAGTTGGGTTTGCCCGGCTCCCATGTTTTGGTGCCTTACGTTCCATTCCGTCGGCTAAGGTGGCCTGGGAGAACCACTGCGATTGCGCCCGGTTGAGCAGGCGGCGCCTCGATGGAAAGCTAAAACTGGCGGCATGATAAGGTGAGAGGCTGGTTGCTGTTAGAGAGGTTTTTGGGTCATAAAGACTCACGCCGCTTGACGAAGTTCGGACAATGTCCGATGAAGGCGTGGATAGCGCCCGGATTGGTCTTCGAATACCGGGGCTTCGCCAAATTTAAAATTATAGAACTCTATGGCTAAGTGAGAGTGTTCAAGCATTATAAGTCCGGTTGCCTTGTTCATTGTGTTGGCGCCTCCTCGATGGACCCAACAATGGGAACAAGAGTGCTCAAGGTTATCGAACACCCGGCACTTTCATGACTTGGGGGCGAAACCAACGACTTGCCATCTCTCAGATTTTATAAGCGGCCGCCTGAAGGTAATATTTTAAATTAAACAAGCATTGCTTAACGCGCACATGAACAAAGTTTCAAGCGCGCAAGATAATACATAGCAAATTCATTCAAAGATTACATTTCGGGGGCACTCATCCGCAATATTGCGGGCTCCCTTTAGGACAGTTTTATAATACATCTCGGGCGTGCGATACTCCTTGCCCGGCGGTGGTGGGTCCGTGAGAAGCTTCTCCGCATCCAACCTGCCCCATTGCACCTTTGTGCGGGCAAGAGCCCGGCGGCGCCTTCAATACAAAGCGGGCGCTTGATTACATCCACCAGGGGCATGCATCCACCAGCCGCTGCGAGGCCAAAGTAGCTCCCGGGCATGGCCTGTCCAGCCATGACCGGGCTATAAGGCCCTTCATGGCCTCTTGGCTACCTTGTGGAGTTCGACCAGCTGCTTGACCGGTCGCTTAGAAACACCGGTGTCCGGCCTCCATATCTTGAGACGAAGACTTTTTCCGTCGAGCTTCCCTCCTCGCCACGATAGAATCTGGCGGCATCGGACGCCTCTGGCGGCAGATCTGCAAGCGCCTACAGAGCTCGAATGCGGGTAAGTGTCGGGTAATTTACATTAACATGCTTGCTCTGCATGAAAAATGCCTTACCGCCGCTATTTTCTTTATATCTTCAACCTCCTCTGAAGGGCCTTACGGGCCTCGGCCTTGGCAGACTTGGCACTTTCGAGAGCGAGGCAAGCTCGGACTCTCGAGTCTTGGAGTCACGCTCCAAACTCTCATGCTTTTCCATGAGAGCACGGAGCTCTTGCGAACTTCCGCCACCGTGCCTCTTGCTTTTCTCGCTCAGCCCGTTCATGCTGCTGCGTGTTCGACGCGGACACGGCATCCTTGAGGCTGCCACTTCATTAGTGGCCCCTGCAATACACATATTATCCTTGTTAATTTTATTGCAACGAAATCCTTTTACAGTAGGTACCTATTCAAAGTGGTGTTACTCACCTTCTTTTCCTCGAGCTGCTTCTTCGCATGGCGAGCTCTTGCTCGGACCGCTCGAGATCTGCTTCTAACACATCGACCTCCGCCGTTAATGCGGCGAGGCCAGCAGCGCAACTTGCAAACCCATATTGACATATTTTGGCAACCTGCGCATATCTTGTTAGATCCTCGGTCGGCTTTTCTTTCCGAACACGGAACCGAGCATCGAAACTCTTGTCTATGCGGTATTACATTACATGATTTTAACCTCCTTACCTCAAAGCTTTGTTAAAAAGGCTGCTGCAGACTTCAGTCGGCCCGCTTTTGGCGAGCTGAACCTTTTGAATCACCGCACTCATGATAGTGCGGTGTTCTTCGATGGAGCGCCTTTAAGCGCATCCAACAGTTATCCGGCGCCTCGGTTGGGCGGAGGCCGCAGGTGTCCGCAGTCTTGCCCGTCTTTGAAGGGCCACTTGCGGACTCTGGAACCACTTGGGGTTCGATGTAGAATCGGCGCAAAGTCGGGAGGTTGCTGACGGCGCCTCGGAGCCTCCTCTGATGGGTCCCTCTCGGGATCCCACCTCGGCGTCCTCGTTGGCGCGCGGGTAGAAACGGCGGAAGAATTCACATCCGAAGAGGCCAACGACCGCTCGATGAGTCGGGAGATCGTCATCGGCTGGACTACGGACGAGAATCACGGCGTTAGAAGGACACTCGTGACATAAAAGTATTGCGTATAAAGGATCCGGACACTTACGATCTTGCGGACGCTTTGGCCCTTGGAGGCCACTCATCCTCATGCGCTGGTGTTGGCGAAACTGTCGAGGGATAGTTCTCCCCTCTTGGACCCTTGGCCTCCCGATTGGGAAGCCTTCCTCTTCTTCTCTCCCTCCTCCGGGAGAGAATACTCCTCCTCGTCGTCTTGGGAGAGTCAGCGTCGTCGTCGGCGCTGATTGCGGGAACTCTTCGAGTCCCATGCCACCTTCTTGGCCTTCTTCTCCGCACCACGTGCGGTGCGGAACCAGCAACCCTGCTAAGCGGGCGTCCACTTGGATCTTCGGCATGGTAGCCGGGCTGATAAGCAGCTTGGCCTTCTCCATCCATTCCTGTCAAAGGAAGAGGCAGAATGAAACCTCACTAGAGTTAATTTAATTATCACAAGTGTCCCGTAATGGGGTTGAATCACTTACCTCGTCGGTTGGATCTGCGAGCTGAATCCTGATCTTCCGTCGTGGATCGCGGGGCTTCAGGCGCCCTTGAACAGCACCCTCCGGTGCCTTCGTATGTTGTGTCGAAGAGCCGCTTAGCGCTGGTGCTGTTCAGATTGAACTCCACAAATTGAATGCCCGTTCTTGGCATGGGAGGATCCGCCGGATGAGCATGACTTGGACCACGTCGGCGAGCTGAGCCTGTTGCTCACCATCTTCGATGCAGGCTCGAGTCCGTCACCTCCACGGATTGCCCCCACTGCAAGCCCTTCTCTTTCGGGAGGTGAGCTGCGTGGGGATGCGAGATCTAAACTTCGGGGCCGCCGCCCTTGTAGGTTTCTTGCGCTCGGTGATGTAGAACCACCCGATTGCCACCCCTTGGCGGAGTCCACGAAGGCCTTTGAGCCAAAGGCGTTGGGCAATTTTCCCAACATGGCGCCTCTGCATTCGCTTGCGTGCCCTTCACAACCTTGACAGCGTTGAAGGTCTTGAGCCCAGAGGCGAAGTGGGGCGGATGCGGAGGAAGGCCTCGCACACCACGATAAACACCGAGATGTTGAGGATGAAGTTGGCGCCGGATCGTGGAAATCCGGGCCGTAGTAAAACATGAGCCCCGGACAAATGGATGGGCGGAAAGCCCGATCCAGCGGAGGAAGTGGGGAGGAAGGCGACCCTCTCATGAGGCCGGGGGTAGGGACGAGCTGCCCCTCGTCGGGCGGCCGATCTGTGATATCGCTGGAAATGTATCCGTGCTGCACAACTTGGTGATGTCCTCCTCCTTAGTGGTGGAGGCCAACCATTGCCTCCGCTCCGGACATATTCGGAGAAGGTCGGCGAGATCTTGTGACTTAGGCGTTGGAGCTTGAGTGCGTGGAGATGGATAAGCAAAGGAGGAAGAAGGCGTGGGTGAGAAGGTGAATCCTTATCCCTTATATATAGGCGAATGAAACTATGCGTCCCCACCGGCCGGTAAAACTCGCTTATCTCCCAAGCGCCACGATCAATGGCGCGGTTGGGTTACCCACGTCCGTATTGATGAGAATCCGGGATAAGGGAACACGATCTACGCTTGACAAGGCGTGCCAAGAAACCGCTTAGCTAAGCGTCTTGGTGGTATGGTAAAAACGATTCAAACAAAGGCTTGGTAGCGGTGTGATTTCACGCCGCATAATCGTCAGCAGATTGAACTAAGTGTGCATTTTATTCTCACTACGGTGGAATGTGGAATTTATTTTGCAGAGCTGGACACTATCCTGGTGTTCATGATCTTCTCTGGATTATTCAAGGGAGGAACCCACCTTGCAATGCCAAACATTATCTTGCGCGGGACTTATCGTCATTGAAGCTTGGTTCGGGGGCTCTTGAGGAGTCTGGACTAGGGGTGTCCGGACAACCGGACTATCATTATCCGCCGAACTCCCAGACTACGAAGATACAAGATTGAAGACTCCGTCCCGTGTCCGGATGGGACTTTCCTTGGCGTGGAAGGCAAGCTTGGCAATACGGATATGTAGATCTCCTACCATTGTAACCGACTCTGTGTAACCCTAGCCTCCTCCGGTGTCCATATAAACCAGAGGGCTTTAGTCCATAGGACAACATACATTACAACAATCAGACCATAGGCTAGCTTCTAGGGTTTAGCCTCTTTGATCTCGTGGTAGATCCACTCTTGTAATAACCATATCATCAATATTAATCAATCAGGACGTAGGGTTTTACCTCCATCGAGAGGGCCCGAACCTGGGTAAAAACATCGTGTCCCTCGTCTCTTGTTACCATCCGCCTAGACGCACAGTTCGGGACCCCTGTCACATCCCTAGTTCTGGTATGACCTAGACTAGCTAGTCATTTGTGCATCATGTTTAAACTCCATTTAAATCTGAAATGGGGATTTGTAAAACCCTCAGAAATCATTTCTGGAAATGACCCAGATAAAAATTGCTCCAAAAAGGTCCAAGAAAATGTTCATGTCTCTCTCTGAAAATATTGGGCAGAGATAAAAATCAACCAATATTTTTAGGAGCTCATAAATATTTATTTTGGGCATTTGGAATTAATGCAATAGTTATTTACTTTGGATATATATTATTATATATATATAATGTTGTCCAAAAATTATGCCACTTGCTAAGGAGCTCTGGAATAATATAGCTAGCTCCTGCAAAAATGGGCATAAGGAAATAAAATGATTTAGTATCTTAAACTAAATCAAAACAAATTACAGAAAACAAAAACAGAAAATAGAAATAAAAAGGAGCTTACCTGGCGCCTAGCTCTTGTCTTGGCCCGACCTTTGTGCGGCTTGGCCAGCCAAGCTGGCCAGCCCGCCAGCCCAGCCCGCCTCCTCCTCTGTCGTCTTCTCCCCCACTTAAGCAGCTGCGTGCCCGCGCCACAGCCCGGCAGCCACCTGCCCACCACCTCCTGCTTCCCCCTTACGTGCCGACAGGCGCCTGGAGAGCAGCGCCACGCGCGCCCGGTCCTCTCCCACTCTCTCTCGCTCTCCCTCCTCCCCTGGACCTCTCCCTCTCCCACTGTGCCCGAACGCTGCCGCCGCCACCGCTCGCCGTTGCCGCGGCCACTGCCTCCCCCTCGTCCCTCCGTCGTGTCCACGCGCTCCGCCCGTATGGGCTCGCCTCCTCGGCAGGCGCCGACGGCGCGCGAACGGCTGGAATGCCGCCATCGCCATCGTCTTCAACCTCGGGCGCCGCCCATTGCCGACTCGATTAAATGCGCTGCGAGGCCTTCCCGAGCCACCGAAGCGCCACGGAACTACGATGAGCTCCGCCCGTTCCCCTCTCTCCGTTTAGCCGTCGCGCTGCCGTAGCCCTTCTCCCCACCACGGCGAAGCTTTCGCCGCCGTTCATGTCGCCGCCGTCGCCACAGCCACGCAGCCGCAGCCGAGCACGACACCGTGCTCCTGGTGCCACGAGGGTGCCGCAGAGCCCTGGGTGGCCTCCCGTCTGCTGTAGCAGCGTGCCGCCGAGCCCGAGCTCCGGCCACCGCCATGAGCTCTGCTCCGCCCGAGCTCCGCCGTCCCGCGACCTCCTTTGTTGATCTACCGAGCAAGCAAACCCCTTGTTCATTCGATAAAATCCTACTCTCTCGCTCCTGCTCTCGGTTATTGCATTAGGACAACAACGATTCATCTGCTACTTTGTGCTGCGGTAGTTGAACCCATTCCTCTGCATGACTGTCATTGCCACGATAAATAGTTAAAACCCACTAGCATGTGTAGGAGTTGATTGAGCCATGTTGTGTTCCTACCATGCTATGCTGCTATTGCTTAGAGTTGTGTCGAGTCTGGTTCATTGGGAATGAATTGGAGTGCAGCTTCTATGTTACGATCTTTGAGAGTGAGCGTGTGAACACGATTTGGTAAAGGTAGCGGTGAGAGGCCATGTAGGAGTACATGGTGGGTTGTCTCCTTTGGAACCGTCCTTAAGCACTGAGTTCTATGTATGTTGTCCAATGACTCGATACTACCACACATTGGGTTCGGTAACTTTCGACCCTCTCGACTTATTAACCAACTTGGTCTCTGTCCAGAGTCGCAACTAGTTTACGGTGTTTGTAGGTAGTGCTATTTTTCTACCAAGTGGCACCCGGCGGGAATGGGCTTAGGACAGACTAAACACCGTGGCACTGGTGTACCGAGTGGCACCGGATGGTGGGCTCGGGAACCCACACATCGTTTGGGGCCGTGGCGACACCCGGCGGATCTCCTTGCGGATGAAACCGAATAGGCGATAAACACAGGCTAGAGTCTTGTGTGGTTAGTCGGTCGTGGCCGACACCCTCGCCAGAGCTTCGCTTGAAGGTTGCGAGATACATGGCGTGTACATGGCGATAAGTGGCGAGGCGTGTGTGAAGAAGTACACCCTGCGGGTTAACATGATCTATTGAATAGTCGGGTCATGGATATGGACTTCTTGGATGCTTACATGGTACATAGACAACTTGAAGTGGATACTATAAAATGCTCAAGACAAGTGTGAGTACTATGGATGGCCTTCTCGTAGGGAGACGGGGATGAATCCATAGTAGTGTATTGTGTGGTGATTAGTGGACTCGTGTGCGCCATATCACCTCAAAGAAGTTCTGGGTAGTCGTAGAACAGGATAGCCAAGAGTCAAAGCTGGCTTGCTGCAACTAAACCCCACATTACCCTCTTGATACAAATGCATGTATGATAGGATCGATGTAAGTCTTCTTTGAGTACCTTTGTACTCATGGTGCTTAATTTATGTTTTTGCAGCGGAGACTTGGTCTTTCTAGTGTTCTCGTGGACTTGACAAGTAGCTTATACCTCAGCTCGATCTTGATCGGATGTTGTAGATAGTCGGGCTCTTGACCTTTTTCATTTGTAGATGTCTACGTACTCGGACATGTAATGTTTCCGCTTGTTGCTTGTATGCTCTGTATGATGGGTCTTGTGACCCTGTTTGCAATAAATGCTATGATGGCTCTTGAGCCTTTATCTATATGAGTTGTTGAGTTATCTTTGTGATGCCATGTTGTACAGCACATACTTGCATGTTATGCGTCGTGTAATGTGTATTGCTATGTGTGGGATCGACTATCTAGTTGTTTATCTTTAGTAGCCTCTCTTCTTGGAAATGTCTCCTAGTGCATCCATTTGAGCCATGGTAGCTTGCTCTTGCTCCGGATCACTTAGGCTGGCGGCATGTGTCCTTCTTCGTTCTGTATACATCGGGAAATGTCACGCGATGAATACTGAGTCTGTTAGCCGCTACTGCCAGTTCACGAGTCTGTTAGCCAGTGCTACAGCACTGAATTCACTTTCGTGATGACCGACACGTTCGATCTTTGGTCATGGATGCTGTCCTGTAAGTTTGTGCCACTTTGGGTTTCACGACTAGCAATGTCAGCCGGGCTCCTTATCATATGGATGCTAGCGACACCATCATATCGTGTGCCAAAAGGCATAAGCGGTCCCGGCATAGGTAAGGCGACACCGTGGGGATACCGTCGTGAGGCCGCAAAGTGATATGAGGTGTTACATGCTAGATCGATGTGGCATTGAGTCGGGTCTGACAGCTTTGGTATCGAGCTTTGTTGCTGTGGGATTACCAAGCCAAACTGGTCGAAGTTGAGTCTAGAAATTCTTTAGTTATGTAAGGGAATTGATTGTGGGATGGAACGTAAGGTTCTTTTTACTCCTTTACCTCATAGCCTTCTGATCTGAGTCATCCTGTCTTTCCTACGGGGTTAAGGAACTAGGCTGTCTCTTCCGTCTATTAGGATCACGTGTTACTACTCCGTAGTCCCTTAGGATTGGTTGATCAGAGTCATACTCCAGCTTTCGAGTACTTTCGGTGTAGTCTATTTAGTATGATCTCAGAACCTTCAGTGATGATGTTGAGTATGTTATTACCCCATTTTAGCAGGATGTCTCATTCTGAGCATTTTACTGCTGTTATGCTGCCGGAATTGCCCTAGGAGTTCAAGAGTTACTAATTTCCTTGTCCTACATTCTATAGTCTATAGATGATGCTGATCCGTCCTTGGTTTCGTTTCTCAGGATGTCATCAGCTAAGCGAAGTTCTATTGTTCATAGCCAGAACCACGGAGATGGTAGGGATGAGGATCCTCCCGACCAACCTTCGTTAACAGAGTTCATGTTAGAGATGGAGAGAAACAAGCGTGAGTCTAACCGCTTGTTGGCACGTATCGAGGAGAACACCGCACATCAGTTCAAAGGATCTGTGACCATTCATGACTTTATTCGCTTGCTCCCACCTACCTTTCATCATTCCATCGAGCCACTCGATGCAGATGACTGGCTCCATGGCATCACACACAAGCTCCGTTCTGCGAACGTAGATGAAGATGACAAGGTCACCTATGCCACATACCACCTGGAAGGTCCTGCTAGTCTTTGGTGGCAGAACTATGAGGCTATGCTTCCAGCTGGCGATTCCTACGGAGGGATTTCACTTGAGGCTTTTCGCGAGCATCACATTCCTCGAGCCCTCATCGATCGCAAGAGAAAGAGTTACGTAGTTTCACCCGAGTAAGATGGCTGTTGATGCTTACACTGAGAGAGTTTGAAAACCTTGCCCGTTATGCCACAGAAGAGGTGTCCACGGACGCCAAGAAGCAAGCTAGGTTCCGGAAGGGTCTCAAACCCAAGTTGCGTCGTGATCTCCACCTACATCATTGTGATACATTCCAAGCTCTTGTGAACAAGGCAATTAATGCAGAGACAGCTCAGCTCACTTACGAGGAGTCTCGTAAGCACACCGTGATTTGGGATCTTCTTCCGGCTCCAGTTCTCAGAAGCGCCGGGTTTGGGTTCCGAACTCCGCTCTTCCTCCCGGATATTCACCAAGGCCATCTCATGTGGTGCCTCCCCAGCTCGGTCGTATGTTCCACCCAGGCCCTCTTGGTAGACCGCTTGTCGGTCTTGGTCCGCATCCAACCGAGGACTTGCTTCACATGCGGGAAGCGGGGACATTATGCACGCGATTGCTCTCGGACTAGTTATGCTCCACCCCTTTGAGAAGTCATTGGTCGTGGTAAGCCATCACGCAAGATGATCGATGTCAAGTCAGCTCCCATCGCGTGGGCGTGTGCATCACGTCTCAGCTAAAAGCGCTCATGATGATCCGGATGTCGTTCTTGGTACACTCCTTGTCAATTGTCATCCAGCATCGGTTCTGTTCGATACTGGAGCTTCTCACTCCTTCATTTCTGAAGGCTATGCTCGTTTACACGACATGTCATTTTGTGATATGCCAACACCACTTGAAATTCAAACCCCAGGGTCTAGATGGCAAACTACCAGAATCAGTTATGGTAATGAAATCCTTGTTGATAGACTTGTATTCCTCGCATCACTTGTAGCCCTCAAGTCCTCAGATATTAACATCATTTTGGGTATGGACTGGATGATAGCTCATCATGCCAAGATTGATTGTTACACGAGATCTGTTCAGCTTACACACCCATCTGGCAAGATGGTCCTTTATCTCCACGAGTTGCAAAGCGTCGGCTCTATTCATTAATGCCAGCCCTCTTCCGGACCTTGAAGATATCCGGTAGTCCGTGACTTTCCGGATGTCTTTCGGAGGAACTGCCGGTGTTCCACAGAGAGATGTAGAGTTCAGTCATAGATCTTATCCGGGAACTGCTCCAATCTCTAGGAGACCTTACAAAATGGCACCCTTAGAACTAGCGAGCTTAAGAAACAACTTGATGAGTCCTTGCAAAAGGGTTTCATCCGTCCTAGTTCTTCTCCTTGGGCTTGCCCGTCCTCTTCGTCAAGAAGAAGGATGATGCGGACCGGATGGTTGTAGATTATCGTCCCGTTAATTCAGTCACGATAAAGAACAAATATCCGCTCCCCAGGATCAACGACTTGTATGATCAGCTCGCTGGATCCTCAGTCTTCTCCAAGATGGATTTGAGGTTAGGTTACCACCAAATCAAGATCAGAAACGGGGACATCCCCAAAACAGCCTTTGTCACTCGCTATGGTCAGTACGAATACACCGTCATGTCCTTTGGTCTAACCAACACTCCAGCTACATTCTCCCGCTTGATGAACTCGATCTTTATGGAGTACTTAGATAAATTCGTCGTGGTTTACCTCGATGATATTCTTATTTACTCGAAGAACGAGCAAGAGCATGCCGAACATCTTAGACTTGTGTTAGAGAAACTCAGAGAGCACCGCCTTTATGCCAAGTTCTCCAAGTGTGAATTTTGGTTGCGGTGACCTACCTAGGCCACGTAATCTCGGTAAGGGCATTGCTGTCAATCCCGAGAGAGTTAAGGCCGTTCTTGATTGGACTCCACCTGAAACCGTTAAACAAGTTAGAAGTTTCCTTGGTCTAGCCAGCTATTGCCGCCGCTTTGTTGAAAACTTCTCCAAAGTAGCTAAACCCCTCACGGAACTTCTCAAGAAAGATAAAAAGTTTGAGTGGTCCCCACGGTGTGAGTCAGTTTTCGAGGCGAAAAGGCGCTGACTTCTGCTCCCATACTTGTGCCACGGTTTCACTAAAGACTTTGTTATCTCTTTCGCGCCTCACGACGGGGACTAGGTTGCATTCTTATGCGAGATCGTCATGTGATTGCCTATGCATCTCGGCAGTTGCATCCACATGAGGAGAATTATCCTACACATGATCTAGAGCTTGCAGCCGTAGTCTATGCACTCAAGACCTGGCAACATTACCTCCTTGGTAAACGTTGCGAGATCTACACCGATCACCAGAGTCTCAAGTATATCTTCACACAACCAGATCTGAACCTTAGGCAAAGACGTTGGTTGGAATTGATCTCAGATTACGACTTAGGGATTACCTACACCCCAGGCAAGGCTAATGTCATGGCTGATGCTCTAAGCCGTAAATCCTATTGCAACAATCTCATGTTGCAGCAGGGTCAACCACTTCTCCATGAGGAATTCCGTAAGCTTAACCTTCACATTGCTCCTCACGGTTCCTTTCTACCTTGGTGGCGAAACCTACTCTTGTAGATCATATCATAGAAGCCGGAAGCATGATACGGGATTACGGATCAAGAGAAACATTGCCAAGGGTATTGCTGGTAGTTTCTCTATAGATGATCGAGTGTCGTTTTCTTTGGGAACCGCTGGTGGTCCCCAAGAAGCAACATCTTCGACAATTGATTCTTAAGGAGGCGATGAATCTCCTCTCACGATTCATCCGGTAGTACTAAGATGTATCGGGACCTCGCCGGAGGTTACGGTGGACTAGGATGAAGAGAGAAATTGCTCGGTTTATTGCTAATCGTGGCGTTTGTCGTCGCGTTAAGGCGAGCATCAAAGACCTGCTGGCACTCTTGACCTTTAGCTATTCTGAATGGAAATGGGATAAAGTTGGTATGGATTTCATCACCGGCTTTCCCGGACCAAGAAAGGAATAACGCTATCTTCATAGTCATTGATCGTCTTTCCAAAGTGGCTCACTTCCTACCTGTTAGAGAGTATCACCGCTAGTCACCTTGTCGACTTATATATTCTCGAATAGTATCACTTCATGGTGTTCCACTAGAGATCAATTCAGACCGTGGCGATCTTTTCACTTCTCATTTACGGGAGAGCTTCCAAACTGCCATGGGAACCCATCTTTCCTTGATGCCGCTTTCCACCCTCGGTCAAGTGGTCGGTGGAGCAGGTCAACCAAATTCTCGAAGACATGCTTAGAGCTTGTGTTATCTCATTCGGTATGGATTGGGAGAAATGCCTTCCTTTCGCGAGTTTGCTTATAACAATAGCTATCAATCCAGGTCTCAAGAAAGCTCCTTTTGAGATTCTCTATGGACAAAGATGTCGAACACCTTTGAACTGGTGAAACGGTGAAAGACAATTCTTTGGACGGACATGATCCGGAGGCGTAAGAGCAAGTTCGCATCATTAGTGAGAATTTGAAAACAGCCTAGTCTCGCCAAAAGAGCGATATGATCGTCATCATAAGGATATGACTTATGAAGTTGGCGATAAAGCTTACCTTGGGTTACTCCTTTGAAGGTACCCATCATTTCGGTATCAAGGGCAAGTTGGCTCCTCGTTACATTGGTCCTTTTAGATTCTCGCCAAGCGAGGAGAGGTTGCCTACCAGTTGGAACTACCCCACATCTTTCTCGAGTTCATGATGTCTTCCACGTCTCTCAACTCGGCGTTGCTTCTCGGATCCTATCCGTGGAGTGGACCACAAACGCTTGATCTCCAAGATAACCTCACATATCGAGAGTATCCAGTTCGCATTCTTGATCAAGCGAGCGTGTCACTCGGCGCCATAACATCAAGTTTCTCAAGGTTCGATGGTCTCATCATTCCGAGAGAGAAGCTACTTGGGAGCGAGAAGATCGTCTTCATTTGGAGTACCCGCTTTCTTTCCGTCGACCCACAATCTCGGGGCGAGATTCTTTCAAGTGAGGCGAGTTGTCACATCCTAGTTACGGTATGACCTAGACTAGCTAGTCATTTTTGCATCATGTTTAAACACCATTTAAATCTGAAATGGGGATTTGTAAAACCCTCAGAAATCATTTCTGGAAATGACCCAGATAAAAATTGCTCCAAAAAGGTCCAAGAAAATGTTCATGTCTCTCTCTGAAAATATTGGGCAGAGATAAAAATCAACCAATATTTTTAGGAGCTCATAAATATTTATTTTGGGCATTTGGAATTAATGCAATAGTTATTTACTTTGGATATATATTATTATATATATATAATGTTGTCCAAAAATTATGCCACTTGCTAAGGAGCTCTGGAATAATATAGCTAGCTCCTGCAAAAATGGGCATAAGGAAATAAAATGATTTAGTATCTTAAACTAAATCAAAACAAATTACAGAAAACAAAAACAGAAAATAGAAATAAAAGGAGCTTACAGGCGCCTAGCTCTTGTGTTGGCCCAAGATGTCTTGGCTGCCAGCCCAGTGGCCAGCCAGCCAGCCCGCCTCCTCCTCTGTCGTCTTCTCCCCCTCGCAAGCAGCTGCGTGCCCGCGCCACACACCGGCATGCCCTGCGCCAACCACCTCCTGCTTCCCCCTCGTCGCCTCGGCGCCTCGAGCAGCGCCACGCGCCGCCCGGTCCTCTCCCACTCTCTCGCTCTCCCTCCTCCCTGGACCTCTCCCTCTCCCATTGTGCCCAGCCGCCGCCGCCACCGCTTCGCCGTTGCCGCGCCACTTTCCTCCCCTCGTCCCTCCGTCGTGTCCACGCGCTCCGCGCCAGGGCTCGCCTCCTCGGCAGACGCCGCAGCGCCAAACGGCTGGAATGCCGCCATCGCCATCGTCTTCAACCTCGGGCGCCGCCGCCGACTCCGATTAAATCGCTGCAGGCCTTCCCGAGCCACGAAGCGCCACCGGAACTCAAATGAGCTCCGCCCGTTCCCTCTCTCCGTTTAGCCGTACGCCTGCCGTAGCCCTTCTCCCCACCACGGCCGAAGCTTTCCGCCGCCGTTCATGTCGCCGCCGTCGCCCTGGCCACCGCAGCCCGCAACCGAGCACGACACCGTGCTCCTGGTGCCACGAGGGTGCCGCAGAGCCCCTCGGGTGGCCTCCCCATACGCTGTAGCCGCGTGCCCGCTCGAGCCCGAGCTCCGGCCACCGCCGCGAGCTCTGCTCCGGCGAGCTCCGCCGTCCCCGTGACCTCCCCTATGCCCAGGTGGATGCGGTCGAGCGCGGGCTGCCGATTGGTAGTCCCGCGCACTTTTCCGCCGCTTTGTAGCGCGTTCCGTGGCTTACCACCGCTTGTGGTTTGGTCGCCGCCGCCAACTCCGCGGCGCCGACGTGGCGGTTTAGTTAGTGCTTAACCCCACCTAATTACCCCCAGATCGACGGTGGGCCCCAGCGCTTAGTCAAAGCTAATCAGCCCAGGTTTGACTCGGGGTTAACCCCAGTGTCACTGACGTGTGGTCCCCACACGTCAGGTTTGACCCTGGTCAGCCCCGGTTGACCTGCTGACGCAGTGCTGACGTCATGCTGACGCAATTAACCATTTTCTGGAATTAAAAAAAGTCAGGAAATTCCAGAAAATGATTTAAACTTCAAAAATTCATAGAAATTCAACCGTAGCTCAGATTGAAATAATTTATATATGAAAAATTATCAGAAAAATGCAATCTTTCCATCTGTACTAGTTTCATGCATGACAAACCAACTTATACATGCTGGATATGAGGAAACACATTATGGCATATTAAGAGACTTGAATTAGAATTGCATTTGAGCTTAGGGTTCAAATGGACTTCAAACCAAATGAATACTAGTTGCATTAGCTCAAACAGCATCACATCTTCATGCCATGTTCTTGCATCATATTGTTGCATATGCTTGTGTATTGATTGTTGGCACCGTTCCTTCTCGATAGGTCTTGCTCCGGAGACCGTTCAGAGTACTGTCTATGAAGCGATGCCTCCTTGTTGATCTACCGAGCAAGCAAACCCCTTGTTCATTCGATAAAATCCTACTCTCTCGCTCCTGCTCTCGGTTATTGCATTAGGACAACAACGATTCATCTGCTACTTTGTCTGCGGTAGTTGAACCCATTCCTCTGCATGACTGTCATTGCCACGATAAATAGTTAAAACCCACTAGCATGTGTAGGAGTTGATTGAGCCATGTTGTGTTCCTACCATGCTATGCCTGCTATTGCTTAGAGTTGTGTCGTCCGGTTCATTGGGAATGAATTGGAGTGCAGTTCTATGTTACGATCTTTGAGAGTGAGCGTGTGAACACGATTTGGTAAAGGTAGCGGTGAGAGGCCATGTAGGAGTACATGGTGGGTTGTCTCACCGAACCGTCCTTAAGCCTTGAGTTCTATGTATGTTGTCCAATGACTCGATACTACCACACATTGGGTTCGGTAACTCGACCCTCTCGACTTATTAACCAACTTGGTCTCTGTCCGAGTCGCAACTAGTTTACGGTGTTTGTAGGTAGTGCTATTTTTCTACCAAGTGGCACCCGGCAGGTGGGCTTAGGACAGACTAAACACACGTGGCACGGTGTACCGAGTGGCACCGGATGGTGGGCTCGGGAACCCCGCACACATCGTTTGGGGCCGTGGCGACACCCGGCGGATCTCCTTGCGGATGAAACCGAATAGGCGATAAACACAGGCTAGAGTCTTGTGTGGTTAGTCGGTCGTGGCCGACACCCTCGCCAAAGCTTCCGCTTGAAGGTTGCCGAGATACATGACATGTACATGGCGATAAGTGGCGAGGCGTGTGTGAAGAAGTACACCCTGCAGGGGTTAACATGATCTATTGAATAGCGGGTCATGGGATATGGACTTCTTGGATGCTTACATGGTACATAGACAACTTGAAGTGGATACTATAAAATGCTCAAGACAAGTGTGAGTACTATGGATGGCCTTCTCGTGGGGAGGCGGGATGAATCCATAGTAGTGTATTGTGTGGTGATTAGTGGACTCGTGTGCCATATCACCTCAAAGAAGTTCTCGTAGTCGTAGAACAGGATAGCCACAGAGTCAAAGCTGGCTTGCTGCAACTAAACCCCACATTACCCTCTTGATACAAATGCATGTATGATAGGATCGATGTAAGTCTTCTGAGTACCTTTGTACTCATGGTGCTTAATTTATGTTTTTGCAGCGGAGACTTGGTCTTACTAGTGTTCTCGTGGACTTGACAAGTAGCTTGTACCTCAGCTACGATCTTGATCGGATGTTGTAGATAGTCGGGCTCTTGACCTTTTTCATTTGTAGATGTACGTACTCGGACATGTAATGTTTCCGCTTGTTGCTTGTATGCTCTGTATGATGGGTCTTGTGACCCTGTTTGCAATAAATGCTATGATGGCTCTTGAGCCTTTATCTATATGAGTTGTTGAGTTATCTTTGTGATGCCATGTTGTACAACACATACTTGCATGTTATCGTCGTGTAATGTGTATTGCTATGTGTGGGATCGACTATCTAGTTGTTTATCTTTAGTAGCCTCTCTTACGGAAATGTCTCCTAGTGCATCCATCGAGCCATGGTAGCTTGCTCTTGCTCCGGATCACTTAGGCTGGCGGCATGTGTCCTTCTTCGTTCTGTATACATCCCGGGAAATGTCACGCGATGAATACTGGAGTCTGTTAGCCGCTACAGCCCGGTTCACGAGTCTGTTAGCCCAGTGCTACAGCCTAGAATTCACTTTCGTGATGACCGACACGTTCGATCTTTGGGTCATGGATGCTGTCCTGTAAGTTTGTGCCACTTTGGGTTTACGACTAGCCATGTCAGCCGGGCTCCTTATCATATGGATGCTAGCGACACCATCATATACGTGTGCCAAAAGGCGCAAACGGTCCCGGGCATAGGTAAGGCGACACCCGTGGGGATACCGTGCGTGAGGCCGCAAAGTGATATGAGGTGTTACATGCTAGATCGATGTGGCATTGAGTCGGGGTCCTGACAACCCCCTACCCGAGATCCGCCGATTTTGACACCGACAATGACCAACAAGTTCATCATCAAGAAGATCCTTAGAGATTTGGATTGCAAATATGATACCATGTGCACATTGATCCAAATGATGCTCAACTATAAAGATCTCAAGCCACGAAAGTCATTGGTAGAATTGTTGCTCATGAGATGTCACTCAAGAATAAGGAAGAGCTCCACAACAAGTCAAGTGGTGCATACAAAGTTTCAAGTAATGCCCCTACAAATCAAGTGACAAACTAGTCTCCAATGAAGAATTGAGCTTAATGGTGAAAAACTTCAACAAGTTCTACAAGAGTAGAAGCAAAGATAGAAGCTCCAAGTCAAGGTCCTACAATGAGAAAAGATCTTCTAGTCATGATCATAATTGCTACAATTGTGGAAGATCCAAACACTACTCCAATGAGTGTATGGCTCCCGACAAGAAAAGAGAAGACTCACCAAAAGTAAGTAGTAGAAGAGATGAATCATCTCATAAAGAGAAAAGGAGTAGAGATGATCGTTATGAACGAAGGCCCTCTCGAAGAACCAAGGATTCATAAAGGAAAGACAAGTCATCAAAGAGCTACACAAGACGAAGATGTCAGGCTCATGTTGGTGAACTGGTTTCCGGCTCTGACTCTGACAACTACTCTGAAAGAAGCTATCACTCTGATTCTGAATATACTCAAGATGAAGGTGTTGCCGGTCTTGCACTAGTGTCATCCAACTCCCATGACATATTTGATTCACCAAATGGAGTAATCGGAAGATGCTTCATGGCTAAAGGTACCAAGGTACCACACCCCGAGTATCTTGATTTCAATAGTGATGAAGATGATTTGCTAGGTGATGATGATTTGCTTATTGATAAAACCAGTGATGTGAGCTATAATGAACTTGCTAGTAATCATGATAGTCACAATGAAATGTATGGCAATGCTAAGAAGGAGATTGAGCGTCTAACTAAAGAACTAAACACTCTTAATTTAGCTCATGAAACAACTCAAGAGGATCATAGAGAGCTCCTAAGAACTCATGATAAGCTACGCTTCGAGATGCTAAATTTAGAGCAAGAGCATGAGTTCCTAAAAGCAATCAATGATGATCTTCGAAAGAAGAGTTCTTCCTACATTTCCAAACGCGTCCTCTTGTCTACTTACATGCCACAAGTTAAAACTAGTAACAAGAGAAAGAAAGATTCTTCTTCTAGTAGTATCAATAACCATGCTAAATCCAATATTGTTGCTTCTAGTAATTGTCGGTGTGGAGCCGGAGATCTATGGGGCGGGGATGCCCCTTTGCTAGTTCGGTGAGGGGGTGCACCAAGCACAAAGAGCAAGACGACGAGGGACACGATGGTTTTTACCCAGGTCCGGGCCGCTAAGAAGCGTAAAACCCTACTCCTGCTTTGGTGTACTGGATGGATGTGCGCACAGATACACGGAGCGCTCTCCCCGGTAAGGTAAAAGGAGAGGGTTGCTGCACAAAACCTATGCGTAGGGTTGCAATGGTTTCGAACCCTCGTAAAGGTTGCCCTGGCCCTCCTTCTATAGCTCAAGGGGTTACCACAGTGGCAAAATGATACGTATCCAACGTATCTATAATTTTTGATTGTTCCATGTTATTATATTATCCATCTTGGATGTTTTATATGCATTTATATGCTATTTTATATGATTTTTGGTACTAACCTATTAACCTAGAGCCTAGTGCAAGTTTCTGTTTTTTCCTTGTTTTGAGTATCGCAGAAAAGGAATATCAAACTGAGTCCAATTGACCTGCAAATTTACGGGGATTATTTCTGGACCAGAAGAAGCCCACAGAGCATCGAAGATGGACCAGAAGAGTCCCGAGGTCACCACGAGGGTGGAGGGAGCGCCCTACCCCCTGGGGGCGCCCCATGGACCTCCTTGACTTGTGAAAGAACATGCGGTGCCCCCATGTTTGGTTTTGGTAATTGATGACAATCTCTATGGACTAATGGTTGCCTTGAGTTATATTTGAAGGATTTGTCCATAGGCTTTTCTTGGAGTCCATTTGTTGGTTTCAAGGAGAGTTTGTGATGACCACGGTGCTATTAAGGAATTATCCAAAGATTGGTCATGTGAGTGTTGAGCTTATTGCAAGCATGTCTTGAAGAAAAAGATTGTGTGATCATTCATGTACACCTTCAAGACATCATCTAAATTAAGAGAGTTGGAAAGATTCAACACACAAAGCGCACAAGATGTATCGAGGGACCAAGTGATCCCAGGGTATGGTAAGCATTGTCCATTACGCTTTGTGTGCTAACCCATGGTCTTCGTGAGAGTTCTTTGTGGGGTTAGGTTGCGGTGTGCAAGTTCAAGTGATGCATCACGAAGAGGTCAAGTGCTTGAAGCTTGCCGTCCATTGTGGTGACAATGGACTTGTGAAGATGAACGGAAGAGTGGCTCACCCATAGTGGAGTATGGGGGAGCAATCAACTAGTCTTCATCGAGCCAACGCAATCAAGAAAGGTGGTCCGTCTTGAGGAGGAGTAGATCGTCATCATCTAGCTCAAGTGGACTTTGTGCAAGGCAAAGGTTTGCCCTTGATAGGTTTTCTATTTTACGGTCTCATGGTAGTTGTGGGAGACCGGGTTATAGGATCGATTGCCGTACTATCAAGGGGGCTCTCGATGAGTTGCTTGATCGTATCATTCAGTAGAGAGCTCAAACCATTGCATCCTTGCATCATCTTTATTGGTTCTTGTTTGGTTCTTCTCCTTGTGAGATTCGAGCTTTTGGTCATTTACATGACAAGCTCGAGTTCATCAGCGGAGTTTACTTGCATCTTCTATGATGTTTTCGATGTTGGAGGCTCTGCCGGTTCTTCTCTGTTGGAGGTTTCTCTCCTCTCTTGTTAGGCATACCTCCCCTGCCTCTCCTCTCCTGTTTTGATGCTACTCGTCTTCCTCTATCCAACAAGCTTGAGTTTGCTCAATTCGGAGCTCATTTGAAGAAGTTATGGCAGTTCTGGTTTTCCTTGGTGTATACTCTATTTTCGTGGTAGTGGCATAAGGGTGGCGCCAGGTGGTAGTACCATGGTCTACAGCGTAGTAGTACCGCGAGCTCTCAATGTAGTACCGCTCCACGAAGCGGTAGTACCGCTCTGCAGGGCGGTAGTACAGCTTGCGGGCTTCGGCCGTAGTACCGCAGCTGTTCCGCGCTACTACCGCCTCGATTCGAGACCAGTGTTTTCTCGTGTCGGGTTTTGCGGTACTAGGGGCGGTAGTAGGAGCGGTAGTACCGCTCCAAGCGGTAGTACCGCTCTTCTCCCGCTGATAGTACCTCTCTGGGGCCAGGGCCGGTCTTCCTCGCCAACGTGGTAGTACATTTGGGTAGAGAGCGGTAGTACCGCTCTCGTGATATCACCGCCTGAGCGGTAGTACCGCTCTGTGCGGGGATGTTCAGTGGCGTAACGGTTGGATTTTCCCCCTCCTATAAAAGGGGGTCTTCTTCCCCATTGAACCTTATCCGTTGAGCTCGTGTTCTTCCCCCATTGTTGACCTTCTCCGAGCTTGCTATCTCTCAATCCCTCCATGGATTCTTGCTAGTTTTGGGGGGAAAAGAGAGAGGAGATCTAGATCCACATTTCCACCAATCATTTTCTCCTCTAAGTGAGGGGAACCCCTTGGATCTAGATCTTGGAGTTCTTCGTGTTCTTCCTTCGTTCTTCCTCTCATTTTCTTCCCTAGCATTAGTTGCTTTGGTGGGATTTGGGAGAGAAGGACTTGGGCAGCACTCTGTGTGCCCTTCCCATTGCATTTGGTGCATCGGTTTGAGTTCTCCACGTGATACGTGGAAGTTACAAGTTGAGAAGCTTATTACTCTTGGGTGCTTGGTGCCCTTGAGCTTGTATATCTTGGGTGCTTGGGCCCCCTAGTCGGTTGGTGGTGTTCGGAGCTCAATCATTGTGGTGTAAAGCTCAAGACAGCGTCGAGGTCTCCAATTAGGTTGTGGAGATTGCCCCGAGCAATTTGACGGGTAGTGGTGACCGCCCCCAAGGGTTGCCAAAGTGTACGCGTTCGGTGACCGCCCCCAAGGGTCGCCATTTGTACAGGTTCGGTGACCGCCCTCAAGGGTCCCTTAGTGGAATCACAACATCTTGCATTGTGCGAGGGCGTGAGGAGCTTACGGTGGCCCTAGTGGCTTCTTGGGGAGCATTGTGCCTCCACACCGCTCAAGCGGAGATTAGCATCCGCAAGGGTGTGAACCGGGATACATCGTCGTCTCCGCGTGCCTCGGTTATCTCTTCCCCGAGCCCCTTTACTTATGCACTTTACTTTGTGATAGTCATATTGTTCTTTGTCATATTTCTTGCTATCACATAGTTGCTTATATTGCTTAGCATAAGTTGTTGGTGCACATAGGTGAGCCTAGTTGTTTTAGGTTTTGTGCTTGACAAATTAACCGCTAGGTTTATTCCGCAATTGTTCAAGCCTAAACCGTAATTATTTTAAAACGCCTATTCACCCCCCCCCTCTAGGCGACATCCTCGATCTTTCAACTTGTTCCCGGCGCCAACACCTCGTATATATCCCCAAACTTGCAGAATAGAACCAAGATCGGAAGTTCAGCCGCCGCAAGCCTCTCTGGCCACGAAAAACAATCGGGAGCCCGTTCCGGCACCCTGCCGGAGGGGGAATCCATCACCGGTGGCCATCTTCATCATCCCGACGCACTCCATGACGAGGAGGGAGTAGTTCACCCTCGGGCTGAGGGTATGTACTAGTAGCTATGTGTGTGATCTCTCTCTCGTGTTCTTGATTTGGCACGATCTTGATGTAGCGCGAGCTTTGCTTCTTGATAGTGACATCATTGAACTGACGGTAATCCACACACATCCGGAGACTGTCGTCTTTCTTGTCCATGAATATTGCGGGTGATCCCCGTGGTGAAGAGCTTGGGCGGATGTATCCTTTCTGAAGCATCTCATCAAGCTGTTTCTTCAGCTCCACTAAATTAGATGAAAGTATTCGGTAATACTTCTTGTATATAGGTGTGGTCCAGGGCACAAGATCAATTGCAAACTCAAGCTCTCGGTCGGGTGGCATTCTTGGTAATTACTCAGGAAGTACTTATGGAAACTCACTGACCATTAGGAATTAGATCCAATTCTTCGGCTACAGCTGTGAAGACCATGTCTTTCTTGGGTATGCTTCTTCGAGCAAGGAATTGTGTAGTCTGACCTTCCAGACTTGTCAATGTGACTTCTCTGGTCGCACAGTTGATGCGAACTTGATGTTGGGTCAACCAGTTCATTCCCAATATAATATCCAACTTGGCAGACTCAATGACTATCAGTGAAGCTGGGAAGATGACTCCCTTGATGTCAATCTCCAAATTGCGACAGGCCAGATTGCTTTTGAGCACGGATCCCGGGGATTATACCCTCATACTCTTACCCAAAATCGAATACCAATGGCGACTTCTGGGTCCTCTTGGGCTTCGTCTGTGGAGAGGTGATGAACTTGCCCTTGGATGCTCTTCTGGCCAAGGTATGGTCCCATGTGGTTGACTTGCAGCTTGAATGGAGCAGTTGACTTGCCACTCTTGGGGCACTGTCTGGCATAATGTTTGGTTTGCCCACAATTGAAGCATGAGTTTTTACCCTGACAATCTTCATGCACCGGGCTGGTTACAACATTCTTGACTTGGGTAGAGGTCTTGTTAACATTTTGCTGCCAACTAGGCTTGTACTCAACCTGAGTCCATTACCAGGTACGGGTCTTTTGCACTAGTTGTCCATCCTTCTTGGGCTCAAACTTGCGTTTGTGATCATTATAGGCTGGCTTATTGTCATGAAAAAGCTTGTGCTCCCTTTCTGCAATCAAGGCTTTGTTCACCACAGTCTGGAAATCTGGAAAGTCAAGCATACTGAGAGTGCATTTGAGGTGTTGATTCAGTCCTCCAAGGAATCTGTCAATCTTCCTCTCTTCGGTGGCCACATCATACAGGGAATAGTGAGCCAAATGGTTGACCTTGTTCAAGTACTCAGTGACGGATAAGTTTCCTTGTGTGAGAGCTAGGAACTCATGCTATTTAACTTTCAAGATACCAGTTGGGATGTGGTACCTGCGGAATTTTTCCTAGAACTTATCCCATCTAATCTCTTCATCTGTTGGCCACATGGCTTTAGTATTGTCCCAACAAATAATTGCGGCTCCTTCCAAATAGTGGGTTGCAAATGGAACCTTATCACCTTCTTCTGTGCGAGCAGTATCCAATTTCTTTTCAATGGTCCTTAACCAATCCTCATCTTCCATAGGGTCAGCAACTTGGGTGCCACTGGGTGTCTTAGTCCTTTGAGAATCTGAAAGCTTGGAGTGATTGCCATTTGTATTGCCATTGTTTCCTACCATTACCTTCACACTTTTCAATAGTTCAAGTAGATCATTGATTCTTCTTTCTTTGAATATACACATTATCTGTTCAACTGTTGGTAGATGAGGCGGTGGAGGCGGTGGTTGCGGATACGGTCCGGAGGAATGCCCTTCCTGTCTTACTGAACGACGGACAGGTACCTCCTCACCAGCATGACTGCTGCAGCCTCCCCTTGTCATTCTATTTGTTTGTTTTTTTCCAATATGAAGCAACCAAGATGATCAATATCCAAAATGGGTAAAAGGCAAGCGACAAAACCAAAAGAGAGCGATAAAAACCAGGGTGAATAAAAAGAGTTGCAACATAATTATACATAGACTCATACAAGCATGAAAACATCATGACAGGTACTCATACATAAGGAAGCATCATGACTAATACGACTACACTCGTACTAACAACCTCGGCTACTCTGATGATCTACTACTCTGCTGGACCTGTGGGGTCCTCTTCTGACCCGGACTTGGATCCGGAGCTGATGGTGTTAACGGAAACCTCCGGGTTAAAGGTGACACGACGACGCTGCTGAGGGAGTTCAGGATTAGGGGGTCCTCAGACAGCCGGACTATATGCTTATGCCGGACTGTTGGACTATGAAGATACAAGACTGAAGACTTCGTCCCGTGTCCGGGTGGGACTCTCCTTTGGGTGGAAGGCAAGCTTGGCAATTTAGATATGTAGATTTCCTTCTCCGTAACCGACTCTGTGCAACCCTAGCCCCCTCCGGTGTCTATATAAACCGGAGGGTTTACTCCATAGGACAAAAAACAATCAGAATCATAGGCTAGCTTCTAGGGTTAGCCTCTACGATCTCGTGGTAGATCAACTCTTGTAATACTCATATCATCAAGATCAATCAAGCAGGAAATAGGGTATTACCTCCATAGAGAGGGCTCAAACCTGGGTAAACATTGTGTCCCCCGCCTCCTATTACCATTAGTCTTAGACGCACAGTTTGGGACCCCCTACCCGAGATCTGCCGGTTTTGACACCAACATTGGTGCTTTCATTGAGAGCGGTACTCAGCCTAGTATATGTTGTAAAGTCTGAATACCTTCGGGAGTGTTCGGCATCGCGAGTTTGGCCTTATATGCATCAGCTCCGAATCATGTCTTTGGTCAATAGTTGGGTTTTCCTGGCTCCCGTGTTTTGCTACCTTACGTTCCGCTCTATCAGCTAAGGTGGCACCGGGAGAACTACTGCGATTGTGCCCTGGTTCATCCGGATGAGCACCTCAGTGGAGAAAGCCGAAAACTGACTGTCATGATAAAGCGAGAGACTGGTCAACCACTCGATGACTCCGCAGAATCTTCGCGATTCCTCCGCATTAACGAAGGACCGGTTTCCCAGTCACATATGTACACACACCGTATTTGGATGAACACGGACATACCATGGGCTATATAGTAGTCCCACCATCAAACTCCTATGGCTAAGTGAAAGTGTTAAAGCTATATAGTCTGATTGCCTCGTTCGCCGCGCTACCACCTCCTTAACGGACCAAGACGTTGGATCAAGTGTGATTACGCGCTTTGCCGAACACCCCCGCATTATATGCGAGGGGGCCGAAGCCGACGACTACAATCTTTTAGGTTATATACATATATACATAAGCGGTCGCACAGGAGGCACTACAATACTTTACGGGTAAAAGTATAAATATAGCCTTTATTATCAAAAGCATTGTTTTTACAATCAAGATACATGTAACTGGAACATGATATTCTTTGAGCACTGAGCCTCTATTAAACGGGCACCTTCTAAGACTTCTTCAAAATAGTGCTCGAGCGAGTCCTGGCCTCCGGGTGGACCCCTGGTTGCGATATCGGTGGCCTCCATCTTCGCCCAATACGTCTTCACACGGGCAAGAGCCATCCGTGCACCATCTATACACGCCGACCTCTTGACAGCGTCGATATGCAGTACAGCAGGAATAAATCGTTGCACCAAACCAAAATAACTATCCTAACCTGTTTCCTTCAGCGACAGATGATCCACGACAGCCCTCATGGCAAGCCCGGACAACCTATGGTGCTCTGCCCACTCGGCCATTTGCTCATTCAACAGCTGCGGACGCCTTGGATTACTGAATTGCGACCAGAATAATCTTTCCGCTTCATGATCTTTTCGATCTTTGAAATACTCAGTCGCGTCAGTAGTACTCTTTGCTAAATCCAAGTATGCATCTGCAAAACTCCACAATTGATCAAGCGGGGCATACTTCAGATCGCCGAACTTTGTTCGCAATAAAAAGGGCTTCCGAGCCGCGATATCACCGGCTTGCCAAAGCTCCTCCTGCGCCGCTCTGATTTAAGAGCAAGTTTCCTTTGCTCCTTGCAAGGCCTTCTTTAGGTCAGCCGTCTTCATTTGGTTTTCCCCTTCGAGAAGCTCATATCGGCTGGCGGCATTTTGCAGCTCAAGAGCCATGTTGGCTATTTTATCCTTACTCTGGCGATGAGCACCCTGTTCGGCTTTTAATTCTTCGGCTGCCTTTAGGGCGGCCGTATCACTTCTCCTGGCTTGCTCCTTGGCCCGGGTAAGTTCTGCCCGAAGGGTCTCCACGGCGGCAGCTCCATCTGCAGTCAAAGCATACTATAAATACTATCATCATGCTCTTATTAATATTTGCTGACCACCCAAATATACATACCATGTGCCTCGTCAAGCCGCTTGTTCACAAGTGTGATGTCCGCATCCGCCACGTCAAGTTGTTGCCTCAGTTCGGCAAATTCAGCAGTCCGGTCAACCACGGAATCTACAGCCACCTGCGCACAAAAGCATTGCTATCATTACCTAAGACTATGATCCTCTACTCGCCTCGTCCGGACGGCAACCAGAGTCTCAGGGGCTACTATCTATACAAAGCACAACTTGCGTGTATGGTACAATCAAAAATATATATAACGCTCTGCGTACCTCAAAGCCTCTTAGTAGGCTCGTAAAAGCTTCATTCAACCCACTTTTTGCGGATGAAATCCTATCCACCACCGTACCCATTAAGGTACGATGTGCCTCTGATATATGCGCTTTTTGCAGAAGACGCATCAATGTGTCCGGTTGTCCATCGGACAATCCCGGGCCTTTTCTGTTGGTCTCCTTAGGAGCCGAGAACTCCAGACTTCGGGCGGCCGAAGAGTTACCTTCTAGCCTTTGCGGATCGGGAGAGATCCTTCGGGACGACACCTCAGGGTCGTCCGCCTCATGAGGCGGGGAAGCAGGAGGAGGAGTTTTGCTCTCCATCATCTCTGGAAGAAGATCCCCCGAGGACGAACATTGTTGAGAAGGGCTATGAGCCGGACTGCAAAACTTATGTCTTGGTTGTTATTCTCAGGAAAAAGAGCGGGGCATGCTTACTAAAGTGCCTTTGTTTACTTAAGGCTTGGTCGACGGCTGGCCCCCTTGTGGGCGCTGTGCGGTAAGGATGCTCTCCTAGGCAGGGCCCCCTGGTGAAGGTTTCTTCCCTCGTTTGGAAACCTCCGTTTCCAGGTCTTCAGGGGCGGTCCTTTTCTTCTTGTGGGGAGAGGGGATTCTAGATTCTTCTACTCGATCATCCTCCAACACGGGAGCACTAATTCCCCCGGTTAGGATGCATAACGTACCTCCAGCATGAAGCCCGCTTTTGGCTTCCCTATTCCTCCCCTCATCCTCCCCTGATGGCACTTGATAAGGTGTGCCAGCCAGCATCCTGGTTAGTACAGGATCCAGCGAGCCTTCGGGAAGAGGGGTCGAACACCTGATCTTCTCCGCCTTTCTTATCCAGTCCTGGCCAAGAGTGGTTTTTCAGGATAATGTTGTGACAAATATAATGACGGCATGTTCGGTCACGGAGTTACTTACTTGGGTATCTGGACGGTTGCAGTTGAGACCCGCATCCTCTGTTGTGTCCGGACAATTTATTCGTGATCTGAAGAATAATCGATACATCCCTTCGAGCGTCACGCCGAAGAAGTGTTGAATGGTCTGCGTCCTTCTAGGTTGAACTCCCACATACGGAGAGATCGACACTGATATGGCAGGACCCGACGAACTAACATTACTTGAATTACTTTGACGAGACTGATATCCCTCTTGAGGAGATCTCAGATGCGGCTTTGCAATGTCAGCACATCATTAACCGGTTCCCAGTCCAGCCCCTTGTTGACCCATGATGCAAGCTGTGGCAGAGGGGCAGAGCGGAAGGCCAGGGCGGCCGCCCACTTAGTACCTCGGGGTGTTGTGATATAAAACCACTCTTGTTGCCATGGGTCAGACACCTCCGGGAAGGAACCCTTTTGCCATAGGGCGTCAGTGCCTTTGCTTATTATAGCGCCTCCGCACTCCGCGTGTCGCCCATCGATCATCTTCGGCTTCACATTGAAGGTCTTGAGCCATAAGCTGAAGTGTGGGGTAATGCGGAGGAAGACCTCACACACGACGATAAACGACGAGATGTGAAGGAAGGAATCTGGAGCTAGATCATGAAAATCTAGATCGTAATAGAACATGAGCCCTCTAATGAAGGGATGAAGACCGAAGCCTAGCCCTCGGATGAAGTGACGCTTTCGTCGGGTTTTGGAAAAGGAACAACTGCCCTTGGGCAGGAAGCCTGTGAAGGATTTCGGCGGTCAAATACCTAGCCTCCCTAAGCTTCTTGATGTCCTCCTCTGTGACAGTAGAGACCATCCACCGGCCTTGAGGGTTGGATCTGAACAGGATTGAAGGTCCGGAGCGCGTGGACTGAACCTTGGGTGTTGGAACTCGAGTTAGGATATGGGAAGGATCACGCGTGGAAAGAAAAGGGCAGGTCTTGGCCTCTTTATAATGAGGATGAATATCAAGTGTCCTCCGCGCGGCTGTTTGGAACTTGCCTAAACCGAGGAGTCATACTAACGGCACGGTTGGGTTATCCACGCCCGTATTGATGAGAATCCCGTGATAAGGGGAACACGATCTCTGCTTCGACAAGACGAGCCAATAAAACCGCCTCGCAGGACGTGCAATGCCAAGTTGAGAAAAATGGTTCGAATAATGACCGGGCCGCGGCGTGATGGCATGCTATGAAAAGTTGTCAGCAAATTAGATTTGTGGAATATTGTGCTCTCTACGATGGTATGTGGGATTTGTTTTGCAGAGCCGGACACGATCCTTGTGTTCAAGATCTTCTTTGGAGTATTCGGAGAAGGAACCCGCCTTGCAATGCCGAAGACAATTTGCGCGCCGGACTCATCGTCATTGAAGCCTGGTTCGAGGGACTCTTGAGGAGTCGAGATTAGGGGTCCTCGGACAGCCGGACTATATGCTTATGCTGGACTGTTGGACTATGAAGATACAAGACTGAAGACTTCGTCCCGTGTCCGGGTGGGACTCTCCTTTGCGTGGAAGGCAAGCTTAGCAATTCAGATATGTAGATTTCCCTCTTTGTAACCAACTCTATGCAAACCTAGCCCCCTCTGCTGTCTATATAAACCGGAGGGTTTAGTCCGTAGGACAAAAAACAATCAGAGTCATAGGCTAGCTTCTAGGGTTAGCCTCTACGATCTCGTGGTAGATCAACTCTTGTAATACTCATATCATCAAGATCAATCAAGCAGGAAGTAGGGTATTACCTCCATAGAGAGGGACCGAACCTGGGTAAACATTGTGTCCCCTGCCTCCTGTTACCATTAGTCTTAGACGTATAGTTTGGGACCCCCTACCCGAGATCCGCCGGTTTTGACACGGACAGCTGCCTCGAGGACTCTCCCTCAGGGGCAGGTCTAGGATGAAGCATAGGAGTTGCGAGGGTAGCGAGAAGCGAAGCCCACTCGATAGGAGACTCACGAGGGGTCACTGTCGAGGTGGTCGGTGACACTCGAAGGGAGTAAATACTACGATAGGTGGTAGGTGGAACATAGGCTAGGGGAACAAACGGAGTAAATCCTACAGTAGGTGGGATGAATCTGTTTTGAGCGGCAGCGAGAGTGATACGGGTGCGTGTCGACTCCCGGGCCAACTCGGTGATCAAGAGGTAACTGGCGGTGATATAGCGGGAAAGGTGGTTGGACGAACAATCACACACCAGGTTAATGAAGGGGAAACAGATACTCCCGTTCTCGTGTAGAGAAGGGTAGAAGAAGAAAACTGGATGGGTCTGCATGCGAGCCTTGTTGTAGCGCAAGTCTACAAGATCCTCGAATGCGACAAGCTGGATGGCCTGAGAAAGCATGGAAGCAAAACCACCCTTAGAGGAACGAGTGTAAGCGGCAGTAGGGGAACTATAATGCATAGTGACCTCTGCGTAGTACTCGTACACTGAGCCCACCATATGCTCCCGATACACCTAGTACACTGGATCAGCACCGCTGGGGTAGAGTCGACGCTATATGTTTTGAAGCAGATGCAGCGAGGTGTAGGGTACTGGCTCGGGCTAGTACGGGTACAGAACTGGAGCCATCTACACTCACAATCATTAGTCGGTTAATAATAACAACAAATCAAATGCACGCAATGCAGCAACCAGATGCAAACTAACGCCAATCAAGTCTAACTACCGTTCACTAGCACGTCGGCAGTCTAGCGCGTCCTACAATCAGCGCGGCTCTAGTAATAGGCGTTGTGGCACCCCGGCTCAGAGCAACCAGTATACCTTGCATTGCCAGCCCAGAGATCTAGTCTTCTGGCAACACACAACTTAGTACAGAAAACTACCGCTTTGTTGAAGCTAGCGGAACATAGGTTCGATATTACATCCAGTAGCGAGGCCAAGCAGCACACACGATGCAGCTAAACAGTATGTACATTATTTAATGAATATGAAGGCCTCAAACACGACAACTACGCGGTAGTAGAATGACGATGAAGTGGAACTCCATAGCACAAGGACACCGATGTGGATATGATCTAGACACGGGATGCACTCCGATCCGGTACGACTTTCCTGAAATCTGGCATGACACGCCAGGTCAGTACATTGAATGTACTTGCAAGATCACAACAAACGTAAGCATAATGGCAAACAATATTATGACAATTAAGCAGGTTAAATGCAATGCATCGACATACTACTCATGCAAAGCAACAACATACTACTCATGCAAAGCATCAACATACTACTCATGTAGTGAACATGCTCGTGCACCAAGTCCCTCGGACTCACTTCCCGAAAGGTTACCTCGTAACCAATATCATCAAAATGGTGATCACTTACGGATCACAAATAATACCAATCTCATCAAAATGGTCGTCACTCTTGGGTCACAAACGGAACCAACTCTTTGGCTTCCGCAACAACGACCATCTCATGGTCTCAACGATCTCATCACATAACCAGTGCCACGGTGTATCTTTAGTGTGCAAGATTAGCTTATTTATGTTGACCCATCATGTGACCTACTTACGAGTTGTGTCCGTAACCGAGGACGTGGCTATCGATAGATTAATAGATACTCTACAGAGGTTAGTACACTATACCCACACCACGGAACCCATGGCCTCACACTCCCATATGTGTGGACCACTGGCATCCCGGTAGAATTTCCCCATTGCCATGACACTCTCTCGGCCACTCTGACCAACTCCCCTCTTGGGCTAAGTCATGGGTGGCCCTGATGTCTACCTAAGACATCCAACAGCCACTTTCGTGGCAAAACAAATCAATGGTCCCAAACGGGGACAAGGTACCATAACAACAACAACGGGCACACAAGGTTATGTCTGCTTACCGGGCCAGGGTACCGCACGCCCATAAGCTTCCCTCGTTGGAGGCACCGACCAGAGGCATGACAACGGACCGAATAAAGGCCTTTCCATAAAGGCAAATATGGTTGCACTGGGAAGCTCGATTCAGTGGCACCATGACCCAATCAACATTATGTTCAAGTTGAGATTATTATTAGGTTTAACATGACCTGAAAGAAACTACGAGTCACGGTATGCCATGAACATGCACTATATCCACATAGCACGAAAGTAAACGGATCAAGATCAAAGAATCATGCTACTTGCACTACTCATCACTTTAACTCACTAGTTTCAACTTTGCTGTTTTCTACCTTATCATTTTTAGTTATGCAATTATCATATTAAAATCAATAACTCCAATATGAAAATGACACCGATCATACCTGAATCATAACCATGCAATAACCATACTATCAAAAGTACTTCTACTGCCTCATGCATGCAAAACACTACTTTAAACTAAGCACTTCTATCATGCAAAGTAAACTAGCATAAACATTATTCATATAAATGAGTACTTCATATTTAAGTTGGAAAATCATAAATATTGAGATCACACCATGCAAATGCTTGTGGTGGCTTGCCTTAGCACAGAGGAGGGTCACACTCCTCCTGGTTTCCTTCAAAGCAAGCTTCCTCTGAAAACAAATAGAACCACCAAAAAGAAAATGTCAAGAACACTTCTGAAATTCACCAGAAATTCTAGACAGCAGAGAAAAATCTCAATTTTTGTGTGCTGCTAGAGAATTCCAATACAAACACAATGCAAAAAGAATCAACTCATTTCGACTTATGTTTTAAAAGTTAGAGCCAGTCAAAGTTACTGGTCAAACTTTGAGTAAAACTTGAATAAAAAGAAAAACAGAGGGGGTGACATCGAAGGCGCATTCTAGGAATACGCCTCCACTCGTACCGCTTCGGGCACGAGTGGGAAGGCTGACAGCAGGCCCCACATGTCAGGTCGGGGGAGAGAGAGGAAACAGAGGAGGGCGGCGCTTCGCCGGCACTTTCTCCGGCGAGGAGAGATCGGCAGCAGATCGAGAGGGATAGATGGGTAGAGGAGATGCTTGCGCACCTGCCTGTACCCGCGGCATGGCTAGGGGTGGTCGGACGGGGTCGGGGCGGGCTTCTGCAGCGGCTGCAGAGGGCGAAGCTCGCCAGAGTCGAGGAAGACGCCGAAGCAGGGCTGCACCAGGGGCTCCTACGGGTTCAGACGACACCATAGGATCACCAGAGAGTCGCCGAAGGAGTTGATTGAGGTCGGGGAGCAATGGAGTGGAGAGGAGGACCAGAGGGGATGGCCGGCGAGCTCGGGTAGGGGACGGTGGCCAGAGGCCTGCCCGGCCGAGCCCGGACGAGTGGAGGTTGGGCGATGGGTTTGGAGTGCTCAGAGAGGCTGGATGGGGTCAGTATTTATAGGCGAAGGGCGAGGGGGTCTCGGCTTTGCCGGAGGGCTCTAGAAGCGGCGCACGGCGATGAGGAGTACCAGCAGGAATAGGGAGCAGGGCTTTAGAGATCATGCGGCCACTATGGAGCTCGAAGACGAGCACTGGTACTGGGAGAAGAAGAGAGCACAGGCGCCTCAGGCGCTTTGGCCGCGACGCGTGCTGCAGCTCATTGTGGCTGCTCTGGTATCAGTGAGCAGCAGGGAGAGGTCAAGGGATATGAGTCGAGGCAGGTGGCATGATGCGGCAGTCGGCGGCGAGCACTGGAATGAGCACATGCTGAACAAAGAGTTGGGCGTAGCGCAGAGTGCGCCGAACGCATGCCAACGCGCGTGTCCACATGCGGTCACCATGCAAACTATACCAAAACAGTGCCCAGGGGTTGCCAGACCATGTCTAGCGTGTTGTCCATGTAGTGTTTGGTCTAGGAGAGGTGATGAAACACAGACAGGCCGACCGGATAGGACTAGAGCTACTTAGGAAATTTCTGGACAGAAGTTTGTGCACTATGTTTGGATGGCTTCTCGAAGGAGTTTAGGGCTAAGCTTCTGGGGTTAAGAATTTTTTAGGAGGGTATTGACGCTCAAGAAAAATCAGATTCATTGGCTCAAGGGTTAATACACTTGTTGTGCAAAGTGCATTGTTATGGTAGAATGCAAACGATTTTCCCTAGCAAAATTTGGTCACATGACCATATGATATTTTTGCATATGGTGATGAGGTACTCCCTAGAGGTGTTGTGAGAATTTTCTTAGATTTTTTTTGAGAAATAAATAGAGGGGTTGCTTTGGAGGAGAAGTGGAAATAATCCATTTTCAAGAGGAAAATGGATATTTTGTTTATAAGAAAAATATTCCAAAGCATTTTTGAGGATGTGTGGGTGATCAAGAAAGGTTGAGAGGGGTGAGAGAGGTCACTTGGGTGAACATCAAAACAATACCCAACTGCAAGTCCAAATGAATTAAATCATAAACCCAAATTTCAAAGAGAAAGGTAACTGAAAATTAGGAGGGCAAAACCAGGAAAAACCAGGGTGTCACAGTATCTATAAATTTTGATTGTTGCATGCTATTATATTATCCATCTTGGATGTTTTATATGAACTTTGGTACTATTTATATCAAAAAATTTGGGACTAACCTATTAAGCTAGTGCCCAGTGCCACTTGATGTTTTTCTCCTTGTTTTTGGCTTTTACAGAAAGGAATATCAAATGGAGTCCAAACAGAATAAAATTTTATGGTGATTTTTCTTGGACCAGAAGAAACCTACAAGACTTGGAGAAGAGGCCAGAAGACCCACTAGGAGGCCACAAGCCATAGGGGCACGCCCCCTCAGGGCTTGTGGGACCCTCGGAGACCTCCTAGCCCTAATTCCAGCATTATATATTCTCAAATATTCCCCATATACCAGAAGCGTCCACAAAAATACTGTTCTGCCGCCGCAAGCCTCTCACCTCGTGAGATCCCATCTTGGGGCCTTTTGCGGTACTCTGCCGGAGGGGGGTTCGATCACGAGGGCCTCTACACCAACCTTTCTACCCTACTGATGATGTGTGAGTAGTTTACCACATAACTAAGGGTCCATAGCTAGTAGCTAGATGGCTTCTTCTCTCTCTCTTTGATCTTCAATACAATGTTCTCCTCGATGTTCTTGGAGTTCCATCCAATGTAATCTTATTTTGCGGTGTGTTTGTTGAGATCCGATGAATTGTGGATTTATGATCATTATCTATGAATATTATTTGAGTCTTCTTTGAACTCTTTTATGCATGATTAAGATATATTTCTTTCCGATCTATTGATTTCGTTTGGCCAACTAGATTGATCTATCTTGCCATGGGAGAGATGCTTTGTGATGGGTTCAATCTTGCAGCGTCCTCACCAAGTGACAGCAGGGGTAGCGAGGCACATATTGTATTGTTGCCATTAAGGATAAAAAGATGGGTTTTATATCATATTGCTTGAGTTTATCCCTCTACATCATGTCATCTTGCTTAATGCGTTACTCTATTCTTTTGAACTTAATACTCTAGAAGCAGACAGGAGTCGGTCGATGTGTGGAGTAATATTAGTAGATGCAGGCAGGAGTCGGTCTACTTGTCACGGACGTGATGCCTATATTCATGATCATTGCCTTAGATATCGTCATAACTATGCGCTTTTCTATCAATTTCTCAACAGTAGTTTGTTCACCCACCGTATGTTTTCTTTCAAGAGAGAAGCCTCTAGTGAAATCTATGGCCCCTGGTGAGGGAGTCCTGGATAAGGGGGTATCCGGACAGCCGGACTATGTACAACGTCCGGACTATTGAAGCGTGAAGATACAAGACTCAAGACTTCGGCCCGTGTCCGGATGGGACTCTCCTTTGCGTGGAAGGCAAGCTCGGCGATCCGGATATTGTGTTTCCTTCCTTGTAACCGACTCCATGTAAACCCTAGCCCTCTCCAGTGTCTATATAAACCGAAGAGGTTGGTCCTTAGAAGGCTGATCACAATTACAATCATACCATCATAGGCTAGCTCTTAGGGTTTAGCCTCTATGATCTCGTTGTAGATCTACTCTTGTACTACCCATAACTTCAATATTAATCAAGCAGGAAGTAGGGTTTTACCTCCATCGAGAGGGCCTGAACCTGGGTAAACATCTGTGTCCCTTGCTTCCTGTTACCATCAGCCTAGATGCACAGATCGGGACCCCCTACCCGAGATCCGCCGGTTTTGACACCGACATTGGTGCTTTCATTGAGAGTTCCTCTGTGTTGTCGCCGCAAGGCTCGATGGCTCGTCTCATCGTCAAGGACGACATTACCTCGGGGGGAGCTCTGGTTGTAGGCCAAACTCTCCGACTTGGTGGATTTACCATGGCTGCCCCATCGCCGGTTGCGCCGACGATGGCCTCTCGGGTCATCAAGCATAACCTTCGCGTCAGTTCGGAACTCGCCGAACGGATGGATCCAATGGAGCTCTCCTCCCTTAATGAGCTCTTGGATCGCATCGCCGCTCTGGGAGTCGCTACAGACTATGACCGGATCGGGCTTATACCCGACCAAAGGGACATTAGATCCCCGCCGGCCACCCATGAGATAGCGGTAGTGGAGGAACCACACGCGGATTGTCCCTCAACCTTGAGGACAAATTATGTTTGGATCACCGAACTCCTTGAGCCCAACACCTGCTCAAGGGAAGACAGGACCCAGGTCCCGGACTTAGAATCGGGCATTGGGCCAAAGAAATTGGGCAACACTCCGGATCCCGAGCTGTTAGTCTCGAAACCTCCCACGCCCCTGGGTGTTAGATCGGATCAAAATCCGGGTTCAGCTAACAACCCCCACCTGGACTTAAATCGTCTCTCCCACATTAGGCAAGAGCCCCAAGAGACTCTACATCACTACTGGGCCAGATTCCTCCTTGCGCTTAACAAGGCCAAGGACTGCCGCGAGGACGTAGTCTCACTCTTCTTCAAAAACTACACGGACAAAGGAATCCTTAATGCTATAAGCCGCCACGCCATAGTACACGTCGCGGACTTGGCAATCATAGTACAAAAGTATTGTGCGATGGAAAGTGCCTGGAAAACCCAAACAGAATTTTGGGACAGTGCGGCTCTCACCAAGACCTTTCTCCGAACTAAACGGGCAAACTCTTGTAAGTCGGCCGATCCAATTCCCAAGAAACCAAAGCACACCCCAGGGCGGGGAACCGTATTGGAAGAATGGCTCGATGGGCCATGTAAACTCCACAGTGCTCCGGACACAGCACCAACCCATAGCCTTAGGGCGTGTTGGATACTCCGGCAGGTTGCAAAAAGTGGCGAGGATCTTCTTGCAAGCCGTCAAGCAGAACAACATCCCGCCAACGAGCACAATACAGTACTAACAGTCTTCGAGACTTTCGCCTCAAACAATAGGCGCAAGCAAGCTCATCGGAGCTCCGCTAAAATTTGCCATGTGGCAAAAATAAACCCCTGGAACGACACTGCCATCACTTTCAATGCGAGTGATGAACCTCGACTCCAGACTGTCCGGGCACCAGATGCTCTGGTCCTCAGCCCAATCGTGGACGGCTTTCGGCTTACTAAAGTACTCATGGACGGCGGAAGTGGATTAAACTTGATCTATGAAGAAACACTCAACAAGATGGAAATTGACAAAAGCCGTATTGAACAGAGTGGCACAACCATCAGGGGAATTATCCCTACTCGGGAAGCACGGTGTGCGGGAAAAATCACACTTGATGTCGTATTCGGCACCCTAGAGAATTATAGGTCTGAAGAAATCACATTCCAAGTGTCTCCTTTTAGCAGCGGATACCACGCCCTTCTGGGGCGGGACACGTTTACAAGCTTTCAAGTTGTACCCCATTACAGGTACATGAAGCTTAAAATGCCTGGACCCAATGGAATCATCACTCTAGCTAGTGATCCGGACGTCGCACTTCGCGCCTAAAACAAAACCGCAGCACTAGCCCTGGAAGCATTATTTGAAGCCCTAGCAGCTGAATAATTAACAACACTGCAGGCCACCATGGACAGGGACGACGTGATACTCGACAAGCGACCCAAGTCCACCTCATTTAAACCCGCAGACAAGATAGTCAAATTCCAAGTCCATCCAACGGACCCCACAAAGACAGCTTCCGTCGGGACACGTTTGAGCCCCGCGATGGACGCCGCACTGCGAGATTTCTTACGTGAGAATTGGGACATTTTCGCCTGGCACCCATCGGACATGCCGGGCATCCCACGCAGATTGGCCGAACATAGCCTCAATATACTAAAAGGATACAAACCGGTCAAGCAGACTCTGAGACGGTTTTCAGAGCCCAAAAGGCAAGCCATGGGAGAAGAGCTAGCCAAACTACTCGAGGCCGGATTCATCAGAGATATCAAGCATCCGAATTGGCTGGCAAACCTAGTAATGGTACCAAAGAAGGTCTTCAACGAACCACCGGTAGGATTGGAACAACAAATGAATTGATATGATGAACAAGGAAGAGAGATCTTGAAAGAACCACCGTAAGAATTGAAAATGAACATAGCAAAGGCACAATTCACCGGGAAGAATTGGAAAAACGAATGAAAATACTTGAGGGAATTTAGATACTAGTGAACGAATAGATCACGAGCTGATTAGAGAATACTTGAATGATGCACCGGTATGACTTGGAGAACGAGAGTTGAAAGCTTGAATGAATAAACCTGAATTGATGGACTCCAAAGAATGAAACTGAAAAGACTCCTAAAATGCTCCGGGTGGGTGAAAAAGATTCTCACAATCGAAAACAATTATGAGAGGATGGCAACAAGCTAGCACCATGAATCTTCAAAAGAATGGACCATGATTTAAGAGAAATCCTTCTTCGGTCTTCAAATGCTGAGAATGACGATGAGAAACACCACCAAGTTGTTGAGAAACTCCGGAAGGATTAAAAGAGGAAATGTTGAGCCAAAGATGAAAAGAATTTGAAAGATGGAGAAAAGCATTTGACTGATGATAACTCATTCTTACGTCAAACTTGGAGAAGAGTTTAGGATAGCTCCGAAAAGAATCACAAGAGTCAGGTAAGATCCTGGGAAAAGACCTGTGGGTTAGGGCCCACTCAAAAGAACACCGTTGAAAAGATTTAAAAGAGATGTTGCACCGGTTGAATTAAATGGTTTGAATGAGATAAGAGCCTCATAATAACTTGAACGGATAGAGAATGGAAACACAAGTCTTCGAGATATCTTGAACACTCCTGAATAAAAGAATAGCAAGAAGTAGAATGATAATGAGGTGCACCGGTAAGAGAAGACATTGAAATGAGGAAAGAAGGTATGATCAACAAAACTTGACTTGAATCCACCGGAGAAGAGAAAAGAATGAGGAATGACGAACTAGAAGAACATCTTCTTGAGAACCATCGGGTAAGAACATTGACGGAAAAAGGATGGAGAAACTTCACATGAATAAATGGATACTTGATTAAGAAAATCTGTGTCCTTGAAGAAAAAGGGGTGGGTGGGCGGGAAAAACAAAGGCAACTTGGGATGAACGAAACAAACACCGTTGAGAAAACTTAGATTTGATCTTGCGGATGGGGAGAATGATGGGATCCACTTGAAGAGAAGCACACCGGTTGGGAAGGATTGACATGACAAATTGGTATTCACATCGGAGTATGAGAACACCATTTCAGAAAGGTATGGAATCAACATTTGATTTCGAAGCAACTCGAATACCACAAATAAAACAAAACAAAGGATTGGCTTGCAGAATAAGCCGGAACAAACATATGATAGAGATTTCGTCCGAAGTTTTCGTGGTGGGGCCTACACGGGCTCAATCGTACAGCACTATCATGTACAAGGCAGTGCACATGACATACGAAGTGTCCCAGTCGGCATAGCCAAGGACTCTTTAAGACACAACGAGACCATTTGTAAAACCAACCGTGAATAGGCGGACCACTAGACGTCGAACCCCAATTTCATATCATACATCCGTCGGAAAGATATCCTAAGAGCTACTTGAATTACCCACCTATAAAACTCCCGAAACTTTACGGTTATGCAATCGGTGTTGGGGATACAGGGAGCAATATATCTCACCCAAACTAACAATCCCTACATCCAAATTGTATCCATCCGTCAACACATAACCAAGAAACCTTCGAAATCGCTCTACCTCAACCTTGAAAAGCATCCGTTATACAAGTCATGGCAATACTCCCGTACTCACCTCGATCTCGGGTTAGCGGGTTATCTCACCAACAACCGCATAAAAGAGATTTTCGATGTCGGCGTACTAAACTCGGTATTCCGAATCTGCAACGATAAAATTATGACGACAACACCTCGGAGCTCAACTCCCGGGACACCGCCACAACCCCTAAATGTCGAGGCAACCAAGACAATGTTGTCATCATAAAACCATCGGAACGATTCCAAGATACCCGCGTGATCCTAAAAAAAATTTTAGTGAAATTTGAGAAGAGAAGAGCCAAAACTCTACGTCAGGATACCTCACCAGAAGGTCGAAGGGACTGAGGAGTAAAAAGAATCCTACTCTCCGATATATATAATCCTAACTGACTCAAAACTTTTTTCTAGACACAACTCGGCCACTAAAAACGATCAAGCAGTGGGGCTCCTAAGGTCGGGGAAGGCTCTGATTACCAACTTGTAACGCCCTCGATGCGGCTATATCTCCCACGTGTCGAAGCACGACTTAGAGGCATAACCGCATTGAAAGCAATGTCGCAAGTGAGGTAATCTTCACACAACCCATGTAATACATAAGGGAGAGAGATACATAGTTGGCTTACAATCGCCACTTCACACAATTACATGAATAAAGCATTACATCATCCAGATACAATCAAGGTCCGACTACGGAACCAAAATAAAAGAAGAACCCCAAATGCGACAAAGGACCCTGATCGACCCCAACTGGGCTCCACTACTGATCAACTAGAACGAAACCACACAAATGGCAAGATCTTCATCGAGCTCCTCCTTGAGCTTGGTTGCGTCTCCTGCTCGGTAACATAGGCACCTGCAAACCGGTTTTGGAAGTATCTGGTGAGCCACGGGGACTCAGCAATCCCATTACCATGGGTATCAAGACTAGCAAAGCTTAATGGGAAAGGAAGGGGTAAAGTGGTTAGGTTGCAGCAGCGACTAAGCAAGTATGGTGGCTAACCAACGCAAATGAGAGAGAGAAGAGAAACAAGCGGAACGGTCGTGAAGCTAGCAATGATCAAGAGGTGATCCTGAACACCTACTTACGTCAAACATAACACAGAAACCGTGTTCACTTCCCGGACTCCGCCGAGAAGAGACCATCACGGCTACACACTCGGTTGATGCGTTTTAATTCGGATCAAGTGTCAAGTTATCTACAACCGGACATTAACAAATTCCCATCTGCCACATAACCGCGGGCACGGCTCTCGAAAGTTTATACCCTGCGGGGTGTCCCAACTTAGCCCATGACAAGCTCTCGCGATCATCGAAGAATAGACCTTCACCCAGAAGACCCGATCAGTCTCGGAATCCCGTACATCAAGACATTTCGACAATGGTAAAACAAGACCAGCAAAGCCGCCCGATCGCCGACAATCCCGATAGGAGCTGCACATATCTCGTTCTCGTGGCAACACCGGATAGGTCACCCTACGAGTAAAACCAGCCCTCGAGTTGCCCGAGGTGGCCCCGCTGCCGGTTCGGACCAACACTTAGACAAGCACCGCCCGGGGATGAAATAAAGATGACCCTTGGGTTAATTACTCCCAAGGGAAAAGTAGGTGGTGGTGAGGCAAATGGTAAAAGGCAATGTTGGGCCTTGCTGGACAAGTTTTATTCAAAGCGAACTGTCAGGGGGGTCCCATAAATCACCCGACCGCGTAAGGGACGCAAAATCCGGGAACATAACACCGGTATGACGGAAACTAGGGCGGCAAGAGTGGAACAAAACACCAGGCATAAGGCCGAGCCTTCCACCCTTTACCAAGTATATAGATGCATTAATGATATAAAAGGTATTGTGATATCCCAACCAAAATCCTGTCCACCATGGAGAAATCTTCAACTTCACCTGCAACTAGCAACGCTATAAGAGGGGCTGAGCAAAGCGGTAACATAGCCAAACAACGGTTTGCTAGGAATGGTGTCAAAGGTTAGAGGTTCATGGCAATATGGGATGGCTTGACAAGCAGTAATGGGTAGCGCAAAGATAGCGAAAGAACGAGGCAACTAGCATAGCAATGATAGTAGTGAGATCCAGGGTAGCGGTCATCTTGCCTGAAATCCCGCAAGGAAGAAGAACGAGTCCATGAAGCAGATGAACGGACGAAGTCGAACGGATCCTCACAACTCCGGAACGAAACCGAAGCTAGCGAGAGAAGCAACCCGGAAAGAAACAAACAACATAGTAAACACACAAGCATAAACATGTCATGATGCACAAACAAGTATGATGCATGTCCGGTTTAAATATGCATGGCATGGCAAAATGCACAAACAATTCTACAAATTAAGTGGAGCTCAATATGCAACGAGTTGCATATTCACAAAACACCACGACAAGTTATTTAGTTCACTCACGTTTAGGTACACAACAATGTTAAATGTTGTTAAACATGGCAAGAGGTGAAGCATAAGAACACTACCTAACTAGGCAAGTTTAAATGAGGCCGGAAGAACAAACAACAATTCCGGAAGAACCTCATATGCAATTTATGAATTTGCTACTGTTCTGCCCTAAACCATATTTTAAAGTTGTTAAACAGGAAAATAAAGTGGACCATGTTAATCTAGGCATTTTCCACCCCATTTACATATAAAGGTTATTTAATTCGGAGATACGGTTAAATAGTTATGAAATAAATCATTTTAGCATGGCATTGGAGCAAATTTAAACAAACATCATTTTAAACATTTTAAACATGGATGAAAGTGGCATATTGTGAAACTAGACACAATTTTAAGCAACTTACATGTTGAAATCATTTTAATCCGATGCACAGTTTAAGAGTACTTAAATGCATGAAGTCTAGGGGGTTTTCTGCAAATCTGTTAAATCACTGGAAATAGGAAAAATTCGCAGAACGGAAAAAAAACTACTTTGGGCCGAAACTGTTGGCTGGCCCAACAGAAAGAAAGAAAAAAAACAAAGGAGGGGGCTGGGGGTGGCCTCACCCACGGGCTTCGGCCCAGGAAGCGGAGGAGGCCAGGCGGGCCGAGGGAGGTGGGCAGCCGGCTCGATCTGGGCAGACGGACAGAGCGGATCGGGCTCCTCCCGATCCCGACGACGACGGCGGCGCGATCGCCGGATCCGGCGAGGGCGGCGGCTCGCCGGATCCTGCTGGGCGACGGCGGACGAGGCGGCAGGTCGACGGGCTCGAGCGCACCGGCGGCGACGGAGGAGGCGCGAGGCAGCGCGGCGGCGCGGACGGACGGCAAGGTGGCGAGGGCAAGGCGGGCGGCGCTTCGCGCTGGAACCGGGCGGAGATCCGCGGAGGTAGGCCGGGCTCGGGCGCGGGCGCGAGGCTCGCGCGACCGGACCGGGAGACGCGGCGAAGACGGGCGGCGGCGCGTTCTCGCCGCCGGAGTTGGTCGCCGCGACGGCGCTGGGCGGCGGAGGCGAAGCGAGCAGCTCGGGCGCGGGCACGGAGCGGGCCGCGACTCGGCGAGGCACGGACGAGCGGGCGCGGGAGCGGGCCGGCGCGGTCAACGGATGGGCTCCGCGGGCCCACGGCGGCGCGAGGACAGGTGGCGGACGGGGATTGGCTGCGGGCGGCGGCGACGATGACGTGTCGCGACGCGATTCGTCGGAGTGAGGTGGCGGCCGAAGTGGACGTGTCCGGCCGCCGGGCGGACATGTCCGGCGCGCGCGGAGGGGAAAAAATCTAGGGTTTCGGGGGAGGTCTATTTATAGATGGAGGGAGCTAGGAGAGTCCAAATGAGGAGCGGTTTTCGGCCACGCGATCGTGATCGAACGACCAAGAGCATGGAGGGGAGTTTGGTGGGTTTTGGGCCACTTTGGAAGGGGTGTTGGGCTGCAACTCAAAGAGGGCTTTACGGTTACCCGGTTAACCGTTGGAGTATCAAACGACCTCCAAATGGCACGAAACTTGACAGGCGGTCTACCGGTGCTATACCAAGGCCGCTTGGCAAACCTCGGTCCATTCCGAGAAAGTTTAACACCCGCACACAACGAGAGACAAAAGGGGACGCCGGAGGACATAGGAGTGCCGGATTGCAAAACGGACAACGGGGAAAAGGCTCGGATGCATGAGACGAACATGTATGCAAAATGAAATACACATGATGACATGATAAAATGCAGATGATGACATGGCAAATGCAACACGCAAGCACATGACATGGCAAGGACGGCGAATAACTGGCGGACACCTGGCGCATCGGATCCGGGGCGTTACAAGAACGCCGGCGCAACCTATCAACGCATGATTTAAACATGCGTGGAAAAAGAAATCGGCAAAACAGTGGAGGCATATGTGGATGACGTGGTCATAAAAACAAGACACGTCGAAACACTAATAGATGACTTGAGGCTTACATTCGATAACCTCCGGACATACGACATCAAGTTGAATCCGGAAAATGCGTTTTCGGCGTCCCTTCAGGGAAACTGCTGGGCTTCATTGTTTCCAATAGAGGAATTGAAGCGAATCCGGCAAAAATCAGAGCTTTGTTGCAGTTGGCTATACCAACAGACCTCAAGCACATCCAGAAACTAGCTGGATGTGTGGCCGCTTTGAGCCGCTTTATCTCCAAGTTAGGAGAAAAGGCATTACCTCTTTACCGCCTACTTCGGCGCACCGAACACTTCATGTGGATGGATGCAGCGCGGCCGGACTCGATGAAATAAAGACCTTACTGGCCAGTAATCCAGTCCTAACAGCACCAAATATCAGCGAGCCTATGCTAATGTACATAGTTGCAATACATCAAGTGGTAAGCGCAGTGCTCGTCGTCGAACGAGAGGTGGACGGATACAAATTCCCGCTTCAAAAGCCGGTTTATTACGTATCCACGGTCCTCACCCCATGCAAATCCCGATACCTACACTATCAAAAAATAGCATACGCGGTCTTCATGGCATCCTGGAAGATGCGACACTACTTTCAAGAGTGTTCGATTACGGTGGCCTCTGAAGTAGCACTCAATGACATCATAAATAACCACGACGCTACGGGCCGGATTGCTAAATGGGCTATCGAGCTCCTTCCGTTCGACATAATATACAAACCACGGCGAGCCATCAAGTCGCAAGTACTGGCTGACTTTGTCGCCGAATGGACAGAAGCCGAACTCCCTAAAGAGTACGGCGCGTACTCCAACTGGATCATGCACTTCAACGGCTCCAAAATGCTAGCTGGATTGGGAGCAGGTGTATTCCTAACGTCTCCCACCGGAGACACAGTCCAGTACGTCCTCCAAATATTATACATAGACTCCAACAATGCAGCCGAATACGAGGCGCTGTTGCACGGACTTCGGATGGCAGTCTCTATGGGCATCCAACGCCTGGAAGTGAGCGGGGATTCGAACCTCGCAATATCACAAATAAACGGAGACTTTGATTCCAAGGATCCGAAAATGGCGGCCTACCGTAATGCCGTCCTCACAATGTCAGCTCGGTTCGAGGTGCTCGAATTCCACCATTTGGCTCGAGAAAACAATCAAGCGGCGGACATCCTCGCCCGCATCGCCGCCAAATGCGACCCTGTCCCACCTAACATATTCCTGGAAAGGTTGTTCAAGCCATCTGTGGTATGGGAAGGGGAGTCCGGCAATACTAGCACAGATCCGAACACACCCCCGGATTCCGAACCATCAGAAACAATCAGAGGCTCTGCCACCGAAATAACATCTTCGGCCCACGAAATCATGGCCGTCATCACCTCGTGGACTGAGCCTTTCTTGGCCTACCTAAATAGGCAGGAGCTCCCCGAAGACCAAAATGAAGCACGCTGCATCGTCCGGCGTTCTAAAGCTTACAAAGTCCATGAAGGGGAACTCTACAAGAAAAGTGCCACCGGAGTGCTCCAAAGATGCATCTCCGAAGAGGAAGGGCAGCAGCTCTTGGCTGAAATCCATGCCAGACTGGGTGGGCACCATGCTGCGGCTCGAGCACTAGTCAACATGGCCTTCCGTATAGGCTTCTATTGGCCGACGGCCCGAGCAGACGCACAGGACCTTGTCCAACATTGCGTCGGTTGCCAGCTCTTCGCCAATCAGAGTCATATGCCCCCTACCGCTCTCCAAACAATCCCCATAACTTGGCCATTCGCGGTCTGGGGGCTAGATATGGTCGGACCTCTTAAAGGGGGAAGCCATAAGAAAAAATACTTATTGGTCATGGTGGACAAGTTCACCAAATGGATAGAAGCCAAACCAGTCAAAACGGCCGAATCCGGACCAGTAATAGACTTCATATCCAGGGTCGTACACCGCTACGGTGTCCCCCACAGCATCATCACTGATAATGGCTCAAATTCCACAGTCGATGAAGTGAAAACTTGGTGTGGAAAATGGGCATTAAGCTTGATTATGCTTCCGTCTACCATCCCCAAACAAACGGCCGGGTAGAGCGGGCAAATGGTCTCATCATGAGCGGCATCAAACCCAGACTAGTGCGATCCTTGACAGAGTCGGACACGCACTGGGTCGAAGAGCTCGACTCCGTACTCTAGGGGCTGTGGACCACGCCGAATCACACTACCGGATATACACCATTCTTTATGGTATACGGCGCGGAAGCAGTACTATCCTGCGAATTAATACATGATTCGCCACGCGTACGCATGTACGAAGAGAAGGAAGCCGAGTTAGATCGGCAGGATAACTTGGATGTCCTGGAGGAGGAGCGCGATGTCGCAAAAGCCCGCTGCATTCTATCAGCAGTAGGCTCGACGATACCAAAGCAGAGAAGTGCGAGCTAAAACTTACAATATTGGCAAGCTCGTCCTACGCCTACCGGAGAAGAAGAAGGACAAGCTCAAACCCAAGTGGGAAGGTCCTTTCGTCATTAACAAAGTACTCACCGGAGGAGCGTACTGCTTACGTAATACATCCGATAACAGACTTGAGCCGGACCCATGGAACGCGGCCAGACTCCGGAGATTCTAAGCCTAATGCCGAACTTAGTGTTCGTCTCCTTACCCCTCCTTTTTAATTATGCTCCACCAATTTTTTTCTTTCTCGACCTTTTTCCTCTTCACACAAAGTATTTAATACAGTGCGGACTCCCGGACCACTCCGGCCGCACTATGTGTGTAAGCAATACCTGGGGGCTTCCTAAACGGAAGCTAAAAATAATTACTCAAATGGATTTTCGCCCATCACATATGTGTTTCTTTTTTCCATATGTGCCTTTTCTTCACCATTATATGCATCGATATGACTTAAGATGTAGCCAAGCTGGGTTGCCTGGCTCTTGTATTTATGCCCTACGTTCCCATTAATTCAGCTAGGGCATAAGGGGAGCACCTCTGCGATTGTTACTGCCGGTTCAGCCGGATGTGTACCTCAGACTGGGTGAAGCCAAAAGCTAGTTTCCTTAAGAGAATATTCGATCGGTGAACAAAAGATGTATTCGTTTATTACAACTGAAATCCCCAGAAGTCTTGTATCCTGCGCCATCGTTCGCAGTCCGGACATGTGCATTGTGGCATGCGTACCCAGGGAAAGGAACCCCTAACGGAACTATTCTCCCTGGAAGATGTTTCTTACTATCCATGTAATATAACATAACTAGTTGGGTACTTGTCTGTTCAAGCACTTATGACCCCTACGCCTTGTTTCCATGCATACCCCGGTTTTGTATAACTGAGTGGGTATTCGGACACACCCCGGACTGTAGGATCTAGGGGCTGAAGCAAAAAGGTCTGCCATGACAAATGATTTTAATCCAGCTAGGGACTGATTATGTCCATCGAATTACACAGTCACTTGGACTGACTATATTCCTCCTCTATACCATCCAACAGGCTATCTAGCTTACAATCCTGTTGAGAATACTTAGCGGCTAACGCTACCTGGTCATATACCAGACTCACGGGAATTTCTTGCCATCGGGCCCCGCCGGTCCTACTTCGGCCATATGGTTTGGGTCCAGCTTGGTGTAGCGCGTCTTCACCATAGCCCAGGCTTCTCTTGCACCTTGATGGCAAGCGGACATCTTCCACAGTCGGAAGCGCCGCCGTGCTCCTTGAAGCATATCCACAAGCTCCCCCATGCCATTCGGCAGTAAGCTTGATGGCCACAAGGCCTGAGCAACACCCTGCATCACTTGTCAAGCTCGCTCGTGCAGTTGCGAGATGTCTTGTAGTAAATCACTTAGAGACGAGGGCATCTCCTCCTCAGGGCGACCTGTTAACATTCCTGCAAGCAAAATTCTTTCAATACAGTTCCTCGCCAAACTATCATATATTTCATCTAGGCACTCACCATAAATGCCGCGTCGAAGCCTTTTATTCTCCTTCACGGAGTCCTCCAGCTGGGCGCGGACGTCTTTCAATTCTACATCCAGCCGGACATTGGCATCTTGAAGGTTGTTCTTCTCTTGCCGAACTTGCGTGAGAATGCGCTCCCCAGCCTTTAGCTGCCTTTTGAGATGCGAGTCGTCATCTCTTACGCCCACCGGATTCACCCCGGGATTGTTTGCAGAATTTTCTGTTAGATTTTTCATATCAGCCATTTACTAACTTGTGCATCTTCGTATAATTAAGAAAAATGTTACCAGATGAGGCCTTCTCGGATTCCTCTAACTTGGCGACCGTGTCCCGCAGCTGGGCCTTGCATTCCTCCAGCTCCCGATCCAATTGTTCATTCTTATCTATAAGGACATGTGCACAAATTGATCCTTAAAACAGTTGTTCCAACCATTTCAAGTCTCAGGGGCTACTGCTATACATGCTTATCAAAATTTCCTACCCGTATATCTTTGGTATACTGGTCCGTCGTTCGAGCAAGCCCGCCTTGAGCAGCTCGGATGTATGCGTCTCCCAAATTGAAGGCATTAAATGCCTCTTCGGAAAAGATGTTGTTCCGAAGCACGGCCCGTCGGCGTCGGTGATTCATGGCGCTCTCTACTTCGGAGTTCGCGGCCAAGAGCATATCTGCGTCCTCTGTCGGAGAACTATGTGGCATCAGCACCGCGTCTGCCTCCACTCTCGAAGCCGATTCTGGAATCCGGCTGGTGGAGGTGTGATTGGTGGGATCCCCGGATATAGTCTGGCTATTCCTCTTCCATCCAGGACACAAAGGGCGCTGTTACACTTCAAACACCATAATCACAGGACAGGTTTTTGCCTTACCTCTGCAGCGGCGTGTCGACCCTTACCACCTTCCTCTTGAGCCTGCCCGATCTGGCCGCCCGTGGTTGACGAGTCCCTAGGGACTCGGCCCCGCGCTCCGACAGTCGTCTTTGCAAAAAACACGACACTTCAAGGGTAAGGCAAGATATCTGAAAGGAGTCCGCTTCGGAGGATAGGGTTTTTCAGTTTGGCTTACACGCGACGTAGGTAGCAGTCCGGGATAGTCGGCAGTAATGGCCGCTAAGGCGCCATTGTAGCTCGCTTGATAAAATGTCCCGTTGACAAGCTCCACGGTACTATCCGGATCCTCTTCGAGTCCTTGATCTAGGGCCCTTCCGGGGTCCTCTGGCTGCGGGGAGGGGCTGGAGATTCCTTCTACGACCCTCCTTAGTTCCTGCTCGGAAATATCAAAGCAAATAATCTTAGCGGAGGACGCCGTGATGAGTGGAGCTGGGAAAGGAATAACGACTTACCCAGTTTGGGGGATTGTACATGGAGAATCCATCCCGTGGTTTAATGTGAAGGAATTCTTCCTCTTCTCCTTCATATAAATCGGACAATATCCTTGCCAGAGCGGTGGCGGAGTCCGGACCCTTACGGCCACAGAGGGTGGCATCATCCTCCCCGTTGAAGTGCCACATGGGCTTCCCCCGGTATTGAAGCAGTTGCACCCCCCGTATTATGCATATTGCCATGACCTCGACTATCGTCAGTCCGGACTTGGCCAGCAACTTTATCCTGCTCATCGGGAAGTGCACTTCCTTGGTATCCTCCTCTTGAGTACTTCGGGGGCGCCAGCTTAGACGTGCCCTCAGTGGGGCATCACTGAACTGCGGGAGACCTGTCCGAACTGGATCCGGAAGGGGAACGTCGTCAATGTCAAACCACTCCAAAGGCCAGTTTTCTGGTGTCTTCTTGGGAGTGTCGGATAGGTATCTGGTCTCGGCAATGCGCCATACTTCGGCTCCGCCCACTTGACATAGGGATTCTCCCTGGTTGCGGGGGACAAGGCAGAACAGTTTCCTCCATAACCCGAAGTGAGGCTCGCAGCCTAAAAATAGCTCGCAAAGGGCAACGTACCCTGCTATGTGTAGAATATAGGCAGGGGTGAAGTTGTGTAACTGGAGGTCGTAGAACTCCAGGAGCCCGCGAAGGAATGGGTGGATAGGAAATCCAACGCCCCTTAGCAGATGCGGGATGAGGCATATTCGCTCCTCTGGAGATGGATTGGGAGATCTCTCCGCTTGCTCCCCGCCATTATAGGTGGCTATTCCGGCTCGGACGGGGACAATGAACACCGGCGGGAGAAACCCTTGAGTTTGTAACTCTATCAAACGGCTATGAGGAATTGAACACTCTTCCCAATCCCCTGGCTTGGAGCGAGGAGAGCGAGCAGAAGAGCTGCGACGACTGGCCATGTTGGAATGGTTTCTTCCGGAACGCTATGTTGCATGCTTGCTCGAGGGGGAAGAGTGAGGTTTGGATCTGAGAATCCCCATCTCTCAAATAGATGGTCAGCCCGAAAGATTAAGGGTGGCGAATGCAAAGACGCCCCGGCTCCTTGCATTCGCTCGACACGTGGAGATGGTCATTATTGAGGCACTAAAGCCGAGGAGCACAATATTGATGGGAAGCCGGACACTATTCATCATAACAGGTACTTTGGAGTATTCGGAGATGGAACCCACCTTGCAATGCCGAAGACAAGACTACGCGCCGGACTCATCATCATTGAAGCCTGGTTCAGGGGCTACTGAGGGAGTACTGGATAAGGTGGTATCCGGACAGCCGGACTGTGTACAACGTCCGGACTATTGAAGCGTGAAGATACAAGACTCAAGACTTCGGCCCGTGTCCGGATGGGACTCTCCTTTGCGTGGAAGGCAAGCTCGGCGATCTGGATATTGTGTTTCCTTCCTTGTAACCGGCTCCATGTAAACCCTAGCCCTCTCCGGTGTCTATATAAACCGTAGAGGTTGGTCCTTAGAAGGCCGATCACAATTACAATCATACCATCATAGGCTAGCTCTTAGGGTTTAGCCTCTACGATCTCGTGGTAGATCTACTCTTATACTACCCATACCTTCAATATTAATCAAGCAGGAAGTAGGGTTTTACCTCCATCGAGAGGGCCCGAACCTGGGTAAACATCTGTGTCCCTTGCTTCCCATTACCATCAGCCTAGACGCACAGATTGGGACCCCCTACCCGAGATCCGCCGGTTTTGACACCGACACATGGATCTATTTTCCATAATATATTTTCATATCTATAAATAAAAAATACAAAAATATCTCGCTGAGTTTTTTTACTTTTTATTTGTTTTATACTTATCTCTATTAGATCTCACTCTTGCAAGTGACCGTGAAGGGATTGACAACCCCTTTTTCGTGTTGTGTGCAAGTGTTTGTTATTTTGTGAAGGTGCATCTATTGGGGACTTGGTTGTTCCTCCTACTGGATTGATACCTTGGTTCTTAACTGAGGGAAATACTTATTGCTACTTTGCTGCATCACCCTTTCCTCTTCAAGGGAAATAACAACGCAAGCTCAAGAAGTAGCAGGAAGAATTTATGGCACTGTTGTCGGGGAGGATACACATCATGCCTACCAAGTACCTATCATAAACTCTCATCTATTGCATTTACATTATTTTCCATTCGCCTCTCATTTTCCTCTCCCCCACTTCTAAAACATTTTTAGAAAAACACAAAAATATTTTACCTTTTATTTTCCTTCTTTCCGGATGCCTTTTCGCTTGTTTGCTACATTTGCTTGTGTTTCCATGTGCCTTCTATTTGCTTGCATATTTTCTTGCTAAAAATCTATTGATATGGATCCACTTAAAGTTTTCTACTTGGATCATCTTCGATCCGTATGTGCTCGTGCTGAAACTCCAACTAGCTTAGTTGAGGGAAAATCATTAGATGAGCATGCTCATTTTGTGCATCATCATTTGTCTCAAAAAGGGGGACTCTTATGGAATCAATTAAATTGTTTGCTATGTTATGCTTTGAATCTATGTGAAATTTATGACTTTATTTGTTGCTCGAAGAACCCTAAAAAACACCTTCCCTACCTATGTGAGTTTAATGATAATGAAATCCTACCTTCTTATGCCAAAGGTGTTTATAGTAACTATGATATTGAACAAATTGAAGAATTTGTTGCTTTTAAGGGTGCTTATGAAGTTGCTTCTTTGATTGAAAAGTATGATATTACTCTCTACAAATCTGAAAATTTTGACATACTTAAATATTGCTATGAAAACTATGCTCATAATGCCCGTGTTAAAGAATTTATTGAGAGAATGTCCGCTGCTTTGGAAAAAAATAATGATATGCATGAATCTATAGATAATTGTGATTCCGTTGATTTGATTGAAATATCCCTTGATGAACATGATGCTTGCTATTCTTATGGCCATGATGCCAGTATTAATTTGATTATGGAGATGAACTTGCTATAGTTCCTTATGTTAAACATGAAATTATTGCTATTGCATCCACACTTGATAGCCCCTTGAATGAAAAGCATGATTGCAATGATGTTATTATAAATTTTATTAATGTCAATTGTGCTAATAATATGCAAAACCCTAAGTTTGGGGATGCTTATTTTGCTATGACCACTACTTATTGCAATGATCATGATTGGGGTGATAATGATTCTTATGATCTTAAAAATTTATTTAAGACACATGATGAATATGAGATTGATAATAGTGTTTGCAACAATATTGAAAGTGGGTTTGGAAGATCGTCAACTCTAGATAAAAATAATCCCGCATACTTGGAGAATGTTCAATCTTATGAATTTTTTGATAAAAGAGGGCTTGGAAAGGTCATGACCTTATTTGATGATAATCCCACTATTTTGAAAGAGTGTCAACTTTGCATGCATGAGGATCGTGTAGAGAATATGTTATGTGATAGCAATATTGTTGAATTTGAATATGATCCCACATGCAATTATTATGAGAGAGGAAAATATGGTTGTAGAAATTTTCATGTTATTAAATTACCTCTCTTCATGTTGAGATTGTCTATGTTTTATTCTTCTTCCTTGCATATGCTAGTTTTTGCTTGCCTTGGTAATTTGCTTGCTTATAAAATGCATATGCATAGGAATTATGTTAGAATTAAATGTGTTTGTCACATATTTTATGATGCTCTATTTGTTCTTCAATTCTTGTCTTTCATGTGAGCATCATGAAAATTATCAATGCCTAGCTAAAAGGCTCTAAAGAAAAGCTCTTGTTGGGAGACAACCCAATATTTTTATTTTCTGTTTTTAAATAAATATATCTTCTAGCCTCTGGTTAGATGTGTTTTAATTAGTGTCTGAGCTAAGTAAGACCTTTGGGACGATCTATGGTGATAGTTGATTTGATGTTGCTGAAAAACAGAAGCTTTTGCGCTCATTGCCAAAATTTTTAAAAAATCACAGGAGCATGCTTTAGATCTGAATTTTTTACACAAGATTGATGTACAAATTGCCTAAGTTGTCCTAATTTTTAGAATAGTTACAGAAGTATACGAAGTTTTCAGATTGCTAGAGACTGTTCTGTTTTAGACAGATTCTGTTTTTTATGTGTGTTTGCTTATTTTGATGAATCTATGGGTAGTATCAGGGGGTATGACCCATGGAGAAGTTGGAATACAGTAGATATAACAACCAATGTAAATTTAGAATGAGTTCACAATAGTACATAAAAGTGGCGGTTTGCTTTATTATACTAATGGAGCTTATGAGTTTTCTGTTGAGTTTTGTGTTGCGAAGTTTTAAAGTTTTGGGTAAAGTTTTGATGAACCACGAAATAAGGAGTGGCAAGAGCCTAATATTGGGGATGCCCAAGGCACCCCAAGATAATATTCAAGGACAACCAAGCATCTTCAGGATGCCCCGGATGGCATCCCCTCTTTTGTCTTCAATCCATCGGTAAAATTACTTGAGGCTATATTTTTATTCACTACATGATATGTGTTTTTCTTGGAGCGTCTTGTATGATATGAGTCTTTGCATTTTAGTTTGCTACAATCATCCTTGTTGTACACACCTTTTGACAGTGACACTCATTAATGGTGAATTTATTAGAATACTCTATGTGCTTCACTTACATCTTTTGAGCTAGGCAGTTGCTTTAGTACTTCACTTATATCTTTTTAGAGCACGGCGGTGGTTTTATTTTATAGAAATTGATGAACTCTCATGCTTCACTTATATTATTTTGAGAGTCTTGAAAACAGCATGGTAATTTGCTTAGGTTATGAATTTAGTCCTAATATGATGGGCATTTAATAGGGATATAATAAAAACTTTCATGAAGAGCATTGAATATATGAGAAGTTTGATTCCTTGCATTTGTTTTGAGATATAAAGATGGTGATATTAGAGTCATGCTATTGAGTAATTGTAGATTGGTAGAAATACTTGTGTTAAAGTTTGTGATTCCCGAAGCATGCATGTAAGGTGAACCGTTATGTGATTAAGTCAGAGCATGATTTAGTTTTTGATTGTCTTCCTTTATGTGTAGGTCGGGAGCGCGCGATGGTTAACTCCTACCAACCTCTCCCCTAGGATCATGCATATTAGTACTTTGCTTCGATGGCTAACAAATTTTTGCAATAAGTATGTGAGTTCTTTATGACTGATGTTGAGTCCATGGATTATACGCACTCTCACCCTTCCACCATTGCTAGCCTCTCTAGTACCGCGCAACTTTTGCCGGTGCATTAGACCCACCATATACCTTTCCTCAAAAGAGCCACCATACCTACCTATTATGGCATTTTCATAGCCATTCTGAGATATATTTCCGTGCAACTTCCACCATTCCATTTTATTATGACATGCACCATCATTGTCATATTGTTCTCACTGCAGAGGCATTCATATAGAGTCGTATTTTGTTCTAGTATCGAGTTTTAATTCTTGAGTTGTAAGTAAATAAAAGTGTGATGATCATTATTAGAGCATTGTCCTCTATGAGGAAAGGATGGTGTAAGCTATCATTCCCTCACAAGTTGGGATGAGACTCCAGACTTAAACAAATAAAAGAGTCCAAAGAGCCCAAAATAAAAAAAGAGGCCAAACATCCCAAACAAAAAATGAGAGAAAAGAGAGAAGTGACAATGTTACTATCCCTTTTCCACACTTGTGCTTCAAAGTGGCACCATGTTCTTCATGATAGAAAGTCTCATGTTTTGTCACTTTCATATACTGGTGGGAAATTTTCATTATAGAACTTGGCTTGTATATTCCAATTATGGGCTTCCTCAAATTTCCTTAGGTCTTCATGAGCAAGCAAGTTGGATGCACACCCACTTAGTTTTATTTTTGAGCTTTCATACACTTATAGCTCTAGTGCATCTATTGCATGGCAATCCCTACTCACTTGCATCGACAACAATTGATGGGCATCTCCATAGACCATTAATTTTCCTAGTTGATGTGAGACTTTTTTTGTCTTCTCCTAACAACCTCCACCATATTCTATTCCACTTATTGTGTTATATCAATGGCTCACACTCATGTATTCCGTGAAAGTTGAAAAAGCTTGAGAACGTTAGAAGTATGAAATAATAGCTTGGCTAACACCAGGGTTGTGCATGATGAAATATTTTGTGTGATGAAGATAAAGCATAGCCACTATATGATTTTGTAGGGATAACTTTCTTTGGTCATGTTATTTTGAGAAGACATGATTTCTTTATTAGTATGCTTGAAGTATTATTGTTTTATGTCAATATTAAAATTTTGTTTTGAATCTTATGGATTTGAATATTCATGCCACAATAAAGAAAATTACATTGATAAACATGTTAGGTAGCATTCCACATCAAAAATTATGTTTTTATCATTTACCTACTCGAGGATGAGCATGAATTAAGCATGGGGATGCTTGATACGTCTCCAATGTATATATAACTTTTTATTGTTCCATGCCATTATATTATCCATCTTGAATATTTTATATGCACTTTGGTACTATTTTATATCATTTTTTGGGACTAACCTATTGACCTAGTGCTAGTGCCAGTTGCTGTTTTTTCCTTGTTTTTGGCTTTTGTAGAAAGGAATATAAAATGGAGTCCAAACGAAATAAAATTTGGCAGTGATTTTTCTTGGACCAGAAGAAACCTACGAGACTTGGAGAAGAGGCTAGGAGACCCACGAGGAAGCCACAAGCCGTAGGGGCATGCCCCAGGGGAGGGGCGTGCCCCCAGGGTTTGTGGTCCCCTCGGAGACCTCATAACCCTAATTCCAGCACTATATATTCTCAAATATTCCCCATATACCAGAAGCGTCCACAAAATACTTTTCGGCCGCCACAGGCCTCTGACCTTTTGAGATCCCATCTTGGGGCCTTTTGTGGTACTCTGCCGGAGGGGAATTCGATCACGGAGGGCCTCTAAGCCGACCTTGCTGCCCTACCGATGATGTGTGAGTAGTTTACCACAGACCTACCGGACCATACCTAGTAGCTAGATGGCTTCTTATCTCTCTTTGTGTTGGGATCTACGGTAGGGTGTGTCGACTGCAAATTGAAATTTTCCTACGTGCGGAACAACCAAGAACATGCTACGGGAGATGGATCACAGATTGTTACCACTAGACGCGCAGTGTCGTGCAGCGAAAGAAGAGTTGGGGCAGTGCGTCCGCTTGGATCGTATCCTCCTCGTAAGATCTCCCTCGAACAGTCGGTCGTGGGTTACCACGTAGAGGTTCACCGGAGTGGCGCAAGTGCACTGCCTCTAACGGTATCCACGCGCGCAGGAGGAACACCGTGCGGCGGACTGCTAGGTCCGATCACACAGTCGGCCACGAGTGGAGGTGGCTATTCGCAACACATGCAAACCTTGATGACGGCGCTAAAGCGATCAAACCCATGAGTGTGCCGCACCTCCATCTTATATAGGCATCCATCGCGGGTTCAACACTTGGGCCTTGCACGGGGCCTAAAGCCCAAAATCTGTTCGGCCGGGATCCGAGTCCGAGTAGGATCACATCTAACTCGTGGAGTCTGATCCGGCCTCACAGGTTCCTTCCCTTAAGCACGCGACCCCTTATGTTCAAGTCGGCTTGGTCGCAGGTTGGATCACCTCCGACCTGCTTGGCTGATAGCAGCCTGTAGCAAGGCGTGCCGACCACCAAGCATACAATGAAATCAGTTGGCGAACCTGTACATCACACTTCCATTCCTTTTGCCACACGATATACGTTGTCGGGCTCAAGGCGAGTCTGTCATCCTTGTGCTAGCTCGACCTCTTTCTCGTTCCAGTGATACCAACCACAAACCGGATTATCTCATGATCCTTGTCGAATGGCCATTCTTATCCTGGTTAGATCACATGAGGGGGCCAGAATATATCTCTCCTGATCGGAGGGGCAAAACCCATCTTGCTCGATGATGTCTTCTAGAACTACATCGGTATTTCCCCAAAGAGGAAGGGATGATGTAGTATAGCGACGGTAGGTATTTCCCTCAGTGACGAGACCAAGGTTATCGAACTAGTAGGAGAACCTCCTCATACCACGTAAACAACACCTGCACACAAATAACAAATACTCGCAACCCAACGTGTTAAAGGGGTTGTCAATCCCTTTCGGGTACGGCGCCTCAAGTAGGCAAATAACGTGAGGTAAAAAGTGGTAGATTGGATAAATAGATCATGGAACAAATAAATTGCAGGAAGATATTTTTGTATTTTTGGTTTAATAGATCTGAAAATAAGTGCAAAAGAAAATAGGTCGCAAAGGCAAATATGATGAAAAGAGACCCGGGGGTTGTAGGTTTCACTAGTGGCTTCTCTCGAGAAAAATAGCAAACGGTGTGAAAACAATTACTGTTGGGCAATTGAAAGAACTTCAAATAATCATGATGATATCTAGGCAATAATCATTATATAGGCATCACGTCCAAGATTAGTAGACCGACTCCTGCCTACATCTACTACTATTACTCCACACATCGACCGCTATCCAGCATGCATCTAGTGTATTAAGTTCATGAGAAAGCGGAGTAATGCAATAAGAACGGTGACATGATGTAGATGAGATCCGTTTATCTATTGCGGCAGATATAGATCTCATGTTATCCTTAGTAGCAATGATACATACGTGTCGGTTCCCCTTCTGTCACTAGGATCAAGCACCGTAAGATCGAACCCACTACAAAGCACATCTTCCCATTGCAAAATATATAGATCAAGTTGGCCAAACAAAACCCAAATATTGGAGAAGAAATACAACGCTATAAGCAATCATGCATATAAGAGATCAAAGAAGACTCGAATAACTTTCATGGATAAAAACATAGATATGATCATAAACTCAAAGTTCATCGGATCCCAACAAACACACCGCAAAAAGACTTACATCATATGGATCTCCAAGAGACAATTGTATTGATAAACAAGAGAGAGAGAGAGAGAGAGAGAGAGAGAGAGAGAGAGGAGGCCATCTAGCTACTAACTACGAACCCATAGGTCTACAAAGAACTACTCACGCAGCATAGGAGAGGCAGGCACCAATGGAAGTGGTGAACCCCTCCATGACGGTGTCTAGATTGAATCTTGGTGGTTCTGGGATTTGCGGCGGCTGGATCGATATTTTGTCGACTCCCCTAGGGTTTCTAGAAATTTGGTATTTATAGAGCAGAGAGGCAGTTCGGGGGGGCACCGGAGGTGGGCATAACCCCCCAGGGCGCGCTTGGGCCTCCTGGCGCGCTCTGGTGGGTGCGGCTCACCTCGAGTAGCCCCTCAGGTGCTTCCTTGGCCCATTGGCTTTCTTCTGGCCCACAAAATCCTCCAGGAGTTGCGTTGCATTTGGACTCCATTTGATATTGATTCCCTGCAATGTAAAAAACATGCAGAAAACGGCAACTGGCACTGGGCACTATATCAATAGGTTAGTAGAAAAATGATATAAAATGACTAAATAATGATTGTAAAACATCCAAGAATGATAATATAACAGCATGGAACAATCAAAAATTACAGATACGTTGGAGACGTATCACTCGACCATGTCTCATGACATGGGTCTGGACAAGCCCGAAACCTACCTTTGTAACTACTCAGTCACGATGTTGCGTTTGGTTAGCCCAAAGCAGGTCTGTCAGCATCCCGAGTACATGCGCTAGCTCGGGTCTTAGGACATGGAACATATGTTGTATTAGAGACTCGTAGATGACATATTGATGCGTCTCATAGTTAAGTCTATCCTTCTCAGACCTTATCTCGACTCAGATCCGACTACGTCAAATCTGACCAGATCCTTCCAAGTCCATATTATCCGGTTAGCATCCAATGCTCCGTGGCTAGTGAGACCAAGCCATCGACCGTGTCATATGCTAGTCTAGTCGGCTGCGCGTCCACACAGCCCTTTTGACTAGGGACCTTTTAGGACAGTCATCATACAACGCATAGTCCCAAAAACAAGTCATGTACTTGTTGATACACATCATTGATAATGTCCAAGGACTATCTTTATTCATAAACACATAGGAAATATCCTCATACATGATTGCCTCTAGGGCATATCTCCAACAGTCTCCCACTTGCACTAGAGTCAATCAAATAGACATCGAATGCCCATAGCTCTAACGTGCCCCTCATGCTTGGGTTGTGTAAGTGGCTTAGTCAACCAATACGCAACATTTGTATCCATGTGAATTTTGCATAACTCTACATCACCATTCTTTACGATCTTTCATATTAGGTGATATTTCCGATCTATGTGTCTGTCCTTGTGGTGATTCCTCGGCTCCTTGGCTTGTGCGATGGCACCAGAATTATTACAATAAAGGTCCAACGGTTTTACCAAGGCTGGGAAAATACCAAGATCATCCAGAAAGTTCCGAATCCAAACACCTTCCTTTGCAGCTTCACAAGCTGCAATGTATTCGGCTTTTGTGGTAGAATCAGCCACTATATCTTCCTTGGAACTCATCCGGCTCACTGCTCCTCCATTCATGACATACACAAATCCGGATTGTGATCGACAATCATCTCTGTCGGTTTGGAAACTAGCATCGGCGTAACCCTTTACGCAGAGCTCCTCCTCACCTCCATAAACTAGAAAGATTTCCTTAGTCCTTTTCAGGTACTTTAGCATATTCTTCACCGCTGCCTAGTGACTCTCACTGGGGTTAGCCTGGTATCTGCTTGTTAGGCTTATTGCAAAAGCAACATCAGGCCTTGTACATATCATGGCATACATGATGGATCCGATTGCCGAGGCATACAGAATCCTACTCATCCTGCTTCGCTCATCAGATGTCGAAGGACTCTAAGTCCCGCTTAGCCTTAGACCATGTGAGAGTGGCAACAACCCTTTCTTCGCCTCACTTATGTTGAACTGCTTCAACACTTTATCTATGTACGTGTTGTGGCTTAAGCCGAGCAGCCTCCTCGATCTATCTCTATAGATCTTAATGCCTAAAATATACACTGCCTCACCAAGGTCCTTCATCGAAAACTTGCCATTCAATGACTCCTTGACCGAGTTCAGCATCGAAACATCGTTCCCGATTAACAATATGTCATCCACATAGAAGATTAAAAACACTATCGAGCTCCCACTTAACTTCTTGTATAAACAAGCGTCCTCTTTGCTTTTGATGAAACCGAGACCAGTGATGACCTCATCAACGAATGTTCCAACTCCAAGATGCTTGCCTCAACCCATAAATGGATCTCTTGAGATTGCATACCTTACCAGGACTAGCCATATCAACAAAACCCTCGAGTTGTATCATATACACGTCCTCAATTAAATTTCCATGAAGGAATGTTGTTTTGACATCCATCTGCCATCTCTCGTAATCGAGATATGTAGTTATAGCTAGTATGATCCTCACCAACTTTATCATCGCTACCGGCGAGTAAGTCTCGTCGTAGTCAATTCCTTGTACTTGTCCATAACATTTTGCGACAAGCCGAGCTTTGTGGATCTGAACATTTCCATCCACATCCGTTTTCTTCTTAAAGACCCATTTGCAACCAATGGAAGTTACGCCAGGCGGCGGATCAACCAAGTCCCAGACTTGATTCTCATCCATGGACTTTAACTCGGATCTCATGGCTTCCAGCCATGCCTCGGAATCTGGGCTCACCACCGCTTCCGCATACATGGCCGGCTCGTCACCTTCTAGCAACAATACATCACGCGCTCTGCGCAATCTTTCGGACCTCCGTGGTTCCGGTGCCGCTTCCACTACGGGTTCCCTGACTGACTCCGGTATGATCTCATCACCAGCCGAGCTGTCCCCGAGTGGTCCTCAAATTTCTTCGAGTCGAACCATCCTCCCATTGGCCTCCCGACTGAGAAACTCTTTCTCAAGGAAAACCCCATTCCGACCAACAAACACTTTGTTCTCTTCCCGGTTGTAGAAGCTATATCCCAAGGTTTCCCTCGGATATCCCACGAATATGCATTTATCTGACTTAGGTGTAAGCTTGTCTGACATAAGTCGCTTGACAAATGCTTCACAACCCCAAATATTTAGAAAAGACAAACTGGGACTCTTCCCAGTCCACATCTCATGTGGTGTCTTGTCTATGGATTTTGATGGTACCCTGTTAAGTGTGAAAGCTACTGTTTCTAGAGTGTAACCCCAGAATGACAAGGGTAAATCCGATTTGCTCATCATAGACTAGACCATGTCCAACAAGGTCCTATTCCTCCATTCTGACACACTGTTTCTTTGTGGCGTACCCGGAGGTGTGAGGTGAGGTACTATACCATGGCTTTTCAGATGGTCATCAAACTCCTGGCTCATGTACTCACCTCCACGATCAGATCATAGAAGCTTTATAGTCTTGCCGACTAATTCTCAACCTCGTTCTGAAACTCTTTGAACTTTTCAGAAGTTTCTGACTTGTGCCTCATCAAATAGATATATCCATATCTACTCAAGTCGTCGGTAAAAGTCATGAAGTACTGATAGCCACCTCTGGCAGTTGTGCTCATTGGACCACACACATCACTATGTATCAGTTCCAACAGCTCGAACGGCCTCTCGCAACTCTTTGTGAAAGGAGACTTAGTCATCTTGCCGTGAAAGCATGATTCACATGTCTCCAACAACGCAAAGTCGGACGAAGTGAGGAGCCCATCATCATGGAGCTTCTTCATGCATTTCAGACTAATGTGTCCAAGCCGGCAATGCCAAAAGTTTGTCAGATTTATGTCATTAGGCTTATGCCTCTTGACATTCACGTTATAGACCGGTTCTTGTTCAAGATTCAATATAAATAGCCCATGAACAATAGGTGCATAGCCGTGGAACATACCATTCAAATAAAATGAACAACCACTGTCCTTTAAATTGGATTCGTAACCCTGACTCATCAAACATGAGGCAGAGATAATGTTCTGACTAAATGCCGGAAGGTAATAACAATTATTAAATTCCAAAATAAATCCAGAAGGAAGTTGGAGCTGCATCATGTCGACCTCCAACTCAGTAACTCTTGCTTTGTTGTCGACCCTGAGGTCAATCTCCCCTTGTGCCACAAGCCTAGTTCTTACCAGCCCCTGCATCAAGTTGCAAATATGAACAACCCATTCGGTATCAAATACCCAAGAGCTACTAGGTATGTCAGCAAGGTAAATGTCTGTAACAAATGCAACAAGTGTACCTTTGCTTGAAGCTGCATTCTTGGCCTTCTTGCCATGCTCTGCATGCCACTTGCTATAGTTTCTCTTCCAGTGACCAGATTCCTTGCAATGGTAGCAAATGGTCTTTGAGTCTGGTCCAGACTTCGGCGTAGCGGCAGAGGTTACCATCTCCATGCCCTTTGCCTTAGCCTTCCTCTTAGACCAATTCTTCTTGAACTTAGCCGAGTTCTGCACCATCAACACTTGATGCATGCCTTTCTTAATATCTTGCTCTGCCACCTTGAGCATCCCATGAAATTCAGTGAGCTTCATATCCATGCCATGCATATGATAGTTTGAGATGAACGTGAAAGAAATATGCCCTAGAGGCAATAATAAAGTTGTTATTTATATTTCCTTATATCATGATAAATGTTTATTATTCATGCTAGAATTGTATTAACTGGAAACTTAGTACATGTGTGAATACATAGACAAAACAAAGTGTCCCTAGTTTGCCTCTACTTGACTAGCTCATTAATCAAAGATGGTTATGTTTCCTGACCATAGACATGTGTTGTCATTTGATGAACGGGATCACATCATTAGAGAATCATATGATGGACAAGATCCATATGTTATCTTAGCATAATCGATTAAGTTTTATTGCTATTGCTTTCTTCATGACTTATACATGTTCCTCTGACTATGAGATTATGCAACTCCCGAATACCGGAGGAACACCTTGTGTGCTATCAAACATCACAATGTAACTGGGTGATTATAAAGATGCTCTACAGGTGTCTCCGAAGGTGTTTGTTGGGTTGGCATAGATCAAGATTAGGATGTGTCACTCTGTGTATCAGAGAGGTATCTCTAGGCCCTCTCGGTAATGCTCATCACTATAAGACTTGCAAACAATGTGAATAATGAGTTAGTTACGAGATGATGAATTGTGGAACAAGTAAAGAGACTTGCCGGTAATGAGATTGAACTAGGTATGAGGATACCGACGATCGAATCTCGGGCAAGTAACATACTGATGACAAAGGGAATAACGTACGTTGTTATGCAGTTTGACCAATAAAGATCTTCATAGAATATGTAGGAACCAATATGTGAATCCAAGTTCCGCTATTGGTTATTGACCGAAGATGTGTCTCGGACATGTCTACATAGTTCTCGAAGCCGAAGGGTCCGCACGCTTAATGTTCAATGACGATTTTTATTATGAGTTATGTGTTTTGGTGACCGAAGTTTGTTCAGAGTCTCGGATGAGATCACGGACATGACAAGGAGTCTCGAAATGGTTGAGAGGTAAAGAATCATATATTGTAAGGTAGTATTCAGACATCGGAATGGTTCCGAGTGGTTCGGGTATTTTACCAGAGTACCGAGGGGTTACCGGAACCCCCCGGGGAAGTATTGGGCCTACATGGGCCTTAGTGAAGAGAGAGGAGGGCCGCAAGGGGTGGCCACCCCCCCCCCCCCATGGCAGTCCAAATTGCACTAGGGGAGGGGCGGCGTCCCCCTTTCCCTGTCCCTCCCCCTCCTTCATTTTCCCTCCAGTGGAAGAAGGAAAACGAGGGGCAATCCTACTAGGAGTGGAGTCCTAGTAGGACTCCTCCCTGATATGTCTCCAATGTATCTATAATTTTTTATTGTTCCATGCTATTATATTATCTGTTTTGGATGTTTAATGGACTTTGATATGCTCTTTTATATTATTTTTGGGGCTAACCTATTAACCGGAGGCCCAGTGCTAGTTTCTATTTATTTTTTGCCTATTTTAGACTTTTGCAGAAAAGGAATTCCAAACGGAGTCCAAACGGAATGAAACCTTTGCGATGATCTTTCTTGGACCGAAAGAAAACTAGAAGACTTGGAGTTGAAGTCAGAAACGCCACGAGGCGTCCAGGAGGCAGGAGGGTGCGCCCAGGGGGGTAGGCGCGCCCCCCACCCTTGTGGGCCCCTCGTAGCTCCACCGACGTACTTCTTTCGCCTATATATACTCTTATGCGAGATTTTTGGCATGGTTCTGATAGGTGGTGCTATCATACATCCACGTTGATGGAGACTTCAACCCACGAAGGGTAACGGCTGCGCGAGTCCACGGAGGGCTCCACCCACGAAGGGTCCACGAAGAAAAACCTTGTCTATCCCACCATGGCCATCGCCCATGAAGGACTTGCCTCACTTGGGTAGATCTTCACGAAGTAGGCGATCGCATTGCCCTTACAAACTCATTGGTTCAACTCCACAATCTTGACGGAGGCTCCCAAGTGACACCTAACCAATCTAGGAGACACCACTCTCCAAAAGGTAATAGATGGTGTGTTGATGATGAACTCCTTGCTCTTGTGCTTCAAATGATAGTCTCCCCAACACTCAACTCTCTCTCATAGATTTGGCTGTGGTGGAAAGATGATTTGAGTGGAAAGCAACTTGGGGAAGGCTAGAGATCAAGATTCTTGTGGTTGGAATGGAATGTCTTGGTCTCAACACATGAGTAGGTGGTTCTCTCTTAGAAAATGAGTACTGAAAGTGTAGGCATGTTCTGTTGGCTCTCTCCATGAATAAAGAATGGGTGGAGGGGTATATATAGCCTCCGCACAAAATCTAACCGTTACGCACAAATTCCCAAACTCGGTAAGACCGAGTAGTGAAACTCGGTCAGACCGATTCAGTTCAAAATGTGAATGTTAGAGTTTTCGGCGGGACCGACAACATCAACTCAGTGGGACCGATATGCTAGGGTTAGGGCATAACTTGATCTCGGTAAGACCGATCACATGAACTCGGTGGGACCAATTTCAGTAATAGGAAAACAGAGAGTTGGTCAGGCAAACTCGGTGGGACCGATCGCTCATTTCGGTGAGACTGAAACGTTACGAAAAGGAAACAGAGAATTTACGTTGCAAACTCGGTTGGACCGATCGCTCATTTTGGTGAGACCAAAATGTTACAAAGGGAAACAGAGAGTTTGTAATCTCATCTTGGTGAGACCGAGATCCCTATCGGTGAGACCGGACTGATTAGGGTTTTTGGCAGTGGCTATGTCAAATGAACTTGGTGGCGCCGGATAGATCAAATCAGTGGGGCCGAGTTTGACTTTAGGTTTAGGACATATGTGGATATGAGAAAGTGGTTGAGGATTTTTGGAGCATGTCACTAAGCATTTTGAGCAAGTAAGCCATAAAGCAACACCTTATCCCCTTTTAATAGTATTGGCTTTTCCTATGGACTCAATGTGATCTTGGATCACTAAAATGAAAATGTAGAGTCTTGATCTTTTTGCCAATATGTGTCCTTAGCATTTTGAGGGGTCCACATCTCTAGTCCATGCTATGCCAATCATTAAACTTTCTGAAATGATCATCTTGAAATAGTATTAGTTCTATGAGCTATATGTTGTTAAGAAATACCAAAATCACCCAGGGATTAGTTGCACTTTCACCCCTTCTCTCTTTTTCTCTCATTTTTCCTTTCTTTTTGTTGGGCTCTTTTTCGCCTCTTTTTTGGTGGGCTCTTTTTGGTCTTTTTTTTATTTCCTCACTTGGGACAATGCTCTAATAATGAATAATGATGATCATCACACTTCTATTTACTTACAATTCAAAAATTACAACTCGATACTAGAACAAAATATGACTCTATATGAATGCCTCTCGTAGTGTACCAGGATGTGCAATGATCTAGCGTAACATGTATAAAAAAGTGATGAATGGTGGTTGAGCCACAAATACTATGTCAGCTATGATCGTGCAAAGCAATATGACAATGATGATCTGTGTCATAAAAACTTAACGATGGAAGTCGTGTGGCAATATATCTCGGAATGGCTATGAAAATGACATAATAGGTAGGTATGGTGGTTGTTTTGAGGAAGATATAAGGAGGTTTATGTGTGACAGAGTGTATCATATCACGGGGTTTGGATGCACTGGCAAAGTTTGCACCACATCTCAAGGTAAGAAAGGGCAATGCACGGAACCGAAAAGGCTAGTAAATTGCGGAAAGGTGAGATCGAGTGTGTATAATCCATGGACTCACATTAGTCACAAAGAACTCACATACTTATTGCAAAATTTTATTAGCCCTTGAAGCAAAGTACTACTACACATGCTCCTAGGGGGAGGTTGGTACAAGTTAACCATGCGCGCCCCCGACCCACACGCAAAGGAAGACACTCAATAATAAATCATGCTCCAACTTCTTAGCATAACTAGAGACTATATGTGCATGCTTCGGGAATCACAAACATTAACACCAATCTTCTTACTAAAATAAAATTACTCACTAGCACAACCCACATATTACCACTTTATATCGCAAAAATGTTGCAAGGAATCAAACTTATCATATTAAGTGATCTACATGAAAGTTTTTATTATATCCCTCTTGAATACCTATCATATTAGGATCAAATTCATAACCCATTCTAATTCTCATTACTATTATCAACTCTCAAAATGATATAAGTGAAGCATGAGGTGCAATTAGTACGGAGGCGGGTTGTTGGGCATGGTTTGAACTCTAGCCCCTGGTCGAAACCGATGACTTCTAAAGGCATGTGGTCATGTCTTGGGTGCCCCCTCTCTCCCTCTGTAGTTCTAATCTTGTTCTAGACTCGATCTAGTCTTGGTCTAGTTCTAGTTCTCTAGTTCCACATAATAGAGAGCCCCATGTGGTTCCCTTCTACCTCCTCTAATTCTCCAGCGACGATAAGCTCTAGACGGCGAAGTGCTGCGAGATCATGAATCATGTACGCTTGCAATCCATGGAGAGTTCGTGCTTTCGGTCTTTGGTTCGAGGGACATCAAGTATGATCTACACCAACTCTTATTCAGTTGCAACTCAAAGTTGGTAATGATCCGATCCAACCCTCTAATGCATCTTCATAGTGTTCCTGGTTCGATCATAGGATGAAAAAAAATCTAGTGTGTTTCCCAATAGATAAGTCTCCAACGTATCTATATTTTTTTTTTGTTTCATGCTATTATAATATCATTCTTCAAAGGTGATTTTGTAGCTATGTATGCTTTCCGATCTATGAGTCTTATTTGGCCAATCGGATGAATAGATCTTCAGAGCGAATGGTGCATAGTAGCGGGTTCAATCTTGGGTGTCCTTATTCTGTAACGGGAGGAGCTGCAAGGCACATGTTGTATTGTTGCTACTGAGGATAAAATGATGGGGTTCTAACATATTGATGGGTCTTACTTTGTCCACATTGTGTCATATTGCTTAAAGTGTTACTATGTTTGTCATGAACTTAATACTTTGAGATGCATGCTAGGTAGCAGTCTTAGGGTGGAGTAATAGTAGTAGATGCAGTTGGATTAATGGTCTACTTGTCGCGAACATAATGCCTATATATGAATTATGCCATGAAGAATCACAATCATAACTATGTCAATTCTGTCAATTATCCAACAGTAATTTGTTCCCCACTGGTGCTATGCTTATGAGAGAGATGCCTCTAGTGAACCTATGTCCCCGGGGTCCATTTTCCATTATTACTAAGAATCCTACAATTGCTTGATTTTTTTATTTACTTTACTTTTTTAAATTTGTTTACCTATCACTGCAAGATTTAATCCTTGCAATTGGCAAGAACAAGGGGATTGACAACCCTCTTGCCTTTGTTGGGTGCAAGCATTTGCTTTATGTGTATGCAGGTACTATTTATTTTGTTTGTGTGTCACCTCCTTCTAGTTCGATAAACCTTGGTTCTTAACTGAGGGAAATACTATCTGCTGCTATACTACTTCACCCTTCCTTTTCAAGGAAGCCCAACAACTCTATAGAGTAGCAAGGTGTGTTGCCGCTGCCTCACCGGAGGCGATGTGATCCGTCTCGCATCCGAACACGGTGGCAGATGAGCAACCGCTTCATTGGCGCACCGATGAGGAGGCGAACGCATGGGTGTCGTTCGAGTAAATATGGTGCGTCATGCCTGCCAAGCAAGGGAGCGGGCGTGGGAACGGTGGCAGCCCTTGCTACCTCTTGAGCTTGCGTTGGTTTTCTCTTGAAGAGGAAAGGGTGATGCAGCAAAGTAGCATAAGTATTTCCCTCAGTTTTGAGAACCAAGGTATCAATCAAGTTGGAGACGATGCACAAGTCACCGAATACCTACACAAACAATCAAGAACTTGCAACCAATGCAATAAAGGGGTTGTCAATCCCTTCACGGTCACTCGCAAAAGTGACATCAGATAGATATAATAAAGTAAATATTTTTGAATTTTTTGTATAGATTGGAAAGTAAAGATTGCAAAATAGTAAACGAGATTCGATAATATGGAAAAGAGATGCAATATAATGGAAAAGAGACCCGGGGGCCATAGGTTTCACTAGTGGCTTCTCTCGAGATAGCATGTATTATGGTCGGTGAACAAATTACTGCAGAGCAATTGATAGAAAAGTGCATAGTTATGATGATATCTAAGGCAATGATCACGAACATAGGCATCATGTCCGTGTCAAGTAGACCGACTCATGCCTGCATCTACTACTATTACTCCACACATCGACCGATATCCAGCATGCATCTAGAGTACTAAGTTCATAAGAACGGACTAACGCATTAAGCAAGATGACATGATGTAGAGGGATAAACTCAAGCAATATGATATAAACCCCATTTTTTATCCTCGATGGCAACAATACAATATGTGCCTTGCTGCCCCTACTGTCACTGGGAAAGGACACCGCAAGATTGAACCCAAAGCTAAGCACTTCTCCCATGGCAAGAAAGATCAATCTAGTAGGCCAAACTAAACCGATAATGCGAAGAGACTTGCAAAGATATCAAATCATGCATATAAGAATTTAGAGAAGAACCAAATAATATTCATAGATAATATTGTTCATAAATCCATAATTCATCGGATCTCGGCAAACACACCGCAAAAGAGTATTACATCGAATAGATCTCCAAGAGCATCGAGGAGAATTTTTTATTGAGAATCAAAGAGAGAGAAGAAGCCATCTAGCTAATAACTATGGACCCGAAGGTCTATGGTAAACTACTCATGCTTCATCGGAGAGGCAATGGTGTTGATGTAGAAGCCCTCCATGATCGATTCCCCCTCTGGCAGATCACCGGAAAAGGCCCCAAGATGGGATCTCACGGGTACAGAAGGTTGCGGTGGTGGAAAAGTGGTTTCATGGCTCCCCCTGATGTTTTTAGGGAACAAGAGTATATATAGCGAAAGAACTAGGTCGATGGAGCTACGAGGGGCCCACGAGGGTGGGGGCAGGCCTACCCCCCTGGGTGCGCCCTCCTGCCTTGTGGACGCCTTGTTGCGTCTCTAACTCCAACTCCAAGTCTTCTGGTTTGCTTTTGGTCCAAGAAAGATCATCGCGAAGGTTTCATTTCGTTTGGACGTCGTTTCGTATTCCTTTTCTGCAAAACTCTAAAATAGGCAAAAAAACAAAAACTAGCAGTGGGTCTCCAGTTAATAGGTTAGTCCCAAAAATAATATAAAAGAGCATATTAAATCCCATTAAACATCCAAAACAGATAATATAATAGCATGGAACAATCAAAAAGTATAGATATGTTGGAGACGTATCAAGCATCCTGTCGGTGTCAAAACCGGCGGATCTCGGGTAGGGGGTCCCGAACTATGCGTCTAGGCGGATGGTAACAGGAGACGAGGGACACGATGTTTTACCCAGGTTCGGGCCCTCTTGATGGAGGTAAAACCCTACGTCCTGCTTGATTAATATTGATGATATGGGTAGTACAAGAGTGGATCTACCACGAGATCAAGGAGGCTAAACCCTAGAAGCTAGCCTATGGTATGATTGTTGTAATGGAGGTTATGTCCTACGGACTAAAGCCCTCCGATTTATATAGACACCGGAGAGGGCTAGGGTTACACAGAGTCGCCATAACGGTAGGAGATCTTCATATCCGTACGCCAAGCTTGCCTTCCACGCCAAGGAAAGTCCCATCCGGACACGGACGGAGTCTTCAATCTTGTATCTTCAGTAGTCTTGGAGTCCGCGGACGATGATAGTCTGGCTGTCCAGACACCCCCTAGTCCAGGACTCCCTCAGTAGCCCCTGAACCTGGCTTCAATGACGATGAGTCCGGCGCGCATAATGTTCGGCATTGCAAGGCGGGTTCCTCCCTTAAATAATCCAGAGAAGATCATGAACACCAGGTCCGGCTCTGCAAAATAAATTCCACCTTCCACCGTAGAGAGAATAAAATGTAAACAAGCTCAATCTGCTGACGTATTTTGCGGCATGATGTCACACCACTACCAAGCCTTTACTTGAATCATTTTTTATTATACCGCCTCAGCGCGTTTAGCGAAGCGATTTCCTTGGCACGTCTTGTCGAAGCAGAGATTGTGTTCCTCTTATTCCGGGATTCTCATCAATACGGGCGTGGGTAACCCAACAGCGCCCGGCGCCACGCCTCCTCTATCGAAGGCGAATCCCGAACAGTCACGGAGACGGCTCTTGGTATTCCCCCTCCTTATAACAGGACCAAGGCACGTTTCTTTTCTTCAATCTTCCATCGAATCCTCTCCTTGCTCCAAGTTCCAACACCCAGGGCCCCAGATTCGAGTGCTTCGAACCTTCAACAATGTCCGGCTTCGACCTTCAGGGCCGGTGGATGCCCTCCTCCATCACGGAGGAGGACGTGCTAAAGCTGCGTGAGGCCAAGTACCTGTCTTACGAGATTTCGCATAGGTTGCCCACCCAAGGGCAGGCCATACCCACTCCCGAGCCCGGTGAGTACGTTGTCTTCGTATCCCACCTCCGTCGGGGTTTAGGCTTCTCGACGGATCCCTTCGTGAGAGGGCTCATGTTCTACTATGGGCTGGATTTTCATGACTTGGCTCCGGAGTCCATCCTCCATATTTCCGCATTTATTATCGTCTGCGAAGCCTTCCTCAAGGGCCACGTGGGCACATCTAACACAGGTTTTGAAGGGGCGCATGGGGGCTTTGGCTATGGCATCAGGAATCAAGAAGGAGAAGATGTCTTAAGCTTTGCTCTATCCTACAACATGATTGTAGCTAACACCCTCTTTAGAAAGAGAGAATCACATCTGGTGACTTTTAGTAGTGGCCAACACTCTAGCCAGATTGATTTCATCCTCTCGAGAAGAGAAGATAGGCGTGCGTGTTTAGACTGTAAGGTGATACCGAGAGAGTGTTGTACCCAAAGATAAGCTGGTGGTTGCCGACTTCGCTTTGGATTCGTGTCCAGCGGGATAAGCGTGCCAAAATCGCTAGAACAAAGTGGTGGAAGCTCAAGGGGAGGTAGCTCGGTGTTCAAGGAGAGGGTAATTAAGGAGGGCCCTTGGGAGGAAGGAGGGGATGCGGACAATGTGTGGATGAAGATGGCGACTTGCATTCGTAAGGTGGCCTCGGAGGAGTTTGGAGTGTCCAGGGAAGGAGGAGCGAAGATAAGGATACCGGTGGTGGAATGATGATGTCCGTAAGGCGATTAAAGAGAAGAAAGATTGCTTCGCACGCCTATACCGGATAGAAGTGCATAAACATAGAGAAGTACAAGATGGCGAAGAAGGCCGCAGCGAGCTGTTGGTGAAGCAAGGGTCGGGCATATGAGGACCTCTACCAACGCTTAGGCACGAAGGAAGGTGAAAGGGACATCTATAAGATGGCTAAGATCCGGAGAGGAAGACGAGGGATATTGGCCAAGTCAAATGCATCAAGGACGGAGCAGGCCAACTCTTGGTGAAGGACGAGGAGATTAAGCATAGATGGCGGAGTATTGACAAGCTGTTCAATGGGGAGAATGAGAGTTCTACCATTGAACTGGACGATTCTTTGATGAGACCAGCATGCGTTTTGTGCAGCGATCCAGAGTCTCGAGGTGAAGGAGGCTTTAAAAGGATGAAAGGAGGCAAGGCGATGGGCCCCGATTGTATCCCCATTGAGGTGTGGAAAGGTCTCGGGACATAGCGATAGTATGGCTAACTGCTGTTCAACCTCATTTTTCGGGCAAACAAGATGCCGTAAGAATGGAGACGGAGTATATTAGTACCAATCTTCAAGAACAAGGGGATGTTCAGAGTTGTACTAATTATCGTGGAATTAAGCCGATGAGCCATACAATGAAGCTATGGGAGAGAGTCATTGAGCACCGCTTAAGAAGAATGAGAAGCGTGACCAAAAATCAGTTTGGTTTCATGCCCGGAGGTCGACCATGGAAGCCATTTTCTTGGTACGACAACTTATGGAGAGATATAGGAGCAAAGGAAGGACTTGCATATGGTGTTCATTGACTTGGAGAAGGCCTATGATAAGATACCGCTGAATGTCATGTGGTGGGCCTTGAGAAACACAAAGTTCCAGCAAAGTACATTACCCTCATCAAGGACATGTACGATAATGCTGTGACAAGTGTTCGAACAAGTGATGTCGACACCGTGACTTCCGATTAAGATAGGACTGCATCGGGGTCATCCTTGAGCCCTTATCTTTTGCATTGGTGATGGATGAGGTCACAAGGGATATACAAGGAGATATCCCATGGTGTATGCTCTTTGCGGATGATGTGGTGCTAGTTGACGATAGTCGGACGGGGTAAATAGGAAGTTAGAGTTATGGAGACAAACCTTGGAATCGAAGGGTTTAGGCTTAGTAGAACCAAAACCGAGTACATGATGTGCGGTTTCAAGATTACTAGGTGTGAGGAGGAGGAGGTTAGCCTTGATGGCGTGTGGTACTCGTAAGGACACCTTCGGTATTTGGGGTCAATGTTGCAGGAGGATGGGGGTATTGATGAAGATGTGAACCATCGAATCAAAGCCCGATGGATGAAGTGGCGCCAAGCTTCGCATTCTCTCGTGACAAGAGAGTGCCACAAAAGCTAAAAGGCAAGTTCTACAGACGGCGGTTCGACCCGCAATGTTGTATGGCGCGGAGTGTTGGCCGACTAAAAGGCTACATGTTCAACAGTTAGGTGTGGCGGAGATGCGATGTTGAGATGGATGTGTGCCACACGAGGAAGGATCGAGTCCGAATGATGATATACGAGATAGAGTTGGGGTAGCACCAATTGAGGAGAAGCTTGTCCAACATCGCCCGAGATGGTTTGGGCATATTCAGCGCAGCCTCCGAAGCTCCAGCAGCATAGCGGACGGCTAAAGCGCATGGAGAATGTCAAGAGAGGGCGGGTCGACCGAATTTGACATGGGAGGAGTCCGTTAAGAGAGACCTGAAGGATTGGAGTATCGACAAAGAGCGAGCTATGGACAGGGGTGCGTGGAACTTGCTATCCATGTGCCAGAGCTATGAGTTGGTTGCGAGACCTTACGGGTTTCACCTCTAGCCTACCCCAACTTGTTTGGGACTAAAGGCTTTGTTGTTGTTGTTGTTGTTGTTGTTGCGAAGCCTTCCTCCGCGTCGCCCCCCACTTCGGCCTGTGGCTGAAGACCTTCAATGTAGAGCCGAAGATGATTGGGGGTGTCAAGCAGAGTGCGGCGGGGCGGTCATAAGCAGGAGGACCGATGCCCCATGGCCCGAGGGCTCCTTCCAAGAGGAGCTCGGCTTGTGGCAGCGGGAGTGGTTCTATATCACCGCTCCGAAGGGCAGCAGGCAAAAGCCGCCGCCTTCATTCCGCCCGGGACCTCCACGACGGTTAATGTCGTGGGTCAACAAAGGGCTCAATTGGGGGCTGTCAAAAGACGTGCCCCAATTGCAGGGCCGGATTCGAGACCTCCAAGCGAGGGAGATCGATCTGGTCGTGGTGATGCAGGTCATGCTAATCAGGCGTCTTCTGCCTTGCAAACACTGTCCTCTCCGGTTATGGGAGTTCAATCCGGAGGGACCACGGATTCTCCAACACTTCATGGGTACGACACCCGTGGAGATGTACAAGTTGTTCTTCACACCACAGGTGGCGTGTCTGGAATTGACCGAGGATGCAGGCCTAAGCTGCAATCGACCGGATACTCAGGTAAGCAGCCCAGTGTCCGGACGTACCGTTTCTTTTCTTTTCTATAATTCGCCTCTTATCCCATTATCCTTAATCAGGAGTGGGTAGCGCATGCAAAGCTGATAAGGTGTCCGGCTCCCCTCCCAGAGACCGCACCGGAGCCCGTGCTAGTCAGAATGTTGGAGATCGCGCCTTCAGAAGAAGGCGAAGGGGAGAATAGAGGAGCTATCACCTCGCCCAAGGGGGCGCTTGAAGAAGGGGGGGTCGAGAGTCCCTCCCTCCAGGGGGAGAAAAGGACCGCCTCCGAAGACCCGGAGGCCCAAGCCCCTAAGCGGGGGAGAAATCTTCACCGGAGGGTCCTACGTCTGGGGAGGCCCCGGTCGCATAATCTTTTCAGCCCTCCAGCGAGCCGTGAGTAGAAAAAGGGGAGTTTATTAATAAGAAACATCCTTATTTGTGTTTCTGAGGGTAACCAAAATTTTACCTTGTAGTTCGGATGAGCGACCTTCTCAAATGAGCTCGTCTTCGGAGGATCTTCGTCCGGAGATGATGGAGAGCGAGACGCCTCCGTCTGCTGCGCCGTCGGATAGGGCGGACGAGCCTGAAGTGTCGTCACGGAGGATGTCCCCGAGCCCGGTAGAGCCGAAGAGTTCGGCGCCGACTGGTGTTCGGCCGGGGGAGCTAAAGGATCTGCTTGAGAGGGCGTCCGTCTCAGAAGATCACCGTGCATTGATGAGCATGGTGATAGGAAGGATTTTGTCCACCGAAAGCGGATTGCATAATGCCGCCGAAGTTTGTCGGCGGGTTTGAGGTACGTAAAACGACGCGCTTTTTGACAGTTTGCACATGAAAGTGCGCCTCAGATAGATAGTAGCCCCGAGACTCGGTAGGTTGTCGAAGGCGACAGCGTGCCGAGGATCAAAATCGCAGGTATTGAGTGTCGCCTTTCCTATGCAGGTGGCGGACAGTCCGGGGGCTAGCCGGACTGATGGAGTTGCCGAATTAATGCGGCAGCTCGATGTGGCGGATGCGGACATCACGCTAGTCAACAAGCGACTTTTGAGTCGCAAGGTAAGTTGTCTCTCCGCAGTCACCTGTTTAAGCGAGTCAAAGCCCACCTCTTACAATATTTATGCTTGACGCAGATGGTGCTGCTGCTGTGGAGAGCCTTCGGGCAGAACTTATTCAAGCCAAGGAGCAAGCCAGAAGGAGTGATGCGGCTGCCTCGAGGGCGGCCGAAGAGTTAGAAGCCAAAAGGGCTGCACACTGCCGAAGCAGGGAAGAGATGGCCGAATTGGCCGTAAAATTGAAGGATGCTACCGACCGCAATGAGGCTCTGGAAAAGGAGCGCCTATCGGAGCAGGAATACCTGGGGAAGGCCACCGCCGAGGCCAAGGATGCCCGCTCGCAATGCGGCTATGAAGGAGGAACCGCGCAAGCCGAGATATTGTGGTCGGCAAGCCTTTTTCGCTGCGCCGCCGGTTTACGGATCCAAATTATGCCCAGCTTGGCCAGTTGGGGTCTGGAGGATCCATATATGGACTTAGCGGCAAGTGCGGCGGATGCCGCCAGTGCTTCCGAGTCGGCGGATCACAAGACGGAAGAGCTATTTTGGTCTCAATTCCATAGTCCGGATCGTTCACTTCCGCTGACCGATCGGTTGGCCGAATGGGCTGAGCTGAACAGGTTGTCCGGACTTGCCATGACGGATATCGTGACTCATGTCTGGCCAGAGAGGCCCAAGGCGACGAGCTATTTTGGCTTATTGCAGCAATTTCTTGGGGCGGTGCCGCATATCAAGGAGATGAAGCGGTCGGCCTGCATAGAAGGTGCGCGGATGGCCCTTGCCCGTGTGAAGACACATTGGACGGAGATGGATGCCACCGCTGTTGCAACCCAGGGTTCGGACGAAAGCCGGTTACCCGCCGAGCACTATTTTGGGGAAGTTATGCGTGGTGCTCGTGTAATAGAGTCGCAGTGCTCGAAAAATGTCACGTTCAAATGAACGTTGTATTTTGTAAAACAATGGTTATGATGTAATCGCTTTTTATACTTGTGCGTTCCAAGTATTGAAATATCTCCTATGCAGCCGTTTATGTATACGTTTGTATAACCTGAAAGATGGCAGTCTTTGGCTTCGGCCCACGCACAAGGTGCGGGGGTGTTCGCAAAAATAGCGCATTGTCACTCTTAATCCGACATCTCGGTCCTGTTGAGGAGGTGGTAGCGTCGCAAACAAGGCAACCGGACTATAATGCTTTATCACTTTCACTTAGCCATTGGAGTTTGTGGGTGGGGCTACGATATAGCCCCTGGGGGCACCGCGCTCTCCGAATTCGGGGCGCGTGTGTGCCTGACCGGGAAACGGTCCTTTGTCAAAGCGGGGGAATTCTAAACATTCCGGTGGTCGATCGAGTGGTTGACCAGTCTCTCGCTGCATCATGACACGATTTTGCTTTCTCTACTAAGGTGCTTTACCAAATTAACTTGGGCACAATCGCAGAGTTCTCCGGTGCCGCGTTAGCCGATGATACGGAACGAAGGCAGCAAAACACAAGAGCCGGGCAAACCCAACATTTGACCAAAGACATGATTCGAGCTGATGCATATAAGGCCTAATCTCGAGACGCCAACACTCCCTAAGGTGTTCGGTCTTTATAATGATGGGCGAACAATACCCTAAGCCCCTAGTGTCCGTGTACGGCAAGGTCCTCTCGACGCGCCGATGCTAAAACGCCAGCTCCGCCTGGTTATAATGAGAAACCAGGGATTATAACAACAAGAGACAAAAAAAGGTTTACGCAGGTCTTAATCAAAAGAATCCTTGCGACGGGTCCCTCATGACGCCTGCTACCGTGTTCCGCAGCCGTTATCCGGGACGGTGTGCATGTTGTTCATCTGTAAAAAGAGAGGAACTTAGTTTGAAAGGAAATCGTGCGAAAAAAAGGTATATGAAAAATATTAATAAATAAGTAAAGCGGAGTCTATATGAGCTCGTTGTTGCTTAAATGCACAGCCCCTTGTGAAGGGGTGTGCGGCTAGGGAGCCCCTAGCTTATTTATGCCGGACTCATCTAGCCGTGTCCGGGGTCTTTAAATGACCCTTGCAATGAAATGATGCCACATGGACCGGGCATTTTAAGTGTAAGAGACGCGTAATGTGGTATGGCGTTGAAGCGGACAAATGCTTCACGTCCCAATAGTGCTTGATAGCTACTTTTGAACGGGGCGACATGAAAGATTAATTTTTCGCGTCGGAAGTTGTTCGTGACCAACACAACTTCTAGTAATAAGGAGCCTGCGATTTGGCGTAAGGGCTGGCGCCACTCCTTTAAAGGAAGTGCGGCTATGTCGAATTTTAGTACGGTCTATCCCCACTTGCAGATTGTGTTTGGATATAGCAGGTTTAGATCGCTGCCTCCGCCCATCGACTTGTGTAAATTGTAGTCCGTCGATTATAGGATCCAATATCGAGCAGTCCATCCTGCATTCCGCATACACTTCGAATAATCCATGTGGTCAAAAGTTATTGGTTTTGACATCCAATCTTGACGCTCATTGGTGGACCGTGCGGGACCCGCCTTAGCGGGTGCCGCATTTTTCTGTATTATCACATGAAGTGAGTTTACTGATTTGACTTCTTGTGGGAAAGTCTTTTGTTTTCCGGTGCTCTGCTGGTGGGGTTTATCATCATCCTCGCTTGATGCATCGAGCCCCTTGTGTTCGGCGTTTAATCGGACGGACTGTTTGAAAACCCAACAATCTCGGTGGGTGTGGTTAGCAGGCCTTCCGGGGGTACTGTGGATTTGACATATCCGACCCAAGATTTTGTTTAAGTTGGATAGCTCATCACTGTTGTTTGTAAGAGGCAGTGTTTTGTTGTTTGGCCGCGAGCTTTTGAATCCGACATTGACCGCCGTGTTCTTTGGGCTTTTCTCTTTATTCCGGCGCTGATCTTTTTTGCGCCATGATTTTCCGTTTCCATCTCTGATCTCGGATGTACTTGGATCGCTGGTGCTGCATCTTGCCAGCCAGCTGTCTTCCCCCGCACAAAAGCGGGTCATGAGGCTTGTTAGCGCGGACATTGTCCTCGGCTTCTGTTGGCCGAGGTGCCTGGCGAGCCATTCGTCTCGGACATTGTGTTTAAAAGCTGCTAAGGCCTCGGCGTCCGGACAATGACTATTTGGTTCTTTTAGTAAGGAACCGTTCCAGAATTTGCTACCGACTCTCCGGCTGTTGAGTTATATGACTTAAATCATCTGCATCCGGAGGGCGGACATAACTCCCTTGAAAATTTGCTCTAAACGCGTCCTCAAGCTCTTCCCAACTTCCAACAGTGTTTTCTGGGAGGCTTTTGAGCCAATGACGGGCTGACCCTTTGAGCTTGAGGGGTAAATATTTTATGGCATGGAGATCGTCTCCTCTAGCCATGTGTATGTGTACTGTATAATCCTCTATCTAGACTCCAGGGTCTGTTGTTCCATCGTAGGCCTCTATGTTTATGGGTTTAAACCCTGCTGGGAATTCATGATCCAGCACCTCATTGGTGAAACATAGTGGGTGTGCGGCGCCCCTGTATTTGGGTGTACCGCTATCTTCGGACACTTGGCGTGTTGTGTTGCTCCTGGGGCCCTCTTCTTTGGCCCGTAAATGGACCTGGCTGGGCCATCTGTTTTTCCAGGGTCATTAGTCGGCCTGTGTGCGGTGCCGCTTTTAGATTTTGGCTTATCATCTGATCGTCTATCCGACCAGGCGGCCTCTTTGTTTTTTGACTGTGGGGGCTCTATGGCCTCCTCGTCAAATTCTGGCAGTAGCTTGCGCTTCGGGTAGCTCTTTGATTGATGGCCATTGCCGTATTTGTCTGCGGTTTTGAGCACTTTGCTCCACCTCATTCTGAGTATATCTTCCGCTATTTTGAGCTTCTGTTTTTCCTTCTTCAAACTTCTTGCTGTGGCGACGAGTCTTTTCCGAAGGTTTTTATTCTCCGGCGGTGTGTCCGGCGTGAGGTCGACTGGACTGTTGGTTTCGCCGGGCATGGATTGATTATCCGATTCGTCCTGTTCGGACAGTTTCTTGTCCGCATGTTCGTCGTCCACTGTTTTTCCCTGCTCTATTGCTTGGTCATGAGGAGCGCTGTTGTTGTCGAGGCGGGACTTAGGGCGGCGTCTACGTCGCCGTTTTGGTTGTTTATCAGCGGGATTATCCTTTGCCGCGTCCCGTTGGTCCTCGTTATTGCTTCCTTTTGGGGTATCCACAATGTATACGTCATGTGTTGGGGTGGTCTTCGATGCCATGTAGGCGCTGGTTCTTGATCGCCTCCGCATCGCCGTCCGCACTGTCGATGTCTTCGGAGTCATAGTCTAGCATGTCTGTTAGATCATCGACAGTGGCTACAAAGTGGGTGGTGGGTGGGCTTTGAATTTCTTTGTCGTCCGCATCCCAACCGTCCTGGCCATAGTCCGGCCAGGTCTCTCCGAATAGCGAGAGATGTTTTAGCGAATTTAGGATGTCGCCAAAGGGCGAGTGTTGGAAGATGTCCGCGGTGGTGAACTCCATGACCAGCGCCCAATCAGATTCGATTGGCAGGGGCGCGGGAGGTTCGGAGTCCCGCAGGGAGTCTGGCACCTCGGAGTCACGACCTTCGCAAGGGACAAGGTTAGTGTTCGGCTCCATCGCCGTGGAAGCTGCAGCCCACGAGGCGGTGTCCAGCCACCGGTCCTCGATCTGGGCGATCGGCTCCGGACTAAGGGCTAGAGCGGACTCATGTGCGGCCACCAAGGCACTGTCCGGCAGCAGAGCTAGATCATGCCCATCGTGACAGTGCGGCACGCTCGGCTGTGGCTCGAGCCCGTCGAAGATCAAGTCCTCGCGGATGTCGACCGTGAAGTTTAGGCTTCCGAACCTGACCTGACGGCCAGGGGCGTAGCTTTCGATCTGCTCCAGATGGCCAAGTGAATTAGCCCGCAGTGCGAAGCCGCCGAATACGAAGATCTGTCCGGGGAGACAAGTCTCACCCTGGACAGCGTTGTTGTTGATTGACGAAGCCATCGAACCTATCGGTGACGACATAGAGGAACTCTCAATGAAAGCACCAATGTCAGTGTCAAAACCGGCGGATCTCGGGTAGGGGGTCCCAAACTGTGCGCCTAGGAGGATGGTAACAGGAGACGAGGGACACGATGTTTTACCCAGGTTCGGGCCCTCTTGATGGAGGTAAAACCCTACGTCCTGCTTGATTAATATTGATGATATGGGTACTACAAGAGTGGATCTACCACGAGATCAAGGAGGCTAAACCCTAGAAGCTAGCCTATGGTATGATTGTTGTAATGGAGGTTATGTCCTACGGACTAAAGCCCTCCGGTTTATATAGACACCGGAGAGGGCTAGGGTTACACAGAGTCGGTTACAACGGTAGGAGATCTTCATATCCGTATCGCCAAGCTTGCCTTCCACGCCAAGGAAAGTCCCATCCGGACACGGGACGGAGTCTTCAATCTTGTATCTTCGTAGTCTTGGAGTCCGACGGACGATGATAGTCCGGCTGTCCGGACACCCCCTAGTCCAGGACTCCCTCACATCCCTAAGCATAATTCCTGCTCGTCCTCGAGTAGGTCAATGATAAAAATAGAATTTTTGACGTGGAATGCTACCTAACATATTTATCAATGTAATTTTCTTTATTGTGGCATGAATGTTCAGATCCGGAAGATTCAAGACAAAAGTTTAATATTGACATAAAAGTAATAATACGTCAAGCATACTAACAAAGCAATCATGTCTTCTCAAAATAACATGGCCAAAGAAAGTTATCCCTAGAAAATCATATAGTCTGGTTTTGCTCTATCCTCATCACACAAAGTATTTAATCATGCACAACCCCGATGACAAGCCAAGCAATTTTTTCATACTTTTGATGTTCTCAAACTTTTTCAATCTTCACGCAATACATGAGCATGAGCCATGGATATAGCACTGTAGGTGGAATAGAATGGTGGTTGTGGAGAAGACAAAAAAGGAGAAGATAGTCTCATATCAACTAGGCGTATCAATAGGCTATGGAGATGCCCATCAATAGATATCAATGTGAGTGAGTAGGGATTGCCATGCAACAGATGCACTAGAGCTATAAGTGTATGAAAGCTCAAAAAGAAACTAAGTGGGTGTGCATCCAACTTGCTTGCTCACGAAGACCTAGGGCACTTTTGAGGAAGCCCATTATTGGAATATACAAGCCAAGTTCTATAATGAAAAGTTCCCACTAGTATATGAAAGTGACAACATAGGAGACTCTCTATCATGAATATCATGGTGCTACTTGATAGTAGCATTGCCCCTTCTCTCTTTTTCTCTCATTTATTTGGGCCTTTTCTCTTTTTTTATGGCCTCTTTTTTTTATTTAGTTCGGAGTCTCATCCCGACTTGTGGGGGAATCATAGTCTCCATCATCCTTTCCTCACTGGGACAATGCTCTAATAATGAAGATCATCACACTTTTATTTACTTACAACTCAAGAATTACAACTCAATACTTAGAACAGAATATGACTCTATGTGAATGCCTCCGGCGGTGTACCGGGATGTGCAATGATTCAAGAGTGACATGTATGAAAAATTACGAATGGTGGCTTTGCCACAAATACGATGTCAACTACATGATCATGCAAGGCAATATGACAATGATGGAGCGTGTCATAATAAATGGAACAGTGGAAAATTGCATGGCAATATACTCAGAATGGATATGGAAATACCATAACAGGTAGGTATGGTGGCTATTTTGAGGAAGGTATATGGTGGGTGTATGGTACTGGCGAAAGTTGCGCGGTACTAGAGAGGCTAGCAATGGTGGAAGGGTGAGAGTGCATATAATCCATGGACTCAACATTAGTCATAAAGAACTCACATACTTATTGCAAAAATCTATTAGTTATCAAAACGAATTACTACGTGCATGCTCCTAGGGGGTGGATTGGTAGGAAAATACCATCGCTCGTCCCCGACCGCCACTCATAAGGAAGACAATCAATAAATAAATCATGCTCCAACTTCATCACATAACAGTTCACCATACGTGCATGCTATAGGAATCACAAACTTTAACACACGTATCTCTAAAATTCACAACTACTCTACTAGCATGAATCTAATATCACCATCTTCATATCTCAAAACAATCATAAAGAATCAAACTTCTCATAGTATTCAACACACTTTATATGAAAGTTTTTGTTATACCCATCTTGGGTGCCCGTCATATTAGGACTAATTTTATAACCAAAGCAAATTACCATGCTATTCTAAAAGACTCTCAAAATAATATAAGTAAAGAATGAGAGATCAACAATTTCTATAAAATAAAACCACCACCGTGCTCTAAAAAGATATAAGTGAAGCACTAGAGCAATATTGTCTAGCTCAAAAGATATAAGTGAAGCACATAGAGTATTCTAATAAATTCTGATTCATGTGTGTCTCTCCCAAAAGGTGTGTACAGCAAGGATGATTGTGGTAAACTAAAAAGCAAAGACTCTAATCATACAAGATGCTCCAAGCAAAACACATATCATGTGGTGAATTAAAATCTAGCCTCAAGTAAAGTTACCGATAGACAAAGACGAAAGAGGGGATGCCTTCCGGGGCATCCCCAATCTTAGGCTTTTGGTTGTAGTTGGATTTTACCTTGGGGTGCCTTGGGCATCCCCAAGCTTAGGATCTTGCCACTCCTTATTCCAAAATCCATCAAATCTTTACCTAAAACTTGAAAACTTCACAACACAAAACTTTAACCAAAAATCTCATGAGCTCCGTTAGTATAAGAAAATAAACCACCACTTTAAGGTACTGTAATGAACTCATTCTTTATTTATATTGTTATTAAACCTAATATATTACAACTTCTCTATGGTTCATACCCCCCCCCCCCGATACTACTCGTAGATTCATCAAAATAAGCAAAAAAACGCATGAAAAACAGAATCTGTCAAAAACAGAACAGTCTGTAGCAATCTATAACTTTAAAATACTTCTGTAACTCCAAAAATCTTAAATAAATTGGTGGACGCGAGGAATTTGGCTGTTAATCATCTTAAAAAATAATTAACCTAAAATCACTCTTCTGTAAAAAAACGACAGCTATTCTCGTGAGCGCAAAAGTTTCTGTTTTTTACAGCAAGATCGCAAAGACTTCACCCAAGTCTTTCCAAAGGTTCTACTTGGCACAAACATTAATTAAAACATAAAACCACATCTAAACAGAAGTAAATTAATTATTTATTACTAAAAAGAAGCAAAAAAGTAAACAACAAAAAATAAAATTGGGTTGCCTCCCAACAAGCGCTATCGTTTTACGCCCCTAGCTAGGCATAAAAACACGAATAGATCTAGGTATTGCCATCTTTGGTATGCAATCCATAAGTGGCTCTCATAATAGATTCTTAAGGCAATTTAATTTTCTTCCTAGGAAAGTGTTCAACCTTCCTTAACGGAAATTGGAATCTAATATTTCCTTCTTTCATATCAATAATTGCACCAATCGTTCTAAGGAAAGGTCTAGCAAGAATAATAGGACATGTAGGGTTGCAATCTATATCAAGAACAATGAAATCTACGTGCACATAATTCATATTTTCAACAATAAGAACATCATTAATCCTTCCCATAGGTTTCTTAATGGTGGAATCCGCAAGATGCAAATTTAAAGAACAATCATCAAATTCACGAAAACCTAGCATATCACACAAAGTTTTTGGAATCGTGGAAACACTAGCACCCAAATCACACAAAGCATAGCATTCATAATCATTAATCTTAATCTTAATATTAGGTTCCTACTCATCATAAAGTTTTATAGGTATAGAAACTTCTAGTTCAAGCTTTTCTTCATAAGATTGCATCAAAGCATCAACGATATGTTTAGTAAAAGCTTTATTTTGATTATAAGCATGAGGAGAATTTAACACGGATTGCAACAAGGCAATACAATCTATTAAAGAACAATTATCATAATTAAATCCCTTGAAATCCAAAATAGTGGGTTCATTGCTATTCCTCTTCAATCCCACTTTTATCATTTTTTGCATCTAGATCTAAAAACTCCGAATCATTGGGATGCCTTTTAACTAAACTTGACTCATCTCCAGTCCCATCTTTATCAACATTCATATTGGAAAACAAAGATTTAATAGGAGTCACATCAATCACTTTTAGAACTTCATCATTGTTGTGTAGATCTTCCATTTTGCGGCCATCTTCTTAACTAAAGTGGCTTGCTTGTCAGAAATTTGGCCTACTAATTTTTCAAGATGAGCAAACTGAGTTTTAAACCATAAAATTCCTTAGACATATCATCGAGTTCTTTATTCATGTACTCCATAAAACTTTTTTGTTCTTTAAGCTTGTTTCTAAAGAAATTATTATTCTCAAATTGCAAAGACATAAAACTTCTGACGTTGTTTTCAATTTCTTCCAACCTCCTAAGGTGAGGATCAGCGCTTTTTGGCAGAGCCATCAAAGCCAACACACAAGAAGCAAGCGAAAAGAGACAAACGGAAGAGGGGCAAAGAAAAGGCAAAGGTTTTTGAAATTCGTTTTTGAAGTGGGGCAGAGGAAAACGAGAGGCGATTGGCAAATAATGTAATGCAAGGGAGAAGAGTTTATGATGGGTACTTGGTATGGCTTGACTTGGTGTATCTCCCCGGCAACGGCGCCCGAAATCCTTCTTGCTACCTCTTGAGCTTGCATTGGTTTTCCCTTGAAGAGGATAGGGTGATTCAGCAAAGTAGCATAAGTATTTCCCTCAGTTTTGAGAACCAAGGTATAAATCCAGTAGGAGACAATGCACAAGTCACCGAATACCTGCACAAACAATCAAGAACTTGCAACCAACACGATAAAGGGGTTGTCAATCCCTTCACGGTCACTCGCAAAAGTGAGATCTGATAGAGATAATAAAGTAAATATCTTTGGTATTTTAGTTGTATAGATTGGAAAGTATAGATTGCCAAATAGTAAACAAGATTCAATAATATGGAAAAGATATGCAATATAATGGAAAATAGACCCGGGGGCCATAGGTTTCACTAGTGGCTTCTCTCGAGATAGCATGTATTACAGTGGGTGAACAAATTACTGCCGAGCAATTGATAGAAAAGCGCATAGTCATGATGATATCTATGGCAATGATCATGAACATAGGCATCATGTCCGTGTCAAGTAGACCGACTCCTGCCTGCATCTACTACTATTACTCCACACATCGACTGCTATCCAACATGCATCTAGAGTATTAAGTTCATAAGAATGGAGTAATGCATTAAGCAAGATGACATGATGTAGAGGGATAAACTCAAGCAATATGATATAAACCCCATCTTTTTATCCTCAATGGCAACAATACAATACGTGCCTTGCTGCCCCTACTATCACCGGGAAAGGACACCGCAAGATTGAACCCAAAGCTAAGCACTTCTCCCATGGCAAGAAAGATCAATCTAGTAGGCCAAACTAAACCGATAATTTGAAGAGACTTGCAAAGATATCAAATCATGCATATAAGAATTCAGAGAAGAACCAAATAATATTCATAGATAATCTTGTTCATAAATCCACAATTCATCGGATCTCGGCAAACACACGGCAGAAGAGTATTACATCGAAATACATCTCCAAGAACATCGAGTAGAACTTTGTATTGAGAATCAAAGAGAGAGAAGAAGCCATCTAGCTAATAACTATGGACAGGAAGGTCTATGGTAAACTACTCACGCTTCATCAGAGAGGCAATGGTGTTGATGTAGAAGCCCTCCGTGATCAATTCCCCCTCCGGAAGATCATCGGAAAAGGCCCCAAGATGGGATCTCATGGGTACAGAAGGTTGCGGTGGTGGAAAAGTGGTTTCGTGGCTCCCCCTGATGTTTTTAGGGTATAAGAGTATATATAGGCGAAAGAACTAGGTCGGTGGAGCGACGAGGGGCCCATGAGGGTGGGGGCGCGCCCTCCTGCCTCGTGCATGCCTCGTTGCATCTCTGACTTCAACTCCAAGTCTTCTAGTTTGCTTTTGGTCGAAGAAAGATCATCGCGAAGGTGTCATTCCGTTTGGACTCTGTTTGGTATTCCGTTTCTGCAAAACTCTAAAATAGGCAAAAAAACAGAAACTGGCACTAGGCCTCCTGTTAATAGGTTAGTCCCAAAAAGAATATGAAAGAGCATATTAAAAATAGATAATATAGTAGCATGGAACAATCAAAAATTATAGATACGTTGGAGACGTATCAACCCTCAGAGTGGTGGATGTTGGCGGCGGAGTCGCATTCTCCGGCGCCCCATATGGTGCACCAGTCTGGGCACCACAACCGCGTTGTGGTGGACGTCGCCGGGTCCTCTTAGGATGGATTCATCATTGGTCTCACGTCCACCGGCACCATCAAGGTTCCGGACTCTAATGAGGAAGAGTAGGGCATGGAACGTGGCACCTTGAGTCCCATGAGTCAGTGTGTGTCCCATGTCCTACTCTACCTCACGGAAGACCAGAGCAACACTTTGAGGGGCGCAGCCGGCTGCCGGGCATGGGCACGGCGGAGTCGGACGAGCTCTGCTTAGATTAGGTTTTACGTTGTATGTAATAGTATGGATTTGAGGTTTCTAATTGAGGTATCCGGTTGTGAAAGAGATTATTTGAGAACAGATCGGTCACTGTCACCTATAGCTGGATACAGCAAGTCCGACCCCTCAAACGTCCACAGACACGTTCGGGCTCATCCGCGGATGTTTGACGGGTCGAATTTGTTGTATCTAGCTGTAGATTCTCTAAGAGCAACTCTAGCAGCTTGTCCAAATTTGATGTTTGGATTTACATGTACACATTGGTCTAAAAGGATTTCCTCTCAAAATATTTGTGTTTTTCAGCAGTTTGTTTATTGAAGATCATCTACATTCCCTCTCATATATTAAATAAAGGACTGTGATAACTAAGGAACGGTACAAATTTAGAGATAATAGCTCTAGCTATTAGCCACTCATGCATGCACATAGAGAAGGACAATAAAAATGCTATCGTGAGGATTATTTTATATTTAATAATAGTTCATCTCGCAAATGGCAAGCATGATTAAAATTCCATTTACCCCATTAAACTTGTCGCAATGAGGCCTTCAAAACTACATCCTATGTTTGTATATTCCGATGGTTTTCTTGGGGTCAAAGTACAAAGCTTGAGTATGTAAGTTACTAACTTGTGTGCAAAAATTTGATGTTTTGCAACATTTTGATGACTTTCTTAGGTAAAAGTTATCACCCGGTACTATAAGAGCTACCCCTGATGTTCATATATTGTTACCAGCAACATTATGTGGGTTGTGGGACTACTTGTCAATAGTTATAGATCACAAAACTATATCTCATCGCAACCACCCATGTCACTCATCACTACTATGGTGGTGGATGTGCCCTAGCACAATGGACAACTATAGCTTGTGCAATAGGTAATTATTATTATTTCATGTTGGTAACTATCACTACAAGAAAAAGACACATTCAGGACAATTTATGCGGAACGAAAATATTTACTGTCATGGAAGTATCACTTCCATGAAATAGTAATGAAGGAAACATGTATTATCATGGATGTGTTGGGCACCTACTTCTATGACAAAACAACCTGGGTGGGCCAACGGCCACCTACATGACATTCTTTAGGCCTTCCATGACCTAAAAGATCATGGTCGGAGGGAGGGTGTGATTTTTCTGTGATTTCTCTGTATGATGTGCAGGATATGCCTGAGAGAGATGCATGGTAGTTTTGTGCGACCTCTCGTATGTGTGCGAGCCTTCGCATTACTGAATCCAAGCACCTGATGCGAGAATTGATATATCCTCGTGCACTGTGGTTTTTGGTCCTTGGTCTATCGATCAATGCATTCTCGTGTGTGGTAGTTGCAGGTCCCCATTGCATGCGCTAGACTTCACATTACAGAGAACTCAATCAATCAATGCGAGTCTCCCGCTAACTATAGTGTGTTATGTGTGGCGCACGTAGTTGGAGAAGCCATATGCGCGAGTCATTGTGATTGTATGTTGTAGTGTAGGACTCCCCGATCGATACGAGCTACTCTCTCTTTCGCTCATGATATTGCACATACTTGGCAGCGTGGTGAGCGGACCCGTATGCGCGAGTATTGCATCGTGCGCTATAGTTGGAGGCCTCCGTTCGTATGTGCAGGTGTACTTTTTGTGGTTATTACTAAAGGAAATATGCCCTAGAGGCAATAATAAAGTTATTATTTTATTTCCTTATATCATGATAAATGTTTATTATTCATGCTAGAATTGTATTAACCGGAAACTTGATACATGTGTGAATACATAGACAAACAGAATGTCCATAGTATGCCTCTACTTGACTAGCTCGTTTATCAAAGATGGTTAAGTTTCCTAGCCATAGACATGTGTTGTCATTTGATGAGCGGGATCACATCATTAGAGAATGATGTGATGGACAAGACCCATCCGTTAGCTTAGCACTGTGATCGTTTACTTTATTGCTATTGCTTTCTTCATGACTAATACATGTTCCTCTGACTATGAGATTATGCAACTCCCTAATACCGGAGGAACACTTAGTGTGCTATCAAACATCACAATGTAACTGGGTGATTATAAAGATGCTCTACAGGTGTCTACGATGGTGTTTGTTGAGTTGGCATAGATCGAGATTAGGATTTGTCACTCCATGTTTTGGAGAGGTACTTTGGGCCCTCTCGGTAATGCACATCGCTATAAGCCTTGCAAGCAATGTGACTAATGAGTTAGTCACAGGATGATGAATTACGGAATGGGTAAAGAGACTTGTCGATAACGAGATTGAGCTAGGTATGGTGATACCGACGATCGAATCTCGGGCAAGTAACATACCGATGACAAAGGGAACAATGTATGTTGTTGTGTGGTTTGACCGATAAAGATCTTCGTAGAATATGTAGGAGCCAATATGTGCACCTAGCTTCCGCTATTGGTTATTGATCAGAGAGGTGTCTCGGTCATGCCTACATAGTTCTCGAACCCGTAGGGTCCGCACGCTTAACGTTCGATGACGATCGGTATTATGAGTTTATGTGTTTTGATGTACCTAAGGTAGTTCGGAGTCCCGGATGAGATCACGGACATAACGAGGAGTCTCGAAATGGTCGAGACATAAAGAATGATATATTGGACGATGTTATTCGGACACCGGATGAGTTCCGGAGGTCACCGGATAAATATTGGAGTGCGGGAAGGGTTATCGGAACCACCGGAGAAGTAATGGGCCTTATTGGGCCTAGGGGAGAGAGAGAGGGGCAGCCAAGGGCTGGCCGTGCGCTCCCCCATGGGCCTAGTCTGAATTGGACTAGGGGGAGGGGCAGCGCCCCCTCCTTCCTTCTTTTTCCCCTCTCCTTCCTTCTTCTCCTAGTTTGACTAGGAAAGGGGGATCCAACTCCTACTTGGAGTAGGATTTCCCCCCTTGGGCGCGCCCTATGAGGGCCGGCCGGCCTCCCCCTTGCTCCTTTATATACGGGGGCAGGGGGGCACCCCAGAGACACACAAGTTGATCAAGTTAATTTTTTAGCCGTGTGCGGTGCCCCCTTCCACAGATTTCCACCTCGGTCATATCGTCGTAGTGCTTAGGCGAAGCCCTGCGTCGGTAACTTCATCATCCCCGTCACCATGCCGTCATGCTAAAGGAACTCTCCCTCAGCCTCAGCTAGATCTAGAGTTCGAGGGACGTCACTGAGCTGAACGCGTGCAGATCGCGGAGGTCCCGTGTGTTCAGTGTTGATCGGTTGGATCGCGAAGACGTTCGACTGCATCAACCGCGTTACTTAACGCTTCCTCTTTCGGTCTACGAGGGTACATAGACACACTCTCCACCTCATTGCTATGCATCTTCGGTCTACGAGGGTACATAGACACACTCTCCACCTCGTTGCTATGCATCTCCTAGATAGATCTTGCGTGATCGTAGGAAATTACCGCATTCCCTGACTGTCGCATCCGAGCCAGGTCTATGCGTAGATGTTATATGCACGAATAGAACACAAAGAGTTGTGGGCAATAATAGTCATACTGCTTACCAGCATGTCATACTTTGATTCGGCGGCATTGTTGGATGAAGCGGCCCAGACCGACACTACATGACCGCGTTCATGAGACTGGTTCTACCGACGTGCTTCGCACACAGGTGGCTAGTGGGTGTCTGTTTCTCCAGCTTTAGTTGAATCAAGTGTGACTACGTGCTACATCTTGAGCTTGCGTTGGTTTTCCTCGAAGAGGAGAGGGTGATGCAGCAAGTGTAGCGTAAGTATTTGCCTCAGTTTTGAGAACCAAGATATCAATCCAGTAGGAGGCTCCTCAAAATTCCCACGCACCTACACAAACAAACTGAGAACTCGCAACCAACGCAATAAAGGGGTTGTCAATCCTTCACGGCCACTTGCATAAAGTGAGATCTAATAAAGATAGTATGATAAGATAGATATATTTTGGTATTTTATGATATAGATGCAAAAAGTAAAGATGCAAATAAAAGTAGATTGAAAGCAAATATGATAAGAGATAGACCCGCGCCATAGGTTTCACTAGAGGCTTCTCTCGAGATAGCATAAGTATTACGGTGGGTGAACAAATTATCGTCGAGCAATTGATAGAAAAGCGCATAGTTATGAGATTATCTAGGCATGATCATGTATATAGGCATCACGTCCATAACAAGTAGACCGACTCTCGCCTCGCATCTACTACTATTACTCCACACATCGACCGACCCCGCTCGCATCTAGAGTATTAAGTTCATAAGAACAGAGTAATGCATTAAGCAAGATGACATGATGTAGAGGGATAAACTCATGCAATATGATATAAACCCCATCTTGTTATCCTCGATGGCAACAATACAATACGTGCCTTGCAACCCTTTCTGTCACTGGGTAAGGACACCGCAAGATTGAACCCAAAGCTAAGCACTTCTGCCATGGCAAGAAAAACCAATCTAGTAGGCTAAACCAAACTGATAATTCGAAGAGACTTGCAAAGATAACTCAATCATACATAAAAGAATTCAAAGAAGATTCAAATATTATTCATAGATAAACTTGATCATAAACCAACAATTCATCGGATCTCGACAAACACACCACAAAAAGAGTTTATATCAAATAGATCTCCACAAGAGAGGGGGAGAACATTGTATTGAGATCCAAAAAAGAGAAGAAGCCATATAGCTAATAACTATGGACCCGTAGGTCTGTGGTAAACTACTCACAACTCATCGGAGGGGCAAGGATGTTGATGTAGAAGCCCTCCATGGTCGATTCCCCCCCAGTGAGTGCCGTGAAGGCTCCAAGATGAGATCTCATGGATACGTATGTTACGGCGGTGGAAATTGTGTTTCGTGGTGCTCCCGGATATTTTCGGGTACATAGGTATATATAGGAGGAAGAAGTACGTCGGTGGTCGCTTAAGGCCCACGAGACAGGGGCGCCTACAGGGGGGCGCGCCCTATCTCATGGGGCCCTCTAAGCTTCTTGACTTGCACTCTAAGCTCTCTCGATCACGCTCACTCCAAAAATCACGCCCCGAAGGTTTCATTCCGCTTGGACTCCGCTTGATATTCCTTTTCTTCAAATATCAAATAGGCAAAAAACAGCAATATGGGTTGGGCCTCCGGTTAGTAGGTTAGTCCCAAAATGATATAAATGTGTAAAATAAAGCCCATAAACATCCAAAAGGGGTAATATAATAGCATGGAACAATCAAAATTGTAGATACGTTGGAGACGATCAAGCATCCCTGCTTAATTCCTACTCGTCCTCGAGTAGGTAAATGACAAAAAGTGAATTTTTGATGTGGAATGCTACCTAGCATAATTCATAATGTAATTTTCTTTATTGTGGCATGAATGTTCAGATCCAAATGATTCAAAATAAAAGTTCATATTGATAAAAGAAATAGTAACACTTCAAGCATACTAATCAAAATAATCATGTCTTCTCAAAATAGCATGGCAAAAGAAAGTTCATCCCTACAAAATCATATAGTTAGTGTCATGGAATTGTCACGGCAGATGTCCTCTTGCAAGGACTTAGTGGTGGAACCATCGCAACTAGGAAGCTTAAAGGGGTTATCGGGACAAAGGACACAAGAGATTTATACTAGTTCGGCCCCTTACGATGAAGGTAAGGCCTACGTCTAGTTGGGTTGGTATTGCTTGATGTTTCGATAACCAGGGAGCGAGATACGCTATGCCCGGTTCTCGATGAGTTGTTTCTTGCCCTAAGCCGCCAGCGGGTCATCCCCTTATATACACGGGTGGACGCCTTGCGGCCTACAGTGTCTCGGTCGGCTCCTAGACAGTGTCCGCCTCGGTGACTAGTTAAGTCTACCTTATGTTACAAGTCATACCATCATGGCGGTTTATCATTATGGGCCTTGAGCCGCCTGTGGGCCTTAGACCCGTTATTGAACCGCCATCTTCATACTTGGTCTTGGGCTTCTTCCTGCTGAGTCTTCTTTGCGTAACCCGGCCCCTCCTGGGCGGCTTACACAAATAGTTATATCCCCAACATTAGGCCCTAGATTGATTTGAACCGGTTCATGTCAATCTTAAAATACCTTAAAAAATAAATCTTCAGCCTTCTGCTTGTGCAAAGGTTTTTAACCCGCCATGACGTCATCTTCTGGATCCGCGTTAACACGCCGTGACGTCATCTTTACTTAAATTCATTCTTTATTCCACCATATCCTCCAACAAATCTTTGCTTTTACTGACCGTTCTGAAAACCAAGGCGTCGGGGCTGCTGGATAATAATGTTTAGTCTCCTCGTTTCCCGCGCTATCTCAGTCAGCCCTTCCTTATAAATAGGTACGACTTAGGTCTTTTCCATTCTCCCCCTTCGGTCGTCTTCTTCCTTTCACTGTTTCTCAGCCGCTCGAGCTCCGCCGCCGCCGCCGCCGTATATCTCCTCGTCCTTGCCAACCCAGGCCGCGGCATCAACCTGTTTTGACCAGAAAATCATGATTTAACCTCCGCAGAACTCAGATCTGTAAGTTTCTCCTTGTTCCTCGATCCGCATTAGGACCTTCGAAGTTCCTCGGTGTTCTTTGTTGTTCGTCAGGAACCCCTCATAGATTTCATCACCACCGTCGTTTCTTGATCCTTAAGATGATATAAAACTGATGCGGTAGCTATTTCGCACCCATTTCGAATGCAAGTAGATTCCTCTTCTCTGTACAGAAGCCTTGTTCAGAACTGATGAACTTATCTGTGCTAGTTTTAGGTCTAGAATATTTTTTTCTTTTCAGAGCAATTGTTTGATCCAAAAGAAAAACTGCAGCTTGTGAAATCTGTTTGTTCCACACTTAGTCAAAAAACTGCCTCTGTTGAATTTGTTTAACCATGGTAATCTATGTAGCCAGTTTATGACAACACAAATTGCCAGTCTTGCTTGCTTCCGGCGACTTTAAGAAAATTTAACTTCCCTGATACCTGTAGCGGCTTAAATATCATTGCATAGTTACCTATATGTCATTAGGCCCCGTCTTAAGCCGCCATTTTATATAGTCTTAAAAATACTTTCCTTCCGGATTAAAGTCGAACCGGAGCTTCTTATTCTGTCATAGGATTCCACTTACGTCATGGCACCTAAGGCTCCCAAGGCTCCTGTGACCTGTAATTGGGTCCCATCCATTGTCACAGAAAGCAAATTGTCTGAATTTGTGAAGTCTGGTCACCTGCCCAAGAAGGAGGTCATATTTTATCGCGCCCCTGACCCGTCCGAGGAGAAACCTCAGCCCAAAGAAGGGGAGGTGATAGTTTTTACGGATCATATGAGCCAGGGATTTGCTCCACCCGGTTCAAAATTCTTCAGGGATGTTTTGCATTTCTTTGACCTTAGACCTCAAAACATTGGGCCTAATTTCGTGTCAAATATATGCAACTTCCAAGTCTTCTGCGAGGCATATCTGGGAGAAGAGCCCAATCTGCTTTTGTTCAGAGAGCTATTCTACTTAAACCGGCAGAATGAACGTGCCAACGGGCCCAGTCTAGAACTTGGTGGCATCTCGATTCAGCGGCGGAGAGACTGCCTTTTTCCTTATGCTGAATCGCCGAAGTCATCCGAAGGATTGGAATCGACGTGGTTCTATTACCAGACACTTCTCCGCCGACGCGAACCTCTCGTCTGCTTCCACGCTCTGCGCCTTGAATCCAACCACCCGCTGCCGGATAAACTGACTGTTGTTGAACGTCTGCCACTCTCTTCCACCATTAGAAAAATCGAAGCTCTTTTGGGAAACGATTTAGACGGCATTGACCTGGTCCGAGTCTGGGTCACTTGGCGAGTGCTTTCGTTAAGCCGTCGCCCCGGCTTAATGTGCACTTACTCAGGCGAGAAGGATGACCCACTGCGTCATAGTCCCGACAACTTACCAGATGATGTGGTGGAGGCTACAACCCAAACGTTGTTGAAAGAGGGCACGGTGACTAGTAATGCCTTTGGCTTACTTCCTTTCTGCAAGAAGAACCCGGCCCCCGCAGTGAGTCATTAACCTCAATGAATACTCTTTGCTATATTACACCTTGCTTTTATTCATAACCCCTTATCTTTTTCCACAGGCCGATGACAACTTCTGGAAGGTCATGTATGACCATGAGGCTGCCAAACAAGCCAGAGCAGCCACCGAAAGAAAAGCCGCCAAAACAGGAACTTCAAGGAAGAAGAAGTCAAGCACTTCAGATTTATTAAAATTAGACGACACTTCTGATGATGAAGAAGAGGTAATCCTTAACTCTCCTGACTCTTTTGTCATTATTTTATTGACATTCTATATTTTCAGGAGGATACGGGGAACAGCCAAGCGGTTAACGAAGAGGTAACTATAATCTCCTCCGACTCAGAGCCTTTGCCAAAGCAAAAAATCCGAAGGGTGGCTCGGAAAGTAAGATTTTCACATCCTCTAGCTTATCAAGATCCTCAATTTCTTTTGAAGCAACAGCTGTTTGAAAGCCGGAGACAGACCCGGACCAGAAAGGATGTAGAGCTCTCCTCCGGCTTACCTGATGTAACCAGGAAGCGTCGGACTGAGGTTATCTCTGATTTACGTTTTGTTTTACCTTTGGCAGGTTTAATTCACCAACCTCTCAATTCATCTGACTCCAATTATCAGGATACCTCTCCTTCCTCCGGCAAGTCTATGCAATCTAACATGCCGGCGTTCAAAACTGCCCCCGGGTAATGTAATTTTGTTTACCTTATGCTTTACCTTACTCATGCCTTTGTACTCATCCTTCTGCCTTTGTCCACAGCGTGCAAGTGAAACCTAGTAAGAGGTCAAAAAAGAGTAAGCCGTCCCGAGACTCGGTCGTGACTGAACCGGAGCTTGGCACAGCTGCTCCTGATAGTTCTACCCATCAGCCGCCGCCTGAACCAGCCTATGACATTCCAGCACCAACCTTAGATCCACCTGCCGAAGATCCTCTCAACAGCTCTGATAACCCGGAAGCTCCTAGCCCGGCCCAGAAAATTGATCCGGAAGTTGAGATTCTGAAAACTCAGTTTGTTGAGCCAGGGCGGCCCACTGTCCTTGCCAAGTGCTCTACTAAGGAGGAGCTTCTGGAACGCCGAAAGGCCAAGCTAGACATTGCTGACTATACTCATTTAAGCATTGGAGATATAGTCTCTGGCTATCTCAACCAAGTACATAGCAGTCGTGACCTGGAAATTGACATGGTGAAGCAAATACAAAGAAAAATCGAGGTATAACTTATGCTACTTTTCTCAACCATACTTATCAGATCAGCCCCAAGTCTATTGCTTATGAATAAGTATGATGTAGACTTAGAAAACTGCTTAGCACTGCTTTGTCCGGTTTAGAAAGAAGATATTTAACCCGGTTGTAACATGATACCTTGAACTTGCGATACACATTAGCCCCCAAGTGTCAAGTATCTTTGCTTGCAAAGTGCTTGGGACTTAATTTGCATGAACTGGCATTGTAAGTTAAAATTCTTCAGCATACATTAGCCCCCAAGTGTCAAGTATCTTTGCTTGCAAAGTGCTTGGGACTTAATGTTATCTTACCATGATTTTGACTATAACCCGGCATCGATGCAGCCACCATAAGTCAATTTGAGTCGGAGATTGTCAACCAAGAGCCGCCTTACAGCTCAAGAACTTGAAATTCAAAAGGCCAACTCCAAATTTGAATTCAGCGCTCTCGAACAAGAGAAGTTGAAGAAGAATTTTGAGGTGGAGAAGAAAATCTGGCTGATGAGAAGGTTTCACTGGTGACCCGCCGAGACGGCAGGGCATCACTTGCGTATAACAATGAGTTGTCCGGCTTAAAGCGCCAGATATCTCAAATGGTCTCAGCCATCTTTGGTAAGTTACTGTATATAACCTCAAATATTGTAATCCTTCCTTTGATGACTATTTTAATCGTCATCTCGAGCTCACCTTATATTTATGAACGTAGGCCCCAGGAGCACAAACCTCAAGCAGAACATGTTGATCAAACTAAAAGCGGTTTACACTCTAGTGGAGCAACTGTACACCGGGTCACAATGTGCTTTGGCCGTTGTAGCTTTACCAAATAACACTCCCCACCTCCTGCAAGACGTGCTGAAGTGTCTTGTTGTACTACCTCAACGGGTCGAGAATCTAAGGCGGGCGTCCTCAAGAGCCAGGGCCATAGCCGCATTAAGCCGGGCAAAAGCATGGATTCCAGAACTAGACCCGGCCGACCTCGCTCTTGGATACCCGAGTCTGAAAGAGGATGGGACCGTATTTGATGAACAGGATTTCACCGCCTGCGTCAAAGATATACGCCCCGTGGCTACTCTCATTGGGAACGACACTGACCTTACCAAGTATCAGCCGGGCTATGACAGTGAGAACCGGAGAATTCCAACACCTCCCTATGATGAAGTCAGCCTGATCCCTCCAACTCGTAAGCATAACTTTGCCCCTGAAGTGGACCCAGCCGGTTTAATAGATGATGAAGCTGAGTTTGAAGCCTTGAGTGACTGGGCCTCATCAACCTTCCAGGACAGGGCAGCCGACGGAGAGACGGAGAAGGATAACCCGGAATCTTCAAGCCCACCAAAGGAGTGAACCGCCAGGCGTTTATGACTTTGCAAAAACAATGCTTTGTTATTCAGACTCGGGAGTCTTATAATAGGGTAGAAAAACCTCTCAATTTTTGTCATGCCTTCGCGCATGTTTATGGCGCTTAATACTTTCGTAAGCCGCCATCGCTATATATTTCCAACTTATGTTGATCATTTATTTCCTTGATGTTAAATTTGCTTGCCTTATGCTGCATATAAAACAAGCAAAATTCCCTTGGCGGTTTATCGCATCGGGGGTCACATAAGGTATTGATAACCCAGAGTGCGAACCAAAAACATCATATAAAGGCCAATTTATGATTATATTTATTAAACATAATCACAATACCGTACCTGCGATCCCTTTGGTAATCTCGCCTGCTTATATGACCTACACCATGCGGGTAAATTCAACTCCTGAAAGTTGAAACATATAATGTTCACCTGGCACTTAACAACCTGGGCTGATCAATATTAAGCCGGAAGAACAAAAACCATCTCATAGTGCTTTCAAGAAGGTCTCAAGATAGTCAAATAATTATGCTTATCAAATATAATGGATAATAAACAATATTCAAAGGCTTCTGATTCAAATACGATCAGTAAACCGTTCCAAAGGGGTTAAGCTAAGATTCGGATACGATCATATAGCCCCCAGTAGCTTTGGCGATGCCGATCAAGTGGGTATCGATAGCTATGTTCTCTTTGGTTCGAATACTACCTATGTTTGAACAGGAAGCCCCCAAGTGACCATAAGAGTTGTTTAATGACGCTGATTCGAATACGATCCACGTCACACCCAAAGGGGTTAAGCTATGATTCAAATATGATCAAGAAGCCCACAAGTGGGTTTGGTAGTGTGCCGATCAAATTGAGTATCGACAGCTATGTTCTCTTTGGTTCGAATACGACCTATGTTTGAACAGGAAGCCCCCAAGTGATCATAGCTAGATTCAGATATGATCCGCTCCCTGTTGGTTGTTGTCACATCCCTAGTTCTGACAATGCCTAGTGCATGCATTAGAGTGTTGCATCATGTTTAAATTTCATTTAAACCTGAAATAGGGATTGACTAAACCCTAGCACCAAATGAATTCAAATAGGTTGAACCAAAATATTTTTCAATGATTCAAAATGCCCTTTAAAAATGTTCATCATTTCTGGATCAAGGTGGAAGCATCTACCAAAAATGGTTCACATTTTTGTAGGACATATGTGGACTTTGAATTAATTCAAACATATTTGAATTGGGGCTATTTAAATGCTATAAATATTTTAGATGCTCCAAAAATGCTGGAAATTGTCGAGGTCATCAAATAATTCAGAAGCATCCATAATTATTTCCAGTGATTTTATGAAATGGTTTAGCTTTATTACTAAACCAAAACAAAGTAATGTAAATAGAAAAAAGAATATAAAATGCAGAGCAGAGACCTACCTGACCACTCACCGGCAGCCCATCCGCCCAGCTCCATCTGGGCGGCCCAGCCCACCGGCTCCGGCGGTCGCCCTCAACCTCTGCCAAGAGGCGAGGCGTGTCGCCACCAGCCTCGCCCCCGCCACCTCATGCTTGCCACCGAGGCGCCCCCGACGAGTCTGGAGACGCCCCGCAGCCCCCTCTGCCTCTCCCCTCACTCGCTGCACCCTCTCGCTCTCCCCCTGCCTCTCCTTCATCGATCCCCAGCCTACCCGAACGGGTTCGTCGCCGCCGTTTGCCACCACCGCGGCCACCGCCTCCCCCTCGCCTCTCCGACGCGCCCCCGAGCTCCGCCGTGACGTCCCCGTCCTTACCACGGAGCCACAAGACGCCAGACGCTTGGAGCGCCCACCGACGCCATCTTTGTCCTTCAGACCGACGGCCGTCACACCTGATTCGCCGCCCACAGGCGTCCCCCCTGCCTCGCCTTGCGCTTGTTGACTCCACGGTGAGCCGACCGCTTCCCTCTTCCTCCCATGCCGCTTGGCCGCTTAGCCGTTGTTTCCGCTGACCAGAGAGCTTCGCCGCCGCCGTGCTTCCTCGCCGCCGTGGCTGTGAGCCACCGTGGCTCAAAGCGGCACACCACCGTGCTCCCAACCTCACCAGAGCACGAGCACACACCAACGCCTCCCCTAGCGCCCAGACGCTTAACCCGCCGTTAGCCGCACTCGGCGGCCGCAAAGAGCTCGCCGCCGTCAACTCCGCCACCCCGCCCGCCGCCCACCACTAGAAGCGCCACTCCGCCAGCTCCGTCAGATGCTCCCGCGCCCCAAACCGTGGCTCAGAAGCGCAATCCCGACGCTGACGCCGCCATGATCCGAGGTCGCCAAGCGTTAAACGCCGTCACCGACGTGGCACCGCTCGTTAGCGATTAATGACTCCACTAATTAACCCACACTCACTGACATGCGGGCCCCGCTGCCTAACTAACCAGCTAACAAGAATAAATTAAGATTAGTCTAAACACAGTGGCCCCACGCGTCAGTGTTGACTACGCTGACGTGGCCGCCGACCGTCCCACCCGCCGCTGAGCTAAAAGGCTCAGGTCACGACGTAGGGCCCCACACGCCGTTTGACTGGCTGGCGCTTTGACCTGCCGACGTCACCATGATGCATCACGACGCGAAGAAATCCTTTTCTGGATTTATTCTTATATAGGAAATTCCAGAAAATATCCAAAACTTCTAAAATTCATAGAAATTAATCCGTAACTCCAAATGAAACAAATTATATATGAAAAATGATCAGAAAAATCCAATCTATCCATCTGTACCAGTTTCATGCATGTCTAAACAAGTTAACTTGCTGTTTAGTGCAAAACATGATAAAGCACTATTTAAGATCACAAATATGTATGAACTTTGAATCTTTGGTTCAAAATAGCTCAAACCCATCTGGTTCTAGTTGCATTAGCCCAACACACTCATTTTACCATGTCATGATCATGCATCATATTGTGCATTGCATTGATTGTGTTTCCTTCTGTGTTGCCGGTATTTGTCCCCTCTCGATAGACGTAGTTTCGACGATGAGATCGATGACACTGATGAAGAGCTATATTATCTTCGGAAGTGCCAAGCAAGCAAAACCCCTTTGTTCATTCCGATACAATCCTACTCTCTCGCTCCTGCTCTCTTTTACTGCATTAGGACAACAACGATTCATCTTACTTTGTCGTGGTAGCTGAACCCTTTATCCTTTGCATGACTGTCATTCCACAAGAATAGATGAAACCCACTAGCATGAGTAGGAGTTGTTTGAGCCTGTTGTGCCTACTCATACATGCTTGTTTGTCATGCCTCGCTTCGCTTAGAGTTGAGTCGGTCCGATTCATCGAGGATGAATCGAGGTGTGTGAACATGTCCTCTGTGTGTGAGCTAAGTGTGTGAACACGATTTGGTAAAGGTAGCGGTGAGAGGCCATGTAGGAGTACATGGTGGGTTGTCTCATTGCAGCCGCCCTCGTGAACTGAGTTCGTGTTTGTGATCCATGATTCAGCTACTACCACGCATTGGGCCCAAACCAATGGACCCTCTCGGCTTCTTAATCACCCTTGTCCTCTGTCCGTGAGTTGCAAGTAGTTTCGTGTTTGTAGTATGTCGGAGGCCGTGGCGCAGCGCTGACCATAGGGGTGGGCTGTGATGCGGTAGGCACGTGGCGGGTAAACCGGCGCCTGCTTGGTGTCACGGAACCCTGCTCACATCGCTTGGGGCTGTGAGCGAAACCCCGCCGGATCTCTCATGGATGGAACCCAATAGGCGATAAACCTGGACTAGGGACTTGAGTGTTTAGGTAGGCCGTGGCCGACACCCTCGCTGGGCTTCCGCTTGAAGGTTGCCGAGTACATGTCGTGTAAACGGCGGTAAGTGGTGAGAGCGTGTGTGAAGAAGTACACCCCTGCAGGGTTAACATGATCTATTCGAATAGCCGTGTCCGCGTAAAGGACTTCGGGTTGCCTATAACAGTTCATAGACAAGTGAAAGTGGATACTCTAAAATACGCAAGATAAGTGTGAGTGCTATGGATGGCGCCTCATAGGGAGACGGAGCGGATCCATAGTGGTGTATTGATATGGTGAATATGTGGACTCGTAGCGCCACCTCAAAAGAGTTACTTACAATGTAGTTTAGGATAGCCACCGAGTCAAAGCTGGCTTGTCGCTGTTAAACTCCACCATCCCTTTATTGATAATGATGCATATGTAGTTAGTTCGATGTAAGTCTTGTTGGGTACATTTGTACTCACGCTTGCCTATTTTATGTTTTGCGAGAGACCTCGGTCTCGCTAGTAGCTCAGCGTGGACTTCGACGCTTAGCTTGTTACCTCAGCTACGATCTTGTGCCCTCGGCAGATCTCGTAGATAGTCGCTTTCCAAATTTTTCATTTGTAGATGTCCGTACTCGGACATACTAGCTTCCGCTTGTGCTTTGATTTGTATGCTTCAATGTTGGGTCGTGAGACCCATGTTTGTAATATCTCGCTCCTCGAGCCTAATGAATAAATACTTGAGTCGAGAGTCATGTTGTGATGCCATGTTGTATTTGCACATATCGAGCATATTGTGTGTATGTTATTGAAATGCTTGGTATGTGTGGGATCCGACTATCTAGTTGTTTATCTTTAGTAGCCTCTCTTACCAGAAATGTCTCCTAGTGTTTCCACCGAGCCATGGTAGCTTGCTACCGTCCAAACACTTAGGCTGGCCGGCATGTGTCCTTCTTCGCTCTCGTATCTGTCCTTTGGGGAAATGTCACGCTGAGTACCGAGTCCTGTTAGCCCGCCATGCCCGGTTTACGAGTCCTTCTAGCCCAAAGCTACAGCCCGAACTTACTCACCGATGACCGACACGCTCGATGTCGGGTCATGGATGCTGTCCTCGTAAGTCTGTGCCACTTTGGGTTTACGACTAGCCATGTCAGCCCGGGCTCCTTATCATATGGATGCTAGCGACACTATCATATACGTGTGCCAAAAGGCGCAAACAGTCCCGGGCAAAGGTAAGGCGACACCCGTGGGAATACCGTGCGTGAGGCCGCAAAGTGATATGAGGTGTTACATGCTAGATCGATGTGGCATTGAGTCGGGGTCCTGACAGCTTTGGTATCGAGCTTTGTCGCTCAGAGGATTACCAAGACAAACTGGTCGAAGTTGAGTCTAGAAATGCTTTAGTTATATAAGGGAATTGATTGTGGGAGGGAACGTAAGGCTCTTTTTACTCCTTATACCTCATGGCCTTCTGATCTGAGTCATCCTCTTCTCTTCTACGGGGATTAAGAACTAGGCCTTCTCATCTATCTACTAGGATGATGTGTTACTAATCCATAGACTTATAGAATTGTTAGTTTCAAGCCTCAGTTCAGTTCCTACTACTTCCGTATGTTAACGGTTGATCTTGAAATCTTGATATTGTGCTTCTGAGTGGTTATGCCACCATTTTGTAGCAGGTCTAAAATCTTTTTGAGCATTTACAGCCGTTATGCTGTCCGAGTTATCCCAGGTTTCTAAACAATCTGATGCACTTGCAAATCCTTTTCCCTCTGGTTTTGATGTTCCTTTGGGCCAGGTTAATCACACTAATTGCTAAGTTGAGGTATTCTATTGCCTCGACATATATGTTGGAATTATTATTATGACCCTAGGTGTCTTAGGGGATCATCTAGTAAACTAGCCATGATTTGTGTTCCCAGAGTGATGATTCTGGCCATCATTCCCGAAAGCATCCCGTGATGCCATTTAGTTAGTAGGTAATCTACTTCTGGGTTTTGAACCCGAGATTCACCCCCACTTACCTCATGTTGATAGTGTTTGCTAGTTCCCTTAGGTTGTTAGTACCCTTGCGATAGTCCTCGAGGTCCGTGGCATTTCCTTCCTCCAAATACTACGAACCACTTATGGCAGAAGTTATTTGATCCAAAAGATCACAACAAGAGTACTCTCGAAGAGTTCTCCATTCATAATTGTGAATCTGCCAATTCTACCCTTTCCGCATGGGTTATCCGGAAGAAATGTTGAGCTTCGCTCGACATACTAATCTATGCATCCACGACTCAGAAAGTTATATGTTCATTTGAGTTGTCCCCCTTTAGTTGTATACTGACCTTTGTCTATCGATTGATAGTCGGGAGTAGTCGTGCATTCGTGTTCATCGATGCCTTTTACTTCTATGGTCCGTCAAGCCATTCTATTCCAGAATGACTAGGAGAAACGAACTCCAGTACCTTGTCCATTTCCAGGATTGGGTCAAAGCAGTCGAACTTCGCAGATCAAATACTAATCCATGCTTTTGTTCTGTTCTACCTTGGAGTAATACCATCTTTATATCGAGAATGTCATGGGAATTGCACACCATCCTATGAATTCTTGATGTAGTAATACTCCTCGCCATCATTGTTCATTCCTTGGTTTCTGTGTTATTGTAACCGGAATGCCGACAAGTGAATCGTGGTGTGTGAAATCAATACTACTGGCAACTCCGTTTCTTGGTAGTTAAATGGACGATAACCTCATTCTTAGCATGTTGATTATTGAATCGTCGCCCTAAGTATGATTGTGCTACCTAGTCCTTATTTCCGGTGCACTCTCCGATCAATGAGTTAGGATTATTCAGTCCCTTGCTTATTTGATCATATCGTCTTGCTCTGGAAGCAAGATTGTTCTCGAGCTTAGTAACATATCGGTGGTTCGTGATGTTCCGAATATCTTCTCGGAAGTATTACCGGGTTGTCACCTGGCCGCTATGTTGAGTTCGTGATCAAGTTGGTTTTCTTATAAATCACTCCTTCTCCAAGAATCTGTGTTGGATATCCCTGAGCTAGTTGGTTGAGCTAGACAACAACCTGGAGAGTTGGAAGATAAAAGCTTGTCTGACTTGGTTCATGTTAAGGGATATCTTCTCGTGTGTGTGTGTTGAAGAAAGATGATATCTCCATCGATTGGTCCTCGTGATCAGTTGTTGGATCTATTGCCTTGTCAAAACTTTGATTTGAGTATGGGCTATCGTCAAGTCAAATTAGAACCAAAGATGTTCGTAATGTTGTCTTACTCGTGGATTTTCCTCGAGCATACACCATTATGTCTTTTGGGTCTGACCAATACTATCCCTTTGTTCACATAATTATGGAATTCCATTTATGTGGAAACCAGGATGAACTGTTGTTGAGCCCATCGACAACATCCTTATCTTCTCCATAATCTTGTTGAACATTGCTAGCATCGAAACTTTTGAAAGCATTTCTTCATGCTAGCTCATGAAGCATATGCATGGATGGAAGAAGTGACTTCCCTAATTCATGTGCATTTGATGTGTTGTTGCCGTGAATTCGATAAAGTCAATGTTGCTTCCTCCGAATCGCCCCAAGTTAGTCACGCATGTGCGAAGTACTCTATGGTTTGATAGGTTGGCCGCCTCCATTCTATATGTGTTCCTAGCACACCAAGCCACTGATTGACTTGTTCAAGGAGAAGAAGCTCCTTCTTAAGAGTATACCTTATGCAAGGACTTTGATATCCTCAATGATGATTCCCCACCTGAACTCAGTAGTGTTTTATTATAAGACTGCTATGTGGCCATGTTTGTCTGGGACAACGTGTTCACGTGTTTGTAGCAAAACCAGCTCATGTTTTGGAGCTTACTACCGTAGTCCATTTCCCGAGAATCTCGCAACGTCGTCTCGTCGATTTGTGTTGCAAACTTTCATTCTTCTTTCAAGACTTGATGAGTCTGGAATATTCTGACACCAACCAGATCTGAATCTCAGGCAGAGTTGATGGTTGGGACATTTCCCAAGAACTATAATATTGGTCTCTCGATAACCGGTAAAGTGGATGTCATGGCCAACACACCCAGCCGGAAGACCTGTTATTGTAATATCTTGATTAAAGAAGTTGGCCACCTCTCCATAAGGACTTCGTAGGAATTATTCCCTATTTGTGTGCCTTATGATTTTTGTGCTCCCGAAGTCCGACCTTTACTTGATGTTCTAGATACCAGACCATTTCAATGAATGGGATACGCTAGTACATCAAGGAGAACATTAGAAGCGGAGTGTTAAATGTCTCTCTGTCGATCACCAGATCTTGTTCCCTTGGCCCATCAAGGTGAAATCTGAGAAGGTGTTATCTTTCCTTTGCATCTGCATCGTCCATCGCTATTCATCATGGTAGTATGTTGTGTTGCCAGGATCCTTGACACGGAAATTGGTAAAACCTTGATGAATATGGAAATGCTCAAGTTCTTGAGAGCACGCACAAGCATTAGGTGCTATCCTAGTTACTAACCGGGATTGTTCTCAGTTTCCCCGGTTATGCTATAACCATTCCAATAGTGGAATCACTCTCTGCCATTGAGTTTCTCCCCGCTACTAGAATCATTCCCAGACTTGTATTTTGTTCCCAACTTGCACTTTGCCATTGTGCCATCCTATCTTGGGTCCCATCCATTTCGGCGATAAGCTAAATCATCCCTTGTGTTGTCTTCAACAAGGTAATCCACATCATCCATTCTCGCCCGAGAATGTCATTCTTTCAACTCCTTCAAATGATCGACAGAATTGCCTTAGGCTGGTATAAAGAATTTCAATGATCTCTCAATCAAAGGTAATTCTTTTTGCCACTTAAGGGGATATATCCACGAATTGCCTTCCTCTAAAATGTCTCGCTGTGGTATCATGGCAACTCAACTCCTCAGTACGTTGACAACCGTTCGCCACTCTCTTAAGTGTGGAATTGTTGTCTACCTAGTGAACCCTCGTCATCCGTTCCACTCCATTCCTCTAGATGTGTGCTTCGTGTCTCAGCTCGAGAGATGTTGCCATGACTCATCCCGTGAGCTGATCCTAAGTTGTTTGATCTTCGGGAAGATCGATTCCTCTAGAGTTTCTTTTCCCTCTCGTTGTCATGTTGGTTGGAGTCCCCAGAGCAAGACCTCGAGACAAGGATGGTGATCGAATCAACGTTCATTTGAGGTGCAACTTGGATCGTGAAGATTATTTTAGTTTGCGTTTCCCTTTTATCTTACCCTGCGCTTGAATCTCGGGTCGAGATTCTTGTTTAGTGGGGGTGAGCTGTCACATCCCTAGTTCTGACAATGCCTAGTGCATGCATTAGAGTGTTGCATCATGTTTAAATTTCATTTACACCTGAAATGGGGATTGACTAAACCCTAGCACCAAATGAATTCAAATAGGTTGAACCAAAATATTTTTCAATGATTCAAAATGCCCTTTAAAAATGTTCATCATTTCTGGATCAAGGTGGAAGCATCTACCAAAAATGGTTCACATTTTTGTAGGACATATGTGGACTTTGAATTAATTCAAACATATTTGAATTGGGGCTATTTAAATGCTATAAATATTTTAGATGCTCCAAAAATGCTGGAAATTGCTGAGGGTCACTGAAATAATTCAGGAAGCAACCATATTTATTTCCAGGATTTTATGAAATGGTTTAGCTTTATTACTAAACCAAAACAAAGTAACAGAAATAGAAAAAAAAGAATATAAAACAGAGCAGAGACCTACCTGGACCACTCACCTGGCAGCCCATCTGGCCCAGCTCCATCTGGCGGCCCAGCCCACTAGCCTGAAGCGGTCGTCCTCAACCTCTGCCAGTAGGCAGAGGCGTGTCGCCCGCGCGCGCGCTCGCCCCTGGCCACCTCATGCTTGCCACCGAGGCGCCCCCGACGCGTCTGGAGATGCCCCGCAGCCCCCTCTGCCTCTCCCCTCACTCGCTGCACCCTCTCGCTCTCCCCCTGCCTCTCCTTCATCGATCCCCAGCCTACCCGAACGGGTTCGTCGCTGCCGTTTGCCACCACCGCGGCCACCGCCTCCCCCTCGCCTCTCCGACGCGCCCCCGAGCTCCGCCGTGACGTCCCCGTCCTTACCACGGAGCCACAAGACGCCGTACGCCCTGGAGCGTTGTCACCGACGCCATCTTCGTCCTCTGCACCGACGGCCGCCGTCGCCTGATTCGCTGCCCACAGAGCGTCCCCGGCCTCGCCTTCGCGCTCGTTGGACTCACGGTGAGCCGCTGACCCGTTTCCCTCTTCCTCCCATGCCGTTTGGCCGCTCTAGCCGTTGTTTCCGCCGGACCCGAGAGCTCGCCGCCGCCGTGCTTCATCGCCGTCGTGGCCAGAGCCACCGTGGCTCAAAGCCGGGCACACCACCGTGCTCCCAACCTCACCAGGAGCACGTAGCACAAACCAACGCCTCCCCTAGCGCCCCGCATCACCTAACCCGCCGTTAGCCGTACTCCGGCGGCCGCAAAAGAGCTCGCCGCCGTCAACTCCGGCCACCCCCGCTCCGGCCGCCTCCACCACTAGAAGCGCCACTCCGCCAGCCTCCCGTCAGATGCTCCCGCGCCCAAACCGTGGCTCAGAAGCGCAATCCCGACGCGACGCCGCCGCGATCCGAGGTCGCCGGCGGTTAAACGCCGGCAGTGACGTGGCACCGCCGTTAGCGCTAATGACTCCACTAATTAACCCACACTCACCGACATGCGGGCCCCGCTGCCTAACTAATCAGCTAACAAGAATAAATTAAGATTAGTCTAAACACGGTGGCCCCACGCCACAATGTTGACTACGCCGACGTGGCTGCTGACCGTCCCACCTGCCGCTGAGCTAAAGCTCATGTCATCGACGTGTGGCCCCACACGCCAGTTTGACTCTGGCTGGCGCTTTGACCTGCTGACGTCACCATGATGCACTACTGACGCAGTAAATCCTTTTCTGGATTTATTCTTATATAGGAAATTCCAGAAAATATCCAAAACTTCTAAAATTTATAGAAATTAATCCGTAACTCCAAATGAAACAAATTATATATGAAAAATGATCAGAAAAATCCAATCTATCCATCTGTACCAGTTTCATGCATGTCTAAACAAGTTAACTTGCTGTTTAGTGCAAAACATGATAAAGCACTATTTAAGATCACAAATATGTATGAACTTTGAATCTTTGGTTCAAAATAGCTCAAACCCATCTGGTTGTAGTTGCATTAGCCCAACACACTCATTTTACCATGTCATGATCATGCATCATATTGTGCATTGCATTGATTGTGTTTCCTTCTGTGTTGCCGGTATTTGTCCCCTCTCGATAGACGTGGTTTCGACGATGAGATAGATGACACCGATGAAGAGCTATATTATCTTCGAAGTGCCGTGCAAGCAAAACCCTTTGTTCATTCCGATACAATCCTACTCTCTCGCTCCTGCTCTCTTTTCTTGCATTAGGACAACAACGATTCATCTGCATACTTGCTGCATGTAGCTGAACCCCTTTATCCTTTGCATGACCTGTCATTCCACAAGAATAGATGAAACCCACTAGCATGAGTAGGAGTTGTTTGAGCCCTGTTGTGCCTACTAATACATGCTTGTTTGTCATGCCTGCTTCGCTTAGAGTTGAGTCGGTCCGATTCATCGAGGATGAATCGGAGGTGTGTGAACATGTCCTCACTGTGTGAGCTAAGTGTGTGAACACGATTTGGTAAAGGTAGCGGTGAGAGGCCATGTAGGAGTACATGGTGGGTTGTCTCATTGCAGCCGCCCTCGAACTGAGTTCGTGTTTGTGATCCATGATTCACTACTACCACGCATTGGGCCCGAAACCAATGGACCCTCTCGGCTTCTTAATCACCCTTGTCCTCTGTCCGTGAGTTGCAAGTAGTTTCGTGTTTGTAGTATGTTTGGAGGCCGTGCGCAGCGCTGACCATAGGGGTGGGCTGTGATGCGGTAGGCACGTGGCAGATGGTAAACCGGCGCCTGCTTGGTGTCACGGAACCTGTTCACATCGCTTGGGGCTGTGAGCGAAACCCGCCGGATCTCCTCATGGATGGAACCCGAATAGGCGATAAACCTAGACTAGGGACTTGAGTGTTTAGGTAGGCCGTGGCCGACACCCACGTTGGGCTTCCGCTTGAAGGTTGCCGAGTACATGTCGTGTAAACGGCGGTAAGTGGTGAGAGCGTGTGTGAAGAAGTACACCCCTGCAGGGTTAACATCATCTATTCGAATAGCCGTGTCCGCGGTAAAGGACTTCTGGGTTGCCTATAACAGTTCATAGACAAGTGAAAGTGGATACTCTAAAATACGCAAGATAAGTGTGAGTGCTATGGATGGCGCTCTCATAGGGAGACGGAGCGGATCCATAGTGGTGTATTGATATGGTGAATATGTGGACTCGTGTGCGCCACCTCAAAAGAGTTACTTACAGTCGTAGTTTAGGATAGCCACCGAGTCAAAGCTGGCTTGCTGCTGTTAAACTCCACCATCCCCTTTATTGATAATGATGCATATGTAGTTAGTTCTGATGTAAGTCTTGTTTGGGTACATTTGTACTCACGTTTGCCTATTTTATGTTTTGCGAGAGAGACCTCGGTCTCGCTAGTAGCTCCGCGTGGACTTGACGCTTAGCTTGTTACCTCAGCTACGATCTTGTGCCCTCGGCAGATCTCGGTAGATAGTCGCTTTCGGCCTTTTTCATTTGTAGATGTCCGTACTCGGACATACTAGCTTCCGCTTGTGCTTTGATTTGTATGTTTCAATGTTGGGTCGTGAGACCCATGTTTGTAATATCTCGCTCCTCGAGCCTAATGAATAAATACTTGAGTCGTAGAGTCATGTTGTGATGCCATGTTGTATTTGCACATATCGAGCATATTGTGTGTATGTTATTGAAATGCTTGGTATGTGTGGGATCTGACTATCTAGTTGTTTATCTTTAGTAGCCTCTCTTACCAGGAAATGTCTCCTAGTGTTTCCACCGAGCCATGGTAGCTTGCTACTGCTCCGAAACACTTAGGCTGGCCGGCATGTGTCCTTCTTCGTTCTGTGTCCGTCCTTGGGGAAATGTCACGCTGAGTACCGGAGTCTGTTAGCCCGCTTCTGCCCGGTTTACTGAGTCCTTCTAGCCCAAAGCTACAGCCCGAACTTACTCACGATGACCGACACGCTCGATGCCGGGTCATGGATGCTGTCCTCGTAAGTCTGTGCCACTTTGGGTTTACGACTAGCCATGTCAGCCGGGCTCCTTATCATATGGATGCTAGCGACACTATCATATACGTGTGCCAAAAGGCTAAACGGTCCCGCAAAGGTAAGGCGACACCCGTGGGAATACCGTGCGTGAGGCCGCAAAGTGATATGAGGTGTTACATGCTAGATCGATGTGGCATTGAGTCGGGGTCCTGACAGTTGTTTCCACCACCTGATAAAGAGGACACATAAACTTTTGAAGGTGAAAAGGACAGAGGTCCTGCTTTATTGCTTTATATAATATATACATCGTCAAAATATATACATCTTGAGAGCCGGTGGCTCAAGTATAGTAAGGCCGAAGATGGGCGATATTCCACGGCCGGCGGGTCTCCTCCTCCGACTTACGTGAGTCTTTGTGCTCTCGAACATTGATAAGGTAGTATGACCCGTTGTTCAGATTCTTGCTGACCACAAAGGGTCCTTCCCAAGGAGGGGATACCTTGTGCATATCAGACTATCCTGGATGAGCCGGAGCACTAAGTCGCCTTCCTGAAAGGTTCTGCTTCCAACCCAACGGTTGTGATAGCGGTGCAGGTCTTGCTGGTAAATCGCCGAGCGGGCTATTGCTAAGTCTCGCTCCTCATCCAACAAGTCAAGTGCATCTTGACAAGCTTTTTCGTTATTAGCCTCAACGTAAGCCGCCACGCGGGGTGAATCGTGCCGGGTGTCACTTGGCAGGACTGCCTCTGCTCCATACACCATGAAGAAAGGGGTGTAACCTGTAGATCTGTTAGGTGTAGTGTTGATGCTCCATAGTACAGAGGGTAACTCCTCCACCCAACAACCCAGAGTTCGCTGCAAGGGGACCAAGAGCCGGGGTTTGATACCCTTCAGGATCTCTTGATTAACTCTTTCTGCTTGACCATTGGATTGAGGATGAGCAACAGCCGAAACATCAAGCCGGATATGTTATCATTGAGAAAACTCTTCCATGGCACCCTTGGAGAGATTAGTGCCATTATCAGTTATGATGTTGTGTGGAAAACCAAAACGAAAAATCACCTTTTTCATGAATTGAACCGCCGTGGCTGCATCACACTTACTGACCGGCTCTGCCTCAACCCACTTCATAAACTTATGCACTGCCACCAGGAGGTGTGTCTTTTTATCCTTAGACCTCTTGAAAGGTCCAACCATGTCAAGCCCCCAGACTGCGAACGGCCAAGTAATTGGAATCATTCTCAATTCTTGAGCCGGCACATGAGCTCGTCGTGAGAATTTTTGACATCCGTCACATTTGCTGACTAGATCCTCCGCATCAGCATGAGCCGTCAGCCAATAGAAACCATGACGGAAAGCCTTGGCCACAAGAGATTTTGAACCGGCATGATGACCACAATCTCCTTCATGGATCTCACGAAGTATCTCCTGACCTCCGCAGGCGACACACAACGTTGAAACGCCCCAGTGACACTGCGGTGATGTAACTCGCGATGAACAATCGTCATAGATTTGGACCGCCTGATGATTTGTCTCGCCAAGGTCTCATCCTCACGCAACTCTCCCCGGGTCATATAGGCCAAATATGGCATTGTCCAATCCGGGATGACGTGAAGAGCTGCCACCAGCTATGCCTCCGGGTCTGGCACTGCTAGTTCCTCCTCTGTAGGTACTTTGACAGAAGGATTATGCAAAACATCGAGAAAGGTGTTAGGCGGCACCAGCTTACACTGAAATCCCAACCGGCTTAGAGCATCAGCCGCCTCATTCTTCCATCGATCAATGTGCTCCACTTGATAACCTTTGAAGTGCCCAGCCACGGCATCTACTTCATGGAGGTAAGCCGCCATAAGGGGATCCTTGGAGTCCCACTTGCCTGACACCTGTTGGGCCACGAGATATGAATCGCCCAAGCACCTTACCCGGCTCAAATTCATCTCTTTGGCCATCCGGAGACCATGGAGTAAGGCCTCGTACTCAGGTGCATTGTTAGTACAAGGAAACATAAGCCGGAGCACATAACAAAATTTGTCACCTCGAGGGGAAGTTAAAACAACTCCAGCCCCCGAGCCTTCTAACTGCCTGGACCCATCAGAGTGAATAGTCCAATATGTGTTATCTGGCTTCTCCTCAGGTGCCTGCAACTCTGTCCAATCATTGATAAAGTCCACCAAGGCTTGAGACTTAATAGCAGTACATGGCATATACTTCAAACCATGAGGCCCAAGCTCAATAGCCCACTTAGCAACTCGTCCTGTGGCTTCCTCGTTTCGATGATGTCCCCAAAGGCGTAACTTACCACAGTTATAGGATGACTTTGGAAGTACTACTTCAGCTTCCGGCTTGTCATAAACACTCCGTAAACAAGTTTCTGCCAATGTTGATACCTTTGTTTAGACTCAATAAGCACCTCACTGATGTAGTAAACTGGCCGTTGAATCGGATGCTCCTTGCCTGTCTCCTTATGCTCCACCATGATGGCAACACTGACAGCTCGTGAATTAGCAGCCACAAATAATAGCAACGGCTCTTTATCAATGGGAGCTGCAAGGACCGGTGGCTCAGACAACTGTCTCTTTAAATCTTCAAAGGCAGTATCAGCAGCATTACTCCATACAAAAGTGTCCGTTTTCTTCATCATCTGATACAGCGGTAGGGCCTTCTCACCTAACCGGCTTATGAACGGCTTAGCAAACCACACGACCCGCCAATCATTGAACATCATTGATGCCGCCGGTTTAGCCAGAGAGGTAACCGCCTTCATTTTCTCTGGATTAGCTTCAATGCCTCTGTTTGAGACCAGAAAACCCAAGAGCTTGCCTGCAGGTACACCAAATACACACTTGGCCGGGTTAAGCATCATCTTATAAACCCGGAGATTATCAAAGGTCTCTTTCAAGTCAGATATCGAAGTTTCCTTCTCTATGGACTTCACCACGATGTCATCCACATAAGCATGAATATTGCGCCCAATTTGATCATGGAGACAGTTCTGTACACATCACTGATAAGTCGCCTGAGCACTCTTAAGCCCAAATGGCATAGATACATAATAGAAGGCTCCAAACGGAGTGATGAAAGCCGTCTTCTCCTGGTCCTTAACTGCCATTTTGATCTGATGATAACCAGAGTAAGCATCCAAAAAGCTCAAACGCTCGCAACCCGCCGTAGCATCAATGATTTGATCAATACGTAGGAGAGCAAAGGGATCAGCCAGACAAGCCTTATTTAAGTCCGTGTAATCCACACACATCCGCCAGGTGCCATTCTTCTTGAGCACGAGCACCGGGTTAGCCAACCACTCTGAGTGAAAAACTTCAACAATAAACCCAGCCGCTAAGAGCCGAGCGACTTCCTCTCCAATAGCTTTCTGTCTCTCTTTGTTAAACCGTCGAAGAAACTGCCTGACCGGCTTATACTTCAGTTCAATATTGAGAGTGTGCTCAGCGAGTTCTCTCGGTACACCCGGCATGTCTGTAAGTGCATCTAGTGCCCCTTAGTGATTTTGGTGTATTGAAGACTTATAGGTTAAGGGACTGATGCGTTTGTGAGTGTACAGGTCTATAAGTCTATGAGGAGTTTGATATTTACAAAGGAAAGTCGACCCTAAAATCAAGTTCTTCGATCAAGACTTTGATATTCTGAAGACTTTCTGAAGACTTTGAAAGTGAAGAAATTGGTGTGACCTTGAAGACTTGATATTCATCTGAGGAACATGAAGCGTGAAGACTTTTGTTTATGTAGTTTCATTTTCTCTTTCTTGAGTCATAGGAAACACCATACTGTTAAAGGGGGTCGAGGAAATACTAAGGAAAAATTTCCATGTGATGCTCAACTCAAAATCCTACACCTACCAATCCCTTCGAGTGAAGCCATTGAAATCTCATACTGATTCAGTCAATTTCTTGGATGTGAGACGCAGTTCTTACATTCATCGAGGACTTTGCTCGACCGAGGAGTTAGGAATTCGCCATCTTGAATCGCCTACACAAAGGAGGAACATGATAACCCTGAGGAATTTGAGAGTCAAATTTCCGACCGTTGCCGTGTTGCGCGCCGGCTGTCCCAAAATATCCTATCCACCTAACGGTCATATCATTGAAGGGCATTTATGTCTTATCATGTCGGGCTGCTCCCTAGGCTATAAATAGCCGCCCCCTACAACCACTAGTTGGATGGCTGCTCTGAAAGAACTTGACACTTGTCATTTGAGAGCAACCCATCCTCCGAGGACTTTGAGCGAAAATCATCAAGTGAGGAAAATCGCAAAACCAAACCCCCACAAACCCAAAGTGATTGAGCATCACTGAAGAAATTGATCCTGCGTGGATCCGACGCTTGTTACCTTTGAAGACTGTGCTTCTTCCAGACGGTTAGGCGTCACGGTCTAGAGCATCCAAGAGGAATTGTGGATCGCCGAGTGACCAAGTCTGTGAAGGTTTGGAAGTCACCTGAAGACTTACCACGAGTGATTGGACGAGGCCTGCGTGGTCTTAGTTCAAGGAGAATATGGTGAGGACTGGGTGTCCTGAGCTGCGGCTCAGCGACTGGGTGTCCGGGACTGTGTGTCCTCGAGTTTAAATACTCAGCCGTTCCAACCATACGTACAACTGAGATAGCAGTTGGAACTGGTTTACCAAATCATTGTCTTCACCAACTAACTGGTTCTATTTCCTCAACCCTTTCATTTCCTCATTATTGTGTTGAGTGTTTGTTCATATTTGTGCTTGAAGACATTGACTGAAGACTTTCTCAATTTCCTCAGTTCAATTTCTTCAGTCTGTTTGTCTTCATCCTGTGTTATCCTGTGTGAGGGAGTCCTAGACTAGGGGGTGTCCGGACAGCTGGACTATCATCGTCCGCCGGACCCCAAGACTACGAAGATACAAGATTGAAGACTCCGTCCCGTGTCCGGATGGGACTTTCCTTGGCGTGGAAGGCAAGCTTTGCAATACGGATATGCAGATTTCCTACCATTGTAACCGACTCTGTGTAACCCTAGCCTCCTCCGGTGTCTATATAAACCGGAGGGCTTTAGTCCGTAGGACACAATATACATTACAACAATCATACCATAGGCTAGCTTTAGGGTTTAGCCTCCTTGATCTCGTGGTAGATCCACTCTTGTACTACCCATATCATCAATATTAATCAAGCGGGGCGTAGGTTTTACCTCCATCGAGAGGGCCCAACACAGGTAAAACATCGTGTCCCTTGTCTCTGTTACCATCCGCCTAGACGCACAGCCGGGACCCCTACCGAGATCCGCGGTTTGACACCGACATTGGTGCTTTCATTGAGAGTTCCTCTGTGTCATCACCGATAGGCTCGATGGCATCTTCAACCAACAACACCGCCCAGGGTGAGACTTTTCTCCCGGACAGATCTTCAGATTCGGCGGCTTCCGCCTCAAGGGCTGATTCACTTGGCCATCCGGAGCGGATCGAAGCTACACCCTGGCCATCAGTCGATTCGAAGCCTAAACTTCACAGCCGACATCCGGGGACTTAATCTTCGACCGCTCGAGCCAAAGCCAAGCGCAAGATTTGTTGCGATGGGCATGATCTAGCTCTACCGCCGAACAGTGCCTTGGTGGCCGCACACGAATCCGCTTTGGCCCTTAGTCCGGAGTCGATCGCCTAGATCGAGGACCGGTGGATGGACACCACCTCGGGGGCTTCAACTTCCACGGCGATGGAGCGGAACACTAACCTTGTCCCTCGTGAAACTCGTGATTCCGAGGTGCCGGACTCCTTGCCGGACTCCGGACCTCCCACGCCCCTACCAATCGAATCGGATTGGGTGCTGGTCATGGAATTCACCGCCGCGTACATCTTCCAATACTCACCCTTTGGCGACATCCTAAATTCGCTAAAGCATCTCTCGCTATCGGGAGAGTCCTGGCCGGACTATGGCCAGGATGGTTGGGATACGGACGACGAAGAAATTCAGAACCCACCCACCACCCACTTTGTAGCCACTGTCGATGATCTTACCGACATGCTAGACTACGACTCCGAAGACATCGACGCTATGGACGACGATGCCGGAGATGAGCAGGAACCAGCGCCTACAGGGCACTGGAAGACCACCTCGTCATACGACATATACATGGTGGACACCCCAAAGGACGGGGACGGCGAAGAAGTAGCGGAGGCAGATTCCTTAAAGAAACAGCCCAAGCGCCGGCGTCAGCGGTGCCGCTCTAAATCCCGCCACAGCAAGAATGGAGATTCCGGCACAGGAGATAATAATACCCCAGAGAGTGCCGAAGATAATCCCCTCCAGCAAGACTCAGCGCAGGAGGACGCAGAAGCAAGCCCCCACGAGAGGCGGCGGCATTTAAGAGGTCGAGGATTATAATTATATGCCTCCCTCCGAAGACGAGGCAAGCCTTAACGACGACGAATTCGTCGTGCCCGAGGATCCCGTCGAACAAGAGCGTTTTAAACGCAGGCTTATCGCCACGGCAAATAGCCTAAAGAAAAAGCAGCAGCAGCTTCAAGCTGATCAGGACCTGCTGGTCGATCGATGGACCGAGGTCCTGCGGCCGAAGAGTTTAAACTCGAACGCCCCTCCAAAAGCTACCCCAGACGCAAGTTGCCCCCCCCCCCGATTAGAGGAGGAAGCGTACATACCTTCATCACCAGCGAAAGATACGGCCGACCGACCACCCCGTGGTCGCGACAGAGAGGCATCCAGACCCTCCACAAAGACCGTACCCCGGCATCGCCCCAAAAGTACGAACCCAAGGGGGAACGCGCCGGACTTGCGAGACGTATTGGAGGACAAAGCAAGGCAATCCAGATCCATCTACGGATCACGAGGGCGCCCTACGACCCGCGATGAATACCGTCACGCCGGATACAATAACCCCGGCCGGGCCAAACATAGCAGACAACGCTCCCTCGAGCTGCGTCGTGATATTGCTCAATATAGAGGCGCCGCACACCCGCTATGCTTCACTGACGAAGTAATGGATCATCAAATCCCTGAAGGGTTCAAACCCGTAAACATCGAATCCTACGACGGCACAACAGACCCCGCGGTTTGGATCGAAGATTACCTCCTTCACATCCATATGGCCCGCAGCGACGATCTCCATGCCATCAAGTACCTCCCACTCAAGCTTAAAGGACCAGCTAGGCATTGGCTTAACAGCTTGCCCGCAGAGTCAATTGGGTGTTGGGAAGACACGGAAGCCGCATTCTCGACAATTTCGAGGGCGCGTATAATGCGGCCACGACGCCGATGACCTAAGCCACATAATTCAGCAGCCAGAGGAATCAGCGGACAATTACGGACACGGTTCTTGACAAAGAAAAACCAAATCGTCGACTGTCCGGATGCAGAGGCCCTCGCAGCCTTTAAACATAACATCCGCGACGAGTGGCTAGCCCGCACAGGGACAGAAAAGCGAAATCCATGGCAGCACTCACATCATTAAAGACCCGCTTTTGCGCGGGAGAGGATAGCTGGCTAGCTCGCAGCAACAACCTCAATAAAAATTCTGGCAGTCCGGATACTAAGGACCACAACGGTAGGTCACGTCGAAACAAAAACAAACGCCGCATTAACAGCGACGATAAGGAGGATACGGCAGTCAACGCCAAATTCCGAGGCTCTAAACCCGGTCAGCGGAAGAAGCCATTCAAAAGAACCACACCGGGTCCGTCCAACTTGGACCAAATACTCGACCGCTTATGCCAGATACACGGCACCCCCGAAAAGCCAGCCAATCACACCAACAGAGATTGCTGGGTGTTCAAGCAGGCAGGCAAGTTAATTGCCGAAAACAATGACAAGGGGCTAAACAGCAACGACGAGGAGGAGACCCGACCGCCGAACAATAGAGGACAGAAGGGTTTCCCCCAACAAGTGTGGACGGTGAACATGATTTACGCAACCCATATACCCAAGAGGGAGAGGAAGCATGCACTAAGGGACGTCTACGCGATGGAGCTAGTCGCCCCGAAGTTCAATCCATGGTCTTCTTGTCCGATCACTTTCGATCGATGAGACCATCCGACCAGCATACGCCATGGCGGATTCGCCGCATTGGTTTTAGACCCAATCGTCGATGGATTTCACCTCACGAAAGTCCTGATGGACGGCGGTAGTAGCCTAAACCTGCTTTATCAGGATACAGTGCGCAAGATGGGCATAGACCCCTCAAGGATTAAACCTACAAAGACAACCTTTAAAGTGTCATACCAGGTGTGGAAGCCAATTGTACGGGCTCAGTCACACTGGAAGTGGTCTTCGGATCCCCGGACAATTTCCGGAGCGAAGAGTTAATCTTCGACATAGTCCCATTTCGCAGCGGCTATCACGCTCTGCTCGGACGAACCGCGTTTGCAAAGTTGAACATGGTGCCGCATTATGCATACCTCAAGCTCAAGATGCGAGGCCCTCGTGGAGTCATCACGGTCAACGGAAATACGGAACGCCCTCCGAACGGAGGAACATCTGGCGCTCTGCGGCGTAGTAAGAGCAGCCTTTTAAGGCAATTCGAGTCCGCCGCTAAACGGCCGGATCTGACAAAAGCGCGCCCAAGCAATACCAACCAAGACAACTGGCACGATCGAGCATCGCCAGAGTAATGCGGCCCTAACCCCGCCCTCGCATGATTGCAAGAACAACTCTCCGTGTACATCATTACGCATTGGAGATACCATGGGCGCGGGAAAGGGCACGATCACAATGGACCCAGAGTGGCTCGACCACACCAGGGCTCGCAAGTCGCCACCCCTTTTTATTATTATTTTCCTTCTTTGTATACACAGACTCCGTTCACTAGAGGCCCCGTCGTGATGAACTGCCAACTCACGATGCAACAGCCAGGGAAGAAAGAAGGTTGCGACGAACACTCAGGTGGTCTCAATTACGAGCATTAAATTCGATTATATACACCAAGTCCACAGCTCATCCCTGGAGGGGGACATGTTTAGTTAGTCCAAATCCCTTACTTACCGCATTGTTTGTATCAGTTCGCACTCATAGCAGGATCCCTTAAATAAATAATGCAACACTTTTTGCCTATTATTGCATTACCTTATATATATGTTCATTAATGACATCGTGCACCCGTATATTTTGGTACGGCCGAATACACCAGGGGCTTACATTCCCCGCCTTATGGTGTGATAAGTCCGAACACTTTCACAAGTGCGGCACCCCGAACTTAAAGCATTATATGAATCGGCTCTGAATCATGTCTTGGGTCAATAGTTGGGTTTGCCTGGCTCCCACGTTTTGGTGCCTTATGTTCCGCTCGTCGGCTAAGGTGGCCTGGAGAACCACCGTGATTGCACCGGTTGAGCCGGGCGGCGCCTCGATGGAAAGCTAAAACTGGCCGGCATGATAAGGCGAGAGACGGTCGCTGTTCGAGAGGTCTTTTCGAGTCCTTAAAACTCACGCCTTTGAGCGAAGTTCGGATAAATGTCCGAAGGCGTGGATAGCGCCCAGCATTCGGTCTTCGAATACCGAAACTTCACGAAATTTAAAATTATAGAATTCTATGGCTAAGTGAGAGTGTTCAAGCATTATAAGTCCGGTTGCCTTGTTCGCTTCTGTTGGCGCCTCCTAGATGGACCCAAAAATGGGAACAAGAGTGCTCAAGTTTATCCCGAACACCCCAAATTAGCGGCTTGGGGGTGAAACCAACGACTTGCCATCTCTCGATTTTCTAAACGGCCGCATGAAGGTAATATTTTAAATTAAACAAGCGTTGCTTAATGCGCACATGAACAAAGTTTTCAGCGCACAGATAATACATAGCGAGTTTACTCAAAAATTAAATCTGGGGCATTCATCCGCAATATCGCGGGCTCCCTTCAGACAGTTTTATAATACATTTGGCGACGATACTCCTTGCCCGGGCGGCGGGTCGAGAAGCTTCTCGCATCCAGCCTGCCCAGTGCACCTTTGTGCGGGCAAGGGCCCGACGAGCACCTTCAATATAGGCGGGCGCTTGATGACCTCCACCCAGGCACGCATCCACCAGCCGCTGCGAGGCCAAAGTAGCTCCTGTGCATGGCCTGTCTAGGCCACAACCGGACTATAAGGCCCTTCATGGCCTCCTCGGCTACCTTAGGAGTTCGACCAGCTGCTTCACTGGTCGCTTGGGGAACTGGATGGCGGCCTCGGCGTCTTGAAACCAGAAGACCTTCTCCGTCGAGCTCCACTCCTCGCCACGATAGAATCTGGCGGCATCGGGCGCACTCTGCGCAGATCTGCAAACGCCCCTGGAGAGCTCCGAATGCGGGTAAGTGTCAGGTAGTTTACATTAACATGCTTGCTTTGCATGAAGAATGCCTTACCCGCCGCTATCTTCTTTACATCTTCCACCTCCTGAAGGGCCTTATGGGCCTCGGCCTTGGTGGACTTGGCACTTTCGAGAGCCGAGGCAAGCTCGGACTCTCGAGTCATGGAGTCACGCTCCAAGCTATCATGCTTCTCCATGAGAGCCTGGAGCTCTTGCCGTACTGCCGCCACCTGGGCCTCCTGCTTTTCTCGCTCTACCCGTTCCGCGGCCGCACTGCATTCGGCCGGTAGTGGACACAGCCTCCTTCAGGGCTGCCACCTCGTTCGTGGCCCCTGCAACACCCATATTTTAATTTTATCACAACCAAAATCCGTTTCTGTAAGGTCATTATTCAAAGTGGTGTTACTCACCTTCTTGGTCCTCGAGCTGCTTCTTGGCATGGTCGAGCTCTTGCTCGGACCGCTCGAGATCCTGCTTCAACGCACCGACCTCCGCAGTCAGTGCGGCAGAGGTCAGCAGAACAGCCTGCAAACCCATATTGACATATTTTAAGCAACCCTGCGTATATCTTATTAGATCCTCAGTCTGGCTTTTCTTTTCAACACGAACCGAGCATCGAGAACTCTTGTCTTACATAATTATAACTTCTTACCTCAAAGCTCGTTAGAAGGCTGCTGCGAGCTTCGGTCAGCCCGCTCTTGGCGAGTGAACCTTCTAAATCACCGCACTCATGATAGTGCGGTGTTCTTCCTGATGGAAGCGCCTTTAAGCGCCTCCAACAAGTTGTCCGGCGCCTCGGTTGGGCGGAGGCCACCGGTGTCACGTCTTCTTGCCCTTCTTTGAAGGGCCGCCACCGAACCACTGCGCAGTTCCGATGTAGAGTCGGCGCAAAGTCCGGAGGCTGCTGGCAGCGCCTCGAGAGCCTCCTCCGATGGGTCCCTCTCTGGGATCCCACCTCGGCATCCTCATCGGCGCGGGGGTAGAGGCGGTCGAAGTGAATCCACATCCGACGGGGCCAACAACCCGCCGATGAAGCGGGAGATCATCATCGGCGGATGCATGGACAAGATCACGGCATTAGTAGGACGCTAGGTGACGCGAAAGAAATTGCATATCAGGGATCCGGATACTTACGATCTCGCCAGAGGCCTGGCCCTTGAAGGCCACTCCTCCTCGCCAATGTTGGTGTTGGCGGAGCTGTCCAGGGGGATAGTTCTCCCCCTCTTGGACCCTTCGGCCTCCCCTATTGGGGAAGCCTTCCTCTTCCTCTCTCCCTCCTCCGGGAGAGAGTCTTCTTCCTCCTCCTCGTCTTCGGGGGATGAGTCCGCCTCGTCGTCGGACGCTTGATTGCGGGAACTCTTTCGAGTCCCCGCAGCCACCTTCTTGGCCTTCTTCTCCGGCACCACGTGCGGTGCCGGAACCAGCAGCCCTGCTAGATGGGCGTTCACTGGGTCTTCTGGCATGGGAGCCAGACAGATGAGCTGTTCGGCCTTCTCCATCCATTCCTGTCAAAGGAAAAGAGAGATTGAAACCATCTTAGAATCAATCTGTTTACCACAAGTGTCCCGTAAAGGGTGAATCACTTACCTCGTCGGTTGGATGTTGCGGCGAAATCGCGATCTTCCGTCGCGGATGCGAAACCGGCGCCCTTAAACAAAGACCCTCGAGCGCCTTCATACGGCGTGTCGAAGAGCCCGCTTAAGCGCTGGTGCTGTTCGGATTAAACTCCCACAGATTGAATGCCCGTTCTTGGCATGGGAGAATTCGGCGGATGAGCATGACTTGGATCACGTTGACGAGCCTGAGCTTATTGCTCACCAGCTTACGGATCTGAGCTCGGAGTCTCGTCAGCTCCTTCGGATTGCCCCACAACAAGCCCTTCTCTTTCCAGGAGGTGAGCTGCGTGGGGATGCGGATCTGAACTTCGGGGCGCAGCCCACGTGGGTTCGCGCGCTCGGCGATGTAGAACCACCCCGATTGCCACCCCTTAGCGGAGTCCACGAAGGCCCTTCGAGCCAAAGGACATTGGGCAACTTGCCCAACATGGCGCCTCCGCATTCGCTTATGTGCCCTTCACAACCTTGACAGCGTTGAAGGTCTTGAGCCACAGCCGAAGTGGGGCGGATGTAGAGGAAGGCCTTGCACCACGACGATAAATGCCGAGATGTTGAGGATGAAGTTGGCGCCAGATCGTGGAAATCCAGCCGTAATAGAACATGAGCCCCAGACGAAAGGGTGCGGTGCAAAGCCCGATCCATGGAGGAAGTGGGGAAGGAAGACGACCCTCTCATGGGGCCCGGGGGTAGGGATGAGCTGCCCCTCGTCAGGCAGCCGATCTGCCGATATCGCCCGAAAGGTATCCGCTGCGCAGCTTGGTGATGTGATCCTCCTTAGCGGTGGAGGCCAACCATTTGCCTCTGCTCGGACATGATCGGAGAAGGTCGGCGAGATCTTGAGCTTAGGCGTTGGAGCTTGAGTCTTGCGGAGATGGATAAGCAAAGGAGGAAGAAGGCGTGGGTGAGAAGGTAAATCCTTATCCCTTATATATAGGCGGACGGAGACTATCGTCCCCACCGCCTGGTAAAACTTGCTTATCTCCCAAGCGCCACCATCAATGGCGCGGTTGGGTACCCACGTCGGTATTGATGGGAATCCGGAATAAGGGGAACACGATCTACGCTCGACAAGGCGTGCCAAGAAACCGCTTCACTAAACATCTTGAGGTGGTATAATAAAAAGCGATTGAGTAAAAGCCCGGTAGCGGTGTGATGTCATGCCGCATAATCGTCGGCAGATTGGACTTGTGTACATTTTATTCTCTCTACGGCGGAATGTGGAATTTGTTTTGCGAGCGGACAATATCCTGGTGTTCATGATCTTCTCTGGATTATTCAAGGGAGGAACCCGCCTTGCAATGCCGAACATTATCGCCGCGGACTTACCGTCATTGAAGCCTGGTTCGGGGGCTCTTGAGGAGTCTGGACTAGGGGTGTCGGACAGCGGACTATCATCGTCCGGGACTCCAAGACTACGAAGATACAAGATTGAAGACTCCATCCCGTGTCCGGATGGGACTTTCCTTAGCGTGAAAGGCAAGCTTGGCAATACGTATATGTAGATTTCCTACCATTGTAACCGACTCTGTGTAACCCTAGCCTCCTCCGGTGTCTATATAAACCAGAGGGCTTTAGTCCGTAGGACACAATATACATTACAACAATCATACCATAGGCTAGCTTTAGGGTTTAGCCTCCTTGATCTCGTGGTAGATCCACTCTTGTACTACCCATATCATCAATATTAATCAAGCAGGACATAGGGTTTTACCTCCATCGAGAGGGCCCAAACCTGGGTAAAACATCGTGTCCCTTGTCTCCTGTTACCATCCGCCTAGACGCACAGTTCGGGACCCCCTACCCGAGATCCGCCGGTTTTGACACCGACACTGTGATTACGCTTTCTGTACTCTGTGCTAGTCTTCATTTCATCATGATGACCATGCTTGTATTCTGTTATGCTTACTTCTGAGTACTTATTCCGCTGCAAGTAGTTCTTCGCTAAGGAATTTCCTCACTAGCAAATTCCTCAGTGAAGAATTCATAAAAATCACCTATTCACCCCCCCTCTAGTCGATATAACACACTTTCAATTGGTATCAGAGCGAGGTACTCCCTTGTTCTGTGTGATTTTGGTTTAACCGCTTGGAGTTTTAGTTATGTCGACCACAGGTATGATCAAGGTCTCGGCTGGGTGTCCTACCTTTGATGGGACGGACTACCCCTACTGGAAGAACAAGATGCGAATGCGTCTTGAAGCAATTGACAATGATCTCTGGTATGTTGTGGAAAATGGTGTTCCCTCTATCTCACCCTCAGTGAACGCTACCGATGTGAAGAGATTCAAGCAACTCGATTCTCAAGCGAAGAATATCATATGTGGCCATCTGAGCAAAGGACAGTATGGAAGAGTGAGTGCTTTGGAAACTGCTAAGCTTATCTGGGATAGGCTGTCCAAGGTGAATGAAGGAGTCTCAACCCAGCGTGACTCTCGAGTTGATGTTCTTCGGAATCTCTTCAACCGCTTCAAAAGACTCGACAATGAAAATGTCCAACAAACCTTTGATCGCCTCACTTACATCTCAAATGAGCTTCAAGCCCTCGGTGCCACTGACATCACTGATCATGAAGTGGTGAAGAAACTGTTGAGATTGCTTGATTCCTCATTTGATACTCTGGGACTGATGATACAAGAATGTGCTGATTACAAGTCTCTTGATCCTGCAGATATCCTTGAAAGGCTAAATACTCACAAGTTCCAGCTTGCTGAAAAGAGAGATCTCTATGGTTCAAACTATGGCAAACCACGTGCCCTGAAGGCCAAGGCTATGTCTGACTCTGAATATGAGGATTCTGGTAGTAGCCTTGGTGATCCTGAAGAATTGAGCCAGGAGCTAGCACTACTCGTGAAGAAATTCTAGAAGTTCTCAAGACGTGGTCGCTTTGGAAAATCCTCAAGAAGCAATGATTCCTCATCCAGTGACTATAAGAGAAGGCTGTGCCACAAATGCAAGAAACCTGGTCACTATATCCAAGATTGTCCTCAGTGGGAAAAGGAAATGAAGAAGAAGAAATACAAGGATTACAGTTCTGCGGATGCAAAGAAGAAGAAGAAATCTTCAAAATCTTCGTCATCAAAATCCTCGAAGTCTTCATCTCACAAGAAGAGCAGCTCCAAGAAGGCTCGGGCATTCATTGGCAAGGAAATGGACTCTGAAGCTGAATCTGAGGAAAATGAGGAAGAGGAGGCGTCTGAAGAATCCGAATCTGGTGTGGCGAGTCTAGCTTTCGCTACTGCTTTCGTCAGCAAGTCCATCTTCAACACTGAAGAAACTGACCCCACCGACAAGCCTGATGAAGATAATGATGGCTATGCTCCCACCTATTGCTTCATGGCGAAAGGTGCTAAGGTACTCAAATACAACTCCTCTGAATCTAGTGAAAATGAATCTGATGAGGATCTCAAGCCCAGCTACTCTAAACTTGCTAAGATTGCTGTAAAACAACAACGGGCTTTTGAAAAGGTTCAAAACATGCTAGACAAAAGTGATGATATGTTGGGTGAAGAAATGGATCGCACTAAAGCCCTGACTGAAAATCTTCAGAGACTTTAGTCTAGGTTTGATAACCTTCAAAGTCATCATAACACTCTCTTATCTGACCATGAGAAACTTTCTTATGAATTTCTTCAAGAAAAGCAAGATCACGAGAAGCTTTCTTCTGAATCTCTTCAGAGAAAGGAAGATCTTGAAAAGCTAAGAGTGTGTTATGAAGATCTTCAGAAGGAGCACGATTCATTACTAGCTCAACAAATCATCGCTTCTCAGGAAGAATTTGTTCCTCCATGCTTAAAGTGCATTGAACGTGAATCTGCTATTTCTTCACCTGAATATTCAAATGCTTCAACTGTTACAAATTCTTCATCTACCTCTGCTATCACTAATTCCTCATCTGAGGACATTGCTAGTATCACTGACAACGCAGGGCTGAAGGAATTGTACATGACATGCATGTACAAAAGCCTCAAAGGGCATCAGACTCTTTGTGATGTGCTTAAAAAAGCAGATCCTCAACAAAAACCCTAGGAAAGAGGGTATTGCCTTTGAGAGGAAACTCAATGCTGATGGAACATATTGGAAGCTTTGGCGGTACCCCAAAACCTCATGGGTTCTTTGCAAAGGGACCTCCAGTTGATCCATCTAACTTATCTGGCTTTACATGTGAATCTCCTCATTCTTCGATGAGTCATTTGACTCAACTATAAACTGTTCAAAAATCAGAATGGTGAAGTATTTGCTAGATATGTTGGCACTAAGCTGCGAGAACGGTTCCCTATGAAGAAAATCTGGGTTCCCAAAAGTTATGTTGAAAGTCTTGGTGAATGTCCTCATGACACCACCGTGAAGAACAGAACCCCAGATCAAATTCTTCATATGGACCAAACTCTTCATATGGATCCAAGTCCTCATACGGACCAAATTCCTCACATGGATCAAATTCCTCAAAAGGATCAAAGTCCTCATATGATTATCATCGTGCTAACAACTCTGTCTCGCAGGGTAGAGCTAAGGGCTATGAATATGTGCATTATTCTTCAAACCATTATGTTCATAAGTCCTCGAGGAATTTCTTTGCTTATTCATATGCTTACCCTAACCCCTCTTATGTGAAACGAAATGGTTTGGCATCTTTGCCACCATTCTCATATGGTGCTCGCAGAGTGATGAACTCTTTGCCACCCCTTCAGATGTGGGTGGTGAAGAAAAAGAACTAATCTCTTCTGCAGGGTCAGGTCTCCAGACGTGCTTTAACGTCTGAAGAATTTCTTTGGGGACTGACGAAATTGCTGAAAGGGCCTTGAGCGAATCATGATGAAATGAACTTTCATTTCACACGTCCTCATCTTGCTATATCATTTCTTTGCTTGATGAAATTCATCGATGAACTTGATATCATATTCTTCACCGATGAAGCATATGATATTGTAAGCTACACTAATTCATCTGCGGGATGATCAACCCAAAACTCTTGAATGGGTCCTCGATAGTGGATGTACAAATCACATGATTGGTGACAAGAATCTATTGATGGATGCTCCTTATCACCGTCACCTCTGAAGCATATCATCTTTCTTGACAAAGGCAAAAGTCGTATTGGGTCTTGGTAAGGTTGCAATCTCTAAGGATAAACAGATGGACAAAGTCATGCTTGTTGAGTCCTTAGGATACAATCTCATGTCAGTCTCAATGCTTTATGATCTTGATATGGTTGTTGTCTTTGGCAAGTATCGCTGTGTTGTGATTATGGAAGCTGACAATTCCAAAGTCTTCGAAGGCTTTAGGAGAGGAGATTTGTATATTGTTGATTTCTCTGCATGACCACAACCAGCCGTGTATCTACTTGCAAAAGCTTCAGAAGGCTGGCTATGGCATCGACGACTTGGTCACGCAGGCATGAGGAATTTGCACACGCTTGCGAAGAAGAAGCATGTCATTGGCATTGAGAATGTCAAATTCCACAAGGATCACTTGTGCAGAGCCTGTGAAGCTGGAAAAATGACCAAGGCCAAGCATCCAGCAAAGACTATCATGACCACTACTCGTCCATTCAAATTGCTTCACATGGACCTCTTCAGACCTAATCATTACTCAGTAGACACTAATGATGCATCTCTATATGGTTTTGTTATTGTTGATGGTTATTCTCGATATACATGGGTACACATTGTTACTTACAAACATGAAGTGCAGGAAGTCTTCAAACGATTTTCCTCGAGGGCTTCAACCAACTTTGGTGTGAAGATCAAGCACATCGAAGTGACAATGGGCCTGAGTTCAAGAATTCGATCTTGATGCCTATCTTGATGAACTTGGTATTACTCATGAGTTATCTTCTCCCTATACTCCTCGGCAAAATGGCGTTGTGGGCGCAAAGAACGAGAACTCTTGTTGAGATGGCTTGCACTATGCTTGATGAATACAAAAGCGCCTCAACATTTTTGGATTGATGCAATTGATCTGCGTGCCACATCATCAACAGTATATCTTCACAAATTCTTCAAGAAGGCGGCCTATGAACTCCTCACGACAAGAAACCCAATGTGAGTTATTTCAAAGTCTTTGGTGCTAAATGTTGGATTAGAGATCCTCACCACAACTCTAAATTTGCAAAAAGCACATGAAGGTTTTATGCTTGGTTACGGAAAGGACTCGCACACCTCTGAGTCTTCAACATTGTTCTTCACAAGATTGTTGACCTTTGTAGATGTGCGGTTCGATGAAACTAATGGCTCGCAAAGAGAGCACCTACCTTCATTTTAGATGAACCAGCACTGAGGATTCTATCAAGTTCAAGGCAACCGAGGATGTCATTCCTCTTGAAGAATCTGCTTTGAAGAATTCATTCCAGTTCATGAAGAACATCGAGTGATGCACTGAAGAAAATCTGAGGAAAATGGTCTGAAGAAAATGTTGATCAAATTCCTCAGCGACAACCAGCTCATCCTCGCGTTGCAAAATAAGTACAAGTGGAGAAGATCATCGATGACATTAGCGCACCAGGTCCTCTCACACGCTCAAAAGCTTCACATTTATCTAACTTTTGTGGGCATTATGCTTTTGTCTCTATCACAGAGCCCACTAAGGTAGATGAAGCATTTACGGGCAGGTGGATTCAGGCTATGCAAGAAGAATTACATCGATTCGAGCTTAACAATGTCTCGAATGGTCAATCGCCCGCATCCTCGCAAGCATAATATCATTGGCACAAAGTGGATCTACCGCAACAAGCAAGATGAAAATGGCCTTGTGGTGAGGAATAAGGCACGACTAGTAGCTCAAGGCTACACACAGAGTTAAAGGAATTGATTTCGATGAAACTTTTGCACTGTTGCTAGACTTGAGGCTATTCACATATTACTTGCTTATGCTAACCATCATGATATCATCTTATATCAAATGGATGTGAAAAGTGCATTCCTCAATGGTAAGCTTGAGGAAGAAGTATATGTTGCTCAACCCCCAGGTTTTGAAGATCCAAAGAATCGACAAAGTCTTGAGACTCAATAAGGCCTCTATGGCCTCAAGCAAGCCCCTCGGGCGTGGTATGATACATTGAAGGAATTCTTCATGAAGAATGGCTTCACACCCGGTTCACTCGACCCTACTCTCTTTACTAAATCTTATGATGGTGAACTGTTTGTGTGCCAAATATATGTTGATGATATTATCTTTGGCTGTCTTGACCAACGTTATAGTGATGAATTTGCCTATATGATGAGTGAAGAATATCAAATGTCTATGATGGGAGAGTTGAAATTCTTCTTAGGTCTTCAAATTAAATCGGTGACGCAATGGCATATTCATATCTCGGAGAAATACCTCAAAGATGTCTTGAGGAAATTGGCATGCAAGATTGCAAAAGCGTCAAAATTCCTATGCCCACAAATGGCCATCTATGCAATTGATGAAAATGGTATTGACTTGATCACAAGGTATACCGCTCCATGATTGGTTCTTTATTGTACCTATGTGCATCTAGGCGGATATAATGCTTAGTGTTTGCATGTGTGCCCGATTTCAAGCTGCACCGAAGGAATCACACCATAAGGCTGTGAAGCATATTCTTGATATCTAGCTCACACACCAACACTAGGATTATGGTACCCCAAGGGCTCTGCTTTTGATCTCATTGGATATTACGACTCGACTATCTTTGGTGATCGTGTGGACCGCAAGTCAACATCTGGTACTTGTCATTTCCTCGGACGATCTTTGGTATGTTGGTCCTCGAAGAAAGCAGAACTGCGTATCACCGCTCTTCGCTAAAGCTGAATACATTGCTGCTGGCTCTTCTTGTGCTCAACTGCTTTGGATGAAGCAAACCCTCAAGGACTATGGCGTCAACGTGAAGAATGTGCCTCTCCTCTGTGACAATGAGAGTGCCATCAAGATTGCTCACAACCCAGTTCAGCACTCGAAGACAAAGCACATACAGATTCGTCATCATTTTCTTCGTGATCATGTGTTGAAGGGCGACATCTCCATCGAGCACGTGAAGACTGAAGAACAGCTAGCTGATATCTTCACTAAGCCCTTGGATGAGAAGAGATTTAGCAAGTTGCGGTGTGAGCTAAATATCTTAGAATCTTCAAATGTTCTTTGAAAAGGACACACATCCTAACACTTATGCAAAATTGATGACTTAGATATGCAACGCATGAAGAAACATTTTTCTTCAATCAATGAAGAATTACTCTCTAAGTGTGAAGAAATTAATGAAGAATTTGATTCTCAGAACCCTACAACAATTGTACGCGGTGTCTAAAATCATCATTGTTATACGGTGGGTCACGCCACCACAAAAAGTTGAAAATCTTCAATTTGAGTTTTTCCTCAGTTTTTGAAATTCTTCAGTTTTTCAAATTCTTAAACTTTACAAAATCTTCACTGTTTCCGTCGTTATTCTTCATTGGCTATATATATGTATATATATGAGTTTATGTCCTCTACAGCATTCACTTCTGGCTATTTCTTCATGTTGCTTTTTCTGCTAAGTGAATGTGATCGGACCCTTCCCCCTCTATGCTATACTCTACCCAATCTATTCACAAATTCTTCATGTGCGTTCTATTTGAAACTCGTTCAAAGTCTTCACTGTGTCCTCGTCAGCTGAAGAAATTGTGAACGAAACTTTAAAACAAATCTTATCCAGATTTTCGGTTTTACCGCTCAAACCATTCCGCATCCCACGATGCATTATTATATTCACCCATGATCTTACACGATCTCATCTGCACAATACGTGAGTGACACATGTCGCGTGAAGGAGAAAGGGCAGGGGCATGTTCGTCCCAAAATCTTCGGGCGAACAGTTTTTCACCGTGGCTATAAATACCCCTCTCCCCTTCCTCACTTCATTTACTTCGCTCGACCACTCTCTCTCCCGCTCGAGCTCCTCAAACCCTAGCGCCGCCGCTACTCCTTCGTCGCCAGTGAGGAAGAGCTTTGCTGCCTCGACCTCGTCGCCGTCGTACTCGCGCCGGTTGCGGAAATCTTCACTCCACCGCCGCCGTAGTTGTCTTCCTCTGCCAAGTTAGGGCGTGGGAGATCTAACTTGACGAACTTCACCTCTGTTCATCTCAGTTCGTCGTGTTCTTCAGTTCGGGCAATTAAAAGTTACTTTTATTACTCACTTTGATTCTCAAGCTTTCCTGAAAATCTTCAAAGGTGTTTTATTCTTCAAATCTTCACACATATGAACACCTCACACACTGTATGCTCTTGATCCATTTCTCTAAGCAATCATTTTCTTCAAGATTCCTCAATTGTGTGGATTTTCGATCTGTACAACTCTGGAACCTAAGACAAGAACGCTTAGTGAAATTCCTCAAGGCTCAACTGGTCAAATTCCTCAAAACTTGTCTTTTCGAAAAACCTTCTGAGAACGCATATGACCTCTCCAAATTCCTCGCACCTACACTCTGTTCACAGGTACTCATGTCATTCTTTGAATCACTAGGTTCTCATCAACTTAACTCATTTGCAGCGTTCCTCGAAGAAAAACTGCATACTTCTTTAGAGTGTTCAATTGTTCAAATTCCTCATCTGAAGAATATGGCTGAAGGAACGAGACCGCAGAAAGGAGGAAAGAAGCCTGAGGTCATGACTGCTTTCGAGATCCCTGATGACATATACAAGGACTATTGCACACCTGATGAAGCCAAGTTTGGCAAAGAGAACAAAAATCAGCGTAAAGTCGCATTCAGGAGGATTGAGCGGAGATGGGCAAGAGAATGGAGAATACTGATATGTAACTCCAAAGTACATGAAGAAATTCGCTTTAAATCCTCCATGCCCAAGAGCTCCATTGGCACCTGGCCAAGTAGCTGATCCCACCAGCATCAAGCGTGGTGAGGACTTTCTTGAAGAATGGGCTAGGCGCCAAGCTAAATTGGCAAGACAAACCAAGGAGGCAGTGAGGAAATTCAATGAGGATTCTGTCGCTGCTGCTGCTACTGAGGCCTCGGTCAATCCGAAGAAATCAATGCCAAAGAAGCCCGCTCGCAAGCCAAGTGCTTCACCAACAGCGCCCTCACGGCCAAGTTCCTCAGCTATGCCCTCACGGCAAATTCCTCAGACCGCTACTGCTCCCTCAAAGTCCTCAACTCCTGTGCATCTGGCTACATGTCAAAGGACTACGGGTTTCTCAATTGCTTCTGGTGTCTCAGCAAGTTCCTCAGCTGCACCAATGTCCTCATCAGGCCCCACACTGTTGAAGACTAAAGCAACAGCTAGGCGTGGTCCTCGGCCAAGTCCAAGGAAGAAACAGGTCGCATTCCAAGTGCCCTCTGATGATGAAGCTTCGATGATGAACTTGCGAAATCATCGAGATGCACAAGTGAAGGCCGCTAGAGCCAAAGGCACATCGGTGCCCTTGCTTTTGGATCCGAGGAAAATCCTCGACTACATTGACCTCTGCACAAGGATCCAAACACCCCCATGCACGACTTTCAAGCGACTCTGGTCAAAGTCACATCTTGACCCATTTCATCACTCAAGAGAAATGGAAGTTTGAAAAGGCAAGAGAGATCAAGAAGGCTCAATACAGGAAGGAGAAGCTCCTGAAGAAAAATGTTGTCAGAATGACACCTGAGGAACTTCTCAAGGCTCAGTCTGAAATCCAAGCCCTCAGCAAAGACTTCGATGCATACTATGATGATTGGCAAGGAGCCAAAGTGAGATTCATCAACCTGACGAAGAAAATGACAACTGTTGCAGCCCCATCGCAACAAGAAAATCTTCCGGCTGCAGACTCTGCTCAGCCTGCTGAAGAAAATGCCAGCACCGCTGATGACTTTCAGCCTGCTAATGAAAATGTAAGTTCCAGGGCTGATGACTCCATTCCAGCCGCTGAAGAAATTGCGGGGCATCCACTAGTGGTGCGCTGAAGAAATCAAGAGATCGAGGCAAGCGCATCAATTGCGCTGAAGAAAATCAACCAGATTCCTCAGCTCCTCCCGCACCTACACCAACTCCAATTCTTCGTTCTGCCTATGAAGTGAAGAAGACCAAGGCTGCAGAGCGAGCTGCAGTGAAGAAAAGGAAGGTGTCGGTGTCAAAACCGGCGGATCTCGGGTAGGGGGTCCCGAACTGTGCGTCTAGGCGGATGGTAACAGGAGACGAGGGACACGATGTTTTACCGAGTTGGGCCCTCTCGATGGAGGTAAAACCCTCGTCTGCTTGATTAATATTGATGATATGGGTAGTACAAGAGTGGATCTACCACGAGATCAAGGAGGCTAAACCTAGAAGCTAGCCTATGGTATGATTGTTGTAATGTATATTGTCCTACGGACTAAAGCCCTCCGGTTTATATAGACATCGGAGGAGGCTAGGGTTACACAGAGTCGGTTACAATGGTAGGAGATCTACATATCCGTATTGCCAAGCTTGCCTTCCACGCCAAGGAAAGTCCCATCCGGACATGGGACGGAGTCTTCAATCTTGTATCTTCGTAGTCTTGGAGTCCGGCGGATAATGATAGTCCGGCTGTCCGGACACCCCCTAGTCCAGGACTCCCTCAGTAGCCCCTGAACCAAGCTTCAATGACGATAAGTCCGGCGCGCATAATGTTCGGCATTGCAAGGCGGGTTCCTCCCTTGAATAATCCAGAGAAGATCATGAACACCGGGATAGTGTCGGCTCGCAAAATAAATTCCACATTCCACCGTAGAGAGAATAAAATATACACTAGCTCAATCTGGCGGCGTATTATGCGGCATGACATCACACCGCTACCAAGCCTTTGTTGAATTGTTTTTACTATACCACCTCGGCCGCGTTTAGCGGCGGTTCCTTGGCACGTCTTGTCGAGCGAGATCGTGTTCCCCTTATTCCGGGATTCTCATCAATACGTGCGTGGGTAACCCAACCGCGCTATTGATGGTGACGCTTGGGAGATAAGCGAGTTTTACCAGGCCGGTGGGGGACGCATAGTTTTCGTCCGCCTATATAAGGGACAAGGATTCACCTTCTCACCTACGCCTTCTTCCTCCTTTGCTTATCCATCTCCGTGCACTCAAGCTCCAACGCCCAAGCTCGCGCATCTCGCCTCGACCTTCTCCGAATATGTCCGGAGCGGGAGGCAAATGGCCTCCACCGCTAAGGAGGAGGACATCACCAAGCTTCTGCGCGTGCGGATACCTTTCGGCGATACGCGCATAGGCTGCCCGACGAGGGCAGCTCGTCCCTACCCCAGGCCTCATGAGAGGTCGTCTTCCTCCCCACTTCCTCCAGCGGACTGGGCTTTCCGCTCCATCCATTTGTCCGGGGGCTCATGTTTTACTACGGCCTGGATTTCCACGATCTGGCGCCGAACTTCATCCTCAACATCTCGGCGTTTATCGTCGTGTGCGAGGCCTTCCTCTGCATCCGGCCCCACTTGACTGTGGCTCAAGACCTTCAACGTCAAGCGAAGGTTGTGAAGAACGCATAAGCGGAATCGGAGCGCCATGTTGGGCAAATTGCCCAATGTCCTTTGGCTCGAAGGGACCTTTGTGGACTCCGTCAAGGGGTGGCAATCGGGGTGGTTCTACATCACCGAGCCACGCAAACCTACATGGGCGGCGGCCCCCGAGTTTAGATCTGGCATCCCCACGCAGCTCACCTCCTGGAAAGAGAAGGGCTTGCAGTAGGGCAATCCGGTGGAGGTGACGGGACTCGAGCCTGCATCAAGAAGATGGTGAGCAATAGGCTCGGGCTCGTCGGCGTGGTCAAGTCATGCTCATCGGCGGATCCTCCCATGCCAAACGGGTATTCAATTTGTGGGAGTTCAATCCGGAACAGCACCGAGCGCTAAGCGGGCTCTTGATACAACATCTGAAAGGCGCTGGAGGTGCTGTTCAAGGCGCCAAGCCCCGCATCATGACGGAAGACCATGATTCAGCTCGCGATATCAAGCGGCGAGGTAAGTGATTCAACCCCATTACGGGACACTTGTGATAATTAAATTGACTCGGTGAGGTTTCATTCTGCCTCTTCCTTTGACAGGAATGGATGGAGAAGGCCAAGCTGCTTATCAGCCCGGCTCCCATGCGGAAGACCCACTGGGCGCCCGCTTAGCAGGGCTCTTTGGTTCCGGCCTTGCACGTGGTGCGGAGAAGAAGGCCAAGAAGGTGGCCGCGAGGACTCGAAAGAGTTCCCGCAATCAGACGTCTGACGACGACGAGGACTCCTCCCCTGAAGACGAGGAGGAGGAGTATTCTCTCCCGGAGGAGGGAGAGAAGAAAAGGAAGGCTTCCCCAATCGGGGAGGCGAAGGGTCAAGAGGGGAGAGTTATCCCCGGACAGTTCGCCAACACTAGCATTGGCGAGGATGAGTGGCCTCCAAGGGCCAGGCGTCCGGCAAGATCGTAAGTGTCCGGATCCTATATACGCAATATCTTTTATGTCACATAGTGTCCTTCTAACGCCGCATTCATCCGTAGTCCGGTCGATGGCGATCTCCCGACTCATCGGCGGGTCGTTAACCTCGTCGGATGTGAATTCACTTCGGCTGCCTCCACCCCACGCCGATGATGAGGGCGCGAGGTGGGATCGAGCGACCCATCGGAGGAGGCTCGAGGAGGCGCCGTCGCAACCTCTCGGACTTTGCGCCGGACTCTACGCCGGAACCCGCAGATGGTTCGAGTCCGCAAGTGGCCCTTCGAAAGAAGGGCAAGACCGTGACACCGGCGGCCTCCGTCAACGGGCGCGGATAACTTGTTGGGCGCTTAAAGGCGCTTCCATCGAGGAAGAACACCACACTATCATGAGTGCGGTGATTCAAAAGTTCAGCTCGCCAAAAGCAGGTTGACGAAGCTGCAGCAGCCTTTTAACGAGCTTTGAGGTAAGTTAAAATTATGTAATGTAATACCGCATAGGCGGTAGCCCACGATGCTCGGTTCGATTGTTGGAAAGAAAAGCGGACCGAGGATCTAACAAGATATCTTGAGGTTGCTAAAAATATGTCAATATGGGTTTGCGAGGCTCTTGCCGGCCTCTGCCTTATTAACGGCGGAGGTAGATGTCTTGAAGCAGGATCTCGGCGGTCGGCGAGAGCTCGCCATCTTGAAGAAGCAGCTCGAGGACAAAGAAGGTGAGTAACACCACTTTGAGTAGGTACCTTCTGAGAAAAGGGTTTTGGTTGCACTTAAATTAACCAGGATAATATGTGTATCGCGGGGGCCACTAACGAGGTGGCAGCCACGAAGGATCTTGTGTCCGCAGCCGAACACAATGCGGCCATGAGCAGGCGGAGCGGGAAAAGCAGGAGGCACGGGTGGCGGAAGTTCGGCAAGAGCTCCGGGCTCTCATGGAAAAGCATGAGAGTTTGGGCGTGACTCAAGACTTCGAGTCGAGCTTGCCTCGGCTCGAAAGTGCCAAATCCGCCAAGGCCGAGGCACTGTAAGGCCCTTCAGAGGTTGAAGATATAAAGAAAATAGCAGCGGGTAAGGCATTTTTCATGCGAGCAAGCATGTTAATGTAAATTACGATACTTACCGCATTTGGAGCTCTCGAGGCGTTTGCGGATCTGCGGCGTGGTCGTCCGATGCCGCCGCATTCTACCGTGGCGAGGAGGGAGATCGGCGGAAAAAGTCTTCGGTCTCGGTATCTTTGAGGCGGACACCCGTGCCTCAAGCGACCAGTGAAGCGGTGGTCGAACTCCTAAAAGTAGTGAAGAGGCCATGAAGGGCCTTATAGTCCGGTATGGCTGGACGAGCCATGCCAGAAGCTACTTTGGCCTCGTCTGGCGTCTGGTGGATGCATGCCCACAGGTGGATGTCATCAAGCGCTCACTTTGTATTGAAGGCGCTTCGCCGGGCTCTTGCCCGCACAAAGGTGCAATGGGGCAAGTTGAATGCGGAGAAGCTTCTCACGGATCCCCCGCCGCCGGGCAAGGAGTATCGCACGCCCGAGATGTATTATAGAACTGTCCTGAAGGGAGCCCGCAATATTGCGGATGAGTGCCCCCGAAATGTAATCTTTGAATGAATTTGCTGTGTATTATCCTGCGCACTGAAACTTTGTTCATGTGCGCGTTAAGCAACGCTTGTTTAATTTAAAATATTACCTTCTGTGCGGCCGTTTATAAAATCTGAGAGATGGCAAGTCGTTGGCTTCAGCCCCAAACCACACAGTCTTTGGGGTGTTCGGGATAAACTTGAGCACTCTTGTTCCCATTGTTGGGTCCATTGAGGGGCGCTCAACACAACGAACAAAGCAACGGACTTATAATGCTTGAACACTCTCCTTAGCCATAGAATTCTATAATTTTAAATTTGGTGAAGCCCTGGTATTCGGAAGACCGAATCCGGGCGCTATCACGCCTTCATCGGACATTGTCCGAACTTATTTCAGCGGCGTGAGTCTTTAAGGACCCAAAAACCTCTCGAACAGCGACCGGTCTCTCGCCTTATCATGCCGGTCGGTTTAGCTTTCTCCTTTGGCGCTCCTGGGCTCAACGGGGTGCAATCGCGATGGTTCTCCCAAAGCACCTTAGCCAACGGAACGGAACGTAAGGCACCAAAACGTGGGAGCCGGGCAAACCCAACTATTGACCCAAGACATGATTCGGAGCCGATTCATATAATGCTATAAGTTTGGGGTGCCGCACTTGTGAAAGTGTTTGGACTTATCACACCAAAGAATGGGGAACATAAGCCCCCGGTGTATTAGGCCGTACCAAAATATACGGGTGCAAGATGTCATATAATGAGCATATATATATAAGGTAATGCAATTGCGATCAAAAAAGGTGCTGCATTATTTATGAAAGAAAGTCTGCTAGTGGAGCGGACTGATACAAATAGTGCAGTAAGCAAGGGATTTGGACTAAGTAAACATGTCCCCCTCCAGGGATGAGCTGCGGACTTGGTGTGTATAATCAAATTTAATGCTCGTAATTGAGACCACACGAGTGTTAAATCGCGGCCTTCTTTAGTCCTATTGTTGAATCATGAGTTGGCGGGTTAGCCACGGACAGGCTTCAGTTATGAGTCATGTGTACATAAAAGAAGGAAAATAATAATAGAAAAAAAGGGGGGCACATTTGCGAGCCCCTGGTGTGGTCGAACCGTACTCTGGGTCCGTTGTGATCGTGCCCCCTCCCTGCCCATGGTATCTCCAAAGTGTAATGATGTCTGCGAGTGTTATTCTTGCGATCATCTTGCTGGCGAGGTTGGGGCCGCATTACTCTGGCGATGCTCTGATCGCGCCAGGTGGTCTTGGTTGGCATTGCTCCGGGTGCGCTTTGCTGTATCCGGCCGTTTAACGGCCGGACTCGAGAATTGCCTTAGAAGGCTGCTCTGTACTTCTGCCGCGAGAGCCGCTGTGTGTTCCTCCGTTCGGAGGGAGCGTTCCGTATTCCCATAGACCGTGATGACTCCACGAGGGCCTGGCATCTTGAGCTTTAGGTATGCATAGTGCGGCACCACGTTGAATTTGGCGAATGCGGTTCGTCCGAGCAGAGCGTGATAGCCGCTGCGAAATGGGACTATGTAGAAGATTAACTCTTCGCTCCGGAAATTATCCGGGGATCCGAAGACCACTTCGGTGTGGTGAGCTGTCATAGATTGGCTTCCACTCCTGGTATGACACCTTTAAAGGTTGTCTTTGTAGGTTTAATCCTTGATGGGTCTATGCCCATTTTGCGCACTGTATCCTGATAAAGCAGGTTCAGGCTGCTGCCACCGTCCATCAGGACTCTCGTGAGGTGGAACCCATCGACGATTGGGTCTAGAACCAATGCGGTAAATCCGCCATGGCGTATGCTGGTCGGATGGTCTCTTCGATCGAAAGTGATCGGACAAGAGGACCATGGGTTGAACTTTGGGGCGACTGGCTCCATCGCATAGACGTCCCTTAGTGCGCGTTTCCTCTCCCTCTTGGGTATGTGGGTCGCGTATATCATATTCACCGTCCGCACTTGTGGGGGAAAACCCTTCTGTCCTCTGTTGTTCGGCGGTCGGGTCTCTTCCTCGTTGTCGCTGTTTAGCCCCTTGTCATTGTTTTCGACAATTAACTTGCCGGCCTGCTTGAACACCCAGCAATCTCTATTAGTGTGGTTAGCTGGCTTTTCAGAGGTGCCATGTATCTGGCATAAGCGGTCGAGTATTCGGTCCAGTTTGGCCGGACCGGAGTGGTTCTTTTGAATGGCTTCTTCGGCGACGGGTTTAGAGCCTCGGAATCCGGCGTTGACTGCCGTATCCTCCTTATCGTCGCCGTTAATGCGGCGCTTGTTTTTGTTTCGACGTGACCTGCCGTTGTTGTCCTTAGTATCCGGACTGCCAGAATTTTTACGGAGATTGTTGCTGCGGGCTAGCCAGTTGTCCTCTCCAGCATAAGCGGGTCATTAACGATGTGAGGGCTGCCATGGATTTGGCTTTTCCTGCCCAGTGCGGGCTAGCCATTCGTCCGGATGTTATGTTTGAAGGCTGCAAGGGCCTCCGCATCCGGACAATCGGCGATTTGATTTTTCTTCGTCAAGAACCGTGTCGAAATTATGCGGCGATTAAATCGGCTGCTAAATGATGTGGCTTAGGTCATCGGCGTCTGGTGCTCGCACATATGTGCCTTGGAAATTATCAAGGAATGCGGCCTCCAAGTCTTCCCAACACCCAATTGACTCTACGGGCAAGCTGTTAAGCCAATGCCGAGCTGGTCCTTTAAGCTTGAGTGGGAGGTACTTGATGGCGTGGAGATCGTCGCCGCGGGCCATATGGATGTGGAGAAGATAGTCTTAATTCCAAACCGCGGGTCTGTTGTGCCATCGTAAGATTCGATGTTCTGGGTTTAAACCCTTGGGATCGATGATCTATTACTTCGTCGATGAAGCATAAGCGGGTGTCTTGGCGCCCAGTATTGAGCGATATCGCGATGCAGCTCGAGAGGCGCTGTCTGCTGTGTTCGCCCACCGGGTTATTGTATCCGCACGACGGTATTCGCGTGGGTCGTAGGCGCCCACGTGACCCATAGATGGATCTGGATTGCCTTGCTTTGTCCTCCAATATGTCTCGCAAGTCCGGCGCGTTCCCTCTTGGCTTCGTACTTTTGGAGCGATGCTGGGGTATGGTTTTGGCTGTTGGCCTGGATGCCTCTCTGTCACAACCACGAGGTGGTCGGTCAGCCATATTGTGCGTTGGTGATGGAGGTATGTATGCTTCCTCCTCTAATCGGGGGAGCAGCTTGCGTCTTGGGTAACTTTTGGAGGGACGTTCGAGTTTATACTCTTCGGCCGCGAGGACCTCGGTCCATCGATCGGCCAGCAGGTCCTGATCAGCTTGAAGCTGTTGCTGCTTTTTCTTTAGGCTGTTTGCTGTGGCGATAAGCCTGCGCTTGAAGCGCTCTTGTTCGACGGGATCCTCGGGTACGACGAATTCATCATCGTTGAGGCTTGCTTCGTCTTCGGAGGGAGGCATATAGTTATGATCCTCAACCTCTTCGTCTGCCGCCCCCTCATGAGGGCTCGCTTCTGCATCCTCCTGCGCTGAGTCTTGCTGGAGGGGATTGTCTTCGGTGCTCTCTGGAGTGTTATTATCTCCTGTGCCGGAATATCCATTCTTGCTGTGGCGAGATTTAGAGCGGCGCCACTGACGCCGGCGTTTGGGCTGCTTCTTTAAAGAGTCTGCCTCCGCTGTTTCTTCGCCATCCCCGTCTTTTGGGGCGTCCACCATGTATATGTCGTATGACGAGGTGGTCTTCGATTGCCTGTGGCGCTGGTTCTGTTAAATCTCGACATCGTCGTCCATGGCGCCCGATGTCTTGAGTCGTAGTCTAGCATGTCGGTTAGGTAAATCGCCGGTGGCTACAAAGTGGGTGGTGGGTGGGCTCTGAATTTCTTCGTCGTCCGTACCCCAACCATCCTGGCCACAGTCCGGCCAGGATTCTCCCGATAACGAGAGGTGCCTTAATGAATTCAGGATATCGCCAAAAGGCGAGTATTGGAAGATGCCCGCGACGGTGAATTCCATAACCGGCGCCCAATCCGGATCGATTGGTAGGGGCGCGGGAGGTTCGAGTCGGCGAGTCGGCGCCTCGGAATCACGAGTTCGCGGTACAAGATTAGTGTTCGGCTCTATCGCCGTGGATGTTGAAGCCCCAGTGGCGTCTATCCACCGCCCTCGTCTGAGCGATCGGCTCCGGACTAATGGCGAAGCGGACCCGTGTCGCGGCCACCGAGGCACCGTTGATGGCGAGCTAAATCATGCTGTAAATCCGCCGAGCAGGCGCGGCAGCTATGGCTCGAGTCCGTCGAAGATCAAGTCTCCGCGACATCGGCCGTGAAGTTTAACTTCAAATCGACTGACGGCGGGCGTAGCTTCGATCTGCTCCGGATGGCCAAGTGAATTGGCCGCATCTGGCTGCCGAATCTGAAGATCTGTCCGGGAGAAAAGTCTCACCACGGACAGCGTTGCTGGTTGAAGATGCCATCAAGCCTATCGGTGGCGACACGAGGAACTCTCAATGAAAGCACCAATGTCGGTGTCAAAACCGGCGGATCTCGGGTAGGGGTCCCGAATCGTGCGTCTAGGCGGATGGTAACAGGAGACGAGGGACACGATGTTTTACCCGTGTTCGGCCCTCTCGATGGAGGTAAAACCCTCGTCCCGCTTGATTAATATTGATGATATGGGTAGTACAAGAGTGGATCTACCACGAGATCAAGGAGGCTAAACCCTAGAAGCTAGCCTATGGTATGATTGTTGTAATGTATATTGTCCTACGGACTAAAGCCCTCCGGTTTATATAGACACCGGAGGAGGCTAGGGTTACACAGAGTCGGTTACAATGGTAGGAGATCTACATATCCGTGCCAAGCTTGCCTTCCACGCCAAGGAAAGTCCCATCCGGACACGGGACGGAGTCTTCAATCTTGTATCTTCGTAGTCTTGGAGTCCGGCGGATAATGATAGTCCGGCTGTCCGGACACCCCCTAGTCCACGACTCCCTCAGAAGGCATCAGCTGCGTCAAATTCTTCGGCTGCGAAGAAAATGAAGCCAATGACCAGCTCACTTGAACATCCAATTGATGCTGTTCCAATTTCCTCCATGTCATCAAAGGAAATTGTTCCTTTTGGAGAAGACTATAAGATCCCAAACGGATCTGATGAAGAAAATCATTCTGCCGCCCGTCGGAGCAGATTGATGAAGAAATTGAAGTGGATACAATCCCTTGATGACAGTCATTTCTCACCTATGCCTCGGTTCACAGGTGAAGAGGCTGGTGTTGAGGAAATTGAAGATGAATATGTGGATATTGGATGCACCACATCTGTGATGAATGATGACTTCTGGGAAAGTCAGCATCCCAATACTCCTCTCTTCACTCCTATTCAACAGATTCCTCAGTCCCCGGCAACAACAGTACAAATGGGCTCTAAAGAAACTCATCCCACTCCCTATGTTCATGAAGATATTCCATCCGCTAGTGCTGAAGAACCTACTGCTGCTGATCCACAGATTGCACAAGAAGAGGAACCAGAAATTCCTCAGCCTGAAGAACCTGAGCTCGCGATTCCTGAGGTGGTCTTGCAAATCATCGACACCCTCTGCCAAGCGAAGAATCCGTTCTCAAGCAAGCAGAAGTTCAAGGCTGAAGACTTCTTTTCCGAGCATGTGTTCTTCACTGACTACAACCCATATGACTCTGCTCGCATAAGGAAGAGGCGTTTCTGGACTGCTAGTCAAGCCAACTTCTATTCCTTGGTGCTTGTTTGACAAGGATAAAATCTTGATCATGAACATATTCCTCACGTGGATATGGAATCTCGCCATGCTTGAGCCGGTCCTCGGTGTTATTCACGATGCGGTATTCTGAATTTCTGCGACATTTGCGATTGGAATGAAGAACTCATTCTTGAGTTCTCTGCGACCTTGCATATCACTTTGACGCGAAGATGTCAATTCATGGGTGTTGGATTGGATGACTGAAAACACTCACTACAAGGCACCGCAACTGAATTGCTTCGTGTCCTTCCTCTCGATCCTCCCCATGACGATTACGTTGCATCTACAATGACCTGAATCGATAAATCATTATATGCAAGTGCTCATGAAGCCTTTGAAGCCTGGGCAGGCCCCACGAACCAAATTCCTCGTCAAGGAATTGCTCTATGTGCCTCGGACTGTCTATCGCATTCTGACGAAGACAATGAGTCCTATCAAGGGCCACGACTCAAATGATGAAGATGTCGTTGGCATCATGAAGAATATGCTTTTCAACATCATTCATGGCATTCCCGTCAACTTCCATGATTTCTTCATGAGGACTCTGGCCAATGTTGCTATGTCACCTTTCGAGCTAAAGCCCTATGCGCCTTGGATTATGAGATTCATAAGGGCAAGATCTTCACTGAATTACAAAGCTGACACTCTGAACCATGGTAGCTACTTGCCTCATTGAATTCCTCAAACGGCCAATTTCATCATCTGATGATAAAGGCAAGGCAGCTGCTGTGATCGATGAAGGCATTCGTCCATTGGATGGTCAATTTCGCCTGGCTACATCTTACTCTACCAATGACGACTCTGCCACACATGACACTGCCACAAATACCTCAGCTAAGCAACATCCTCAAGCCACAGCACCCAGGGTGATGACTGACCGTGAGTTACTCCTCAGTCTTCATCAGAAGGTTGATCGCAATCACAAATGGGTAAAGCGTCAGTTTGGCGCACTTCTTCACAACATGACCTCAACACACAATGCAGTGAAGAAAAACCACTACTACCTTCATGAAACCCTCAACCGCACCTGGGCTGTCCTCACTCATGTCTATAGGCTGAAAGAAGCCGAAGACTATGGGTCTCAAGCAAGAATTTGGTAGTCTGCACCTCCTCAGAAGAAATTCAAGAGGGTCAAAGTTCTCGATCTGGTGTCCAGCTCTTATTCTTCATCGCGTGACAACGATGAATATGAAGATTTGGGCGACAACTGCGGCAGGCCCTGCTACAACAAACAACCCGATACAATGGCGCTCCTCCATCGACTTGAAATTCTTTAGGGGCGTTAGTCCTCAGTTTCAATCCTTTTGGTCATTTGATGACAAAGGGGGAGAAATCTGAGTTAGTCTTCAAAGCGGGTCTATATTAAGGGCGTTTTTTTAAGTTACAACTCTCGTTCTTCCGAAACTTTTATTGGATCGAGTTGTAATCTTAAACCCGATGGTGCTCTGATACTTTTGGATGGTGCTCTGATACTTTTGTTGCGCTATGCTGCGATACTTTTGATGCTTTCGGCATGCTTATTCCTCGTTAATATTATTGCACGCATGCTGAATTTCATCAGGCACCATATTTCATCATGCATTTCAAATTCTTCATATTATATATCAAATGCGTGTATGAATTACAAGATATAGGGGGAGTTCTCCATGATTCAACTCTTCAAATGTGCATTGCCTCAAACGCAAATTCCTCACTATGCACATCTTCAAGGGGAGTTCTTCTATAAATAGCCGCCCCCTACAACCACTAGTTGGCTGGCTGCTCCGAGAGAACTTGACACTTGTCATTTGAGAGCAACCCATCCTCCGAGGACTTTGAGCGAAAATCATCAAGTGAGGAAAATCCCAAAACCAAACCCCACAAACCCAAAGTGATTGAGCATCATCAAGAAATTGATCATCGTGGATCCGGCGCTTGTTACCTTTGAAGATGTGCTTCTTCCAGACGGTTAGGCGTCACGGTCTAGAGCATCCAAGAGGAATTGTGGATCGCCGAGTGACCAAGTCTGTGAAGGTTTGGAAGTCACCTAAAGACTTACCACAGTGATTGGGCGAGGCCTGCGTGGTCTTAGTTCAAGGAGAATACGGTGAGGACTGGGTGTCTGAGCTGCGGCTCGGCGACCGGGTGTCCGGATCTGCGTGTCCTCGAGTTTAAATACTCGGCCGCTCAACGGACGTCTGGCCGAGACAGCGGTTGGAACTGGTTTACCAAATCATTGTCTTCACCAACTAACTGGTTCTATTTCCTCAACCCTTTCATTTCCTCATTCTTGTGTTGAGTGTTTGTTCATATCGTGCTTGAAGACATTGGTGAAGACTTTCTCAATTTCCTCGGTTCAATTTCTTGATCTGTTTGTCTTCATCTTGTGTTATCCTGTGATTACGCTTTACGTACTCTGTGCTAGTCTTCATTTCATCATGATGACCATGCTTGTATTCTGTTATGCTTACTTCTGAGTACTTATTCGCTGCAAGTAGTTCTTAGCTAAGGAATTTCCTCACTAGCAAATTCCTCGATGAAGAATTCATAAAAATCGCCTATTCACCCCCCCTCTAGTCGATATAACGCACTTTCAATGTCAGAAGGTTTCCATGCGAAGATGTCCCGGTTCTCACGGATGAACTCGATGAGCGCGCTTTCCTATTTAGGATCCAAATTGTCACTGATACTAAACTGCTTAGATGAATCACCTGGATTGAAATCAACAAGCTTGGTTTCAGCAGCCAACTTAAACTTCATAGCCGGGTCATGCTCAGTGGTTGGCTTCTTTAAAGAGGTCATATCCGCTGGGTCAACATTGTCTTGATAAAACTTCAGCTCCTCTGCTGCACAAACAGAATCAGCATAAGCCGCGTCGCCCTCCTCACATTCCAGGGCTACCTTTCGACTTCCATGCATGGTGATGGTGCCCTTGTGACCCGGCATCTTAAGCTGCAGATAAACATAACACGGCCGTGCCATGAACTTGGCATAAGCCGACCACCCAAACAGAGCATGATATGGACTCCTGATTTTGACCACCTCAAACGTCAATTTCTCAGCCCTGGAATCATATTCATCTCCGAAGGCCACTTCCAGTTCAATCTTGCCAACTGGGTAAGCCGACTTACCAGGAACCACTCCATGAAAAACAGTGTTGGACATCTTCAAATTCTTATTAGTTAACCCCATGCGCCGAAAGGTCTCATAATAGAGGATATTGATGTTGCTACCCCCGTCCATGAGTACCTTAGTGAATTTATATCCACCAACCTGAGGTGCTACCACCAAGGCTAACTGACCCGGATTATCAACCCGGAGGGGGTGATCCGCCCTGCTCCATACAACGGGTTGTTCTCACCACCTCAAATAACGGGGAACTGTCGGCTCAACAGAATTCACGACCCTCTTATGAACCTTCTGGTCACGTTTGCACAAGCTGGTGGTTAACACGTGATACTGCCCACTATTCAGCTGCTTCGGATGGCTTTGATAACCCGACTGATGCTGTTGTTGTTCCCCTTGACCAGACTGCTGTTGATTATAACCGCCTAGATGTCCCTGGAAGCCGGAACTTGAACCGCCGCCTGGGCCAAGCCGCCAGCTCCTGAGCCGCCGCCCGACCCATGATTGCCATCAAACGTGTTGGAATTCTTAAAAGCCTTCATGATCGCGCAATCTTTCCGTAAGTGGGTGGCGGGTCGTTCCCGGGTGTCGTGTCTCGGGCAAGGCTCATTGAGTAGCTGCTCAAGAGATGGGCCTGACCCGCCAGATTGAGGGGGCGGTTTTCCCTTACGTCTCTGATTATTACCCTGCGCATTGGCATTGGACACAAACTCCGGGTTACCCTCCCGCCTTACGCTTATTGCCTCCTTGATTCATTGGGTTATGTTGCTGGCCCTTTCCATTGCCGTTCTTCTTTCCCTTCCCTGTCTTTTCCTCATCAGACGCGGGATCCTAGGTACTATCAGAGTCGGCGTATTTGACTAAAGCTCCCATCAGCGTACCCATATCGTTGCAATCACGCTTAAGGTGCCCCAGTTTCTGTCTCAGCGGCTCAAAGCGACAATTCTTCTCCAACATAACGACTGCAAAGCCGGCATCCATCTTGTCGGATGAATGTATTATCTCCTTGACCCGGCGTACCCAGTGAGTCGTGGATTCACCCTCCTCCTACTTACAATTTGTCAAGTCCACAATCGACATAGATTGCTTGCAAGTGTCCTTGAGAATCTGGATGAAACGGGCCTTTAGCTCTGCCCACGAATTAATGGAATTGGGTGGCAAGCCCTTTAACCAAGACTGGGTCGTTCCATCTAACATCATGGTGAAGAACTTAGCCATTGTTGCGTCGCTGACCTCCAACATCTCCATGGCCATCTCATAACTTTCAATCCACGCTCCGGGCTGTAAGTCGGCCGTGTAATTCGGCACTTTTCGAGGTCCCTTGAAGTCCTTGGGCAAACCTACATTACGCAGAGCCGGTACCAAACATGGAACACTGCCGATTCTAGTAGCTACTCCCGTCTCAACGGAAGTCGTCTGATACTCTGGGAAATCTTGATGAGCCGTCTGTTGAGCCGCTAGCTGAGCCGCCCGCTTGTTCTCCTGACGTATTCCTTCTTGCACTGGATTATAGCCACCGGGCGGGTTACGGCGCTGGGCGTTGCTTGACAAAGCTTCTGACTCCATGTGCCTGCTGTAACTCGAACTCCGGTTTTGACGAGGCGGTGCTAACCAAGGCGGAGGAGTTGAATGAATACTGTCCCAGCTATAAGAATAAGTCTCTTGCTGAGCCAGGGCCGTCTGGACAAGTTCTCTGATCCTCCGGGTCTCCACCGCTGTCGGATCATCACCGTCCACTGGGAGAGCCGCCAAACGTGCCAATGCTGCGATTAAGTTCTCCATGGGGTTGGAGAAGTGACCTGGTGGTATTGGCATGTAACGGGGCGGTGCCATGTTCCCATGAGGAGGCGCCATCTCCGAGGTTTAGCCGGTCCTCCAGTTCCGGCTGTCATAAACTGATTTGCATCTGGCGGGTTACTTGGGCCGGCTCCGGGTGTAGCAAAAATATTCCAAGGATCATAAACCGGAGGTAAACAGGACTGGGTTTTCTGATGTCTCCTCCTCATCACCTCGTTAGACGCATTCAGGCTCATCGTGAGCTGGAAGGCCTCTGACTGTAGCCGTTGCGCCCGTGCATCCAAAGCCGCTTGCTCTGTGGCCAACCTGGTGTCCTCAGCTGCCAAAGCCTCCTTGGCCCGATGAAAGTGCAACTATCCCTAGGTGGTTTTGGTAATTCATAACAACATATAGCTCATTGAGCTAATGCTATTCCAAGACTATTATTTCAGGAAAGCTCAATGAATGGCATGGCATGGATGATGAAAGTGGATCCCTCAAAATACTAAGGACAAAGGATTGGCTCAAGCTCAAAAGCTCAAGACTCTTCATTTTATATTTTAGTGATCCGAGATCACATTGAGTCTATAGGAAAAGCCAACACTATCAAGGAGGGATGAGGTGTTGCTTAATGAGCCTCTTGCTTCATGTGCTTAGTGATATGCTCCAAAACCCTCAGCTACTTTCTCACATCCACAAATGACCTAAACCTAAAGCCAAAATCGGTCACACCGATTCTTTCTATCCGGCGCCACCGATTTCAAATGCCATAGCCACTGCCACAAACCCTAAGCAAATCGGTTCTACCGATAGGGATCTCGGTCTCACCGAGATGGGATTGTAATCTCTTTGTTTTCCTTTGTAACGTTTCGGTCTATCCGAAGTGAGCGATCGGTCCCACCGAGATTGCAATGTAAATTCTCTATTTCCCTTTTGTAACATTTCGGTCTCACCAAAAGAGCAAATCGGTCCCACCGAGTTTACCTGGCCAACTCTCTGGAAAGCTTATTACCAAAATCGGTCTCACCGAGTTTGTGTAAACGGTCTTACCGAGATTACGTTATGCCCTAACCCTAACCGAATCGGTCTTACCGAGTTGCATGTCAGTCCAACCGAAAATCCTAACGGTCACTAGGTTTGCTAAATCGGTCCGACCGAGTCATTGAATCGGTCCCACCGAGTTTGGTAAAATTGTGTATAGCAGTTAGATTTTGTGTGGAGGCTATATATACCCTCCACCTCCTCTTCATTAGTGGAGAGAGCCATCGAAAAAACCTACACTTCCAACTTACCATTTAGAGAGAGAACCACCTACTCATGTGTTGAGGCCAAGATATTCCATTCCTACCATATGAATCTTGATCTCTAGCCTTCCCCAAGTTGCTTTCCACTCAAATCTTCTTTCCACCAGATCCAAAACCTATGAGAGAGAGTTGAGTGTTGGGGAGACTATCATTTGAAGCACAAGAGCAAGGAGTTCATCATCAATGCACCATTTGTTACTTCTTGGAGAGTGGTGTCTCCTAGATTGGCTAGGTGTCACTTGGGAGCCTCCGACAAGATTGTGGAGTTGAACCAAGGAGTTTGTAAGGGCAAGGAGATCGCCTACTTCGTGAAGATCTACCGCTAGTGAGGCAAGTCCTTCATGGGCGACGACCATGGTGGGATAGACAAGGTTGCTTCTTCGTGGACCCTTCGTGGGTGGAGCCCTCCATGGACTCGCGCAACCGTTAAACTTCGTGGGTTGAAGTCTCCATCAACGTGGATGTACGATAGCACCACCTATCGGAACCACGCCAAAAACATCTGTGTCTCCAATTGCGTTTGAATCCTCCAAACCCTTCCCTTTACTTTCTTGCAAGTTGCATGCTTTAATTTCCGCTGCCTATATACTCTTTGCATGCTTGCTTGAATTGCGTGATGATTGCTTGACTTGTCCTAAGATAGCTAAAGTATGTCAAACTCTAAAATTAGGAAAAGGTTAAGTTTTTAATTGGTCAAGTAGTCTAATCACCCCCCTCTAGACATACTTCAAGGTCCTACATGTGGTATCAGAGCTTTGGTCTCCATTTGCTTTGATTTCCATAGCTTTTGGTGGTCATAGCCTTGGTTTCACAACCTAGGAGAGTATGGCGTCTAGCGAGGGAAATTATCACCGTAGAGGTCCTTACTTTGATGGAACTAATTTTGCTAGTTGGAAGCATAAGATGAAAATGCATATTCTCGGACATAACCCCGCCGTTTGGGAAATTATTTGTATTGGCTTGCAAGGTGAATTCTTTGATGGGAGAGAGCCAAACCGTGAAGCTAATGTGGAAGAATTGAAGATGCTGCAATACAACGCTCAAGCTTGTGATATCATCTTCAACGGATTGTGCCCCGAAGAATTCAACAAAATCAGCCGTCTTGAGAATGCAAAGGAAATTTGGGATACTTTGATTGATATGCATGAAGGTACCGAATCCGTCAAGGAATCCAAGTTGAATGTGCTCCAAAGTCAGCTTGACAAGTTCAAAATGAAGGATGGTGAAGGTGTCGCTAAAATGTACTCTAGGCTTGCTCTTATCACAAATGAGATTGCTGGCTTAGGAGTGAAGAGATGACCGACAAATTCATCATCAAGAAGATCCTAAGAGCATTGGATGGAAAGTATGATACTGTGTGCACATTGATCCAAATGATGCCAAACTACAAAGATCTCAAGCCAACGGAAGTCATTGGAAGAATTGTTGCTCATGAGATGTCACTCAAGGATAAGGAGGAATTTCACAACAAGTCAAGTGGTGCTTACAAAGCCTTAAGTGAAGCCCCCACATCATCAAGTGAGAAACAAACCTTCAATGAAGAATTGAGCTTAATGGTGAAGAACTTCAACGAATTCTACAAGAGTAGAAGCAAAGAAAGAAGCTCCAAGTCAAGGTCTTACAATGACAAAAGATCTTCTAGTAGAAAGCGCAATTGCTACAATTGTGGGAGACCCAGACACTATTCCAATGAGTGTATGACAACCTACAAAAGAAGAGAAGATTCTCCAAGAAGAAGAAACAAAATAGAAGAATCACCACCAAGAGAGAGAAGGAGTAGAGATGATCGTTATGAACGAAGACCCTCACGGAGAAGCATGATTCGGAAAGGAAGGACAAGTCATCAAGGAGCTACACAAAACGAAGACATCAAGCTCATGTTGGTGAATGGGTATCCGGCTCCGACTCCAACAATCACTCCGAGAGAAGCTATCACTCCGACTCCGAATATACTCAAGATGAAGGTGTTGCCGGTCTAGCACTTGTGTCAACCAACTCCTACAACATATTTGATTCACCAAATGAAGGAATTGGAAGATGCTTCATGGCCAAAGGTCCAAAGGTAACACATCCTGAGTATGTTGATTTCAATAGTGATGAAGATGACTTGCTTGTGGATGATGATTTACTTGTTGACAACTCTAGTGATGAATACTATGATGAAACGTCAATTAATCATGCTAATCAAGATAAAACGAATGACAGTGATAAGGAGAAGATTGAGCTTCTAACTAAAGAACTATACACTCTTAAGTTGGCTCATGAAACTATCTTCGAAGATCATTGAGAACTTTTAAGGGCTCATGAGAAGTTACGCTTTGGAAAGCTCAATCTTGAGCAAGAGCATGAGTGCTTAAAAGCAATCTATGATGATCTCCGTAAGAAAAGTTCTTCTTACATTGCCAAGTGTTTACTCTTATCTACTTACATGCCTCAAGTCAAGTCTAGTAACAAGTACAAGAAAGATAATTCCTCTAGTAGTAACAAGAATAATGTCAAATCCAATATTGTTGCTTCTAGTAGTTCTCTTGATTCCACTAATGATTCTCTTAGCCAAGTTACACTTGAGCAAGAAAACAGCTTATTGAAGGGAATTATAGAGAAAGGTGTTTACAAGAGCCTTGCCGGGAGTAAGCAATTCGAGGAAATTGTACGCAAGCAAGGAAGGCACAGGAAGAATCAAGGTGTTGGTTTTGAACAAAAGTTCAATGCCAATGGAGTTGAGTGGGAAGAAGATCAATACCCCAAGACGAAGTTTGTTCCCCAACAAGAGAAGTGTGATCCTACTTCTTTCAAAGGAACACAAGCACAAGATGATCTTCCACCACAAGACCACAAGAACAAAGGCAAGGACAAGCTTCAAGAAGAGATTGATGCATTTGAAGAAGCACCTAAGGCCTCGTTCAAGTGGGTTCCCAAGACTACGTCAAGTTCTACTTCATCAAGTACAACTACAACTCCAAGGATTCCCATCAAGATGATGTGGTTCCCGAAGAAGAAGAACTAGAGAGTTCTTGAGGGTGACTCCGCCAACATTCTTCACTCATATCATTATGGCAAGAACAAGTGCAATCAACTTCCACATCTTGCACTAGTTCAAGGAGTCACAAACCCTCATGTTGGTAAGGCAAGGGACAAGGTAACCTAATGAATTCATGGACATCATCTTGTGTGTGATTCACTCTATGTCTATGGATATTCTTGTTTGTTCCTTGTGGGACTAACCCATGTAGGTAAGTTGAAAAGTGCAACTCACTCCAAAGGATTGCTCCAAATGATCTACATCAACATTGAGCATCCACATCTTCAACACCTACATGAATTCATCATCGACAAAACCCAAGGTTAGTTCATCCCTCTAAAAGGGGATCTCACATCTAGGGGGAGCTTAACTCTAAGAATTGAGTCAAAGCAACTCTAATGGTGTGAACACATCAATGCATTATGTAAAAGTGGTAACCCCACTTGAGCTTAAACGATGAGTATGACCTATGATCAAATGTTCTTTCATTTGACTCCTAAGTCAATATACTCATATATAGATGACCTAGTCATCGCCAATTGTTTGATAGATGCTAGAATTGGTTGTGCATGTTTTGCCACATATTTCATTTGCCATCTTATTGTGTGAGCATGTTGGTGCATATTTTACTCATTCAAGGACATCCACTTGTTGTTTTGATTGTTTGGCTACTTTTCTTTTTGCCAAGTGGATGGACAAGAATGCCTAAGAACCTTCTCTAGCTATCTATGCTTTTCTCGTCTCAAACTCTATTCATGCTACATCACAAAATTTGATCAAGTCGATTCAAACCACTCGTGTGAGGAGCACTTTCGGAGTCCCGATTAAGTCATAGACTTAAACTTCCAAAACTTCTTTGTGGTTCTCGGTCTGACCGATTCCTCCATTTCGGTCCTACCGAGATCATTAAGTCGATCTAAGTTTTCAATCTCGGTGCAACCGATTTGAACTTTTTCGGTCACACCGAGTTGCTGTAACTGTACACAGTTATGCATCTCGGTGCCACCGAGTTGTTCCACTAGGTCACACCGACAGGGTCGGGCTATATATAGTCACGTGCAAAAATTTGGAAATTCCTCCGAACCCCTTCGCCCGCGCAATAGCTCGCTCTGCCTCCAGGGTCTCCGAATCGTCTCCTCGTCGCCAGCCGCCTCCTGTCGCTGGTCTCCGCCGCCGTCAACGGATTTCAACCCCGCCGTTGCCGCCGTAGCGAGTTCATCGCCAAGCTAGGGTATGGACTCGATCACTGTGCTATCCTCCTCCTATTCCTAGCACATTGTGTTCTTATTGATTCTTGCCACGATTGAAACACTCCTATCCAGTCAATGCAGTCCGTAGATTAGATGAGATTCGAAATTTTAGGGTTAGGTTTCCACCGAAACCATCTCGGACCCACCGAGTTGAAAAACTCGGTCCCACCGATTTGGCTAATGCCATTGCACTAGTAACTCTCGGTCTGACCGAGAATTGCTAATCGGTGAGACCGATTTTAGGACTTTGTGAAACCCTAGCAGTCTCGGTGCCACCGAACTGTGACTCGGTCCAACCGAGTTCATCAGTTTAGGTTCCAAAACTGCTTCGGTATCACCGAGTTTGAAAATCGGTTGATCCGAAATGCTTTCTGTGGAAAACTAAAACTGAATTTTTGAATCATTCTTTTGCAAAAATCTCTGCATTTTGTGATGCTCATCCACTCTATCTCATCTATAACTCTTCACAGGGTCAGCAGTTAGTGTTTGCAGCATGTCAGACCAGAGTGACAGCCAGAACAGGTCAGAAGAGCAGATTGACATGAGTGAGGGCACTAGTCCCTCAAGTTCTTCAGATGATGGGAGCAGGAGCACCCCAAGTAATCTGCCTAAGGCTGCTACCAGGCAAAGGAAGAAAAGAACTTCAGACTCTGAAGATGAGGATTATAGAGCTAAAGAGGATGAGGCTACTTCCAAGAAGGTAGTACTCAAAAAGGAGTATGGCTCAGCACATAGCACAAAGCCTGGATTGAATAAGAAGGTTCCTGCCAAGAGGACACCTATGCCCAAGGTCAAAAGGTCCACTCAAGTGCCAGAACAGACTGAACTCAAAGAGGCACCTGCAAAGAAAGTCACAACTTCCAAATCCAAGAAAGTTCCTACTGGAGAAACTATGAAGTTTACCATTGAATCGGAGGATGAAGCTACTCGGGATAAGAAGAAGAAGAGCAAGAACCACAACCGCCTGAGTTCTTGGAAAGCCCTCAATGAGAAGAGACTCTGAAGAGGAAGAAGAGGTTGCTGCACCAGCACCCAAGGCACCAAAGCTTATGGGTGATGCTATTAGATCAGGGGATGCAACACCTAAGCCCAAGGAAGCACCCAAGGCTGCCCCCAAGGCCAAGCTTGCACCAAAGAGGAATACCATGAGTATTCCAGCTGCTGAGAAGAACAAGGCCCAGTGCCTAATGTTGCTGATGAGGAAGATGAAGAAGGACAGGTCCTAAGGAAGCTCAAGCCCAAGATACCAGACCACAATGATGCCCATCATGTGGCTGAGGACATGAGGATCAGAAAGGACTCAGGGTTGAGGCTATGGAGGATGTCAGATCCATATGCCTCAAGGAGAAGAACTGTTGTTGATTACAGGTTCCATACAAAGGAACAGCAGGACTTCTATGAGACAATCTTGTTGGACAAGAAGCCCATAGTGTGTGATATGAGGTGGGTCGACTGGACCTACATGAAAGACAATGAAGAGCACTATCCTGGAGTGCAAGACAGTTTTGTTGCTTGTGGGGTTGCAGATTATGTTGGGCAAATGTTCACCAATTGGAATGATGAACTTATCATGCAATTCTACTCCACAGCACACTTCTATCCAGATGGAAGGATAGTTTGGATGTCTGAAGGTACAAGGTACCAGTCAACTGTTGAGGAATGGGCAAAACTGATCAATGCCCCAAAGGAAAGTGAAGATGACCTGGATATTTATGCCAAGAAGAAGATGGACCACAATTCCATGGCACACATGTACAAGGAGATCCCAGACAAAGCTGTTGAGACACATAAGTTTGGATCAGTCCACTTTCTACTGTCAGGGCTGCCTACAATCAATTGGATCTTAAGGCACACTCTGTTGCCTAAGTCTGGTGACCACAACATGATCAGAGGGCATGCAATCAACATGTTGCATTTGTTTGATGTGCCTCAGGAATTCAAGGTCATGAGCCTTATGGTTGAAACCATTAAGAGGACTGCAGCAGATCAGAAGAGGAGCTGTGGATATGCCCCTCAGATTCAGGAGTTGATTAACTCAAAGATGGGAACAGGCAAATATCTATTGGATAAGGAACATTTTCCTCTCTATCCAGATTTTGAGGACAATCAGGTTGTCATGAATGAGAATGATCCATCATCAGTACATGCTCAAGAGAAGAAGGAGAAGGCAAGGAAGGAGAAGGCTGCCAAGATGCCAACTCAAGAGGAGGCATCTGAGTATTTCTTGAAGAACAAGCAGGAGCAGCTTGGTTGCTTGATAGCATCAACTCGAGGATTGAGAAGGATTGGCCCTCTCACTCGAATCGGAGATCTTGGAAAGAATCATGGAACTCAAATTCCATGATCTAGATGTCAAAATGGCGAGATTGATCGGTTGTGGAGCAGCTCTGAGGATGACATGCAGGAGAGGCGGGGCAAGACTACCACTAATGTATTTGCAGAGTGCCTAGAGCCCAGAGGTCGATTCAGTGCACTGGCGAGACACGAGCCACATCATCTGCACCAGCTACAGCTCCTACAGCTCCAGTGCAACCAGCTCCAGCATCAACTCCAGCACCTTCCACTTCAACTGAAGCCTTCGTTCTTGGAGTTATCCGGACACCACCACCTGAAGATCAAGCCTAAGAGTTGATCTAGCACTATGCATTTTCTATGAACTTTTTGGTAACTTGTTGCCAAAGGGGGAGAAAAATGTATAGATCATAGGCTTCGAGAGAGAGAGTGTTGCTTTTGTTCTCTCTTGATTTGGTGGTTAAACTTGTTTGCTTCTGATTGCTTGAGATACTATGTTGTGAGACATTGATGATCATGTGTTTGATCATAAGCTACACTTATGCATATTTGATGATATTATCTTATCTATCCTATGTGATCATTCACTTTGCTTGGTGATGAGTGCATGTATTCAATCTTTATCATTTTGAGCGCTCCACCAAGATGTATGTGACATGGAAGAGTAACCCATGAGCCTAATTCCTTGTGCATTTGCAGTCCAAAGCAAATCTTAAACTATGCACAAATTTAGGGGGAGCTCTTGCTTATCACACACTTCTCAAAGCGACGATGTTTTCATCTTATTATCATTTGTCGAAGCTTTGATCTATATGTTGTCATCAATTACCAAAAAGGGGGAGATTGAAAGTGCAACTATCCCTAGGTAGTTTTGGTAATTCATAACAACATATAGCTCATTGAGCTCATGCTATTCCAAGACTATTATTTCAGGAAAGCTCAATGAATGGCATGGCATGGATGATGAAAGTGGACCCCTCAAAATACTAAGGACAAAGGATTGGCTCAAGCTCAAAAGCTCAAGACTCTTCATTTTATATTTTAGTGATCCAAGATCACATTGAGTCTATAGGAAAAGCCAATACTATCAAGGAGGGATGAGGTGTTGCTTAATGAGCCTCTTGCTTCATGTGCTTAGTGATATGCTCCAAAACCCTCAGCTACTTTCTCACATCCACAAATGACCTAAACCTAAAGCCAAAATCGGTCACACCAATTCTTTCTATCCGGCGCCACCAATTTCAAATGTCATAGCCACTGCCACAAACCCTAAGCAAATCGGTTCTACCGATAGGGATCTCGGTCTCACCGAGATGGGATTGTAATCTCTTTGTTTCCCTTCGTAACGTTTCGGTCTATCCGAAGTGAGCGATCGGTCCCACCGAGATTGCAATGTAAATTCTCTATTTCCCTTTTGTAACATTTCGGTCTCACCAAAAGAGCAAATCGGTCCCACCGAGTTTACAGCCAACTCTCTGAAAGCTTATTACCAAAATCGGTCTCACCGAGTTTGTATGTCGGTCTTACCGAGATTACGTTATGCCTAACCCTAACCAAATCGGTCTTACCGAGTTGCATGTCGATCCACGAAAATCCTAACGGTCACTAGGTTTGCTAAATCGGTCCGACCGAGTCATTGAATCGGTCCCACGAGTTTAGTAAAATTGTGTGTAATCATTAGATTTTGTGTGGAGGCTATATATCGCCTCCACCTCCTCTTCATTCGTGGAAGAGCCATCGAAAAAAAACCTACACTTCCAACTTACCATTTAGAGAGAGAACCACCTACTCATGTGTTGAGGCCAAGATATTCCATTCCTACCATATGAATCTTGATCTCTAGCCTTCCCCAAGTTGCTTTCCACTCAAATCTTCTTTCCACGGATCCAAAACCTATGAGAGAGAGTTGAGTGTTGGGGAGACTATCATTTGAAGCACAAGAGCAAGGAGTTCATCATCAATGCACCATTTGTTACTTCTTGGAAGTGGTGTCTCCTAGATTGGCTAGGTGTCACTTGGGAGCCTCAGACAAGATTGTGGAGTTGAACCAAGGAGTTTGTAAGGGCAAGGAGATCGCCTACTTCGTGAAGATCTACCGCTAGTGAGGCAAGTCCTTCATGGGCGACGGCCATGGTGGGATAGACAAGGTTGCTTCTTCGTGGACCCTTCGTGGGTGGAGCCCTCCATGGACTCGTGCAACCGTTACCCTTCGTGGGTTGAAGTCTCCATCAACGTGGATGTACGATAGCACCACCTATCGGAACCACGCCAAAAACATCCGTGTCTCCAATTGCGTTTGAATCCTCCAAACCCTTCCCTTTACTTTCTTGCAAGTTGCATGCTTTAATTTCCGCTGCCTATATACTCTTTGAATGCTTGCTTGAATTGTGTGATGATTGCTTGACTTGTCCTAAGATAGCTAAAATCTGCCAAACTCTAAAATTGGGAAAAGGTTAAGCTTTTAATTGGTCAAGTAGTCTAATCACCCCCCCCCCCTCTAGACATACTTCAAGGTCCTACACCCGAGCTATTTCCTCGCGCACTCGTGCCACCTCCGCGTCATGCTCATCTTTATTTGCAGGAATAACCGTGGCAGTTAACAAGGTCGTAAGCTTATCCATGAGATCTATCAGCACCTGAGCCGGTGGGCGCACAAGGCCTCCTGCCCCGGCCGCTCCTGTCCCGGACGTTATTGCTGTAGCGGTTGTAGGGTTTTGGCCGGGTTGAGTCCCAGCCATGAAGACTCCTGCCCATCTTGGCGGCTCATAGAGGTCCGGAATACTGGTGCCATCAGAACAGCCCCCAAGCATGTCGTCTTGCACTTGGTACAGCGAATCTGTTGAACCGGCGAACGAATCACCTTCAGAGAGGACGGCCGTCTCACCACCATCTTCAGATCCTTCATAAAGTTCTTCTCTGTGGATGCAGCCCACGAAGGCACGCTTCATGACGGGTTGAACTCGGGCCTTTCTCGCACGCTGAGCCGTCTCGACGAGGTTGGTGCAGTTGTCCGGCTCAGGGCCCGGCTCACCAATCCGGCCGATGAAGACGTGGATTCCGCCTAAGGGAACCCGGTACCCGTACTCAATTGAGCCGGCGATGGGGCCCCAGCCTTCATCGTCGATGTAGATCTTGCCGCGACGACTCTTGGTCATCCGCCCACTGCGTATCCCTTGAGCCCTTCGAAGTTGCCCTTCAAGAACTCAAATCCACCGTGCGTTGGCCCCACGGTGGGCGCCAACTGTCGTGGAATTGTCATGACAGATGTCCTCTTGCAAGGACTTAGTGGTGGAACCATCACAACTAGGAAGCTTAAAGGGGTTATCGGGACAAAGGACATGAGAGATTTATACTAGTTCGGCCCCTTACGGTGAAGGTAAGGCCTACGTCTAGTTGGGTTGGTATTGCTTGATGTTTCGATAACCAGGGAGCGAGATACGCTATGCCCGGTTCTCGATGAGTTGTTTCTTGCCCTAAGCCGCCAGCGGGTCGTCCTCTTATATACACGGGTGGACGCCCTGCGGCCTATAGAGTCCCGGCCGGCTCATAGACAGTGTCCGGCTCGGTGACTAGTTAAGTCTACCTTATGTTACAAGTCATACCATCATGGCGGTTTATCATTATGGGCCTTGAGCCGCCTGTGGGCCTTAGACCCTTTATTGAACCGCCATCTTCATGCTTGGTCTTGGGCTTCTTCCTATTGAGTCTTCTTTGCATAACCCGGCCCCTCCTGGGCGGCTTACACAAATAGTTATATCCCCAACAGTTAGGCTATGCTTCATTTTCGTCACACAAAGATGTTCCCAACTTCTATACCCCCGATGACAAGACAAGCAATTGTTTCATACTTAAATAATCTCAAACTTTTTCAACCTTCACGCAATACATGAGCGTGAGCCATGGATATAGCACTATGGGTGGAATAGAATATGATGATGGGGATTGTGTGGAGAAGACAAAAAGGAGAAAGTCTCACATTGACGAGGATAATCAACGGGCTATGGTGATGCCCATCAATTGATGTCAACATGAGGAGTAGGGATTGCCATGCAACGGATGCACTAGAGCTATAAATGAATGCTCAACAAAAATAAACTAGTGGGTGTGCATCCAACTTGCTTGCTCACGAAGACCTAGGGCATTTGAGGAAGCCCATTGTAGTAATATACAAGCCAAGTTCTATAATGAAAAATTCCCACTAGTATAAAAAAGACAACTTATGAGACTCACTATATGAAAAACATGGTGCTACTTTGAAGCACAAGTGTGGAAAAGGAGATAGTAACATTGCCATTTTTTATTTATTTTCTCTTTTTTTCTTTTCTTTTTTTTCTTTTGGACAATGTTCTAATAATGATGATTATCACACTTCTATTGATTACAACATAAGAATTACAACTCGAAACTAGAACAAGATATGACTCTATACGAATGCCTCCGGCGGTGTACCGGGATGGTGCAATGAATCAAGAGTGACATGTATGAAAAATAATGCTTCATGGCTTTGCCACAAATACGATGTCAACTACATGATCATGCAATGGCAATATGACAAAAGTAAAGTATGTCATGATGAAGATGAATGGAACGGTGGAAAGTTGCATGGCAATATATCTCGGAATGGCTATGGAAATGCCATAATAGGTAGGTATGGTGGCTGTTTTGAGGATGATATAGGGAGGTTTATGTGTGATAGAGCGTATCGTATCACGGGGTTTTGATGCACCGGTGAAGTTTGCACCAACTCTCAAGGTGAGAAAGGGCAATGCACGGTACCGAAGAGGCTAGCAAAGGTGGAAAGGTAAAAGTGCGTATAATCCATGGACTCAACATTAGTCAAAAGAACTCATATACTTATTGCAAAAATTTAGAAGTCATCAAAAACCAAGTACTACATGCATGCTCCTAGGGGGATAGATTGGTAGGAAAAGACCATCGCTCGTCCCCGACCGCCATTCATAAGGATGCACAAGCCAAGTACACTTCATGTTTCAAATTTGTTACACAACTTTAACCATGTGTGCATGCTACGGGACTTGCTAACTTCAACACAAGCATTCTTTAAATTCATAATCACCCAACTAGCATGACTTTGATATCACTACCTCCATATCTCAAAACAATTATCAAGTATCAAATTGATCATAGCATCCAATTCACTTCCTATGATAGTTTTTATTATACCCAACTTGGATGCCTACCATTCTAGGACCAACTTTATGATAATAGAAAATACCATGTTGTTCTAAAAGACTCTCAAAAAGATATAAGTGAAGCATGAGAGACTAGCAATTTCTTCAAAATTAAGACACCACCGTGCTCTAAAAGATGTAAGTGAAGCACTAGAGCAAAACCTATCAAGCTCAAAAGATATAAGTGAAGCACATAGAGTATTCTAGAAAATTCTAATCAAATAGGCTTCTCCCAAAAGGTGTGTACAGCAAGTATGATTGTGGTAAACTAAAAAGCAAAGACTAATATAATACACGACGCTCCAAGCAAAACACATATCATGTGGCGAATAAAAATATAGCTCCAAGTAAAGTTACCAATGAACAAAGACGAAAGAGGGGATGCCTTCCCGGGGCATCCCCAAGCTTAGGCTTTTGGCTATCCTTGAATATCTTGGGGTGCCATGGGAATCCCCAAGCTTAGACTCTTGCCATAAAGCTTTACCCAAAACTTGAAAACTTAACAACACAAAACTCAACAGGAAATCTTAGAAGCTCCGTTAGTGAAAGAAAACAAAACCACCACATAAGGTACTGCAATGAACTCATTCTTTATTTATATTGGTGTTAAACCTACTCTATTCCAACTTCTTTATGGTTCATAGACTGAATTACTAGCCATAGATGCATTGAAATAAGCAAACAACACATGAAAAACAGAATCTGTCAAAAATAGAACAGTCTGTAGCAATCTGTAACTAACGCAAACTTCTGGAACTTTAAAAATCCTACCAAAATAGGAAGTCCTGGAAAATTTGTTTGTTTAACAGAAGCAAAAAAGAATCAACGCAAAAGCACGTTCCTATGATTTAACAAAATTATATTCGCGGCTCCTCGGGGTGTTCCGGCTTGCGTGCCTCGGCGGAGGGCTTCAGCGCAATGAGGCGGAGCTCTGGGACATGACGGAGGTGCGAGGGGACGGCAGGGAGCGCGTCGGCGGTGAGCTGCAGCGACGGTAGCGCTCGGCTGTCGCGGGAGAGGACGACATAGGCGGGGAGGAGGACGGGGGAGAGTGAGAGAGGCCTGGGGGGTCGCGTGGCATCGTCCGGGCAATCCAGGGCGACGAGGAGGACGCCAGGCAGGCAGGCAGGAGGTGGTGCGCATGCTGCGGCGAAGGCAGCGTGCCCTCGTCCTCTGGCGTCGGGAGGACGATGGTAGCATCGCCCGATCACTGGGCAACCTCTTGGGCAGCTGGCGAGCCGAGCCGCCTGATGCCGAGCCGCAGTAAGCTCCTTTTTCCTATTTGTTTTTCTTTTCTATTTTCTGACATTTGTTTTGATTTAATAAAAATACTAAATCATTTTATTTACTTATGCCAATTTTTTGTATGGGCTAATGGTATTATTCCAGAGATCCTCAACATCTGGCATAATTTTTGGACAATGTTATATATATATAACAATATATATCCAAAGCAAATAATTACTGCATTAATTCCAACTCATAGGCAACCTCTCCTCGTTTAGCGAGAATGCGAAAAGGACCAATGTAACGAGGAGCCAACTTGCCCTTGATACCGTAACGATGGGTACCCTTCAAAGGAGTAACCCGAAGGTAAGCTTTGTCGCCAACTTCATAAGTCATATCCTTATGATGACGATCATACTGACTCTTTTGACGAGACTGGGCTGTTTTCAAATACTCAGGAATGATGCGAACTTGCTCTTCTGCCTCCTGGATCATGTCCGGTCCAAAGAATTCTCTTTCACCGGTTTCTGACCAGTTCAAAGGTGTTCGACATCTTTGTCCATACAGAATCTCAAAAGGAGCTTTCTTGAGACTGGATTGATAGCTATTGTTATAAACAAACTCGGCGAAAGGAAGACATTTCTCCCAGTCCATACTGAATGAGATAACGCAAGCTCTAAGCATGTCTTCGAGAATTTGATTGACCCTTTCCACCTGACCACTCAACTGAGGGTGGAAAGCGGTACTGAAGGAAATATGGGTTCCCATGGCAGTTTGGAAACTCTCCCAGAAATGAGAAGTGAAAAGACTACCACGGTCTGAATTTATCTCTAGTGGAACACCATAAAGTGACACTATTCGAGAAATGTATAAGTCAGCAAGCTGGCTAGCAGTGATACTCTCTCGAACAGGAAGGAAGTGAGCCACTTTGGAAAGACGATCAACAACTACGAAGATAGCGTTATTCCCTTTCTTGGTCCTGGGAAAGCCGGTGATGAAGTCCATACCAACTTTATCCCATTTCCACTCAGGAATGGCTAAAGGCTGAAGGGTGCCAGCAGGCCTTTGATGCTCTACCTTAACGTGACGACAAACATCACAATTAGCAACGAAGTCGGCGATTTCTCTCTTCATCCTAGTCCACCAGAACCTCCGGCGTAGGTCCTGATACATCTTAGTACTACCGGGATGAATCATGAGAGGGGATTCATGTGCCTCCTTAAGGATCAATTGCTGCATCTGTTGACTCTTGGGAACCACCAAGCGGTTCCCAAAGTAAACAACACCTCGTTCATCCATGGAGAAACAACCAGCTACTCCCTTGGAAATATTTTTCTTGATTCAGGAGATTCCCGTATCATGCTTCTGGACTTCTATGATATGATCCACAATAGTAGGCTTCGCCACCAAGGTAGAAAGGAATCCGTGAGGAGCAATGTGAAGGTTAAGCTTACGGAATTCCTCATGGAGAAGTGGTTGGCCCTGCTGCAACATAAGATTGTTGCAATAGGACTTACGACTTAGCGCATCAGCCATGACATTGCCCTTGCCTGGGGTGTAGGTAATCCCTAAGTCGTAATCTAAGATCAACTTCAACCAACATCTTTGTCTAAGGTTCAAATCTGGTTGGGTGAAGATATACTTGAGACTCTGGTGATCGGTGTAGATCTCGCAGCGTTTACCAAGGAGGTGATGTCGCCAGGTCTTGAGTGCATAGACTACAGCTGCAAGCTCTAGACCATGTGTAGGATAATTTTCCTCATGTGGATGCAAATGTCGAGATGCATAAGCAATCACATGACGATCCTACATAAGAATGCAACCTAGTCCCTGTCGTGAGGCATCACAATAGATAACAAAGTCTTTAGTGAAATCCGGTGGCACAAGTATGGGAGCAGAAGTCAGGCGTCTTTTCAATTCCAGAAAACTGTACTCACACTATGGGGACCACTCAAACTTTTTATCTTTCTTGAGAAGTTCCGTGAGAGGTTTAGCTACTTTGGAGAAGTTTTCAACAAAGTGGCGACAATAACTGGCTAGACCCAAGGAAACTCCTAACTTGTTTAACGGTTTCAGGTGGAGTCCAATCCAGAACGACCTTAACTCTCTCGGGATTGACAGCAATGCCCTTACCAGGGATTACGTGGCCTAGGTAGGTCACCTCTGGCAACCAAAATTCACACTTGGAGAACTTGGCATAAAGGCGGTGCTCTCTGAGTTTTTCTAACACGAGTCTAAGATGTTCGGCATGCTCTTCCTCGTTCTTCGAGTAAATAAGAATATCATCGAGATAAACCACGACGAATTTATCTAAGTACTCCATGAAGATCGAGTTCATCAAGCGGGAGAATGTAGCTGGGGCGTTGGTTAGACTGAAGGACATGACGGTGTACTCGTACTGGCCATAACGAGTGACAAAAGCCGCTTTAGGGATGTCCCCGTTTCTGATCTTGATTTGGTGGTAGCCTACCCTCAAATCCATCTTAGAAAAGACTGAGGATCCAGCAAGCTGATCATACAGATCGTTGATCCTGGGGAGCGGATACTTGTTCTTTATCGTGACCAAATTAACAGGAAGAAAATCTACAACCATCTGGTCCGTACCATCCTTCTTCTTGACGAAGAGGATGGGGCAAGCCCAAGGAGAAGAACTAGGACGGATGAAACCCTTTTGCAAGCACTCATCAAGTTGTTTCTTAAGCTCGGCTAATTCTAAGGGTGCCATCTTGTAAGGTCTCCTAGAAATTGGAGCGGTTCCTGGGATAAGATCTATGACAAACTCTACATCTCTGTCAGGTGGAACACCTGGTAGTTCCTCTGGAAAGACATCCGGAAAGTCACGGACTACCGGGATATCTTCAAGGTCTGGAAGAGGGCTAGCATTAAGAGAATAGAGTTGACACTTTGCAACTCTGGTGGAGACAGTGACTATCTTGCCAGATGGGTGTGTAAGCTGAACAGACCTGGTGTAACAATCAATCTTGGCATGATGAGCTATCATCCAGTCCATACCCAAGATGATGTTAATGTCTGAGGACTTGAGGGCTACAAGTGATGCAAGGAATACAAGTCTGTCAACAAGGATTTCATTACCATAGCTGATTCTAGTGGTTTGCCATCTAGACCCTAGGGTTTGAATTTCAAGTGGAGTTGGCATATCACAAAATGACATGTCGTGCAAACGAGCATAGCCTTCAGAAATGAAGGAGTGAGATGCTCCGGTATCGAACAGAACGGATGTTGGATGACAATTGACAAGGACTGTACCAAGAACGACATCCGGATCATCATGAGCGTCTTTAGCTGAGACGTGATGCACACGTCCACGTTTAGTGCGAGCTGGCTTGGCACTGATCGTCTTGCTTGATGGCTTGACACAGCCAATGACTTCTCGGCTGGGTGGAGCATAACTAGTCCGAGAGCGATCCGTGCATAGTGTCCTGGCTTCTGCATGTGAAGCAAGTCCACGAAGTTGGGCGTGGACCCATAGCGACAAGCGGTCTACCAAGAGGCTGGGTGGAACATACAAGCCCGCTGGGAGGCACCACATAGGATGGTCTCGGTGTATATCCGGAAGGAAGAGCGGAGTTCGGAACCCAAATCCGGCGCTTCTGAGAACCAGAACCGGAAGAAGATCCCAAATCACGGGTGTGCTTACGAGACTCCTCGTAAGTGAGCTGGGTTGTCTCTGCATTAATGGCCTTGTTCACAAGGGCCTGGAATGTATCACAATGATGCAAGTGGAGATCACGACGCAACTTGGGGTTGAGACCCTTCCGGAACCTAGCCTGCTTCTTGGCGTTCGTACACACCTCTTCTGTGGCATAGTGCGCAAGGTTCTCGAACTCTCTACTGTAAGCATCAACAGCCATGTTACTCTGGGTGAAACTACAAAACTCTTCTCTCTTGCGATCGATGAGGGCCTGGGGAATGTGATGCTCGCGAAAAGCCTCAGTGAAATCTCTCTAGGTAGGAATCTGGCCAGCTGGAAGCATAGCCTCATAGTTCTGCCACCAAAGACTAGCAGGACCTTCCAGGTGGTATGTGGCATAGGTGACCTTGTCATCTTCAGCTACGTTCGCGGAATGCAACTTATGAGTGATGCTACGAAGCTAGTCATCTGCATCGAGTGGCTCAATAGAATGATGAAAAGTGGGTGGGTGCAAGCGAATGAAGTCATGAATGGTTGCAGACCCTTTGAACTGATGTGCGGTGTTCTCCTCGATACGTGCCAACAAGCGGTTAGACTCACGCTTGTTTCTCTCCATCTCTAACATGAACTCTGCCAACGAAGGCTGGTCGGGAGGATCCTCATCCCTACCATCTCCGTGGTTCTGGCTACGAGCAACAGAACTTCGCTTAACTGATGACATCCTGAGAATCGAAACCAAGGACGGAATCAGCATCAACTATAAGTTGTAGAATGTAAGACAAGGAAATTAGTATCTCTCGAACTCTTAGGCAATTCCGGCAGCATAACGGCAGTAGAACGCTCAAAATGGAACATCCTGCTAAAATGGAGTAGTACAACAACTCAACATCACCAGTCAAGGTTCTGAGATCATACTAAGCAAAGCTACACCTAAGTACTCGGCGGGATATGACTCTGACCAACCAATCCTATGGGACTGCGAAGTAGTAGCACGTGATCCTGATAGACGGAAGAGAAGCCTAGTTCATTAACCCTGCAGGAAAGATAGGATAACTCAGACCAGAAGGCCATGAGGTATAAGGAGTAAAAAGAGCCTTACGTTCCTTCCCACAATCAATTCCCTTACATAACTAAAGAATTTCTAGACTCAACTTCGACCAGTTTGGCTTGGTAATCCCATAGGCAGTCAGGCTCTGATACCAAAGCTGTCAGGACCCCGATCCTATGCCACACCGATCTAGCATGTAACACCTCATATCACTTTGCGGCCTCGCGCACGGTATTCCCACGGGTGTCGCCTTACCATGCCCGGGACCGTTTGCGCCTTTTGGCACACGTATATGATAGTGTCGCTAGCATCCATATGACAAAGAACCCAGGCTGACATGGCTAGTCGTGAACCCAAAGTGGCACTAACTTACAGAGACAGGCATACATGACCCAGCGACAAACGTGTCGGTCATCAGCGAGTGAATCCGGGCTGTAGCAGCTGAGCTAGCAGGACTCCGGAAAATCCGGGCTGTAGCAGGCTAACAGGGCTCCGATAGACACCGCGTGACATTTCCCGAAGGGACAGACACAGGAACGAAGGACACATGCCGGCCAGCCTAAGTGTTCTGGAGCAGTAGCAAGCTACCAGGGCTCAATGGAAGCACTAGGAGACATTTCCCGGTAAGAGAGGCTACTAAGGATAAACAACTAGATAGTCAGATCCCACACATAGCAATACACATTACATGTACGCATAACATGCCAGTATGTGATGTACAACATGGCATCACAGCATAACTCAACAAATCATATAGATAAAGGCTCAGAAGAGTCGTCATAGCATTTATTACAAAAAGGGGTCACATGACCCAACATTCAGAGCAAACAAGAAACAAGCGGAAGCATTACATGTCTGAGTACAGACATCTACAAATGAAAAAGGCTAAAGATCCTGACTATCTACAACATCCTATCAAGATCGTAGCTGAGGTACAAGCTACTCGTCCAAGTCCACGAGAACACTAGTAAGACCAAAGTCTCTGCTGCAAAAACATAAATAAAGCAACATGAGTACAGAGGTACTCAGCAAGACTTACATCAGATCCTATCATACATGCATTTGTATCAAGAGGGTAATGTGGGTTTAGTTGCAGCAAGCCAGCTTTGACTCAGTGGCTATCATGTTCTACGACTACGAGAACTTCTTTGAAGTGAGATAGCGCACACGAGTCCACTAACCACCACAAAATACACTACTATGGATTCATCCCCGTCTCCCTACGAGAAGGCCATCCATAGCACTCACACTTGTCTTGAGCATTTTAGAGTATCCACTTCAAGTTGTCTATGTACCACGTAAGCATCCAAGAAGTCCATAACCGCGGACCAGGCTATTCGAATAGATCATGATAACCCTGCAGGGGTGTACTTCTTCACACACGCTCTCGCCACTTACCGCTATGTACACATCATGTATCTCGGCAACCTTCAAGCGGAAGCCTGGCGAGGGTGTCGGCAACGACCTGACTAACCACACAAGACTCTAGTCCTGGTTTATCACGTATTCGGGTTGCATCCGCAAGGAGATCCGGCCGAGGTTTAGCTCACAGCCCCAAATTATGTATGCAGGGTTCCCGAGCCCACCATCCGGGTGCCACTCGGTACACCAGGCCACGTGTGCCTAGTCTGCCCCAAGCCCACCCTGCCGGGTGCCACCCGGTAGAAAAATAGCACTACCTACAAACACCAAAAACTAGTTGCAACTCCTGGACAGAGATCGAGGTGGCTAATAAGTCGAGAGGGGCCGAGTTACCGGAACCCAATGTGTGGTAGTATCTAGCTATTGGACAACATACACGAACTTCGATGCTTAGGGCGGTTCGGTGAGACAACCCACCATGTACTCCTACATGGCCTCTCACCGCTACCTTTACCAAATCGTTTTCACACACTTCACTCTCAGCATCAGAACATAGAGCACTACACTCCAATTCATTCCCAATTAATCAGACCTGACACAACTCTAAGCAATAGCAGGCATGGCATGGTAGGAACAGAACATGGCTCAATCAACTCCTACACATGCTAGTGGGTTTCAACTATTTACTGTGGCAATGACAGGTCATGCAGAGGAATGGGTTCAACTACCGTAGCACAAAGTAGCAGATGAATCGTTGTTGTCCTAATGCAATAACTGAGAGCAAGAGCGAGAGAGTATGTTTGTATCGGAATGAACAAGGAGGTTTGCTTGCCTGATAGATCAACAGGGGGGGCACTGCTCCTCAGACAGGTACTCTGGAACAGTCTCCGGACCAGGACCTATCGAGAAGGAACGGTGTCGGCAATCAATACACAAGCATATGCAACAATATGATGCATGAACATGGCATGAATATGTGATGTTGTTTGAGCTAATGCAACTAGCATTCATTTGGTTGAAATCCATTTGAACCAAAGATTCAAATGCATCTCCAAAGTAAGCTCTTATATATGTCATTTATATGTTTTCACTTATACAGTATGTATAAGTTGGTTTGTCATGCATGAAACTGGTACAGATGGATAGATTGTATTTTTCTGATATTTTTTCATATATAAATTATTTCAATCTGAGCTACGGTTGAATTTCTATGATTTTTTGAAGTTTAATGCATTTTCAGGAATTTCCTAATTTAATTTAAATCCAGAAAATAAATAACTGCGTCATGCTTGCGTCAGCAAGTCAATAGCGCTGGCTGGGGTCAAACCTGACGTGTGGGGGCCACACGTCAGTGTCACAGTTAATTAACAGAGGTTAACTAGCACTAACACTAACCTAATTACAGATTAGTCAGAGACGGGCCCCACCTGTCGTTGACCCATACGGGTCAAATCTGGTCAACTGGGGGGAGGTCAAACCGGTCAACCCACCGGCGTTTAGCCACCGGCGAGGCCGAACGCGGCGGAGGGGCTCAGGATTGCGTCTCCGGCGACCAAATGGGCCGCGGAGACCACCTACACGATGCCCAGGCTCACGCGCATCCAATGGGTCACGCAGGAGGCCGTGGGGTGGCCGGAGGCGACGGCGGCATCGACCTGGGCGACGGCCGGAGTTCGGCCGAGGAGGAGGTCGACTCTACGGGCTGCAGAACGCATGGCTCTTGCCTCCTACGGCCTCTACGCGAGCTCACAAGGCCGTTGGGCATGGTGGGGTGGCCAGGGGGTCGCTGGAATGTCGTCGGTGACGAGCTCGAGCGGAGGTGAGCTTCGGCTCGTGCAGCCAGGGGGGCTAGAGGGTGCAGAAGGCCAGGGGAGAAGATGGCGGGGCTCACAGCGGGCTCGCAGGGTTGCTCGGTGTGGCCGGGGATGCGCTGGAGACGGCGGAGCAGCGATGGCGATCTACGGCGGCCGGAGGCGAAGACGACGGCGATGGTGGCTCCTCTGGCCGTTCCGGCTTGCATGCCTCGGTGGAGGGCTTCAGCGCGACGAGGCGGAGCTCTGGGACATGACGGAGGTGCGAGGGGACGGCGGGGAGCGCGTCGGCAGTGAGCTGCAGCGACGGTAGTGCTCGGCTGTCGCGGGAGAGGGCGACAGAGGAGGGAAGGAGGATGGGGGAGAGTGAGAGAGGCCTGGGGGGTCGCGTGGCGTCATCCGGGCGATCCAGGGCGACGAGGAGGACGCCAGGCAGGCAGGCAGGAGGTGGCGCGCATCTGCTGCAGCGGCGAAGCGTGCCCATCGTCCTCCTGGCGCGAGGAGGACGACGATCAAGGCGTCGCCGGTCACTGGGCCGGCTTCTTTGGGCCAAAGGGCGAGCCGAGCCGCCTGATGCCGAGCCGCAAGTAAGCTCCCTTTTTCCTATTTGTTTTTCTTTTCTATTTTTTGACATTTGATTTGATTTAATAAAAAATACTAAATCATTTTATTTACTTATGCCAACTTTTGTAGGAGCTAGTGGTATTATTCCAGAGCTCCTCTATTTTATATATATAACAATATATATCCAAAGCAAATAATTATTGCATTAATTCCAAATGCCCAAAATAAATACTTATGAGCTCTTAAAAATATTGGTTTGATTTTTATCTCTGAGCAATATTTTCAGAGAGCAACATGAGCATTTTCTTGGACCTTTTTGGAGCACTTTTTTATTTGGGTCATTTCCAGAGATGATTTTGAGGGTTTCACAAATCCTCATTTCAAACTTAAATGAAATTTAAACATGATGCACACATGACTAGCTAGTCTAGGTAATACCAGAACTAGGGATGTGACACCAAAAAAAACCCAGATGCACATAGTTTGGTTGCCTGCATGCCCCTAGTTGCATGAGACAACCATTTTTGACCCAGCGTTTGGTTGCCCGCATTGCATTAGGTGCACATATGACATGGTGTTTGGTTGCAACATGCATAAGGTGTTGTCACCACTTCTAACTAGTGGTGACCTTACCACACACAATCTGAACATAGTGTCAGCTAGTTAAACAAATGACAGTTCATCCTAACTACAATCAAATGACAGTTCAAATTATTAAGAGCCATTGGCTAAATAGGGGATAGTTCATCGGTGTTGCTGCTTCATCTTCCTCTTCATCTTCCTCTTACGCTGCTTCTTCTTCTTCTTCCTCTTCTTACATTAGCTTCATTTGCCGCTCTTTGCTTCTTCCTCTTCTTCAAATCATGCACTGATCTCTGTTAAGCCACATTGCCTCTGCCCACTCCAACCTTTTGTTCTTCCAAGCGTCATTGTCAAATGCCTTAACACCATGGCCAGAGCTAACAACATCATCAGGCTTGACCTCTTCCTCGTCGGGCACGTGTTCATCAAAGCCCCACTCGAGGATCCAGTTATGCAGAATGCAACAAGCAAGAACTGGCTTAACTTGAGTGGAGTGGCTTCTGATGCAGGATCTTAAAACCTATTCTTAAAAGCTCCAAATGCCCTCTCAACAGTTACTCTAAGGCTGGAGTGTCTGAGATTGAACAGCTCCTGTGCAGTCCTATGAAAGTTCCTACCAGAGAACTTGTTGAGATGGTACCTTGTTTTCCTGAAGGGTGGAAGAATACCTTGCCAACATGCATAGCCAGCGACTCCAAGGTAGAACTTGCCGTTGGGGATGTTGATCCCATCAGGTCGACTCATGCTGTCAGTGAGAATGTTTGCATCATCTGTGACCCTCCCACCACCAAAGACATATGTGAACTTGGATCAAAGTCAACAATGACAAGCACATTACGGCTTGTGTAGTGCTTCCTCCCCAGTATCTTTGCAGATGTGACCTAGGAACTATGGCAGTGACATGAGTACCATCTATTGCCCCAATGCAGTCCTGAAAATGGCATCACAAGCATGTGTTAGTGCTCAACTTGAACAATACAAGCATATCAAGCCATGAAACGTGTATATTGTCAATGCTCACCTTGAAGTATGGATGCCATCTTGGGCTTCTGCGAATCTTGGGTGGAGTCTGACCAGATGGTCTCCTGGTCATCTCTCCTCTAAGCTCCCCAATAGCAAAAAGCACTTGCTTGAAGTACCTAGAGATGGTCTCCATTGGTCTTCTAAAACGTGTTGTGAATGACCCTGAACCTCTGGTTATGGCCAACAACATGGAGGAACATGGCCACTTGCTCTTCGACACTGGTGTTGATGCTATCTTGTAACAGCCCCCTGCTCCTGAAGGTCTCAACAAGCCTGGCAAATGGTGTTTTTTTCATTCTAAGCATCCACAGAGCCTCGACGTCATTGCAGTTGTAGATGTAGTTCAGATTTTGGATCCTCTCCTGTTCTCGGGGAATAATAGACCATAGCAGATCAAAGGTCTCCCAGCACGATGAACAGCTCTCTGGTGCATGAACATGACCCATGCCTGAATCACACTAATCAGTGATGCTGCCTGGATTATCAGCCTCATCCGTGCGTCCATAAACTAGTCGACATCGACGGTTCGTTCAGTGGGAAATCGATCCTACACCTAGCTTAACGGCCTAAACACTGAGCTAACAAAGGCGGGAGGGGGTGCTGCAAACCGGCATCGAAGACGAGGACGACGTAGGGGGAGCCATGGCACAAACTAGGTCGACCAGACGGTGGCCAACAGCAAGGGGAGCACCAGATCCGCCGCAAACGTCGCCGCCTCTTCCGTCGCCGCCGCCGCCGCCTATAGCGCAGATCCGAAATCGCAGCCGCCGCCGGTGGTGAGGCAGTAGCGAAGAAAGGGGGCAGTGGCTATGGGTGAGCGAGTGAAAGGGGGGTGAGGCTAATTTGACGTCAGGACGGCGCGCCAGATGTCCATCTCCCGCCATCCCCCCTCGCCCGTGCCTCGCTCCCGCCCGTGCGACCTCGCGCCGCACTCAGCCTGGCTCGCGAGAAACTGCCGATCCCAGAGTTTCCAGCGAGCCAAGCTCTGGGCTGCTTTGAGAAGCATGCGGTGCAGGCCCAACAGGAAAATCAGGCTACCAAACAAGCCTACCCCTTCCCGCCTGGTTGGGCTCGGTGCGAGCAACCAAGCACACCCTACATCACATTCGTATGTTCTACCAATACGTTCTACCGATACAAGTTGGTAAAGCTGATAAGATACATTGTTTCTTTTAGTTTTGAGTGAGTTGATCGACCTATAGAAAACTAGTTCGCACCAATGCATGTCAATCATGCACTTCACATTCAGCTTTGCAAGCAAGATGAGTTGATCGACCTACAGGAAATTAGTTCACGCCAATGACTGTCAATCATGCACTTCACATTCAGCTTTGCAAGCAAGATGAAATGACGATTGATGTTGGAAATGACGATTGATGTTGTTATAATCCTTATACTCTAAAATGATCTGAATCTCTTTATTTAACCCACGCATAAACGTGCAACCATATCTACGCCTTCAACTAACATTAGAGATGACATGACAAAATAAGCCCGAGCCAACAACCTTTAAATAAAGAATGTAGCACGCAAACCAACAACCTTTTGCAGATTCGTTACAGCTGTACGTCCCAACATCATAAGATACGATTTGCACAAAGCTTCTGAGCATTGCAGCGCAGAGAATTGATATCTGGAGTCCAATGGCAAACAATACCTTTCCCAACCAGACGAATGCGTAAGCCCTTCACGACGTGAGGGGCCACGCTTCACCGGGTGGAACAATAGACCAAATAGATACTTTGTTCCATGAGTTGCCATTCCAGAGACCTTAACATTTACTCTCTTTTTTCTCAAGGTCAAGGAGCACAAAAAGCAAACAACGAGACATTTTTATTTACAGTGAACACAACCTAAGTCAAACGGGAACATCTATGAGGCACAAAAAGGAGCCAAGGTGACATACTTACAGACAGATAGTACATAACTGGAACCCGAAAATGCTCAGCAGCTATCTTTTCCTTCCTTTTGGTTAGACAAGATATATTTTCTCCATATTGCTGAACTTTTCTGGAGTTGTGCAGACCTCAATCAGCTTAAAGTTGTGATCAAGCACATATGCACATCACACAGGCCACATGTACAGATTTGCAATGTTCAGCTTAGTTAGCAAGGTTTAAACATCATATACAGCCATGCGCTCCTCGATGGGGTTACGGCAGATTGGACATCTTTTGCACTTCTCAGCACATGACCTATACAGCAAAGAAAAATGGTAGCCTCTATTTAACAACAAACTGAAATGTGCAGTTGAAAAGATTGAGTAGGCAAGAGCAAGAGGCCGAAGCATACTTGCATAACGTTCTGTGCCGGCAGGGAAGTATGACCATGCATATTTCTCCCTCGTAGCAAATCCTACAAAGTACCTTCTCCTGAAACGAACAGAATTTGCTTGGCTTTGTCAGCAGAGAATGAATGACATACCAGACAGACAACTTTGATTCCAATGAAAAAATGAGCCTGGACAAGTGAGACAAAGAGAAAGTACATTTTGAAGCCTTTCATATTCCTGCTGGGTAGACTTGGTGATTTCAGATTGCTCTCCCAACGCAGCCTGGAGTCTCCAAACCTAAAAGTGAACAAGTAGGAAAGTTGTTGCTTTTGTTGATAATCACAGGTAGTGAATAAAACTCTAATGTGGTGAATAAAACTCTAATGTGGAAAATGATTATAGAATCACAAAACAGTAAAAGGGATACCTCTTCTGCTAAATCCTTCTTGGGCATTTTCTTTACTACCTCAGGTGGGTAACCAGAGAATGTATTGTACCTGAAAACAAAGATACAGCAAAGTAGTTCAACTAGTTCAGAGACTTTGTAAACATTGACAGACAAATAGCAGCATACTAAGCAAATTAACATAACTTATGAGTTCGTACAAATGAGCTGAAGTAATACCCGTTAGATTCAGTATAAAACAGCCGAGCTTGCTCTTCTTTGCTCCCTTCATCAATAGACCACCAACCAAGAAGCCTGAACAATATATATACGAAGCTACCATGTTAGAAGTCAGCATGAAGGCGGAATACTGTTACATTGCCCCATAGTGGATCGCCGAATATAAGCAACTTAATAGAACGTTGGTACCACAATTGGGGCTAGGGTAACGAATTGGTACCACTTTATGTTGTCTGGGCAGACCGTAACAAATCCAGCTAAACCTCATATAAACCCATTTTGACAGGAACCTGACGAGCGGGGCCCACTTGTCAGGTGCCAACATTTTTGCAGTAACTCCCATGCTTTATATTTAATCACGCAAAAGCCCCAATTTGATTTAAAAAGGCCACTCTCCCTGACCTCACGCGCCTTCCATCGCGACAAGCTCGAGCCGGAGCTCACCTCCGCCGGCAGCAGCAGTTGCGCCCCAGCGCCGCCCAGCTCCCCTCACGCAAAAGCCCCAATTTGATTTAAAAAGGCCACTCTCCCTGACCTCACGCGCCTTCCATCGCGACAAGCTCGAGCCGGAGCTCACCTCCGCCGGCAGCAGCAGTTGCGCCCCAGCGCCGCCCAGCTCCCCCTTCCTCCTGTTCCTTCTCCTCCTCACTCCCGGTCTCTCATCTCCCGGTGCAGGCCATTGACGAACGCCCGAGCTCCCCCACCACCGATCTGGACACTGTCCGCCGGAATCCTTGCGCCGCCGGCCAGATACGGTGCCCCACAGCCAGATCCGCCCATTCCCGCTGCCCCCGCTCTTTTCCTCCTCAGCTCCCGCGAGTCCCATCACCCTCGTCAGCGTCGGCGCCTGGTCATGGTTCGGTCGCGTGCTGCTGCCTCGACCGTCCCGAGCGCGCGTACGAGCTCCCTGGCTGCCTAGCCCGTCCCCAGCGCGCGTGCGAGACCCTGTTCGCCACCAGCGCCTTCGCTGGCCGAGCTCGCCATTGCCATGACCTCCCAATGCACCTCCACCATTGCTTTTGATCATCGGCGACCAAACCCCGGCGCACCAACGTGGCACACTTAATTAGGGACTAATTACTCTGTTAAACACACCCCTGAGTCTGACATGCAGCCCCACAAGTAAATTAGCTTAAGGTTATTCTTCTGGTTAGATTAGTGTTATTCCCAGGGCCCCACATGTCAAGTTTTGACTCGACGGTGTCAACTTCGACCCAGCCCAGGCCCATTGGCGTGATTAAATATAAAGCAAGGGGGTTTTCTGCAAAAACAACATGCCACATAAGCCCCTGATAAGTGGGCCCTGCTCGTTAGTTTCCCTGTCAAAATGGGTTTATACAAGGTTTAGCTCGATTTGTTACGGTCTGCCCCAGACTTGGTACTGACATGCAAAAAACGTAAAGTGGTACCAATTCGTTATCCTAGCCCCAATTGTGGTACCAGCGTGCAATTAACTCAATATAAACCAATAAGAAAATAAATTGATAAAATAATAGCTCATGGTAACTATCAGTTTTACCTTGACCCGTGATGAAGAAAAGCGAAGCAATCACGGACTTTTGATGATACTGTAAGGTAATTCGGACTAACTGGTCCATTTCGCAATAGCAGAACAACTTTCTCCACCAATCTTCCTATCGAGAAAAGGACACCAGCTCCTTGTAGAATAAATAGTGGGGAGAAAAGAGCAAATATTGGAATGTAGCGAGCGCTAGGTGGTGTACCCTGAAAAGCAGATAAAATTAAACTACTAATCATAAGAAGGAATTGCTAACAGCAATAAGGTCATGAAGATCATTACGGATCAAATCAGTTCTCTAGCTAATTAAGCTAATGAAGGGGTATTACTTTTTACTAAACGCCCTAGTTGAATTCCAAAGATCTGTTCAGATTCAGTAGAATAAGTTGCCAATGTTTTCCAGAATTCAAGTAATATGTTCTTTCGAAAGAAAGGAGTACTTTTTCCCTGGCAGTTTTTCATCTGCCCAGCATCTAGTAGTAGATATGACCCGTTAATCCCAACCATATTTCCTACGTAATATATGATTTGAATGGCATGTACCTCCAACCGCATACAAAGCAAAACTTGGAAAACCACCAGCGGTATTTTCATGAGATGACCTCCTATGTCTGGAAGGCCACAAATCCTCTCTTGTTCATGGTCTTCCAGTGATGGGAGGACAAGACCACTCTCCCAATCACGATATCTAATAGCTGATGATGATGAGCTAGCCTCCCCATGAGTAGGAGGCCTATGAATCATGGGATTAAACCATCTTGTACAAACAAGAAAAGCAAAACACTCTGCGATCCTGTATAAACAAGTTGATGGGTTAGATTATAGACATACTAGCTGTTAAATAAGAATTTTATTGAGATCAGTCTCACCCATAATTTATAAATAAATCCCACCATCCCAAAGCACCAACATCACCTGCCATATGTAATAAGCCAATATTACAACATCATATCGTGCATTAGGAGGCCCAACAAAAAATTATTAACTTAGGTAATGCTTTGGGAGATCAGATAGAATGTAACTCCTACAGGTTCAGGAAGTATATAGGTAGTAGAAACTACCTACAGAGCACAAAACCTCCTCGGCAGTCTCAAAATAAGACTGTCTCACTTATACCTCCTAAGTCACCCTTCTACTGCTCTAGTAAATAAATAAAAGAACCTTAGAAAGCCTAGGTCTTCCATACCATGGAACCCTAGCATTGTAGTAGTCATGTGCATAGAAACAAGATTCAACTGTAATCCAGAAGCACAAAACAATTGACGAACAGCATATGTTCTTTGTTAATTCTATGGTAAAGGCCTTGAGGAACTAAGGAGCTGCCTCAAAACACCCACTAGTTTATAACCATTGAAAAAAATAAGATGCTTGGCAAGACAATAAGATACTCGTTCTTATATGACGTAACAATTGGAACGCGGGTCAGCAGACTTTACCAGATAACTTGAGAAGTGTGAAGGTTGTCGCAGCTATAAGAAACACCATAGAGATTGCGACCCAGAAATGCTGGTTACAAAATCAAAGGCATCTAATATAAGATAAATATTAATGGCTGTACTGTAGTCAAGATAAAAAAAGTGTATTTTTTTTTACAGTTTGTGTGGTCAAACTGTAAGAATGTTGACAGTGATATACAACAGCGTAACATATGTTATGTTGAATGTGAAAATGCTATTCAGACTTGTCTTTTAAAATACTCCCTCCGTCCGGAAATACTTAATGTCTAAAAATTGAATGTATCTAGAACTAAAATACATCTAGATACATCCATTCCTCCGACGAGTATTTCCGGACGGAGGGAGTACTTCCACATGGCTGTGTTTTATCAATTTGCACTCAAACATTCACCCAGTTTAAAAAACATGTCACTCTGTGATCACGCAAAAAAATGTCACTTCGGGAAACATTCAGTCAAACTTCTGCAACTTTTCTACCAATATGCTTCAAGTAGTACTCCCTCCGTCCAGAATTACTTGACGCTCAAATGGATGTATCTAGCACTAAAATACGTCTAGATACATCCATTTGAGCGCCAAGCAATTCTGGACGGAAGTAGTTAGATTTAAGACTGGATACTTGAATATCGTTGTGTTTTAATCAAGTCTTTTGTGGAAAGTGCCCATTTTCTGACCTTCAATTATTACTCAAGTTCAACTTTCACCCATAAACTCCACGCTGTCTACAATACACACTTGAGCTATGAAAACGCCTATAGCACGGCACTCCAGCAATCTAGGAGGGGTTTTCCCTGATGTGGGCAACCTATTTGGCAAACGATGCTGATGTGGCACATTGCAGCATCCTAAATAAAAATAGTTGGTATTACTAGTAAGTTTTTAAATTATCTCTTGCCTCGAGTGTCATCCAATTTTGACATGCATTGCTTACATAGCACATCAGCAACAAACCAATTAAGTAAGCAAATAAAAATAGCTGGCCTCACACGTAGGTCTCTCTGCAACTCATTCTGTGGCCAACATTGTTGTCCTGAAATATGGTTGGTGAGCCACTTGTCATTGGTCCGATCGGTGTGCGCGCAGATCCATGCACGGCAAAGCGGTATCATCAGTAGCCCAACCAAACGCACCACTGGCCAACACAGGTGAGGTACCCTTCCCCAAATCTGGGTGTAATCGCTAGCCCAGAGCAAGCCACCTCTGTCAAGGCACGGCAAGCTGGGTGAACTACATCGAGATGACAGCAACGACCCTTCCCCCTGCTCGAGCGGAAGCAAAATCCAAAATAAGGGTGTGCAGGCTCTGGTCTAGATCCAAGTTAGGGCTGGGCCTGCTCCTCCCTACTACCTCTGCTCAGGCTCACTCTCTTCTACCATGTCCAGGTAATAGAAGAAAGAGAGGGCTGCAGATGATAACTGACATGTGGCCACTCCATCATCAATTTAGCTACCTTTGGAGCTTGATATCTCTCAGTTGGGTTTTTGAAATATTTTAGAATGGAAATTAGTGGTTAAAGTTTAGGGCACTGCCAGTGTCCAAAATAATATGATCCTGCCAACTAAAGAAATTATGATTACCAGATAAATAAAGTGGGCAAATTTGTTATTTGTATTCTGGAAGCTATCAATGTGTGAACCGACAACTGAAGAAGAGGGTGTTAGTATAAAAAAAGGGCAGCCCGATGCACGTAGCTCCCGCTTGTGCAGGGTCCGGGGAAGGGTCCGACCACTTTGGGTCTATAGTACGCAGCCTTTGCCTACATTTCTGCAAGAGGCTGTTTCCAGGTCTCGAACCCGTGACCTCATGGTCAAAGGCAACAGCTTTATCGCTACGCCAAGGCTCCAAGAGGGTGTTAGTATGTTCATATAATTTGACAAACTGTGCACTACAACTAGAGCATCAATATCAAAGAGAATGAAATGATCCAAGCATACATTTGGTCAATTAGTCCTGAGGTTTAACAATTTACTGATATATTTCTGCAATGCATTATTTCATGGTGAGTTGATGCAAGACATATCAACAGCTGGGCCAAGTTTGTGTTTGTGCTACATAGAATTATTCAAATCTCTGTACAATCTGAAAGGGGCTGTATAATGTATTCAATCTAGTAATTACTTTGTATCACATCATTATATTTTTATTTACAATCTGTTACGAACAGAAATAGAAAGTTACCAACAAAACAAAAAGTTAGCTGTCTGTTGCATGACTTTCAGTTCTATAAGTGAGTGGCATCCGTATCAAAATACTCCCTCCGTCCCAAAATAAGTGTCGCTGATTCAGTACAAAGTTAGTACAAAGTTGAAAGTCGTACTAAATCAACGACACTTATTTTGAGACAGAGGGAGTATTTCTTTAGCATTATTTTTCCTTGTGAACAGAAGGAGATGTTGTAAATATATATTTACTTCAGGGAAGAAAATTTTGAACTGTGGTTAATTTCAAGAAGGTTCCACTTTCGGATCCACTAGTACGAGAAAACTTACAGGAAGCGTCTCCCAAATAGCTTCGTCGCTCATGCTTTCTTCATCCCCTGGCATTAAAGCTTTACACATTCTGAACAACAGAAAACACATAAAAGGAAACATATACAGGTTAAGACCCATAGTTACTACAATCATAATTATTGTCACATAATAACAAACTATGTTACTGTTGATAGTATACAATTCCATCCAGGATGGTCTTTTAAGAAATAAGGTCCAAAGTTACATAACTGAAGCAGCTAAGAAGGGATTGAAATAACAATAGTTTGAAGAATTGGATGCCAATTTGCATAATGATGATTACAACTACAACTCATAACTTCAGGGTGAATACCATCATCTTATTAGTGTGTATAAATGGAATAAAAATATAATTAAATAGAGCTAGATATTATAATACATTTATATTGGACTAGAGCTGTACTTTATACAACTCTAAATGCTTATTTTTACACACCAGTATCAACCAGATGTATCCGATTAATCTGCACCATTGCAATCTATTACCCACCAAAAGTAAACGATATAGGTCTCCGTTTTCTTTAAATAGTGTGGGAATTTCAGGTCTCCTGGAGCAAACATGGAAGCTATCTAATCTAACAGAACTCTAAACTCAGAATCAGTGTCGTTGCCATTTTCAATGCTTATAACTAAAATTGTATTGATACTTTTTCCAACACACCAATTTGGGAACGGAGACAACCATTTTACTCAGAAACTTTGTTCTGGATGAAAACTAGCGCACAAAAGGCATACATTGAGAATGGAGAGGCAAGAAAAGTGAACAGACAATTGGAATCCCTTCATGTTGTTCTAAATTAGTGGTACCATCAAGGTTTGACCAATTACTATACAGTTGTTAGCTAAAGCAGCAATCAGCACTGAAGTTTTTTTCCGGGTAAAACACTGAAGTTGAATGCGGATTCCACACCTGGGTGCATCTGCATCATTTCGAAACTGCAATTTTTACATTTCAAAAATCTGTGGAGAAAAACATAGATGTACAACATGCTATGACATGTACACTTGCAAAAACATTATGAAAAAGTATGATCATTTGTAAATTGTACCACAAATGTGTACATCTATAGCTGCTAGGTTTGAAATCTTCTGGTCTTATTAGGACAGTAGACATGTAGTTATATTTTTGCACGAAATTTTGCAAATGCACATGTGGTACAAGTTTGATCTTTTGTTCAGTATCGTCAGAGTATTTTTTGATAGAACACAACTGCACCCATGTGTATGAAGCCAATTCCCTACTTAAGCTGCCCTAGTTGAATGGCTCTTGTGTGAGTGGGGGTTGTGTGAAAATGGATCTAACTGCTTCTGATGGGTGCACACCACATTAGGACAGATTATTCATCTAGAATTCCAGATATAATCTGAGCAAGGTAGAAGTTACAAGAATAATGAGCAGGAAGCACTAACATATATCATTATCATGACAGCTTTCACCTGTGCTGGTTACCCAGAAGAAGAATCTACAATCTAACAGGATAAACTATAATAATTTCAGCCAAACTTATTACAGATAATGTAAGCAAGGAAACAGGCAAATCCACTTAAATTCATGCATAACATTGCATCTGAATATACGTAAAAATGGAAAGTAGAATACTACTTTGTAGGCATCAAAAAAGGAGAAGATATCTTACCTAAAATTGTCAACAAGGATAATCACTTCAAAAGTCAGCAGAGGAAGGAACACGATCTTCATATCAACAGCTGGATGATTCTTAACTGTGTAAAAAACAAAGGAAAGGCAAGGTGGGGATCAGAAAATAGAGTAGGGATAACAATAACACCAAACCATAAGATATGATTTGACAAAGCTTCATTCATCTAGCAACTTCAGCACGTACCTCTTAAAGTTTCAAGATATATGCAAAGAAGCAGCTCGAAGGCGATTAGCAATGGTGCTGCAACAACAGAATGACAAGGAGCCCACTACACATAGGGAACGGACTTATCAGATACAATGCACGGCAAACAAACAACACTTGCATACACATATGAAACAACAACAAAATGCCCAAATCGGTACTAAGTCTTACATGACGCCCATGAGGCAATGAAGGGGCTGGCATTGAAAACCTTCCACGGGCGGCCACTCCATGAAATAGCCATAGCGGGATGAATATAATCCTGGGTAATCGAAATAAGAAGGTGATTATCAATTGATGTTAGCTTTGTCACCGCACACAAACAAACCAGCCATGTACAGTACAGTTGGGTTGCCTTAATTATATTCCATTTATTGATACAAGAGCTCCAAAGTTCCTAGAAACACACAGCCATTGTGAATCAATTAACAAGATCTCAAAGTTCCGAAATGCAGCAGGAAAGCTACAATCAGAAGCCACTAGCACTGGGTAGCATGAGCTAAATTCCAATCTGAAACACAGGCGGGCACAAACTAAAACTAAATTGGCCCCCGTCTCATTGAGAAGTCACTAACTCATTGATAACCAGAGTGATTCGCTGATTCGCCCCAGAACAGATCAGTGCACCGCCCGAATCGAGCGGACACAGGAAGTCGGCCCGCGGAGCGAACGCGGGAATCTGCATCGCTGGGCCCTCTAGACTGAATCTGCATCCGGCGGGAACAGAGCAGCAGCTCGCGCCCCGCAAGTAACCAACCAGGGTCGGCACCAGCCGGCCGAACCAGATCGACGCGGCGGCGAGCCGGGGGGCGCGCGGGGAGCTAGCTAGGGTTTACGGGGCGTACGTACCACCAGGAGGAGTCGGTGCGGCCGTCGACCCTGAGCGCGAGGAGGAGCGTGAAGCAGAAGAGCGCGGCGTGCGCCGCCGCCGCCTGCGCCGTCTTCCCCACCCCCGCCCACGTCTGCGCCCGCCGCCGCTGCATCTCCCCCCAGTTCCGCCTCCACTCTCCCTCGCCTCTCAGCTCCGCCCGCGGTGGGTTGTCAGGGTGGGGGGAGTAATGGGGGATAAAGGGAACGAGGCGGAGGAGGAGGAGGAGGAGGGGAGGGTTTCTCTCCTTCTTTACTCGCTGGCGCTGGACTATGATTGCCGGGTTAACAAACAGGGCGGTACGGTCCGATCCTCGCCCCTTTGTCTCCACCTCCGCTGTTATCTCAGCAAGTTTCCCGGTGGTAGTATATCGGGGAGGGAGGACGGATTGGGTTGGGCCGGGTCGGATAGGGCGGGAGTGCGTGCCCGCCCGTCACTTGCGCTCGCTCGGGGAAGCCGACGAGCTGGATATTTTCTGGGACGGCTCCCGCGTCTCCCTGTTGTTTTCCGCCGTAGATTCCTGCGCTTTGTTTTGCTTATTATAATATTTTTTATTTTTTATTCTTGTTATAATTTTTGTTCGCTCGTTGGTGGCTCCGCCCGCGGCCCGACCGAACGTCGCGTCGCGTGCACGGCACGCCCGCTCCGTCCGCCGTCACGCACGGCACAGCACGCGTGACGCGCGGCGCCGGCGACCGGCGCAACGCAGTGGTAGACTGGTAGTGCAGGGAAGAGCGGCGCGGCGCGGACGGGCGACGGCGGGGTGGTTGAACGGGCAGGCGGTGGCGTGTGCTCGGCGCATTCTGGCTTCTGGGCGCCGGACGGATGGGATGGGGACGTGCCGGGGTTTGTCCTGGCCAGCGGCCAATCATGCGTCCGGCTCACCATGATGCAGTCGGCTGCCGTCTTCAGATGGATTGATGATAACCAACCAACCGGGAAAGGCGCGTCACGGATTAGGAAATTTAGTCCTTGAAATGAAATGCTTCGATCGTGACGGCCACCGTTGCGTGGCACCGCGCCCAAACCATCCCACCCCGGGGTTCCTGTACCTTGTCTTTTTTTTCCTGTACCTTGTCTCATCAGCAGTTCAAGCACAGATACACAGTGAACGATATTAGTACTGGTATTTTCAACGTCTGATACACTTGAATGACACGAACACAGGTCCATTCGCAGCACTTTTGGTGGCTGGGTGCGTGCTGGACATCCTATGACGTTGAGTGCTCGAGGGTTGTAAGATGCCCGTGGAGCCCTTTCGGGCGTGTCCATCAAGTGCATGCATCTTTTTATTAATATATAGTTTTGCAAGAACGGTATTCAATCGCAGATGTTTTGTAGGAGTAGCGTCGGAATCTAAACCTCGAAATTATGGGATAGTGATAGCAAGCCTACATCATTAGCTTATCTGCAAGATCTTTCATAGGTTACTTAAGGATTTGTCGCACTGTCTTTTAATAATAACTATATTATTACTTGTGTATCTGTGTATTGCAACGCAGGCATAAATATTAGAAAAATCCTTCTATTCAACTTGCGGATCGCGCTCCAAGCAACGGCCGTGTCGCGCACCTGCCACATGTCCCCTGGGCCCAGCCGCCCAGGCATGTCGCCCTGTCCTGTTCCCACCAATCACGATCTCTTTTCTGTCTGCCCATCGTCATCAACATCGAAGTAAATCAGACCAATGTGTCGAATCCTCTCTTGTCCCTCGTCCTCTCACACACCGCTCCTGTGTCGAGCTTTGGAGGCGGCCAGCCGCAGTTGCAAGGTCGGGACAGTGTTGCAACCCGCCCTGCGCACTACTAAAGGGGAGAGAGGGCCAGCGACGACTACCCGGGTGCTTCAGCGAGTTGGTTGTGGTTCTGCAACAGAAGACACCGGTGTCGCGAGCTTGTTGGTGTTTCTGAAACATCGTCAGTGTTGCTAAGGCATGCGCATGCGAGCTCGCCAAATTGCAATGTTGGTGATGTTTCTGAAACAACACCAATGTTGCGAAGGTGTGGGTCCTGCGAGCTCACTGGATTGCAACGTCACCAACGTTTCTAAATCATCGTCGATGTTGTGGGGATGAGGGTATGCTAGCTCGCCAATTTGCAGCTTCACTAGTATTTCTAAAACATGGTCAATGTTGCAATGTTATTTTTGCGAAGGGAGGATGCGCTAGGTGAATTGCAACTTCATTGTATTTTTGAAACATGGCCAATGTTATGATGCTATGTTTGCAAAGGGAAGATACGCGAGAAAAGTCGGAGAAGGCGAAGGATGGCGTGTAGCACGCATCTATATATTTTGGGTCTATCTATAGCTCAGTGACCGAGATTTAATTAAGTCTCAATCGGTTGATAGCAGCCAGCCGTCTTCGTCTCATATGATTTTTCTATGTCCCGTTTTATGTTCATTTTACATTTAGAATGGACTTTGATGAGGCTCGACTTGCAGTGACTACAACAAAGAAAATAACATCGATCCCTATACCTTTTGCAATATACTGTGAACATTTTTCCAGTATACAAAAATATTTTTTAAATGTAAAATGAACTTTTTTTAGTATACGATGACCATTTTACATATGCACACAAAACTTTTTTTTGCATGGTAATACGTGTCTCATTCATATCATAAAGATTAAACTATAAGTCACATAAGGACCGACATGATAAAACTGAAAAGATAACAGAACACCTCTGAGCTTGACACCAACGCCCATCACATGCATCCGGCACCACGTCACCAGCCTCCTGCTCCAAGCAACGGCCGTGTCGCGCACCTGCCACATGTCCCCTGGGCCCCGGCATCACCTCCTCCAACGAGCTCGACGCGGCTCCATCGCTGATATGCAGCTTTGCGGACCTCCAAGGTAGCTCACCAAAAGTGAAACCCTTACCGTTGAACGAAACAGACCGGGGCAACACCCCAGACACGCCATCGAACTCCAAATCTAGCACCCCACCGCGACTAAGACGTCGCGGAAGGAAACCATACCTGCCATCCACGAACCACGAACCCATCACATGTTCCGTCTTCCAGATGTCGACGATGCAGACCACAATCTGCATCCACTCCTGGACTACCTCCCAAGCTTCGCGCCGATGCTGGAGCAAATGCCGGTGCAACGGCGGAGCCCAAGGACACAGGTCCACCACGAGGATGCCGCCGCCGCCACGCCATCCTTGCTTGAACAGACTGGTTTCCAAATCCATCCCCAACCATAGGACCAATGGCCTTGTCAAGGAAGGATCCGAAGAATCTTTATTCATACCGCCATCGTCGCCGCCAAACAAAGACGATGAACAGCCTAAAAACCTAAACTACGAGGGAGTAAAAACGATCCACACGCATGGATCCGGCGACCCCCCTCACCACCGACGACCGAGGTCGCCGGCGGAGGGGAGCCGTCGAAGGACGGCGCTGAAAGATTGGGTCTCCTGGCGGCGGCTAGGGTTCCAGCCGCCAGGGACAGGAGGAAAACCCACAAAACTTTTTTATGATATGATGAAAAAAAAATTGTATACATCAAACATTTGTTTAATACACATGAAAAAAGTTTTTTAATACACGATGAACTTTTAAATATACACTAATTTTTTTATATGATGAACATTTTATTTGTACACATCAACATTTTTAATATACGATGAATTTTTTTGTTGTATATAGCAAACATTGTTTTATTAGACATTAAACAACTTTTAAATACACGGAGAACATTTTTAAATATACACTGAACTTTTTTATAAACACATAGTGGTTTTTTTCTAAAATATATATTTCTATGTTTAGTAAGTTTTAAATATCTAGCTCTTAAAAAACAACATGCAGTTTTTTTGAAAAATAATACGACTAAAAGCTGAACAGAAAAAAAAATACTGGTGCTAGCATTCGCGCCTGCCTTCGGCGCAGGATCGGTCCTGCTTCACTGGAAGTGTTAGCGTGTCGTGAGGCTCTCTCACTTGTTTTGGACCTCTCTTTACCACATATGATAATAGCTTCGGATTGTCATAAAGTGGTTACGAACAGCAACAATGGCACAAGAGGTGTTTACGCCGAAACTGTCTCAGAGATTAGATCAACTTCGCACAGTTCGTGGCATGTTCTTTCATCTTTGAGGGACATGATATGAATATTGAGGCACATAGCCTTACTAAGCATGCTTTAGGCCTTTCTTTTGGACGCCATGTGTGGGTCCTAGATACTCTAGACCTAAATTGCATTCCCAATGTTTTTGGCATTTGACCATTAATAAAGTGTGCTTAGACTAAAAAAAATGACAAAGGTCTCCCTGTATTGTCTCAAAAAGAATCTGGCACTTATAATGGCATACATAGAATTCTCAAAAGGAAATGTTAATGGTGCATGGCATTTATAACAGACTCGCCCATGTACATCTCCAGTTTAAGGAAGCTTGCACGCGCTTTAGGAAGCTTCAAGGTCCCTTTTTTTCCTCTTTTTCTTTAACGTTTATTTCTGGTTCTTAATCGATTCTCTTTGGTTCATTTTCCATATCTTTCTTCAAACTTTCATATTCAGGACTTTCTCAACTTCGTGAATATTTTTAAAATTTGTGGACTTTACAAATTCATGAATATTTCAAAATCCTAGATTTTTTCTTCAATTCACACCAAAAAATCAATTTCGTATTTTTTCCTCAATTCGTAATATTTCTGCAAACTTATCAACTTTATTATAAACTGTGAATATCTTTAAAATCCATGAACTTTTTTCCAAATTTACCAACCTTTTCCTAAATTCATGACTTTTTATAATCCAAGAACTTTTTTCAAATACTTGGAATTTTTCCATATTCATAAAAAAACCATGACTTCTATAAATCTTGAGCTGTTTAAACTTCAAGATTTTTTTAAAATTTATGATTTTTAAAAATCAACAGTCAATGCAAGTGTATCATCTTGTTGGAAAAAAATGAACCAGCTAGACGTAGCGAGGGAGGGGGGAACCGAGACCCTGGCCCACGTGAATTGGTACTGAGCACCAGCAGGAAAACTGGCGATATCACGTGTCGATTAACAACTCTCGAAACGCCACTCCTATTTGGCGCGCAGGTCGCCAGATAGTGTGTTCGCGCGTACCACCTACAACGTCAGATCCTTTAAGTTTCGGCCTATTTCGGGATTCCTTCCCCACGGGTTTTATTATTTTACTTTGTTTTTCCTTCTTTTTTTCTTTTTTCTCTTTTTTTACGCTTTTACTATTTCCTTTTTTAGTTTTCATTACTGTTCCATTTTTACTTTATTTAATTTCTATTTCCGTTTTTCTTTTTGAGACTATCTTACAAATTTGTGAACATATTTTCCCAAATCATGAACAAAATTCGAAAATCATGAACATTTTTGAACTTGTGAACAGTTTATGAAATAATGAACATTTTTGAAATTCACGAATATGTTTTACGAACTCACAGTTTTTTTAAAATCATGAACTTTTTTGAATTAAAACAATGTTTAAAAATACACAAATATTTTTTAAAAGTTGAACATCTTTTTGTAATCCCATGAACATTTGTTTTGAGTAGGCAAACATTTTTTTCAGAAATTGGGGAACCAATTTTTTAATTCACAAACACTTTTTTGTTTTGACAAATATTTTTTAAGATGGATGACATTTTTTGAATACATGATTTTTTTATCAGCAAACATTTTTTGAATCAGTTTTTATTAATTCACGAACAATTTGTGAATTTGCGAACAATTTTTCAATGTCATATCATTTTTTGAGTAAACAAACATTTTTTCAAATCATGAACGATTTTTTGTTTTCCCAAGCTTGATTTTCAAAATCGTGAACATTTTCTAAATATATGAATATTTTTTGTTAAATCACAAACAATTTTGAATCCATCAACATTTTTGTGATTTTGAAAAAAATTCCAAATGCTCATTTAAAAATAGAACATTTTGCAAACACAAATTATTTAGAATAGAAAAAATGAAACAGAAAATAAAAAGGAAAGTGTACAAACTTAAAATTAAAAAATAGAGGGCCCCGCGAATGGGCCGGCCCAAAAGGCGCGCTGGTGGAGCGAGGGTTGCGTGCGACTCCTCCAAGCGCGCAGCATGGAGTCCTCCTCGTCGGCGCTTTAAGCGAGAGCAACTAATTAACGAGCGCTCCTTCGTAAGCCTTGCAACGATCAGCGCCACTTGGCGCGCTCTCAACGATTTGCCACGTGTCGCGCTCTGGACGCTCCCTCCGGATTTCGTTTTTTTAATTTTTTCGCACGCGTTTTCGGCTTTTAAATGGGTTTTTTTCTGGGTTTTTTTTGATGTTTTGGTTTTTCACCGGTCTTCCCTAGCTTTTCGACCAAAAAACGCGTTTTTTTTTCGCGATAGTCACGGTTTTGTTTCTGCGAGAGGCATGGTTGTGCTTTCGCGAGAGACACGGCCGTGCCTCTTAAAAACAAAAAAAATATGTTTTTTGTTTTCTTTTCCTTTCGCGAGAGGCATGGTTGTGCTTCCGCGAGAGTCACGGCCGTGCCTCTTGGAAACGGTAAGAAAATGTGTTTTCTGTTTTTTTTCTTCCACGAGAGGCACGGTTTTGCTTCCGCGAGAGGCACGGTTGTGCTTTCGCGAGAGTCAAGGCCGTGCCTCCTCGGAAACGAAAAAACGTGTTTTCTGTTTTTTTTTTCACGAGAGGCACGGTTTTGCTTCCGCGAGAGGCATGGTTGTGATTTGGCGAGAGGCACGGGTGTGCCTCTTTCGGAAAGGGAAAAAACCGTGCTCTTGGTTCGGTTTTTTCGTCCGGTTTCTTCGTGAAAAAAAGTTCGTCAAAACCTATCAACATAAGATCTAGTTTTGAAGATCTCGATGCTAGGAATCCAACGGCGAAAGCGGTTCGAGATTTGGACGCACGGTTTAAGAGATAAAACGTTTTGAATAAACGGATCTACGAAAAAAGGAAAACTTCCAGGTTACGACAAGTGGGCACGCTGCATGTGCGCCACTTGTCGCGACCTGGGAAGGTGGAGTATTCTTTGCAACGAGTATTCCTTAATTAGTGATTTCGGCTTTAAGCGCCCAATTGCGAAGCTAGCGCTCACGTGAGAATGCCAGCGGGCTGCGGCCCAATATGGCGCTCACGCGGGATGCCAGCACGCGAACCTATATCGCTTTTCCCGATTCTTTCTATAGTGGGTCTGGAAAAAAGCAGCCGGTTTTTCATAGTCTTTTGAAAAAACAAAGAAATCACAAAAGAAACGTGAATTCAAAAAGATGTTCATGAATTTTGAATAAAATTTCATAAACTTCAAAAAGAGTTCATGAATATGAATAATTGTTCATCAATTTTGAAAAAAGTTCATTAATTTGGAAAAAAAAAGTTCATTTAATTTGAAAAGAGTTCATAAAATATGAAATTGGTTCATCGAATTTCAAAAAAAGTTCATTGAATTTGAAAAAAGTTCATCAGATTTGAAAAAGTTCATCGAATTTGAAAAAAGTTCATCGATATTTGAAACAAAGTTCATCGCATTCGAGAAAAGTTCATCAAAGTTGAAAAAAAGTTCGCCAAATTTGAAAAAAGTTCATCGAATTTGAAAAAAGTTCATCGACTATGGAAAAAGTTCATTGAATTTGTAAACAAATAAGTTCATGTATTTTTCAAAAAAAAACGTGAAGAAAGAAAATTTCTCGAATTTGTAAAAATTGAAAAAAGGGAAAAGGAAAGTTGAAAGAAGAATGGGGAGAAAAGATGCAAATTTTCATAACAGCCTAGGCGGCGCGGTGGTTGTTGCAATGCCTCACTAAGCAGGAGGTCGCAGGTCCGATTCTCGCTGGAGTGCCCTTTTTGCATTATATAGAAATAGATGGGCCGGCCCATGAGTAGCGAAGGAAAGGGAGGGGTGTGCGCCCATTTGTGGAAACGCCTGTATCGGGCGCAGAAGGCGCCAAATAGGATTTGGGCGAATAGGGGCTCCCCTCTCGAAAAGAATGACTTGGGTCCAAGTTATTGTGTGCTAACATTTGGGCTGATTGCAGCTGAGGATTTCTTTGTTCTTGTTTTTTATAGGCAGGTTCGGCCCAATGGTAATTTGTTCACCCATCGTATACTATGTGTTCGAGAGAGAAGTCTCTATTGAAAATTATGCCCCAGAATCTACCTTAATCATATTATAAAATTCAAAAATACTTTGCTGTAATTTTATTTCCTTTATTTTATCTTGTAATTTATCTATCTATATATACAAGATTTGATCCTTGCAAGTAACGAGTTCAATGAGATTGACAAACCTCTTGCCCGCGTTGTGTGCAAGTATTTGCTTTTCTGTGTGCAGGTGTTGTTCATGAGGCTTTGCGTGATTCTTCTGTTGGTTCAATAAACATTGATTCTCATTGAGTGAAATACTTATCTATATTATACTGCATCTCCCCTACTCTTCAGGGAAAGTCTCAACACAACTCACAAGTAGCACTACTCCTCGGGGATAGACGTGCAACTATGCAGGGAGTTTGCAAATAAATACTGAAAGAAACCATTTTCAACAGAAACCTTTATATTTATATACGTACAGGTGAAACAAAAGTAAAAGTAAAAATAAACAAAAGATCACCCTCCACCTTGCTGCCCCTTTGGACTCCCGTGCATAGGGGTGGAAACAGATCGGATAGTTCTCTTACCACTTCTGTTTTCATATTTTCAAAACAAATACAAATGCGGATACATATGCGGCTCGGATGTTATTCGAATACGGATATGTATCGGATGTTTACTCGATTCGAAACGGATACGAAAAATAGCGACATATTGCTTAAGTGAATTAGTCAATTGCTATGTGACATGAAATAATGAACTTGTGACATACAATAAGTCAATAATAAATAGGTTTATGAATAAATACAATTGTAATGCATAATACTCCCTCGGTTCCACAATGTAGTGCCTATAATTTTTTCTGAAAGTCAAATTTTGTGAATTTTGACCAAGTGTATAGAGAAAACTGAGGAAATATACCCTAGAGGCAATAATAAAGTTGTTATTTATATTTCCTTATATCATGATAAATATTTATTATTCATGCTAGAATTGTATTAACCGGAAACTTAGTACATGTGTGAATACATAGACAAATAGAGTGTCTCTAGTATGCCTCTACTTGACTAGCTCGTTAATCAAAGATGGTTAAGTTTCCTAGCCATAGACATGTGTTGTCATTTGATGAACGGGATCACATCATTAGAGAATGATGTGATGGACAAGACCCATCCGTTAGCTTAGCACTATGATCGTTTAGTTTATTGCTATTGCTTTCTTCATGACTTCTACATGTTCCTATGACTATGAGATTAAGCAACTCCCGAATACCGAAGGAACACTTAATGTGCTATCAAACGTCACAACGTAACTGGGTGATTATAAAGATGCTCTATAGGTGTCTCCGATGGTGTTTGTTGGGTTGGCATAGATCGAGATTAGGATTTGTCACTCTGTGTTTCGGAGAGGTATCTCTAGGCCTTCTCAGTAATGCACATCACTATAAGCCTTGCAAGCAATGTGACTAATGAGTTAGTTACGGGATAAACTATTACGGAACGAGTAAAGAGACTTGCCGATAACGAGATTGAACTAGGTATGATGATACCGACGATCGAATCTCGGGCAAGTAACATACCGATGACAAAGGGAACAACTTATGTTGCTATGCGGTTTGATCGATAAAGATCTTCGTAGAATATGTAGAGCCAATATGAGCATCCAGGTTTCGCTATTGGTTATTGACCGGAGATGTGTCTCGGTCATGTCTACATAGTTCTTGAACCCGTAGGATCCGCACGCTTAATGTTCGATGATGATCAGTATTATGAGTTTATGTGTTTCGATGTACCGAAGGTTGTTTGAAGTCCGAGATGAGATCACGGATATGACGAGGAGTCTCAGAATGGCGGATGCATAAAGATTCATATATAGGACAATAGTATTTGGACACCGGAAGTGTTCTAGGGGTACCGTGTACGTATCGGGTCACCGGAAAGGGGTTCCGCGCACCCCCGGCCAAGATATGGGCCTTATTAGGCCTAGGGCGGGACAGACCAGCCCCTAGTAGGCTGGTGCGCCCCATATATGGCCGAATAGGGTGGGGGAAAGGAAAGGGAGAGGAGATAAAGGAAGGGGGCAATTCGGCCTCCCCTTTCCTTCTCTTTCCTTTTCCCTCCAGAAAACATGGAAAGGGGGGAGGCCGAATAGGATTTGGCCCCAAGTAGGATTCCTCCTACTTGGGGCGCGCCTCCTGCTGCTCCCTCCCCCTCCCACCTATATATATGTGGGGAGGGCACCGCTAGAACACACAACAGACAATCTCTTAGCTGTGTGCGGTGTTGATGTCTACTACGCAACCTTCTTCTTGTAGACGTTGATGGGCCTCCAAGTGCAGAGGTTTGTAGGACAGTAGCAAATTTCCCTGAAGTGGATGACCTAAGGTTTATCAATCAGTGGGAGGTGTAGGATGAAGATGGTCTCTCTCAAACAACCCTGCAACCAAATAACAAAGAGTCTCTTGTGTCCCCAACACACACAATACAATGGTAAATTGTATAGGTGCACTAGTTCGGCGAAGAGATGGTGATACAAGTGCAATATGGATGGTGGATATGAGTATTTGCAATCTGAAAATATAAAAACAGCAAGGTAACAAGTGGTAAAAGTGAGCGTAAACGATATTGCAATGCTTCGAAACAAGGCCTAGGGTTCATACTTTCACTAGTGCAAGTTCTCTCAATAATAATAACATAATTGGATCATATAACTATACCTCAACATGCAACAAAGAGTCACTCTAAAGTCACTAATAGCGGAGAACAAACGAAAATATTATTTTGGGGTACGAAACCACCTCAAAGTTATCCTTTCTGATAGATCTATTCAAGAGTCCGTAGTAAAATAACACGAAGCAATTCTTTCCGTTCAATCTATCATAGAGTTCGTACTAGCATAACACCTTAAGACACAAATCAACCAAACCCTAATGTCACCTAGATACTCCGATGTCACCTCAAGTATCCGTGGGTATGATTATACTATATGCATCACACAATCTCAGATTCATCTATTCAACCAACACAAAGAACTTCAAAGGGTGCCCCAGAGTTTCTACTGGAGAGTCAAGACAAAAACGTGTGCCAACCCCTATGCATAAGTTCACAAGGTCACTGAACCCGCAAGTTGATCACCAAAACATACATCAAGTAGATCACGTGATATCCCATTGTCACCACAGACAAGCACATGCAAGACATACATCAAGTGTTCTCAAATCCTTAAAGACTCAATCCGATAAGATAACTTCAAAGGAAAAACTCCATCCATTACAAGAGAGTAGAGGGGGAGAAACATCATAAGATCCAACTATAATAGCAAAGCTCGCGGTACATCAAGATTGTGCCGAATCAAGAACATGAGAGAGAGATAGATCAAACACATAGCTACTGGTACATACCCTCAGCCCCGAGGGTGAACTACTCCCTCATTGTCATGAAGAGCGTCGGGATGATGAATATGGCCACCCGGTGATGGATTTCCCCTCCGGCACGGTGCCGGAACGGGCTCCCAAGAGGTTTTTGGTGGCTACAGAGGCTTGCGGCGGCGGAACTCCCGATCTAGGTTATTTTTTGGAGGTTTCAGTATTTATAGGAATTTTTGGCGTAGGTCTCATGTCAGGGGGGGTCTCCGGGCTGTCCACGAGGCAAGGGGCGCGCCCCCACCCTCGTGGGCAGCCCGGGACTCTCCTGGCCCAACTCTTTCACTCCAGGGGCTTCTTTTGGTCCACAAAAAATCATCAAAAATTGGCACGTCAATTGGACTCCGTTTGGTATTCCTTTTCTATAAACTCAAAAATAAGGAGAAAACAGAAACATGCACTGGGCTCTAGGTTAATAGGTTAGTCCCAAAAATCATATAAAATAACATATAAATGCATATAAACATCCTAGATGGATAATATAATAGCATAGAACAATCAAAAATTATAGATACGTTGGAGACATATCAAGCATCCCCAAGCTTAATTCTTGCTCGTCCTCGAGTAGGTAAATGATAAAAACATAATTTTTGATGTGGAATGCTACCTACCATAACTCTCAATGTAATTCTCTTTATTGTGGAATGAATGTTCAGATCCATAAGATTCAAAACAAAAGTTTAATATTGACATAAAAATAATAATACTTCAAGCATGCTAACCAAGCAGTTTATGTCTTATCAAAATAACATAGCCAAAGAAAGCTTATCCTTGCAAAATTATATAGTTTGGCCATGCTTCATTTTCGTCACACAAAATGCTCCCATCATGCACAACCCCGGTTTCAGCCAAGCAATTGGTTCATACTTTTTAACGCGCTTCATCCTTTTTCAACCCTCACACAATACATGAGCGTAAGCCATGGACATAACACTATGGGTGGAGTAGAGTATGACGATAGGGATTATGTGAGAAAACAAAAAAAGGAGAAAGTCTCACATTGACGCGGCTAATCAACGGGCTATGGAGATGCCCATCAATTGATGTCAATATGAGGAGTAGGGATTGCCATACAACGGATGCACTAGAGCTATAAATGTATGAAAGCTCATCAAAAAGAAACTAAGTGGGTGTGCATCCAACTTGCCTGCTGACGAAGACCTAAGGCATTTTGAGGAAGCCCATCATTGGAATATACAAGCCAAGTTCTATAATGAAAATTTCCCACTAGTATATGGAAGTGACAACATAGGAGACTCTCTATCATGAAGATCATGGTGCTACTTTGAAGCACGAGTGTGGTAAAATGATAGTAACATTGTCCCTTCTCTCTTTTTCTCTCATTTTTTATTGGTGGGCTTCTTTGGCCTCTTTTTTTTATTTGGGCTTCTTTGGCCTCTTTTATTTTTCATAAAGTCCGGAGACTCATCCCAACTTGTGAGGTAATCATTGCTTCCATCATCCTTTCCTCACATGGGACAATGCTCTAATAATGGAAATCATCACACTTCTATTTATTTACAACTCAAGAATTACAACTCAATACTTAGGACAAAATATGACTCTATGTGAATGCCTCCGGCGGTGTACCGGGATATGCAACGAATCAAGAGCGACATGCATGAAAGAATTATAAAGGTGGCTTTGCCACAAATACGATGTCAACTACATGATCATGCAAGGCAATATGACAATGATAGAGTGTGTCATAATGAACGGAACGGTGGAAAGTTGCATGGCAATATATCTCGGAATGGCTATGGAAATGCCATAATAGGTAGGTATGGTGGCTTTTTTTAGGAAGATATAAGGAGGTTTATGTGTGATAGAGCGTATCGTATCACGGGGTTTGGATGCACCAATAAGTTTGCACCAACTCTCAAGGTGAGAAAGGGCAATGCACTGCATCAGAGGCTAGCAAATTGCGAAAGGGTAAGAGTGCGTATAATCCATGGACTCACATTAGTCATAAAGAACTCATATACATATTGCAAAAGTTTATTAGCTCTTGAAGCAAAGTACTACTACGCATGCTCCTAGGGGAAGGGTTGGTAGGAGTTAACCATCGCGTGATCCCGACCTCCACTCATAAGGAAGGCAATCAAAGAACACCCCATGCTTCAAATTTGTCACATAACGTTCACCATACGTGCATGCTACGGGACTTGCCAACTTTAACACAAGTATTTCTCAATTTCATAATTACCCAACTAGCATGACTCTAATATCACCATCCTCATGTCTCAAAACAATCATAAAGAATCAAACTTCTCGTAGTATTCAATGCACTTTATATGGAAGTTTTTATTATATCCTTCTTGGATGCCCATCATGTTAGGACTAATTTTATAACCAAAGCAAATTACCATGTTGTTTAAGACTCTCAAAATAATATAAGTGAAGAATGAGAGTTCATCTAATTCTTCAAAATAAAACCACCACCGTGCTCTAAAAATATATAAGTGAAGCACTAGAGCAAATGACAAACTACTCCGAAAGATATAAGTGAAGATCAATGAGTAGTCGAATAATTATGCAACTATGTGAAGACTCTCTAACATTTAAGAATTTAAGATCTTGGTATTTTATTCAAATAGCAAGCAAAACAAAACAAAATGACATTTCAAGGATAGCACACATCATGTGAAGAAGCAAAAACTTAGGTTCAACCGATACTAACCGATAATTGTTGAAGAAGAAAGGTGGGATGCCTACCGGGGCATCCCCAAGCTTGGATGCTTGAGACTTCTTGAAATATTTTCTTGGGGTGCCTTGGGCATCCCCAAGATTGAGCTTTTGTGTCTCCTTAATTCCTTTTATATCTCGGTTTCGTAAATCTCGAAAACTTTATCCACACCAAACTCAACAAGAACTCGTGAGATAAGTTATTATAAACCAATGCAAAAACCTTATTATTTTCTACTGTGACAAATCACAAAAATTATTATTAAACATTGCATACTAAATGTCTCCGCATATTTAATACTCCTATCCTCAAATAGAATCATTAAACAAGCAAACATATGCAAACAATGCAAACATATGCAAACAATGCAAACATAACAGCAATCTGCCAAAACAGTACAGTCTGTAAAGAATGCAAGAGTCATCATACCTCCCTAACTCCAAAAATTATGAGAAAAATACTACACTGTAGAAAATTTATCAGATCTCAATATGCAAAAAGTTTCAACAATTTATCATTTTCTGACTTTTCTAGGGATTTTTTGCAATAGCGGTAAACTTTCTGTTTGGAACAGCAACATGTATACTTGCAAAATAAGCATGATAAAGGCTATACTTGGCATTTTTATTGAAAATATAGATGCAAAACATTATTCTAAATAACATCAAGCAAATACTAACAAAAGAAAATGACGCTCCAAGCAAAACACATATCATGTGGTGAATAAAAATATAGCTCCAGCCTCCAAGTAAAGTTACCGATGAACGAAGACGAAAGAGGGGATGCCATCCGGGGCATCCCCAGGCTAGTCTCTTGGTTGTCCTTGAATATTATCTTGTGGTGCCTTGGGCATCCCCAAGCTTAGTCTCTTGTCACTCCTTATTCCATAGTCCAACGAATCTTTACCCAGAACTTGAAAACTTCACAACACAAAACTAGACAGAAAACTCGTAAGCTCCGTTAGTATAAGAAAATAAATCACCACTTAGGTACTGTTGTGAACTCATTCTAAATTCATATTGGTGTAATATCTACTGTATTCCAACTTCTCTATGGTTCATACCCTCTGATACTACTCATAGATTCATCAAAATAAGCAAACAACACATAGAAAACAGAATCTGTCAAAAACAGAACAGTCTGTAGTAATTTGTAACTCGCGAATACTTCTGTAACTCAAAAAATTCTAAAAAATTAGGAAGTCCTAAGAAATTTGTGTACCAATCCATAGCAAAAATAATCAGATCAAAATCACGTTTTTGAGAATTATAAAAACTAATTTACTGGGTGCAAAAGTTTCTGATTTTCAGCAGGATCAACACAACTATCACCGTAAGCTATCCTAAAGGTCTTACTTGGCACTTTATTGAAACGAAAGCTATAAAACATGATTACTACAGTAGAATAATCATGTGAACACACAAAAACAGTAAAGGTAAATATTGGGTTGTCTCCCAACAAGCGCTTTTCTTTAATGCCTTTTAGCTAGGCATGATGATTTCAATGATGCTCGCATAAAAGATAAGAATTGAAACATAAAGAGAGCATCATGAAGAATATTACTAACACATTTAAGTCTAACCCACTTCCTATGCATAGGGATTTTGTGAGCAAACAACTTATGGGAACAATAATCAACTAGCATAGGAAGGCAAAACAAGCATAACTTTAAAACTTTAAGCACATAGAGAGGAAACTTGATATCATTGCAACTCCTACAAGCATATATTCCTCCCTCATAATAATTTTCAGTAGCATCATGAATGAATTCAAAAATATAAGTATATAACCAGCACCTAAAACATTCTTTTCATGATCTACTTGCATAGAAATTTTACTACTATCCACATAAGCAAATTTATTCTCATCAATAGTAGTGGGAGCAAACTCAACAAAATAAATAGCATGTGAAGCATAATCCAATGGAAAATTAAAATCATGATGACAAGTTTTATGGTTATCTTTATTCTTTATAGCATACATGTCATCACAATAATCATCATAAATAGGAGGCATGCTATCATCATAATATATTTTCTCATCAAAACTTGGGGGACAAAAAATATCATCTTCATCAAACATAGCATCCCCAAGCTTGTGGCTTTGCATATCATTAGCATCATGTATATTCATAGAATTCATACTAACAACATTGCAGTCATGCTCATCATACAAAGATTTAGTGCCAAACATTCTAATGCATTCTTCTTCTAGCACTTGAGCACAATTTTCCTTTCCATCATTTTCACGAAAGATATTAAAAAGATGAAGCATATGAGGCAACCTTAATTACATTTTTTGTAGTTTTATTTTATAGACTAAACTAGTGATAAAAAAGAAACTAAAAGATTCGATTGCAAGATCTAAAGATATACCTTCAAGCACTCACCTCCCCGACAACGCCAGAAAAAGAGCTTTAGGTCTACTACGTAACCTTCTTCTTGTAGACGTTGATGGGCCTCCAAGTGTAGAGGTTTGTAGGAAAGTAGCAAATTTCCCTCAAGTGGATGACCTAAGGTTTATCAATCCATGGGAGGTGTAGGATGAGATGGTCTCTCTCAAACAACCCTGCAACCAAATAACAAAGAGTCTCTTGTGTCCCCAACACACCCAATACAATGGTAAATTGTGTAGGTGCACTAGTTCGGCGAAGAGATGGTGATACAGGTGCAATATGGATGGTAGATATGAGTATTTGTAATCTGAAAATATAAAAACAACAGGGTAACAAGTGGTAAAAGTGAGCGTAAATGGTATTGCAATGCTTCGAAACAAGGCCTAGGGTTCATACTTTCACTAGTGCAAGTTCTCTCAACAATAATAACATAATTGGATCATATAACTATCCCTCAAAACATGCAACAAAGAGTCACTCCAAAGTCACTAATAGCGGAGAACAAACAAAGAGATTATTGTAGGGTACGAAACCACCTCAAAGTTATCCTTTCTGATCGATCTATTCAAGAGTCCTTAGTAAAATAACACGAAGCTATTCTTTCCGTTCGATCTATCATAGAGTTCATACTAGAATAACACCTTAAGACACAAATCAACCAAACCCTAATGTCACCTAGATACTCCAATGTCACCTCAAGTATCCGTGGGTATGATTATACGATATGCATCACACAATCTCAAATTCATCTATTCAACCAACACAAAGAACTTCAAAGAGTGCCCCAAAGTTTCTACCGGAGAGTCGAGACGAAAACGCGTGCCAACCCCTATGCATAAGTTCACAAGGTCACTGAACCCACAAGTTGATCACCAAAACATACATCAAGTAGATCACGCGATATCCCATTTTCACCACAGATAAGCACATGCAAGACATACATCAAGTGTTCTCAAATCCTTAAAGACTCAATCCGATAAGATAACTTCAAAGGGAAAACTCAATCCATTACAAGAGAGTAGAGGGGGAGAAACATCATAAGATCCAACTATAATAGCAAAGCTCGCGGTACATCAAGATCGTGCCGAATCAAGAACATGAGAGAGGGAGATCAAACACATAGCTAGTGGTACATACCCTCAGCCCCGAGGGTGAACTACTCCCTCCTCGTCATGGAGAGCGCCGGGATGATGAAGATGACCACCGGTGATGGATTCCCCATCCGGCAGGTGATACGTCCATTTTGCATCATTCTTTTATATCAATATTTATTGCATTATGGGCTGTTATTACATATTATATCTCATACTTATGGTTATTCTCTCTTATTTTACAAGGTTTACCATGAAGAGGGGAATGCCGACAGCTGGAATTCTGGCTGGAAAAGGAGCAAACATTGGAAACCTATTCTGCACAGCTCCAAAAGTCCTGAAACTCCACGAAACATCTTTTTGGAATTAATAAGAATTATTGAGCGGAAGAAATACACCAGGGGGCCCACACCCTGTCCAGGAGACAGGAGGGCGCGCTCCCCCTTATAGGGCGCCCCCTATCTCCTGGGCCCCCTGGTGGGCCTCCGGTGTCCATCTTCTACTATATCAGAGCTTTTACCCTGGAAAAAATCGTGGGCAAGCTTACGGGACGAAACTCCGCCGCCACGAGGCGGAACCTTGGTGGAATCAATCTAGGGCTCTGGCGGAGCTGTTCTGCCGGGGACACTTCCCTCCGGGAGGGGGAAATCATCACCAACGTCATCACCAACGATCCTCTCATCGGGAGAGGGTCAATCTCCATCAACATCTTCACCAACACCATCTCCTCTCAAAACCCTAGTTCATCTCTTGTATCCAATCTTGTATCAAAACCACAAATTGGTACCTGTGGGTTGCAAGTAGTGTTGATTACTCCTTGTAGTTGAAGCTAATTGGTTTACTTGGTGGAAGATCATATGTTCAGATCCTTTATGCATATTATTACTCCTCTGATTATGAACATGAATATGCTTTGTGAGTAGTTACGTTTGTTCCTGAGGGCATGGGTGAAGTCTTGCTATTAGTAGTCATGTGAATTTGGTATTCGTTCGATATTTTGATGAGATGTATGTTGTCTTTTCCTCTAGTGGTGTTATGTGAACGCCGACTACATGGCACTTCACCATTATTTGGGCCTAGAGGAAGGCATGGGTAAGTAATAAGTAGATGATGGGTTGCTAGAGTGACAGAAGCTTAAACCCTAGTTTATGCGTTGCTTCGTTAGGGGTTGATATGGATCCATATGTTTAATCTTGTGGTTAGGTTTACCTTAATACTTCTTTTGTAGTTGCGGATGCTTGCAATAGGGGTTAATCATAAGTGGGATGCTTGTCCAAGTAAGGGCTGTACCCAAGTACCGTTCCACCCACATACCAAATTATCGAAGTACCGAACGCGAATCATATGGACGTGATGAAAACTAGCTTGATGATAATTCCCATATGTCCTCGGGAGCTCCTTTCTCATTATTAGAAATTTTGCTACATAAAGGATTGGGCCACCTTGATGCACTTTACTTACTTTATTTACTTGTTACTTGTTACTATTTATCTTATCACAAAACTATCTATCACCTACAGTTTCATTGCTTGCAGAGAAAACCTTACCGAAAACCACTTATCATTTCCTTTTGCTCCTCGTTGGGTTTGACACTCTTACTTATCGAAAGGACTACGATTGATCCCCTACACTTGTGGGTCATCAAGACTCTTTTCTGGCGCCGTTGCCGGGGAGTGTAGCGCTTTTGGTGAGTGGAACTTGGTAAGGAAACATTTAAATAGTGTGCTGAAATTTTCTGTTACCTGTCACTATGGAAACTAATCCTTTGAGGGGCTTGTTTGGGGTATCTTCACCCCAACCATAAGAGCAAAGAGTTGCTCCTCAACCTACTGAACTTTATGAAAATATTTACTTTGAGATTCCTTCGGGTATGATAGAGAAACTGCTAGCTAATCCATTTGCAGGAGACGGAACATTGCATCTCGATTTACACCTTATCTTTGTGGATGAAGTTCGTGGATTATTTAAGCTTCCAGGTATTCCCGATGATGTTGTCAAAAGGAAGTTCTTCCCTTTATCTTTGAAGGGAGATGCATTGACATGGTATAGGCTATGTGATGAGATGGGATCTTGGAATTATAAGCGACTGAAGTTGGAATTCCACCAGAAGTTCTATCCTATGCATCTTGTTCATCGTGATCGTAATTACATATATAATTTCTGGCCTTGCGAAGGAGAAAGCATCACGCAAGCTTGGGGGAGGCTTAAGTCAATTTTATATTCATGCCCCAATCATGAGCTCTCTCGGGAAATGATTATTCAGAACTTTTACGCTCGGCTTTCTCTTGATAATCGGAACCTGCTCGATACTTCCTGTGTTGGTTCTTATATGTTGAATACTATTGATTTCAAATGGGACTTATTGGAAATAATTAAACGCAACTCTGAAGATTGGGAAGGTTCCGACGATGGTAAGGAGTCAGGTATGACACCTAAGTTCGATTGTGTTAAATCTTTTATGGATACCGATGCTTTTCGTGGATTTAGCGCTAAGTATGGACTTGACTCTGAGATAGTAGCTTCTTTCTGTGAATCTTTTGCTACTCATGTTGATCTCCCTAAAGAGAAGTGGTTTAAATATAATCCTCCTGTTGAAGTGAAAGAAGTTGCACCTATTACAGTCGAAGAAAAGACTATTACCTATAGTGATCCTATTGTTCCTACTTCTTATGTTGAAAGACCTCCTTTTCCTGTTAGGATAAAGGATCATGCTAAAGCTTCGACTGTTGTTCATAAGAGTAATACTAGGACTTATACACCTCCTGAGCAAATTAATGTTGAACCTAGTATTGCTATGGTTAAAGATCTCTTGGATGAGGATTTAGATGGGCATGTTATTTCTTTCTATGGTGAGACTGCTAATATTGCTAGGCCAGATACTAAGACACGTAGACCTGTCGTAGGCATGCCTGTTATTTCTGTTAAAATAGGAGATCATTGTTATCATGGCTTATGTGATATGGGTGCTAGTGCTAGTGCAATACCTTATACCTTGTATCAAGAAATTATGCATGACATTGCACCCATTTAATTAGAAGACATTGATGTTATTAGTAAGCTTGCTAATAGGGATACCATTAAACCCTTTGGGATTGTTAGAGATGTTGAAGTTTTGTGTGGGAAGGTTAAATACCCTGCTGATTTTCTTGTTCTTGGTTCCCCACAAGATGATTTTTGTCCCAGTATTTTTGGTAGACCCTTCTTGAATACAGCTAGTGCTAAGATTAATTGTGAAAAGAATATTGTCACTGTTGGCATAGATGGTATGTCTCATGAGTTTAATTTTGCTAAGTTTAGTAGACAACCTCGTGAAAGGGAACAACCTAGTAAGGATGAAATTATTGGTCTTGCTTCCATTGTTGTTCCTCCAGTTGATCCGTTAGAACAATATTTGCTAGACCATGAAAATGATATGTTTATGAAGGAAAGAGAGGAAATAGATGAAGTGTTCCTTAAACAGGAACCTATGCTGAAGCATAACCTTCCGTTGAAATTCTTGGGATCCCCTCCACCCAAGGGTGATCCGTGTTTGAACTCAAACCATTACCTGATAATCTTAAGTATGCTTATCTTGATGAAAAAGAAATATATCATGTTATTATTAGTGCTAACCTTTCAGAGAAAGAAGAAGAAAGATTATTGAAAACTCTGAAGAAGCACTGAGCAGCTATTGGATATACTTTGGATGATCTTAAGGGTGTTAGTCCCACGTTATGCCAACAGAAAATTAATAAGGAGGACGATGCCAAACCAGTTAGAGATCCTCAACGACGACTAAATCCCAAGATGAAAGAAGTGGTAAGAAAGGAGATACTAAAGCTCCTTGAGGCAGGTATTATTTATCCCGTTGCTAATAGTGAATGGGTAAGCCCTATCCATTGTGTTCCTAAAAAGGGAGGTATTACCGTTGTTCCTAATGATAAAGATGAATTGATCCTGCAAAGAATTATTACAGGTTATAGGATGGTAATTGATTTCGTAAGTTAAATAAAGCTACTAAGAAAGATCATTACCCTTTACCTTTTATTGATCAAATGCTAGAAAGACTATCCAAACACACACATTTCGCTTTCTAGATGGTTATTCGGTTTCTCTCGAGATACTGTGTCGTCAAGGATCAATCTAAAACTACTTTTACTTGCCCTTTTGGTACTTTTGCTTATAGACGTATGCCTTTTGGTTTATGTAATGCACCTGCTACCTTTCAAAGATGCATGATGGCTATATTCTCTGATTTTTGTGAAAAGATTTGTGAGGTATTCATGGATGACTTCTCCGTCTATGGATCCTCTTTTGATGATTGTTTGAGCAACCTTGATCGAGTCTTGCAGAGATGCGAAGACACTAGTCTCGTCGTGAATTGGGAGAAGTGTCACTTTATGGTTAATGAAGGCATTGTCTTGGGGCATAAGATCTCTGAGAGAGGTACCGAAGTTGATAAAGCCAAAGTTGATGCTATTGAAAAGATGCCATGTCCCAAGGACATAAAAGGTATAAGAAGTTTCCTGGGTCACGCCGGTTTTTATAGGAGGTTCTTTAAGGACTTTTCTAGAATCTCTAGGCCTCTGACTAATTTATTGCAAAAAGATATTCCTTTTGTCTTTGATGGTGATTGTGTAGAAGCATTTGAAGTACTTAAGAAAGCTTTGATCACTGCACCTATTGTTCAAATTACCGATTGAATTTACCTTTTGAAATTATGTGTGATGCTAGTGATTATGCTGTAGGTGTTGTTCTAGGGCAAAGAGTCGATAAGAAATTGAATGTTATCCAGTATGCTAGTAAGACTCTTGATACTGCCCGGAGAAATTATGCTACTACTGAAAAGGAGTTCTTAGCAATTGTGTTTGCATGTGATAAGTTTAGACCTTATATTGTTGATTCCAAAGTTACTATTCACACTGATCATGTTGCTATTAAATATCTTATGGAAAAGAAAGATGCTACGCCTAGACTCATTAGATGGGTTCTCTTGCTCCAAGAATTTGACTTGCATATTATTGATAGAAAGGGAGCTGAGAACCCCATTGCAGATAACTTGTCTAGGTTAGAGAATGTTCTTGATGACCCACTGCCTATTAATGTTAGCTTTCCTAATGAACAATTAGCGGTCGTTAATGCTTCTCGTACTGCTCCTTGGTATGCTGATTATGCTAATTACATTGTTGCTAAATTTATACCGCCTAGTTTCACATACTAGCAAAAGAAAAAGTTCTTTTATGATTTAAGACATTACTTCTGGGATGATCCACACCTTTATAAAGAAGGAGTAGAGGGTGTTTTAGACGTTGTGTGCCTGAGCATGAACAGGAACAAATTCTACGCAAGTGTCACTCTGAATCCTATGGAGGACACCACGCTGGAGATAGAACTGCACACAAGGTACTACAATCGGGTTTTTATTGGCCTATTCTCTTCAAAGATGCTCGTAAGTTTGTCTTATCTTGTGATGAATGTCAAAGAATAGGTAACATTAGTAGACGTCAAGAAATGCCTATGAATTATTCTCTTGTTATTGAACCGTTTGATGTTTGGGGCTTTGATTATATGGGACCTTTTCCTGCCTCTAATGGTTATACACATATTTTAGTTGTTGTTGATTACGTTACTAAGTGGGTAGAAGCTATTCCAAGTAGTAGTGCTGATCATAACACTTCTATTAAAATGCTTAAAGAAGTTATTTTTCCGAGGTTTGGAGTCCCTAGATATCTTATGACTGATGGTGGTTCACATTTTATTCATGGTGCTTTTCATAAGATGCTTGCTAAGTATGATGTAAATCATAGAATCGCATCTCCTTATCATCCGCAGTCTAGTGGTCAAGTAGAGTTGAGCAAGAGAGAGCTCAAATTAATTTTGCAAAAGACTGTGAATAGATCTAGAAAGAATTGGTCCAAAAAACTTGATGATGCATTATGGGCCTATAGAACTGCATACAAAAATCCTATGTGTATGTCTCCATATAAGATGGTTTATGGAAAAGCATGTCATTTACCTCTTGAACTTTAACATAAGGCTTATTGGGCTATTAAAGAATTATGATTTCAAACTTGCCGGTGAGAAGAGGTCTTTGATATTAGCTCTCTTGATGAATGGAGAACCCAAGCGTATGAGAATGCCAAGCTATTCAAAGAAAAGTCAAATGCTGGCATGATAAGAGGATACAAAAGCGTGAGTTTAGCGTAGGAGATTATGTGTTATTATTCAACTCTCATTTAAGATTTTTTGCAGGAAAACTTCTCTCAAAATGGGAAGGTCCTTATGTTATCGAGGAGGTCTATCGTTCTGGTGCCATAAAAATCAACAACTTCGAAGGCACAAGTCCGAGGGTGGTAAACGGTCAAAGAATTAAGCATTATATTTCAGGTAATCCTATTAATGTTGAAACTAACATTATTGAAACCGTAACACCTGAGGAATACATAAGGGGCACTTTCCAGAATGTTCCAGACTCCGAAAAGGTATAGGTATGTGGTACGGTAAGTAAATCGACTCCAAAACAACTCCAATGGCAATTTTTACCAGTTTTGGAATATTTAAGAATTTTAGGAAGAAAGAAGTAGTCCGAAAGGGACACGAGGCTCCCACGAGAGTGGAGGGCGCCCCCCCCTATAGGGTGTGCCCCTGTCTCGTGGGCACCTCGTGTGCCTCCTGGACTCCGTTTTCTTGCATATTACGTATTTTGGCCGGTAAAAATTCATTATATATACTCCCGAAGGTTTTGACCACCGTATCACGCAAATATCCTCTATTTTCGTTTCGAAGCTGTTCTTGTTGCAGAATAAAGCAAGATGTCTTCTCAGGAGTCAGTTGGGGAGAGTCGGGTGTCTCACACAACGCCAGGCCCCGGAGCAAATAGCGATGCCTATCACTTTGGACCATCAACGGAGGATGAGATGGAGGCTGATTTGAAAAGGATAGATGCCATGGAGGAGGATCAAGAAGTCACCTCTCGTCTCCGCGCAGAATTCACTATGGGGGAACTACCTAGCCTGGCTGTCCCTACTTCGGTCACTCCTTCCAACTCTAGATTTCTTTCTTATGAAAATATGAAAAAGAGTTTCACTTGTTCTCCAGAAGCTATGCAACATCCTTGGGTAAAAGGAGCTTTGGCCGTTAGGGGCAAGCTCCGTAAAGAAATTATGGACCTCAAACAACAAGTCAATAAGCTTGAGGAGGAGAACCGTATCCTGAAGGGCATCATCGCCAAGAAGATCATAACACCAACCGTGAAGAAGGAGACATAATCACATGGGTATGGGCACTCCCCTTGGCAACTACCAAGCTTGGGGGAGGTGCCCCGGTATCGTATCACCATCACACTCCTATCTTTACCGCTTTATTTAGTTCGATCCTTTTAGTAGTATCTTGATCTAGTAGTTTGAGTTTTGCATTGTGATCTCTTTTTGTAATCGAGTCCGTGAGCTATCTATAATAAAGATTAGTGTTGAGTCAAGGGCTTGGCTATGTTGCTATGATCTTGAGAAAGTAGAAAGAATAAAACAGTTCATATTGATCTTATGGATAGTGATAACTTCACACATAGAAAGTATGAGGCATAAAAATTGTTGAGAGTTGATGAACGTAGTTTTGGTCATCGTTGCAATTAATAGGAAGTGATAAGAAAAGAGGAGTTCGCATACAAATATATTATCTTGGACACCTTTTATAATTGGGAGCACTCATTAAGTATGACATGCTAAAAGAGTTGACGTGGGACAAGGAAGACAACGTAATACTTTATGTTTTCCGACATCTCAGTTAAAGTATATTGTCATTGACCTTTCAAACATGTTGAGCTTGCCTTTCCCCCTCATGCTAGCCAAATTCCTTGCACCAAGTAGAGATACTACTTGTGCTTCCAAACACCCTTAAACCCAGTTTTGCCATGAGAGTCCACCATACCTACCTATGGATTGAGTAAGATCCTTCAAGTAAGTTGTCATGTTGCAAGCAATAAAAATTGCTATCTAAATATGTATGACTTATTAATGCAGAGAAAATAAGCTTTGTACGAACTTGTTGTGGAAGTAATAAAAGCGACGGACTGCATAATAAAGGTCCACATACAAGGGGCAATATAAAGTGACGTTCTTTTGCATTAAGATTTTGTGCATCAACTCTAAACGCACATGACAACCTCTGCTTCCCTCTGCGAAGGGCCTATCTTTTAATTTATGTTTTTATTTTATGCTTGAGTCAAGGTGATCCTCACCTTTCCCTTTTTCATTTTATCCTTTGGCAAGCTCCTCGTGTTTGAAAGATCATGATATATATATATATATATATATATATATATATATATATATATATGTCCAATTGGATGTAAGTTAGCATGTGCTATTATTGTTTACATCACCTAAAGGTGAATACGTTGGGAGGCAACACAATAAGCCCCTATCTTTCTCAGTGTCCGGCTGAAACTCCATAACCACAAGTACCGTGTGAGTGTTAGCAATTGTAGAAGACTACGAGATAGTTGAGTATGTGACCTTGCTGAAAAGCTCTATTGTTGACTCTTTCTGATGTTATGATAAATTGCAATTGCTTCAATGACTGAGATTATAGTTTGTTAGTTCCCAATGAAGTTTTTGAACCATACTTGACATTGTGAATTGATTGTTACTTGAGCATAGAAATCATATGATAAATCTATATATGTTGCTGTTTTAAGAATGATCATGATGCCCTCATGTCCGTATTTTATTTTTATCGACACCTCTATCTCTAAACATGTGGACATATTTTTCGATTTCGGCTTCCGCTTGAGGACAAGCGAGGTCTAAGCTTGGGGGAGTTGATACGTCCATTTTGCATCATTCTTTTATATCAATATTTATTGCATTACGGGCTATTATTACACTTATATCTCAATACTTATGGTTATTCTCTCTTATTTTACAAGGTTTACCATGAAGAGGGGGAATGCCGACAGCTGGAATTCTGGCTGGAAAAGGAGCAAACATTGGAAACCTATTCTGCACAACTCTAAAAGTCCTGAAACTCCATGAAACATCCTTTTGGAATTAATAAGAATTATTGAGCGGAAGAAATACACAAGGGGGCCCACACCCTGTCCAAGAGACAGGAGGGCGCCCCCCTATAGGGCACGCCCCCTATCTCCTGGGCCCCCTGGTGGGCCTCCGGTGTCCATCTTCTACTATATCTGAGGTTTTACCCTGGAAAAAATCGTGGGCAAGCTTACAGGATGAAACTCCATCGCCACGAGGCGGAACCTTGGCGGAATCAATCTAGGGCTCTGGCGGAGCTGTTCTGCCGGGGACACTTCCCTCCGAGAGGGGGAAATCATCACCAACGTCATCACCAACGATCCTCTCATCGGGAGAGGGTCAATATCCATCAAAATCTTCACCAGCACCATCTCCTCTCAAAGCCCTAGTTCATCTCTTGTATCCAATCTTGTATCAAAACCACAAACTGGTACCTGTGGGTTGCAAGTAGTGTTGATTACTCCTTGTAGTTGATGCTAATTGGTTTACTTGGTGGAAGATCATATGTTCAGATCCTTTATGCATATTATTACTCCTCTGATTATGAACATGAATATGCTTTGTGAGTGGTTACGTTTGTTCCTGAGGACATGGGTGAAGTCTTGCTATTAGTAGTCATGTGAATTTGGTATTCGTTCGATATTTTGATGAGATGTATGTTGTCTTTTCCTCTAGTGGTGTTATGTGAACATCGACTACATGACACTTCACCATTATTTGGGCCTAGAGGAAGGCATGGGGAAGTAATAAGTAGATGATGGGTTGCTAGAGTGACAGAAGCTTAAACTCTAGTTTATGCGTTGCTTCGTTAGGGGTTGATATGGATCCATATGTTTAATGTTGTGGTTAGGTTTACCTTAATACTTCTTTTGTAGTTGCGGATGCTTGCAATAGGGTTTAGTCATAAGTGGGATGCTTGTCCAAGTAAAGGCAGTACCCAAGTACCGATCCACCCACATACCAAATTATCGAAGTACCGAACGCGAATCATATGAACGTGATGAAAACTAGCTTGACAATAATTCCCATGTGTCCTCGGGAGCTCCTTTCTCATTATTAGAAATTGTCCAGGCTTATCCTTTGCTACATAAAGGATTGGGCCACCTTGCTGCACTTTTCTTACTTTATTTACTTGTTACTTGTTACTATTTATCTTATCACAAAACTATCTATCACCTACAATTTCAGTGCTTGCAGAGAAAACCTTACCGAAAACCGCTTATCATTTCCTTCTGCTCCTCGTTGGGTTCGACACTCTTACCTATCAAAAGGACTATGATTGATCCCCTACACTTGTGGGTCATCTGCAGGGTGTCGGAATAGGATCCCGAGAGGTTTTTGGTGGCTACAGAGGCTTGCGGCGGCGGAACTCCCGATCTAGGTTATTTTCTAGAGGTTTCAGTATTTATAGGAATTTTTGCCGTAGGTCTCACATCAGGGGGGTCTTCGGGCTGTCCACGAGGCAAGGGGCGCGCCCAGGGGGGTGGGCACGCCCCCACCCTCGTGGGCAGCCCGGGACTCTCCTGGCCCAACTCTTTCACTCCAGGGGCTTCTTTTGGTCCACAAAAAATCATCAAAAATTGGCACATCAATTGGACTTCGTTTGGTATTCCTTTTCTGTATACTCATAAACAAGGAGAAAACAAAAACTGACACTGGGCTCTAGGTTAATAGGTTAGTCCCAAAAATCATATAAAATAGCATACAAATGCATATAAAACATCCTAGATGGATAATATAATAGCATGGAACAATAAAAAATTATAGATACGTTGGAGACGTATCAGGTGCCCCCCCTCCACAGTTACACACCTCGGGCATATCGTCGTAGTGCTTAGGCGAAGCCCTGCGTCGGTAACTTCATCATCACCGTCGCCACGTTGTCGTGCTAATGAAACTCTCCCTCGGCCTCAACTGGATCAAGAGTACGAGGGACGTCATCGAGCTGAATGTGTGCTGAACACGGAGGTGCCGTACGTTCGGTGCTAGGATCGGTCGGATCGTGAAGACGTACGACTACATCAACCGCCTTGATAAAATGCTTCCGCTTTCGGTCTATGAGGGTACGTTGACACTATCTCCCGCTCGTTGCTATGCTTCTCCTAGATAGATCTTGCATGATCATAGGATTTTTTTGAAATTACTGCGTTCCCCAACAGTGGTATCAGAGCCAGGTTTATGCGTAGATGTTATATGCATGAGTGGAACACAAAGAGTTGTGGGCGATAATAGTCATACTGCTTACCAGCATGTCATACTTTGATTCGGCGGTATTGTTGGATGAAGCGGCCCAGACCGACATTACACGTAAGCTTACGCGTGACTGGTTCTATCAACGTGCTTCGCACACAGGTGGCTAGTGGGTGTCTGTTTATCCAGCTTTAGTTGAATCGAGTGTGGCTACGCCCGGTCCTTGTTGAAGGTTAAGACAACACACTTGATGAAAAATCGTTGTGGTTTTTGTTGTGTAGGTAAGAACGGTTCTTGCTAAGCTCGTAGCAGCCACGTAAAACTTGCAATAACAAAGTAGAGGATGTCTAACTTGTTTTTGCAGGGCATGTTGTGATGTGATATGGTCAAGCCGTGATGATATATAAATTGTTGTATGAGATGACCATGTTTTGTAAAAGTTATCGGCAACTGGCAGGAGCCATATGGTTGTCGCTTTATTGTATGAAATGCAATCGCCATGTAATTGCTTTACTTTATCACTAAGCGGTAGTGATAGTCATAGTAGCAATAGTTGGTGAGACGACAACGATGCTTCGATGGAGATCAAGGTGTCAAGCCGGTGACGATGGTGATCATGCATGATGGTGCTTTGGAGATGGAGATCAAAGGCACAAGATGATGATGGCCATATCATATCACTTGTATTGATTGCATGTGATGTTTATCCTTTATGCATCTTACTTTGCTTAGTTCGGCTGTAGCATTATGGGATGATCTCTCACTAAATTTCAAGAGTTAAGTGTTCTCCCCGAGTATGCACCGTTGCGACAGTTCGTCGTGCCGAGACACCATGTGATAATCGGATGTGATAAGCTCTACGTTCAAATACAATAGGTGCAAGCCAGTTTTGCACACGTAGAATACTCGGGTTAAACTTGACGAGCCTAGCATATGCAGATATGGCCTCGGAACACTGAGACCGAAAGGTCGGGCGTGAATCATATAGTAGATATGATCAACATAGTGATGTTCACCATTGAAAACTACTCCATCTCATGTGATGATCGGACATGGTTTAGTTGATTTGGATCACGTGATCACTTAGATATTAGAGGGATGTCTATCTAAGTGGGAGTTCTTAAGTAATATGATTAATTGAACTTTAATTTATCATGAACTTAGTCCTGGTAGTATTAGCATATCTATGTTGTAGATCAATAGCTCGCGATGTAGCTCCCCGTTTATTTTTTATATGTTCCTAGAGAAAATATAAGTTGAAAGATGATAGTAGCAATGATGCGGACTTGGTCCATGATCTGAGGATTTTCCTCATTGCTGCACAAAAGAATTATGTCCTTGATGCACCACTAGGTGACAGGCCTATTGCAGGAGCAGATGCTGACGTTATGAATGTTTTGACAAAAGCTCAGTATGATGACTGCTTGATAGTTTAGTGCACCATGCTTTACGGCTTAGAACCGGGACTTCAAAAATGTTTTGAACCCCACGGAACATATAAGATGTTCCAAGAGTTGAAATTGGTATTTCATACTCATGCCCGTATCAGGAGGTATGAGACCTCTGACAGTACTTTGCCTACAAGATGGAGGAGAATAGCTCAACCAGTGAGCATGTGCTCAGATTGTCTGGGTACTACAATTGCTTGAATCAAGTGGGAGCTAATCTTCCAGATAAGATAGTAATTGACAAAGTTCTCTAGTCACTATCTCCAAGTTACTAGAACTTCGTGATGAACTATAATGTGCAAGGGATGACGAAAGTAATTCCCGAGCTCGCGATGCTGAAATCGACGAAGGTAGAAATCAAGAAAACGCATCAAATGTTGATGGTTGACAAGAACACTAGTTTCAAGTAAAAGGGCAAAGAAAAAGAAAGGGAACTTCAAGAAGAATGGCAAGCAAGTTGCTATTCCCATGAAGAAACCCAAAGCTAGACCCAAGCCTGAAACTGAGTGCTTGTACTGCAAAGGAAATGGTCGCTGGAAGTGGAACTACCCTAGAAACTTGGTGGATAAGAAGGATGGCAGAGTGAACAAATCTATATTTGATATACATGTTATTGATGTGTACTTTACTAGTGTTTATAGCAACCCCTTGGTATTTGATACTGGTTCAGTTGCTAAGAGTAGTAACTCGAAACGGGAGTTGTAGAATGAATAGAGACTAGTTAAGGGTGAAGTGATGATGTGGGCTGGAAGTGGTTCCAAGATTGATATGATCATTATCGCACACTCCCTATACTTTCGGGATTAGTGTTGAACCTAAATAAATGTTATTTGGTGTTTGCGTTGAGCATGAATATGATTTGATCATGTTTATTGCAATACGTTTATCCATTTAAAGTCAGAGAATAATTGTTGTTCTGTTTACATGAATAAAACCTTTGATGGTCATACACCCAATAAAAATAGTTTGTTGGACATCGATCGTAGTGATACACATTTTCATAATATCGAAGCCAAAAGATGCCAAGTTAATAATGATAGTGCAACTTATTTGTGGCACTGACATTTAGGTCATATTGGTGTAAATCGCATGAAGAAACTCCATGCTGATGGGCTTTTGGAATAACTTTATTATGAATCATTTGATGCTTGCGAACCATGCCTCATGGGCAAGATGACTAAGACTCCATTCTCCAGAACAATGGAGCGAGCAACTGACTTATTGGAAATAATACATACTGATGTATGCGGTCCGATGAGTGTTGAGGCTCGCGGTGGGTATCATTATTTTTTGACCTTCACAGATGATTTGAGCAGATATGGGTATATCTACTTGATGAAACATAAGTCTGAAACATTTGAAAAGTTCAAAGAATTTCATAGTGAAGTGGAAAATCATCGTAACAAGAAAATAAAGTTTCTACGATTTGATCGTGGAGGTGAATATTTGAGTTACGAGTTTGGCCTTCAACTAAAACAATGTGGAATAGTTTCACAAACTCATGCCATCTGGAACACCAATACATAATGGCGTGTCCGAACGTCATAACCGTACTTTATTGGATATAGTATAATCTATGATGTCTCTTACCGATTTACCACTATCGTTTTGGGGTTATGCATTAGAGACAGCTACATTCATGTTAAATAGGGCACCGTCTAAATCCATTGAGACGACACTGTATGAACTATGGTTTGGCAAGAAACCTAAGCTATCGTTTCTTAAAGTTTGGGACTGCGATGCTTATGTGAAAAAGTTTCAACCTGATAAGCTCGAACCCAAATCGGAGAAGTGTGTCTTCATAGGATACCCAAAAGAAAATGTTTGGTACACCTTCTATCACAGATCCGAAGGCAAGATCTTTGTTGCTAAGAATGGATCATTTCTAAAGAAGGAGTTTATCTCGAAAGAAGTGAGTGGGAGGCAAGTAGAACTTGATGAGGTAATTGTACTTTCTCCCGAATTGGAAAGTAGTTCATCACAGGAATCAGTTCCAGCGATGCCTACACCAATTAGTGAGGAAGTTAATGATGATGATCATGAAACTTTAGGTCAAGTTACTACCGAACCTCGTAGGTCAACCAAAGTACGTTCCGCACCAGAGTGGTACGGTAATCCTGTTCTGGAAATCATGTTACTAGACCATGACGAACCTACGAACTTTGAGGAAGCGACGATGAGCCCAAATTCCGCAAAATGGCTTAAGGCCATAAAATCTTAGATAGGATCCATGTATAAGAACAAAGTATGGACTTTGGTTGACTTGCCCGTTGATTGGCAAGCCATAGAGAATAAATGGATCTTCAAGAGGAAGATGGATGGTGATGGTAGTGTTACTATCTACAAAGCTCGAATTGTCGCAAAAATGTTTTCGACAAAGTTCAAGATGTTGACTACGATGATATTTTCTCACTCGTAGCGATGCTTAAATTTGTCTGAATCATGTTAGCAATTGCCACATTTTATGAAATCTGGCAAATGGATGTCAAAACTGCATTCCTTAATGGATTTCTTAAAGAATAGTTGTATATGATGCAGCCGGAAGGTTTTGTCGATCCTAAAGGTGCTAACAAAGTGTGCAAAGCTCCAACTGTAAGGGCATTCTTGTCCCTTAGTAGTTTTGGGGATTGATGACAATGCTTTTGCGGACTAATCGTGTGTACTGAGCTTTTCAGATATATCATGACTAAACACAAGATGATTTGATGCCCCTCAAAGATTATTGAAGACGAAATTTCTCTACGGTTCTTTTCGGTGTAGTTGAGTCATAGGAAAGCCGTACTATTAAGAGGGGGTCCGCTTTGGAAAGGTTTGGGTGGAATCTCACGTACACGTCCCTTTCGCACCGCCTTTCCTTTGGCTCTTTGGAGTTTTCTCCGCCTCACCTTGTCTCTCGCAAAATGAAGGACTCGAAGTTGCTCTTCTTAGGTCGGCGGTAGTATCGCTTCTCGAAGCGGTACTACCGCAGAGCCAGCAGTAGTACTGGCTCCGCACGGTAGTACCGCGGGCTTCACGGTAGTACCGCCTCCTAAGCGGCAAGATCGCGGAGTTCGCCCGCACCACTGCACAAGCGGTAGTAGGGGCGGATGTAATTTTTTACATCCACGCACTACGCGGTAGTACTGTGTTGCGGCGCGGTAGTACCGTGTCGCCTGGCTAGGTACAACAGCAGGAGCGGAGGTAGGGGCGAATGTAATTTTTTACATCCGCACCCTTCACGGTAGTACCGCACCCTTGGTTCGCGGTAGTATCGTGTCGGATTTTCGCATCGATAAAATCTCAGCGGAGGTAGTCACGGATGTAATTTTTTACATCTGTGCCTACCATGCTAGGACTGTGGCTGCCCTGCGGTAGTATCGCACAGGGTCACGGTAGTACCGCGCCTGCGGTTCTACCGCGCCCTGTCTGTGCTCTTCTGTTTAGGCCCAGGCTCTGCCGCGCCCACGGTAGTACCGTTGTCCGCCACGGTAGTACCGCAGGCCCGTGCGGGGGTACCACTCCTGTGGTGCGGTAGTACCGCGGGTTGCGGGCTGAGTGGTGGGTAACGGTTGGAATTGTCCCCCCACAATATAAGGGGGTCTTCTTCTCCAAGAAGACTTACCTCTTCCATCCCCAAACTCCATTGTTGCTCAAAGCTTTATTTTCGCCCAATCTCTCTCACTAGCCAACCAAACTTGTTGATTTGCTCGGGATTGGTTGAGAAGGCCCCAATCTACACTTCCACCAAGAGAAATTTGATTCCCCCCACTAATCCCTAGCGGATCTTGTTACTCTTGGGTGTTTGAGCACCCTAGACGGTTGAGGTCACCTCGGAGCCATAGTCCATTGTGGTAAACTTCATGGTGTCGTTGGGAGCTTCCAATTAAGTTGTGGAGATTGCCCCAACCTTGTTTGTAAAGGTTCGGTCGCCGCCTTCAAGGGAACCAATAGTGGAATCACGGCATCTCACATTGTGTGAGGGCGTGAGGAGAATACGGTGGCCCTAGTGGTTTCTTGGGGAGCATTGTGCCTCCACACCGCTCTAACGGAGACATACTTCCCTACAAAAAGAAGGAACTTCGGTAACACATCCTCGTCTTCACCAGCTCCACTCTTGGTTATCTCACGCCTTTACTTTTCAAGCTTACTTGTGTTATATCCCTTGCTTGCGTGTGTGCTTGTTGTTGTTGCATCATATAGGTTGTTCACCTAGTTGCTTATTCTAGACAACCTACTTTGATGCAAAAGTTTAATATGGTAAAGAAAAGCTAAAAATTGTTAGTTGCCTATTCACCCCCCTCTAGTCAACTATATCGATCCTTTCAATTGGTATCAGAGCCTCGTCTCTTTATTAAGGACTTTGCCGTCCGAAGAGTATGGTTGACACCATAGACGGTGGGGAGGAGGAGCACTCTGGTGTGAATCCGATCTCGTCCACGGGTGATGGGGAAACCACGGTGTCCCGAATTCAATGTGGCCTTGGACACATTGAAAACCTCCATGACAACCAAGGTTGAAAGCATGTTTAATAAATTCTTAGAAGGACTTAAACTATCTACCTCGCCATTGAAAGTGGGTGATCCCACTAACAAGGTGACGGATGCTAACTCCAACAAGGGGGAAGCTAATAGTGAGAAGGGTCCTTCTACTAGTGGTAGAAATGGCACCGACATCTTTGCCCATGTGGAACCTCTAACTTATGGAGGACCGATTCCCTCTACTCATTTAAATCATGCCGACCCTCCTCCCAAGATTGTGAAAAACGAGGATTTTGATTCTTGGGTGTATCGCTTCAAGCGTCATTTAAATCATGTGAATACTAATCTTTGGAGAATCATTGAAGAAGCTTTCTATCCACATGACCGAAGCAACTTCACCCCTAGAGAAGCAGTGGATAATCAATTCAATGAGAATGCTCTCTTCATCATCCAAGATGCTATCCTCCCCGAAGGTCTCCCTCATCTCCGACCCCATGCCATGGCCAAAGACGCATGGCAATGCGTTGTGTCTCTCTATCGGGAAAGCGCAAGCATTCAACGCTCCAACTATGAAATGGTGCAAGATGAAGCCGATGAGCTTGCAATGAAAGAAGATGAAGAACCTCGTGAGCTCTTTCGGAGAGTAACCAAACTCGCGGTCTCACTCCGAGATCATGGGAGCAAGGACACGGATGACAATTGGATCAAGCGCAAGTTCCTCAAGGCCATGATGCCCTACAATAAGGCCATGTCCTCCGTCATTCGTCAAAGACCGGACTTCCACTCCATGACCTCAAGTGAAGTGTTGGATGAGTTCGCTGTAATGAGCATCTTGGACAAGACCGCCGAGAACGCGGTGCTCCGCCTCAAAGGGTAAGAAGCCCAACCTTGCCTTGAAGGCCAAGGTTATTGTGGAAGAAGAGGAAGAAGAGGAAGATGAGGAGAGCAACCCCGAAGATACAAAATATGATTATCATGAGCACATGGCTCTTGCTTCAAGGCAATTTTGGAGCAAGAAGAACTCAAGGCCCAATTTCAACAAGAACAACTCAAGTGGCTTCAAGGGCAAGCAACGAGTAAGAACTTGTTACAACTGTGGCAATGTGAGCCATTTCGTTGCGGATTGTCCTTACGAGAAGCGGGAAGACAATGGTGGCAAGCTCATCCAAAAAGACAAAGCCAAGTCCTTCCCCAACAAGAACAACTTCACCAAAAAGACTCCTACTCGAGGGTTGGTGGTTCAAGAAGAATACTGTGAGGATGATGATGATGATGAAGATAGTGAAGTAATGGCCATGGCATCTGTTGTCATTGCCACAACTCCCCGGATGTCTCTCTTCGATTCACCCAACGAGAACATCACCACCAAGTGCCTCATGGCCAAAGCCTCTAACAAGGTAACCCCCAACATCAAAACCACCATCATTACTAGTCCCTCTTTGACAGATTGCATTAATGAACATGAGGGGTCTAATGAGGATGTGAATGAATTTGAGTCTTTTATGAGTAAGCTCAAGGGAAAATCCAAGAAGCACTTTGTTGCTCTCTTGGAACAACTTGGTGAAGCCAATGACATGATCGAGGCTCACGAAGAAACCATCTCTAAGATGGAAGGTCATAGTCATGACTATGCCGATGAGATATCGGATCTCTAATGCTCTTGAGGAAGAGCATGGGCATCGCTTGGCTCTTGAGGAGTCACACAACGATGACCATGCTAAGTTAAAGAAAGATCTTGATCATGCTCTTGTTGTGTCTTGTGTGCTAACTTCCGAGAAGGCTAAACTTGGGGTTGATCATGCTAGACTCAAGGAGGAGTTTGATTTACTTGACAAGGCCCACAAGGTCTTGAAGGGTGCTCATGCTAACCTCAAGGAGTCTCATGCTCAACTCCAAGTTAAGCTAACCAAGGAAAAGGCCACCTTTCCTCATATGGTACTAATTGATAATGCATATGCCACTAACCCGTGTTGTGAGCATGTGCATCTTGTGGAGGAGAATGCCAAGTCGAAGGATCAACTTGAGAAAGGCCTTGTGACATGCATTCAAGCAACAACCTTTGAGCAACCAAAAGGAAGTTGTGGCTAAGGAGGAATTGGGTTCGCACCCAAGTCCAAGAACAAGAAGAAGAACGACAAGACCAAACAACCTCCTCCTCTCAAGCAAACCTTTGTGAAAGAGGGAGGGGGTGCTCCTAAGGATAAGAAGAACAATGTGAAGGGTGTTGATGTCAAAAAGGGCAAAACCACCTCCTCCAACAAAGCCGGCGACTTTAACCCTTCTTATGTGTTGTGCCGTGCTAGTGATGGGCATGTTTATGCTAAATTTGTTGGTTCTCCTTATGAGTACATTGAATGGTCTATTTGGGTTCCTAATACCCTTGTTAATAACATCAAAGGACCCATTACAAAATGGGTACCTAAAACCAAGCATTGATCTCGTGTAGGTGTTTGCTTCCGGTGGGGGATCATGGTTGCTCGATAGTGGAGCAACGAATCATATGACCGGAAGCAAGGACTTGGTGGTGGACGTGCACAAGATTCCTTCTATGCCCACCAATGTCGAGTGGGGCTCGTCTTCTAAGGTATTTGGTCTTGGCAAGGTTGTCATTTCTCATGATCTAACGACGAGAAAGTCATGCTTGTTGAATCCCTTGCATTCAATCTTCTTTCCGCTTGTCAACTTGCACTCATGGGCTTTGCCACTTTCTTTGATATTGATACCGTGGCCCTGTTGTGGAGCAAGACTCTTAAAGTAACCTTTGTTGGGCATGTCGAGAACAGTCTGTATGTGATTAACTTTTCGGAGCAACCCACTAAGACCGCGACATGCCTAATGGCTAAAGTTGATGTGGGATGGCTTTGGCATCGCCGTTTAGCCCACGTCAATATGAGATCTTTGCAAAGTCTTCTCAAGGGGGACCATGTCCGTGGACTAACAAATGTTAGTTTTGCCAAAGATCGTGCTTGCAGTGCTTGTATTGAAGGAAAGCTTCATGAGAAGGCTCACCCTCCCACGACTATCATCTACTTGAAGAGACCCTTGGAGCTCCTTCATATGGATCTCTTTGGGCCTCCATCCTTTGATAGTATTGGAGGTAGAAAGTATTGCTTGGTGATTGTGGATGATTATTCAAGATACACTTGGGTGTACTTCTTCAAGAGGAAGAGTGAGACTCAACAAACCGTCATCGACTTCGCAAATGAAGCTCAACGTCAACATGATGCAAAGATCTTGACAATAGGAAGTGACAACGACACCAAGTTCAAGAACTACACCTTGGATGAGTTTCTTAGTGATGAGGGGATCAAGCATCAATATGCTGCACCATATACCCTTCAACAAAGTGGTGTCGCGGAGAGGAAGAACCGGATGTTGATGGATGCGGCAAGGACCATGATGGCGGAGTTCAAGTCTCCATACAAATTTTGGGCCGAAGCCATCAACACAGCATGTCATGCATCCAATCGGCTTTATCTCCGCAAAGGCTTGAACAAGACTCCTTATGAAATACTTACTGGTAACAAGCCCAACCTCAAGTACTTCCAGGTGTTCGGATGTAAGCGCTTCATTCTCAAGAAAGGTGTTCGCTTGTCTAAAGTTGAGGCTAGAGCTTATGAGGGCATATTTGTTGGTTATGCTACAAACTCTCATGCTTACCGTGTCCTCAACAAGTCCACCAGACTCATTGAGGAGACGTGTAACGTGGAGTTTAACAAAAATAACGGCTCCCAAGTGGAGCAAAGTGGTACTTGTGATGTAGGTGATGAAATTCCTCCCCCAGCCATAAGAAGAATGGGTATTGGTCTTCTACCCATTGAGGAACCCCTTGTAGCCAAAGGAGAAGGACAATGCTCCACTCAAGTGGAGCCATCACCTCCCCAAGACCCACACGCTTCCGAAGAACAAAGTGAAGGCCCTCAACCTCGTGAACAAGACCAAGGGCAAGATCAACCTCAAGATGGTGGTGAACCACCAAATGATGCCCAAGGTCATGTTCTCCCCCCCGAGCAAGTTCAAGATAAAGAGCAAGCTCAAGGTCTAGAACAAGCTCATGACGGCGCTCAGGATAATCAAGTTAATCCTCCTCCTTCCACATCCGAGGAGGAATTAGAGCGTCGTGCCACGAAGATTGCTTCCAAGCTCACCACCCAAGGTCATCTCATGGAGAACATGGTTGGAAGCCTAAGAAAGGGGTAAGCACTCGAGACAATTAGCAAACTATTGTGAACATCACGCGCTTGTCTCTTGTGTTGAACCTCAAAAGGTCTATGAGGCGCCAAGATTCGGGTTGGCTCAATGCCATGCATGAAGAACTCAACAACTTCGAGTACAACAAGGTGTGGAGATTGGTGCCAAGGCCGTCGGGGAACCACAACGTCATTGGAACCAAGTGGATATTCAAGAACAAGCAAGATGCTCATGGGAACATCATTCGCAATAAGGCAAGATTGGTAGCACAAGGCTACTCCCAAGTCGAGGGTATTGACTACGGTGAAACCTTTGCTCCTGTTGCTCGCCTTGAGTCCATTCGTTTGTTGATTGCTTATGCTTCCCATCACAACTTTAAGTTACAACAAATGGATGTGAAGAGTGATTTTCTTAATGGTCCTATTAATGAGTTGGTTTATGTCAAGCAACCCCCCGGGTTCGAGGATCCCTACTTCCCGGATCATGTGTATCAACTCGATAAGGCACTCTATGGCCTTAAGCAAGTCCCACGTGCATGGTACGACCACCTTACCGAGTTGTTACAAGATCGTGGATTTGAGGTTGGGCAAATCGATCCCACTCTTTTTACTAAGAAGGTCAAAGGGGAGTTGTTTGTATGCCAATTATATCTTGATGATATTATCTTTGGTTCCCCTAACAAAGCTTTCAACGAGGAATTTGCTGCTCTCATGACCTCTAAGTTCAAGATATCTTCGATGGGAGAGTTGTAGTTCTTCCTTGGTTTCGATATCAAGCAAAGAAGAGAAGGTACCTTCATCAACCAAGCCAAATACACTCAAGACATGCTCACAAGATTCAAGCTAAGTGATGTCAAGCAGGCCTCTACTCCAATGCCTACCAAGTGCCAACTTGACATTGATCCCAATGGTAAAGCGGTGGATCAAAGGTATATCGCCCATGATTGGCTCCTTGCTTTACCTTTATGCATCTAGACCGGATATCATGTTGAGTGTGGGAATATGTGCACGGTTTCAAGTCACAAAGGAAAGCCACTATGTGGCGGTCAAGCGTATCTTTCGATATTTGGCTCATACCCCAAACTTTGGCTTATGGTACCCAAGAGGATCAAACTTCAAGCTTGAAGGATATTTGGATTCTGATTGGACGGGTGACAAAGTGGATAGGAAGTCCACTTCCGGAGGGTGCCAATTTCTGGGTTGCTCTTTGGTAAGTTGGTCTTCCAAGAAGCAAAGTTGTGTGTCTCTCTCGTCCACCGAAGCGGAATATGTGGCGGCCGGTAGTTGTTGTGCACAACTCTTATGGATGAGGCGAACTTTAAAGAATTACGGTGTCATTTGTGACAAAGTGCCTCTTTGGTGTGACAATGAAAGTGCCATCAAGATTTCTCTCAACCCGTGCACGGATGACAATTGGATCAAGCGCAAGTTCCTCAAGGCCATGATGCCCTACAATAAGGCCATGTCCTCCGTCATTCGTCAAAGACCGGACTTCCACTCCATGACCTCAAGTGAAGTGTTGGATGAGTTCGTTGCAATGAGCATCTTGGACAAGACCGCCGAGAACGCGGTGCTCCGCTCTCAAAGGGTAAAGAAGCCCAACCTTGCCTTGAAGGCCAAGGTTATTGTGGAAGAAGAGGAAGAAGAGGAAGATGAGGAGAGCAACCCCGAAGATACAAAATATGATTATCATGAGCACATGGCTCTTGCTTCAAGGCAATTTTGGAGCAAGAAGAACTCAAGGCCCAATTTCAACAAGAACAACTCAAGTGGCTTCAAGGGCAAGCAACGAGTAAGAACTTGTTACAACTGTGGCAATGTGAGCCATTTCGTTGCGGATTGTCCTTACGAGAAGCGGAAGACAATGGTGGCAAGCTCATCCAAAAGACAAAGCCAAGTCCTTCCCCAACAAGAACAACTTCACCAAAAAGACTCCTACCGAGGGTTGGTGGTTCAAGAAGAATACCGTGAGGATGATGATGATGATGAAGATAGTGAAGTAATGGCCATGGCATCTGTTGTCATTGCCACAACTCCCCGGATGTCTCTCTTCGATTCACCCAACGAGAACATCACCACCAAGTGCCTCATGGCCAAAGCCTCTAACAAGGTAACCCCCAACATCAAAACCACCATCATTACTAGTCCCTCTTTGACAGATTGCATTAATGAACATGAGGGGTCTAATGAGGATGTGAATGAATTTGAGTCTTTTATGAGTAAGCTCAAGGGAAAATCCAAGAAGCACTTTGTTGCTCTCTTGGAACAACTTGGTGAAGCCAATGACATGATCGAGGCTCACGAAGAAACCATCTCTAAGATGGAAGGTCATAGTCATGACTATGCCGATGAGATATCGGATCTCTCTAATGCTCTTGAGGAAGAGCATGGGCATCGTTTGGCTCTTGAGGAGTCACACAACGATGACCATGCTAAGTTAAAGAAAGATCTTGATCATGCTCTTGTTGTGTCTTGTGTGCTAACTTCCGAGAAGGCTAAACTTGGGGTTGATCATGCTAGACTCAAGGAGGAGTTTGATTTACTTGACAAGGCCCACAAGGTCTTGAAGGGTGCTCATGCTAACCTCAAGGAGTCTCATGCTCAACTCCAAGTTAAGCTAACCAAGGAAAAGGCCACCTTTCCTCATATGGTACTAATTGATAATGCATATGCCACTAACCCGTGTTGTGAGCATGTGCATCTTGTGGAGGAGAATGCCAAGTCGAAGGATCAACTTGAGAAAGGCCTTGTGACATGCATTCAAGCAACAACCTTTTGAGCAACCAAAAGGAAGTTGTGGCCAAGGAGGGAATTGGGTTCGCACCCAAGTCCAAGAACAAGAAGAAGAACGACAAGACCAAACAACCTCCTCCTCTCAAGCAAACCTTTGTGAAAGAGGGAGGGGGTGCTCCTAAGGATAAGAAGAACAATGTGAAGGGTGTTGATGTCAAAAAGGGCAAAACCACCTCCTCCAACAAAGCCGGCGACTTTAACCCTTCTTATGTGTTGTGCCGTGCTAGTGATGGGCATGTTTATGCTAAATTTGTTGGTTCTCCTTATGAGTACATTGAATGGTCTATTTGGGTTCCTAATACCCTTGTTAATAACATCAAAGGACCCATTACAAAATGGGTACCTAAAACCAAGCATTGATCTCGTGTAGGTGTTTGCTTCCGGTGGGGGATCATGGTTGCTCGATAGTGGAGCAACGAATCATATGACCGGAAGCAAGGACTTGGTGGTGGACGTGCACAAGATTCCTTCTATGCCCACCAATGTCGAGTGGGGCTCGTCTTCTAAGGTATTTGGTCTTGGCAAGGTTGTCATTTCTCATGATCTAACGATCGAGAAAGTCATGCTTGTTGAATCCCTTGCATTCAATCTTCTTTCCGTTTGTCAACTTGCACTCATGGGCTTTGCCACTTTCTTTGATATTGATACCGTGGCCCTGTTGTGGAGCAAGACTCTTAAAGTAACCTTTGTTGGGCATGTCGAGAACAGTCTGTATGTGATTAACTTTTCGGAGCAACCCACTAAGACCGCGACATGCCTAATGGCTAAAGTTGATGTGGGATGGCTTTGGCATCGCCGTTAGCCCACGCCAATATGAGATCTTTGCAAAGTCTTCTCAAGGGGACCATGTCCGTGGACTAACAAATGTTAGTTTTGCCAAAGATCGTGCTTGCGAGGCTTGTATTGAAGGAAAGCTTCATGAGAAGGCTCACCCTCCCACGACTATCATCTACTTGAAGAGACCCTTGGAGCTCCTTCATATGGATCTCTTTGGGCCTCCATCCTTTGATAGTATTGGAGGTAGAAAGTATTGCTTGGTGATTGTGGATGATTATTCAAGATACACTTGGGTGTACTTCTTCAAGAGGAAGAGTGAGACTCAACAAACCGTCATCGACTTCGCAAATGAAGCTCAACGTCAACATGATGCAAAGATCTTGACAATAGGAAGTGACAACGACACCAAGTTCAAGAACTACACCTTGATGAGTTTCTTAGTGATGAGGGGATCAAGCATCAATATGCTGCACCATATACCCTTCAACAAAGTGGTGTCGCGGAGAGGAAGAACCGGATGTTGATGGATGCGGCAAGGACCATGATGGCGGAGTTCAAGTCTCCATACAAATTTTGGGCCGAAGCCATCAACACAGCATGTCATGCATCCAATCGGCTTTATCTCCGCAAAGGCTTGAACAAGACTCCTTATGAAATACTTACTGGTAACAAGCCCAACCTCAAGTACTTCCAGGTGTTCGGATGTAAGCGCTTCATTCTCAAGAAAGGTGTTCGCTTGTCTAAAGTTGAGGCTAGAGCTTATGAGGGCATATTTGTTGGTTATGCTACAAACTCTCATGCTTACCGTGTCCTCAACAAGTCCACCAGACTCATTGAGGAGACGGTAACGGAGTTTAACAAAATAACGGCTCCCAAGTGGAGCAAAGTGGTACTTGTGATGTAGGTGATGAAATTCCTCCCCCAGCCATAAGAAGAATGGGTATTGGTCTTCTACCCATTGAGGAACCCCTTGTAGCCAAAGGAGAAGGACAATGCTCCACTCAAGTGGAGCCATCACCTCCCCAAGACCCACACGCTTCCGAAGAACAAAGTGAAGGCCCTCAACCTCGTGAACAAGACCAAGGGCAAGATCAACCTCAAGATGGTGGTGAACCACCAAATGATGCCCAAGGTCATGTTCTCCCCCCCGAGCAAGTTCAAGATAAAGAGCAAGCTCAAGGTCTAGAACAAGCTCATGACGGCGCTCAGGATAATCAAGTTAATCCTCCTCCTTCCACATCCGAGGAGGAATTAGAGCGTCGTGCCACGAAGATTGCTTCCAAGCTCACCACCCAAGGTCATCTCATGGAGAACATGGTTGGAAGCCTAAGAAAGGGGGTAAGCACTCGTAGACAATTAGCAAACTATTGTGAACATCACGCGTTTGTCTCTTGTGTTGAACCTCAAAAGGTCTATGAGGCGCTCGAAGATTCGGGTTGGCTCAATGCCATGCATGAAGAACTCAACAACTTCGAGTACAACAAGGTGTGGAGATTGGTGCCAAGGCCGTCGGGGAACCACAACGTCATTGGAACCAAGTGGATATTCAAGAACAAGCAAGATGCTCATGGGAACATCATTCGCAACAAGGCAAGATTGGTAGCACAAGGCTACTCCCAAGTCGAGGGTATTGACTACGGTGAAACCTTTGCTCCTGTTGCTCGCCTTGAGTCCATTCGTTTGTTGATTGCTTATGCTTCCCATCACAACTTTAAGTTACAACAAATGGATGTGAAGAGTGATTTTCTTAATGGTCCTATTAATGAGTTGGTTTATGTCAAGCAACCCCCCGGGTTCGAGGATCCCTACTTCCCGGATCATGTGTATCAACTCGATAAGGCACTCTATGGCCTTAAGCAAGTCCCACGTGCATGGTACGACCACCTTACCGAAGTTGTTACAAGATCGTGGATTTGAGGTTGGGCAAATCGATCCCACTTTTTACTAAGAAGGTCAAAGGAGTTGTTTGTATGCCAATTATATCTTGATGATATTATCTTTGGTTCCCCTAACAAAGCTTTCAACGAGGAATTTGCTGCTCTCATGACCTCTAAGTTCAAGATATCTTCGATGGGAGAGTTGTAGTTCTTCCTTGGTTTCGATATCAAGCAAAGAAGAGAAGGTACCTTCATCAACCAAGCCAAATACACTCAAGACATGCTCACAAGATTCAAGCTAAGTGATGTCAAGCAGGCCTCTACTCCAATGCCTACCAAGTGCCAACTTGACATTGATCCCAATGGTAAAGCGGTGGATCAAAAGGTATATCGCTCCATGATTGGCTCCTTGCTTTACCTTTGCGCATCTAGACCGGATATCATGTTGAGTGTGGGAATATGTGCACGGTTTCAAGCCGCGCGAAGGAAAGCCACTATGTGGCGGTCAAGCGTATCTTTCGATATTTGGCTCATACCCCAAACTTTGGCTTATGGTACCCAAGAGGATCAAACTTCAAGCTTGAAGGATATTTGGATTCTGATTGGACGGGTGACAAAGTGGATAGGAAGTCCACTTCCGGAGGGTGCCAATTTCTGGGTTGCTCTTTGGTAAGTTGGTCTTCCAAGAAGCAAAGTTGTGTGTCTCTCTCGTCCACCGAAGCGGAATATGTGGCGGCCGGTAGTTGTTGTGCACAACTCTTATGGATGAGGCGAACTTTAAAGAATTACGGTGTCATTTGTGACAAAGTGCCTCTTTGGTGTGACAATGAAAGTGCCATCAAGATTTCTCTCAACCCGGTGCAACACTTCAAGACGAAGCATATTGAGATTCAGTATCACTTCATCCGGGATCATATTAGGCGAGGGGAGATCGAGCTCAAGTATGTCAATACTCATGATAACCTTGCAGATATTTTCACGAAGCCCTTGGATGAAGCAAGATTTCGCAAGTTAAGGCATGATCTAAATATCATTGATTCGAGCAATGTGACCTGAACCCTTGCACATCCCACCACACTCAACTTGTTGTCTAGTTTAGGTGTAGGCATGGACATAGGGGGAGTGTTGTTCTCTCAACGAACTCTCCCTCCCCCCATTATGCATAAATTGATCAACTCTTTCACATTAGCCATTTTTGATGGTACTTGTGCTTCAAAGACGAGTTTTGGTCATGGGCCCAAGGATAATTCTTCGCGGTGCCATACCAATTGACTCAAACATAGGTGGCTCTAGCCACCGCCCTCTCCTTGGAGAGGTTGTGTCTCGAGGTTGGTCTTCGTTGTCTTGTGCTTTCCTCTTCTCTGTGTCATGTTTGTGTCGTTGTTTGTGTTCACTTCTTAGTTGTTCGGTGTTTCCAAAGGTTGTATTGCTTTTGCTCTCTTTCTCTCATGTGAAACTTGCACTTTCTTGGGTTCGGTACTACTGTGGCAAGTCACGGTACTACTGCAGGAGTTGGTGGCTCTGCGCTTGCTCAGTTGCCTCCCAGGGGCACGGTACTACCGCTACCATCGCGGGCAGAATTTTTATCGTCACTGAAAGAGCGGTACTACCGCCTGCAGTCTGTGATTTCCGCCCGTCGCAGGTACTACCGCGATAACCATGCAGACTCCCGCACCCACGCGAGCGGGTGGGGGTTAAGAGTAGGACAGGGGGAGTTCTAACTCCCCCATACCCATTCATCTCTATTCTCCACCCCGTCTCTCTCTTTCTCTCTCCTGCCCAAGAACGGCGCCGGAGGCCTTCGCCGGATCTCTGTCTCTGGCCGCTCTCCTCTGATTCTTTCGGCGTTCTGGGAACGGGGGTACCCAGACTTGCCTGCCTGCGGCCTACAGCGTGGCTCAAGGAGTGGCCCAGTACGGCCCATCTTCATCAACACATGCTCAAGACCCTCGCGAGGGGCAGATCATGGGCGGACGACAGAGGCTTCTCGTGCACAGCCTTGTCAGGCTGGCTCACGAGGAGGCAGAGAGATCAAGGCGGGGTACCTCACGAGGTGCCCGTGACGCAAGCCATGACGACCAAGGCGCAGGCGGGCGCCAGGCGGGCGCCAGCCTGCGCAGAGTCCTTGTTTCCCCTTTGGTGCAAAGGGGGCAAGCGCAGGCAAGGGTATCAAGCAAAGGCAACCATTTCGGTGCAACAAGACCAAGACCAGCAGGACGACAGAGTGGAGGTCATCGTGGAGCCCAAGCCAGCGTCATCGTCAGGGTCTTTTGGCAGGCGAGGACCAACTTTAGTCAGGATAAGTGTACTAGATGTTCCCCTTCAAAATGGCCAATTGTTGGCGCCCTTCCCGCTCAATATTTGGGAAGAGGCCTGGGGCCTTCGCCTATAAATAGGACTAGCCACCCACAGGGTAGAGGCAGCTGGATCTGCATCAAGAGATCGGATTGGATTCACACCCAAGACAGAGAGAGAGAGAGAGGCGACTGAACTCCCCTAGCAGTTCATTGCACCAACCAAGAACAGACCCTCGCGAGGCTGTTCTTCCCTTGTACAGTTCCTCATTAGCCCCAGAGGCAATCAACACACCGCAAATTGTTGTAGGGTATTACACCACAATGGTGGCCTGAACCAGTATAAATCTTGTGTCCCTTGTATTGTTCTTCGTGTAGTTTAGATCCTAGCGAGGCGGTGAGACATGGGTAGGCTGAGGGTGTGATCTCCGTGCGCACCCCAGTGTTCGAACCTCAAGGGTCTGCCGGAACCCGAAATCCGACATTTGGCACGCCAAGTAGGGGTGCGCCGGAGCTCTCCCTTCTGTCGACCCGTTCTCCGTCAGCACCGCGCTCCGCCCTCATGGCGGCCAAAGCACCACCCGCTCCGGCTGTCGACGCCAAGTGGGAACCAGGGGCTTGAGTTCTGCCCCGCCCCTTGCGGCAGTGCGGGGCGAACAAGTTCAAGCGGACATGCCGCATACGACAAATAGCCCGATCCGCCGCCTTCCTGTTGGCATATGAAGAAGCCGTCCTCAAGGCAGGAGGCAATGACAGGGTCATGGCTAACTGGTTGCCCATGGACCTCACCAGCGTCCCGCGCATGTGGCTGCTCCACCTGCCGGCGGCTTCTGTGGCCTCGTGGGAGGAGTTGCGCAACCTCTTCCTCGCCCATCATGCTGCACCGGTGCCCCTGTCGTCGCAGTCCTCCTGGGCATATTGCAGGCACCACCTTCAGGTCACCACATCAAGCCATTCGTCCGCCAGATCGGCGCCACTCTTGCGCCGCGCGGGGCGCCTTCGGGTTGGGCGGCACCTAAAGCCGATCTGGCCTTCAGCTCAGATGATCACCCCTCCAACTCGGCCTGCTCGGGCGCGCTCCCAATGTCATGCACCCCCACCATCTGCAATGTGGTGGTTACCAAGACCCTCATCAACAGCGGTGCTGGCCTCAGCGTGCTCTCAGTGGAGGCCTTCAGCCTTCTCCACGTACCGCTGGAACGGCTGCAGCCCAGCAAGCCTTTCTCGGGCATCGGAGGTAGCTACATCGGCTCCCTGGGGCAGATCCGCCTTCCGGTGACCTTCGGCACCTACTACAACTTCCGCATGGAGCTAATCGACTTCGACATCGCCCCCATCGGCCTCCCATACAACGCCATCCTTGGCTACCCGGCACTAGCTCGATTCATGGCCGCAACTCACCCGGCATACAACCTCATAAAGATGCTGTCGTGGTGGGAAACGAGCACCTATGGGGCAGGGGCCCCTTCTCGGTCCGGCAGGGAGCGGAGGGCGCACGAAGAGCAGATCGAGGTCGAGCACGCGAGGGATTTTACCCAGCTTCGGAGCTCTCCGGAGAGATAAAACTCCTACTGCTGCTTTGTGTTTGTATTTGTTCTTGCTTGGGAGCGTGTGTATGCTGTGGTCTCGAATGAGTCGAACTGAACCGAACCCCCTCTACGTGCGCACGGGCCTCCTTTTTATAGTCTAAAGGGGTCACCGACAGGTGGCACGCAGAGAGAGAGGGGTAGAAAAGTAAAAACGCGGGTTGGTACAACCACTATCAACAGTGCCCCCTACCTAACTCTGACAGCAGGGGACAAGGGCATTTAATGCCCGTCCGGTCGCCCAAACGGTGTCGGAAACGACCGTTAGAGGCGCCACCGATTGCCACGATGGCCTCCTTGTCATCTTCACTTGCCACCTCGCACCGCCATTGCAAGACTACCGCCCGCCACGGCACCAGAGCGATCCCCGCGCGACACGTCGCCTTGATGCGCCGTGGGCGCAGAGTGGTGGCTTTGCCGTGGCAAGTGCCTTGCCGCGGTCTCTGTCTTGTCGCACCCGCAAGCTTGCCGCTTGCCGGGCCTTGCCGGGACGCGCGGTGCGTCGCGGCAAGTTTTCTGAAGTGCCTTGGTTGGCCTTCCCGGCAAGCTCCTCTTGCCGGGTCTTATCCTTCCCGCAAGCTTCTCTTGCCGGAGCCTTGTCTTCTCGGTTAACACTTTGTTCTTGAATGGCAGTAATATGAATGATGAAGGATCTTGGCGGACGCCCGACAAGCCTTGCCGCGGGGCGCTGCGACTCCTTCGCAGACAAGTTTGGGGTACTAAGGTACCCCTACTTTAGTACACCGGCAGAGCCCCTGGCTGGGCCATACACTGGTGCCGAAGCTGTTGGGCCAGGCCCAAAACAGGGCACGGGCACGCGCGGCCTGGGTCCAAACCAAATCCACTCCGTATCCACCGCGTCCTCTCGTAACGGCACGCGTCAATCGTGGCGTCGTGGGAGAGGTGGGCGGCGTGCGAGGTCGCCTCATCCGTCGCCTCGGTTCTGCATCCCCGCCACGTGGCTCCCATGCACTTGGGGTCGTGGACGGTGGAAGTGGGAAACTGGGCCTGTTGGGGAACGTAGTAATTTCAAAAAATTTCCTACGCACACGCAAGATCATGGTGATGTATAGCAACGAGAGGGGAGAGTGTTGTCTACGTACCCTCGAGACCAAGCGAAGCGTTCACAACATAGAGGAAGTAGTCGACGTTCTCCTCGCGATCCAACCGATCCCAGCGCCGTTACTCGGCGCCCGAAGTTCTTGACACGCGTACAGCTCGATGACGCCCTCGGCTCCGATCCAGCAGAGCCGGGGAGGAGAGTTCCACAAGACGATGGCGTGGTGACGATCTTGATGTTCTACCGACGCAGGCTTCGCCAAGCACCGCCACGATATGACCGAGGTGGATTATGGTGGAGGGGGCACCGCACACGGCTAAGGAACGATCTCAAGGATCAACTTGTGTGTTCTAGGGTGCCCCCGCCTGTGATATAAAGGAGCAAGGGGAGGCCGGCCGGCCTAGGAGGCGCGCCAGGAGGAGGGGGAGTCCTCCTCCTAGTGGGAGTAGGACTCCCTTTCCTAGTCCAACTAGGAAGGAGGAAGGGGAAGGAAGGAGAGGAGAGGGAGAGGAAAGGGCCCCCCTCCTTGTCCTATTCAGACTCCCATGAGGCGCCACCTCCCGGTGCGGCCCTCTCTCTCCCTCTTGGCCCACTAAGGCCCATAACTTCCCGGGGTTCGGTAACCTCCCAAGACTCCGGTTTTTTCAAAACTTCCGAACTTTTCCGATGTCGAATATAGCCGTCCAATATATCAATCTTTATGTCTCGACCATTTCGAGACTCCTCGTCATGTCCGTGATCACATCCGGACTCGAACTCCTTCGTACATCAAAATACACAAACTCATAATATAACCGCCATCGAAACCTTAAGCGTGCGGACCCTACGGTTCGAGAACAATGTAGACATGACCGAAACACGCCTCCGTCAATAACCAATAGCGGGACCTGGATGCCCATATTGGTCCTACATATTCTACGAAGATCTTTATCGGTCGGACCGCATAACAACATACGTTGTTCCCTTTGTCATCGGTATGTTACTTGCCCGAGATTCGATCGTCGGTATCCAATACCTAGTTCAATCTCGCACGGCAAGTCTCTTTACTCGTTCCGTAATACATCATCTCACAGCTAACTCATTAGTTGTAATGCTTGCAAGGCTTAAGTGATGTGCATTACCGAGAGGGCCCAGAGATACCTCTCCGACAATCGGAGTGACAAATCATAATCTCGAAATACGCCAACCCAACATCCGCCTTTGGAGACACTGTAGTACTCCTTTATAATCACCCGATACGCTGTGACGCTTGGTAGCACCCAAAGTGTTCCTCCGTAAACGGAGTTGCATAATCTCATAGTTATAGGAACATGTATAAGTCATGGATAAAAGCAGTAGCAACATACTAAACGATCGTGTGCTAAGCTAATGGAATGGGTCATGTCAATCAGATCATTCAACTAATGATGTGACCTTGTTAATCAAATAACAACTCCTTGTTCATGGTTAGGAAACATAACCATCTTTGATTAACAAGCTAGTCTAGTAGAGGCATACTAGTGACACTCTGTTTGTCTATGTATTCACACATGTATTATGTTTCCCATTAATACAATTCTAGCATGAATAATAAACATTTATCATGAAATAAGGAAATAAATAATAACTTTATTATTGCCTCTAGGGCATATTTCCTTCAGTCTCCCACTTGCACTAGAGTCAATAATCTAGATTACATAGTAATGATTCTAACACCCATGGAGTCTTGGTGTTGATCATGTTTTGCTCGTGGAAGAGGCTTAGTCAATGGGTCTGCTACATTCAGATCCGTATGTATCTTGCAAATCTCTATGTCTCCCACCGACTAAATCCGGATGGAATTGAAGCGTCTCTTGATGTGCTTGGTCCTCTTGTGAAATCTGGATTCCTTCGCTAAGGCAATTGCTCCAAGATTGTCACGAGAAGATTTTCATTGACCGATGCACTAGGTATGACACCTAGATCGGATATGAACTCCTTCATCCGCTCCTTCATTAGCTGCTTCGGCTGCTATGTACTCCGCTTCACATGTAGATCCTACTACGACGCTTTGTTTAGAACTGCACCAACCGACGGCTCCTCCGCTTAGTGTAAATACGATCCGTCTGCGATTTAGAATCGTCGGATCGGTGTCAAAGCTTGCATCAACGTAACCATTTACGATGAGCTCTTTGTCACCTCCATATCGAGAAACATATCCTTAGTCCTTTTTAGGTATTTCAGATGTTCTTGACCGCTGTCCAAAGGATCCAACTCGATTACTTTGGTACCTCCTGCTAAGCTTATAGCAAGTCACACATCAGGTCCGTACACAGATTGCATACATGATAGATCCTATGGCAAGCATAGGGAACATCTTTCATTTTCTCTCTATCTTCTGCAGTGGTCGGGCATTGAGTCTTACTCAACTTCACACCTTGCAACACATGCAAGAACCCTTTCTTTGTTTGATCCATTTTGAACTTCTTCAAAATTTTGTCAAGGTATGTGCTTTGTGAAAGTCCAATTAAGCGCCTTGATCTATCTCTATAGATTTTGATGCCCAATATGTATGCAGCTTCACCGAGGTCTTTCATTGAAAAACTCTTATTCAAGTATCCCTTTATGCTATCCAGAATTCTATATCATTTCCGATTAGTAATATGTCATCTACATATAATATCGTAAATGCTACAGAGCTCCCACTCACTTTCTTGTAAATACAGAGCTTCTCCAAAAGTCTCAGATAAACCCAAATGCTTTGATCACACTATCAAAGCGCTTATTCCAACTCCGAGATGCTTGCACCAGTCCATAAATGGATCGCCGGAGCTTGCACACTTTGTTAGCTCCTTTGGATTGATAAAACCTTCGGTTGCATCATATACAACTCTTTTTCCGTAAATCCATTCAGAATGCAGTCTTTACATCCATTTGCCAAATTTCATAATCATAAAATCGGCAATTGCTAACATGATTCGACAGACTTAAGCATCGCCACGGTGAGAAGGTCTCATCGTAGTCAATCCCTTGAACTTGTCGAAAAACCTTTGCGATAAGTCGAGCTTTGTAGACAATAATATTACCGTCGCCACAGTCTTCTTCTTGAAGATCCACTTGTTTTCTATTGCTTGCCGACCCTCGGCAAGTCAACCAAAGTCCATACTTTGTTTTCATACATGGATCCCATCTCGATTTCATGGCCTCAAGCCATTTTGCGAATCTGGGCTCACCATCGCTTCTTCATAGTTCGAGGTTCATCATGATCTAGTAGCACGACTTCCGTAATGGATTGCCGCACCACTCGAGTGCGGATCTTACTCGTTGATCTACGAGGTTCTGCGTAACTTGATCTCAAGTTTCATGATCAACTTCATCAACTTCCTCACTATTTGGTGTAGGTGTCTCGTAAACCGGTTTCGCGATAAACTACTTTCAAATAAGGGAGAAGGTCGATTACCTCATCAAGTTCTACTTTCCTCCCACTCACTTCTTTCGAGAGAAACTCCTTCTCTAGAAAGGATCCATTCTTGGCAACAAATGTCTTGCCTTCGGATCTGTGATAGAAGGTGTACCCAACAGTTTCCTTTGGGTATCCTATGAAGACACATTTCTCCGATTTTGGTTCGAGCTTATCAGGTTGAAGTTTTTTCACATAAGCATCGCATCCCCAAACTTTAAGAAACGACAACTTTGGTTTCTTGCTAAACCATAGTTCTTAAGGTGTTGTCTCAACGGATTTTGACGGTGTTCTATTCAGTTTGAATGTGGCCGTCTCAAGAGCATAACCCCAAAACGATAGCGGTAAATCTGTAAGAGACATCATAGATCGCACCATATCTAGTAAAGTGCGACATGACGCTCGGACACACCATTACGCTTGTGGTGTTCCGGATGGCGTGAGTTGCTAAACTATTCCGCATTGTTTCAAATGTAGACCAAACTCAGAACTCAAATATTCACCTCCACGATCGATCGTAGAAACTTAATTTTCTTATTACGATGATTTTCAACTTCACTCAAATTCTTTGAACTTTTCAAATGTTTCAGACTTATGCTTCATTAAGTAGATATACCCATATCCGCTTAAATCATCTGTGAAGGTGAGAAAATAACGATATCCGCCACGAGCCTCAACATTCATCGGACCACATACATCTCAGATGTATGATTTCCAACAAATCTGTTGCTCTCTCCATAGTACCGAGAACGGGTTTTAGTCATCTTGCCCATGAGGCACGGTTCGCAAGTGCCAAGTGATTCATAATCAAGTGACTCCAAAAGTCCATCAAGATGGAGTTTCTTCATGCGCTTTATACCGATATGACCTAAACGGCGATTACCACAAATAAGTTGCACTATCATTATCAACTCGCATCTTTTGGTTTCAACATTATGAATATGTGTATCACTACTATCGAGATTCATCAAAATAGACCACTCTTCATGGGTGCATGACCATAAAAGATATTACTCATATAAATAGAACAACCATTATTCTCTGATTTAAATGAATAACCGCCTCGCATCAAACAAGATCCAGATATAATGTTCATGCTCAACGCAGCACCAAATAACAATTATTTAGGTCTAAAACTAATCCGAAGGTAGATGTAGAGGTAGCGTGCCGACCGCGATCACATCGACTTTGGAACCATTTCCCACGCGATCGTCACCTCGTCCTTTGCCGTTGTTCGCTTAATCCGTAGTCCCTGCTTCGAGTTGCAAATATTAGCAATGAAGTAAGATCAAATACCAGTGCTACTACGAGCTCTAGTAAGGTACACATCAATAACATGTATATCACATATACCTTTGTTCACCTTGCCATCCTTCTTATCCGCCAAATACTTGGGGCAGTTCCGCTTCGAGGACTAGTCGCTTGCGGAGAAGCACTCGATTTCAGGTTTAGGTCCAGACTTGGGTTTCTTCTCCTGAGCAGCAACTTGCTTGCTGTTCTTCTTGAAGTTCCCCTTCTTTTTCCCTTTGCCTTTCTTCTTGAAACTAGTGGTCTTATTGACCATCAACACTTGATGCTCCTTCTTGATTTCTACCTCCGCAGCCTTTAGCATTGCGAAGAGCTCAGGCATAGTCTTTACTAACCCTTGCATATTATAGTTCATCACGAAGCCTTTGTAGCTTGGTGGCGGTGATTGAAGAATTCTGTCAATGACACAATCATCCGGAAGATTAACTCCCGGTTGAGTCAAGTGATTGTAATACCCGACATTCCGAGTATGTGCTCACCGACGTAACTATTCTCCTCCATCTTGCAGCTATAGAACTTATTGGAGACTTCATATCTCTCAATCCGCATTCTGTTGGAATATCAACTTCAACTCTGGAACATCTCATATGCTCCATGACGCTCAAAACGTCGTTGAAGACCCGTTCTAAGCCGTAAAGCATGGCACACTTGAACTATAGAGTAGTCATCGACTTTGCTCGCGAGACGTTCTAACGCCGTCGGTTAGTATCGGCGAAGGTTCGAACCTAGCGGTGCATCCAGACGTAACTCTTCCAGGCAGCAATGAGGATAATCCTCGAATTACGGACCCAAATCCGTAATTGCTACCATCATCTTTCAACTTTGCTTTCTCAAGGAACGCATTAAAATTCAACGGAACAACAAAGACGAGCCATCTATCTACAAACAAACATAGACATGCAAGATACTATCAGTACTAAGTTCATGATAAATTTAAGTTCAATTAATCATATTACTTAAGAACTCCCACTTAGACGACATCTCTCTAGTCATCTAAGTGATCACGTGATCCAAATCAACTAAACCATAACCGATCATCACGTGAGATGGAGTAATTTTCAATGGTGAACATCTTATGTTGATCATATCTACTATATGATTCACGCCGACCTTCGGTCTCCGTGTTCCGAGGCCATATCTGCATATGCTAGGCTCGTCAAGTATAACTCGAGTATTCTGCGGTGCAAAACTGGCTTGCACCCGTAGATGGACGAGAGCTTATCACACCCGATCATCACGTGGTGTCTCGACACGATTTAACTTTGGCAACGTGCATACTCAGGAGAACACTACTTGATAATTTTAGTGAGAGATCATCTTAAAATTCTACCGTCAATCAAAGCAAGATAAGATGCATAAAGGATAAACATCACATGCAATCAATATAAGTGATATGATATGGCCATCATCATCTTGTGCTTGTGATTCCATCTCCAAGCACCACGCAGATCACCATCGTCACCGGTGCGACACCTTGATCTCCATCGTAGCATCGTTGTCGTTTCGCCATCTATTGCTTCTCGACTATCGCTACCGCTTAGTGATAAAGTAAAGCAATTACAGTATGCGTTTGCATTTCATACAATAAAGCGACAACCATATGGCTCCAGCCATTGCCGATAACTTCGTTACAAAACATGATCATCTCATACAATAAAATATAGCATCACGCCTTGACCATATCACATCACAACATGCCCTGCAAAAACAAGTTAGACGTCCTCTACTTTGTTGTTGCAAATTTTACGTGGCTGCTACGGGCTTAAGCAAGAACCAATCTCACCTCGCATCAAAACCACAACGACATTGTCAAATAGACTCCGTTTTAACCTTCTCAAGGACCGGGCATAGCCATACTCGGTTCAACTAAAGTGAGAGAGAAAGACACCCGCCAATCACCTTTAAGCACGAGTGCTCGTAACAGTGAAACCAGTCTCGCGTAAGCGCACGCGTAATGTCGGTCCGGCCGCTTCATCTCACAATACCGCTGAACCAAAATATGACATGCTGGTAGGTAGTATGACTTGTATCGCCCACAACTCACTTGTGTTCTACTCGTGCAAAACATCAAACCATAAAAACCTAGGCTCGATGCCATCAGTTGGGGAACGAGTAATTTCAAAAAATTCCTACGCACACGCAAGATCATGGTGATGTATAGCAACGAGAGGGGAGAGTGTTGTCTCGTGCACTCGTGACCAAGCGAAGCATTCACAATGTAGAGGAAGTAGTCGACGTTCTCCTCGCGATCCAACCGATCCCAGCCAAGCACTCGGCGCCCGAGAGTTCTTGACACGCGTACAGCTCGATGACGCCCTCGGCCTCGATCCAGCAGAGCTTCGGGAGGAGAGTTCCACAAGACGACGGCGTGGTGACGATCTTGATGTTCTACCGACGCAGGCTTCACCTAAGCACCGCCACGATATGACCGAGGTGGATTATGGTGGAGGGGGCACCGCACGGCTAAGGAACGATCTCAAGGATCAACTTGTGTGTTCTAGGGTGCCCCCTGCCCCGTGATATAAAGGAGCAAGGGGAGGCCGGCCGGCCTAGGAGGCGCGCCAGGAGGGGGAGTCCTCCTCCTAGTGGGAGTAGGACTCCCTTTCCTAGTCCAACTAGGAAGGAGGAAGGGGAAGGAAGGAGAGGAGAGGGAGAGGAAGGGGCCCCCTCCTTGTCCTATTCGGACTCCCCAGGGGCGCGCCACCTCCCCGTGCGGCCCTCTCTCTCCCTCTTGGCCCACTAAGGCCCATAACTTCCCGAGGGTTCCGTAACCCCTCCGGCACTCCAGTTTTTGAAACTTCCGAACTTTTCCGGTGTCCGAATATAGCCGTCCAATATATCAATCTTTATGTCTCGACCATTTTGAGACTCCTCGTCATGTCCGTGATCACATCCGGACTCGAACTCCTTCGGTACATCAAAATACACAAACTCATAATATAACCGCCATCGAAACCTTAAGCGTGCGGACCCTACGGTTCGAGAACAATGTAGACATGACCGAGACACGTCTCCGTCAATAACCAATAGCGGAACTGGATGCCCATATTGGCTCCTACATATTCTACGAAGATCTTTATCGGTCGGACCGCATAACAACATACGTTGTTCCCTTTGTCATCGGTATGTTACTTGCCCGAGATTCGATCGCCGGTATCCAATACCTAGTTCAATCTCGCTACGGCAAGTCTCTTTACTCGTTCCGTAATACATCATCTCACAGCTAACTCATTAGTTGTAATGCTTGCAAGGCTTAAGTGATGTGCATTACCGAGAGGGCCAGAGATACCTCTCCAGACAATCGGAGTGACAAATCCTAATCTCAAATACGCCAACCCAACATCGCCTTTGGAGACACTGTAGTACTCCTTTATAATCACCCGATTACGTAGACGCTTGGTAGCACCAAAGTGTTCCTCCGCTAAATGGGAGTTGCATAATCTCATAGTTATAGGAACATGTATAAGTCATGGATAAAAGCAGTAGCAACATACTAAACGATCGTGTGCTAAGCTAATGGAATGGGTCATGTCAATCGATCATTCAACTAATGATGTGACCTTGTTAATCAAATAACAACTCCTTGTTCATGGTTAGGAAACATAACCATCTTTGATTAACAAGCTAGTCTAGTAGAGGCATACTAGTGACACTCTGTTTGTCTATGTATTCACACATGTATTATGTTTCCGGTTAATACAATTCTAGCATGAATAATAAACATTTATCATGAAATAAGGAAATAAATAATAACTTTATTATTGCCTCTAGGGCATATTTCCTTCAGGGCCGTTGCGAGCAGAGGCAGCAGGTCGGCCCCGATTCCCTGCTCTTCCTGTGCCTTGATTCGCTGAGCGGGGCGGCCGAGCCCCCACCTCGCTCCTTTAAAAAGAGCGGAGGGGAGCGCAGAAGCCCGCACTCTCTCATCTCCTCCTTTCTTAAGCTTCTGCTCCCCTTTCTCTCATTTGTCATGGAGAAAGGGAACCCTGGTTCTTCATCGGTGGCGGCGAGGGTCGCCGCTAGACAGCGCACCCCTCCCAATCCCGCGCTCGGGGTGGTAGAGCCAGCCACAAGGGGAAGAGGGAGGGGGCGAGGTCGTGGACGAGGTCGAGGACGAGGTCATGGCGCTCGGGGAAGAGGCGGACGGGGCGGCGCGCCATCTCCGCCTCCGCCATGTTTCCTCTCCCATGACGGTCCATACAGGGACGACCCTTGCGAGTTCTTTCGTCAGCTGCGTCGGGCGCCTTGTCGCCGCCTCCGCTTCCAGCCCATTTATGAAGCGATGGAGTCGGACCCGCCGAGACATCGAGATCGCACATGAGGGGTCAGGAATCAGCGCACGCGAGTCCGCGTTGTATTCCCAGCCCCTAATGTGATGTATCTTGATCGTGGGTGGAAGACGTTCGCCCGTATCCACAGCCTGATGGCGGGGTTCACCCTCCATTTTAAGTTAATGGAGGGCGATCTCCTCTCCGTCAAGGTCTTCGGCGACTTCGGCACCCGGGCGAAGTGCTGCGTGGATAGCTCCTCCGATAGCGAAGGCTCCTCCTCGAGCGAGAGTGACGAGGAGGAGAGCGACAACGACGACGAGGGCAGCGGGCGGCGGGATGGCGGGCAGCGCGCGCCGCTTTGTGCGTCACCGGCAACCCCATCATCCGTGTCGCCGGCTCCTTGAACTCCCCGGGGTCGTCTCCTTGGGCGACTGGCGTAGGGAGGCTGCGGAAGGGGAAGAGGGCTGGCGACAAGGCCGTCAAGTCGAGTACGAGGGCGTAGTGCCCTCGGCAGCGGCCGACGTCCCGCCGCCTGCCTTGAGCCCGCTTCGGCGCCGCCATCACCATCCAGCCTTCGGACAGCCCCCGGGATGTTCTCTTGGTGTCTTCTGGCACCTGTAGCTCGCCTAGGCGCCCCTTTTGCCCTTTTCGCCTCCTCGACCTACCTCCTGAAGAGAGGGACAAGAAAGGGATTATGGGCATCTTATCTTTTTAATTTGTAAGCCTTCGGGCCTTAGCCGCATCTAAAACTTGTAATCCTCTCTTTCATGTTTTTCATCCTCCATGGACTGTATCTGAGTGGAATGTTTTTTAATGAAAAGAGGATGTTTGTTAAGGGACGAAAGGCTTATCTGATATCGCAGCCCGCAACTCACGGCTTGCCATGATGAATCTTGGTACTGCAGCCCCGGCAACACGGCTTGCCGGGTCCAGTCTTGGCCGCCCTTCTTCTCCTTTTCTTCTTCTTGCCGCTGCTAGATATGTCATAGGAACAATCTCTTAGAGCGCGGCAAGTTATTTATCACAATATAACTATATTCTGGGCAATGCTTGTCATGTTACATCCTTTACTTTGCTCCATCCCTTGTATGTTTTTACCCTACGCTTTTAGGAAACTTGCCGGTGTAAGCACGCTTGTCGGCGAGCTACCGAAAGTGCGTAACATCGACACTCTTGGCGCGTGTTACCTCCGGCAAGAAAGCTTGTCGGGGCTAGTTGCAGCACACTTTTATTGTTGAGCGGACTCGAAACAAATTAAGGGCGCAACTTAGCCACAAGTCGATTCCTCTGCGCACAGGTTTTCCATACAAGACACGGTCGTTCAAGGAATGTAACTTAAAAATTTAAAAATGACTGCGCTCAAACTTTAGCAACTTAGCTTTTCTGTTGTCTATGTCCCGGCAAGGCTATACTTTCGGTTGCTTGTGCTGCACAAGTTGTCAGTTTATACATGGAAAAAGGCATGAATTTTGGCAACTTTTGCATAGCACACGATCTTTATTTATGCTGCGGGAACATCCGCTTCTACGGCAAGAATACGGGATCCTGCCGGAGCGTGATGCTCCCCGGCAAGCGTGTCGGGATACAACTTGTCGGGAGCGTCTGCTTCAACGAAACAAACCCTAGGGCTTGTCCGAGCAGACTGCTCCTCAGCACTTTCTGTGTTGATTCTGGGGACCTTCTTGGCGGCGGCTTCGGGGAGCTCTGCCGGAAAGTGGTCGCCAGTAACCAACTCTCTCTTCCTGTGGCTACACAGATTTATCTTTGCCGGGACCAGAGCTTGTCGGGGAAGCCCCTTGCTTGTCGCTGGACTCGCCTGCCGCGGTTGCTGGCTCATCATCTGCCTCCCTCTCCGCTACTAATGCAGCACTAACCACTTGATCGGTTGCCGCTAGATACAGCAGCAACTTTTCTTGTGGTTTAGGTGCGACAAGTATTGGAGTGGAGGATAGGTATCTCTTCAAGTCTCGGTGCGCCTCCGCTTCGAGTCCATTTCATTGACCTGCCTTTTCAAAATCTTGAAAATGGCGGTATGCCGCCAGCAGACTTAGAAATGAACCTCCGAGAGCAGCCACACAGCCGGCAAGCCTCGTGACTTACTTGACGCTTGGGCTTCGATCCGCTCGATGGCCTTGATCTTGTCGGGATTGGCTTCGATCCCCCGCTGAGATACAAAGAACCCGAGAAGCTTGCCGGAAGGAACTCCGAACACGCACTTCTCGGAGTTCAACTTGATATTGATCTTGCGCAGATCTGCAAAAGTCTCGTCCAAATCTTGGATCAGAGTTTCTCTGTCTTTGCTCTTGACCACTATATCATCCATGTAAGCTTCTACATTCCTGTGGAGCTGTGGCTCAAAAGCATGACTGACTACCCTTGCAAATGTGGAACCAACATTCTTTAGTCCGAAAGGCATTCGTACAAAGCAGTACGTGCCACATGGAGTAATGAATGCGGTTTTCTCTTCATCCTCTTCTGCCATGAAGATCTGATGATATCCATGTTGGATGGAGTACTCCTCGGACGAGGCCTGCTGCTTCCAGCTTCTTGATCTCTTCTGCAATGAACTCCTGGCGTTCTAGCGCTTGCTTCCTGACTCTCTGCTTGACGGGCCGCGTGTGAGGACAGACGGCAAGGTGGTGCTCAATTACTTTCCTGGGAACACCGGGGATGTCAGACGGTTGCCATGCAAACACATCGACGTTCGCCCGCAGGAAAGCAACGAGCGCGCTTTCCTATTTAGGATCAAGCGTGGCACTGATGGTGAAGGTACCACCAGTGCCGTCCTCCTTGGCGGCCACTTTCTTGGTCTCTGGTGTGGCTGTCTTTGCCTTCTTGCACTTGCCGGTGGAGCTCAATGGTGCGTCCTCGACGGTAGCGCAGCACTCAGAAGAGGTGCGCTTGCCGGAGTGGGCATCAGAGCTACTCTTGCCGGACTTGGTCTTCTTCTTCTTCCCCCCGGGAGCTTCAGCGGCAAGTGATTTGCGCTCTGCTGTGGCTGCTGCTTCCCGGTAGATCTTGTCGGTACAGATAAGTGCATCCTTCTTGTCGCCTTGGACAGAAATGACACTTATCGGACCGGGCATCTTGAGCACATTGTAGGCGTAGTGAGAGGCTGCCATGAACTTGGCAAGCGCCGGACGGCCGAGTATCCCATTGTAGGGCAATGGGAAATCAACAACGCCAAATGTGACTCTCTCGTCACTGAATTCAGCTCATCGCCAAATGTGACCGCGGTGTGATCTTCCTTTCGCTTGCTCCTTCCGGGTTGATTCCTTGAAAGGTACCACCTCTTCGAGCTCATTGTCGGGGATCTGGGCTCGGAGCAACCCCGGAGGAGATCAGATTTAGGCCGGCCCCGCCGTCAACCAACATCTTTGTAACCTTGAGGTTGCGGATAGTTGGCGAAACCAACATCGGCAAGCACCCGACCGCAGTGATGCGATCAGGGTGATCCTCAACATCAAAGACGATGGGCGTGCTGGACCACTTCATGGGCTTGCGCGATTTGACCGACGGTTCTGCTGCATTAACCTCTCGCACCCACTGTTTGAGTTGGCGGTGCGAGGCGTGCAGGGAAGCACCGCCGTCGATGCACAAAACCTCTGTTGCCTTCTGAAACTCCTGCTCGTCGGCCTCATCCTCATCTATCTCATCATCTTCATCTTCGTCTTCGTCCTTGTCGCGGCCACGGGGTGGTCTGTCTCCTTGCCGCTGCTTGACCTTGCCGCGGCGCCCTCCCCGGGTAGGACGCTTCTTGCCGGATCCTCCGCCACCTTCCTGGGCCTTCTCCTTGTCGCGACGTTCATACTCAGCTTTCTGTAGCTCTGCCATCTGCTCAACCTTCTTGCAAGCTTGGAGGTCATGGCCCTTGGTGCGATGGATCTTGCAGTATTGCTTGCCGGAGCCGTCCTGCTTGTCGGCGACCACCACAGCCTCGTCGGAGTCACCAGCTTTGGCCTTCTCGGCGCCACCTCCGTTGCCGGCCTGCTCGACGACTATCACATCCTTAGCCTTCCTCTTTCTGTTATTCCGCCTCCGGTTCTTCCTTGCCGGAGGGGCTTCCTCACTGTCAGATCCTTCTGCTCCTATGTTCTCTCCGGGGAGTTTCCTCCCCTCTTCAGCATGGGCACACTTGTCGGCCAGAGCATATAGCTCGCTAACATCTCTGATCTTGCACATCGCCATCTCCTCCCTCATCCTGCGGTTGCGCACGTTCCGATGAAACGCGCGATAACCGCGCAGGTGGACGTCTCGATGTTCTTGCGCACTGGCTGAATCTCTGTATGTACTTTGCGCAGGGTTCTCCTTCTTCTCGGCGGCAGATGAAGATCGCCTCTCGGCCATGGGGTTTGTGGCCGCCTGTGAAGGCGCCGAAAACTGATGACACAGGTCCGCCCACGAAGAGATGGAGTTGTCCGGCAAGTGCATGAGCCAAGATCTGACGTTGGGCTTGAGCACCAGCGGGAAGTAGTTGGCGAGGATCTTCTTGTCGCGCCCCCCGGCAGCCTGCACCGCTATGGTGTAGACGCTGAGGAACTCTGACGGATGTATCCTGCCATCGCATTCTCGGCACGCCTAGTTTGAAGTTCTTGTCTTCGGGCCATCGACCTGCCGCAGCTCACGAGTGAACGTAGGCAACCTACCGCGTACGGCAAGTCGCCTGGTTCCCCTGGCGCATGCATATCAATAGTGGGCCCAGCGCGCTGGTCGGACTGACGTCGCGCTTCTCTCCGGCGCTCGATGCAGGTACGAGCGTCTTCTTGTCGTCGTTCTTGGAGAACTTGGCGTTGATCGCGGCGAGCTCGCGGGTCCGACGATGCAGTGGAGTCGGTGTCGAGGTTGGCCCGGCGAGTCGGCGATCTTGGCCTTCTTGGCGGGGAGTGCACAGTGGTGGTGCCCCCACCAGTCTTGTCGGCGTCGGCTTGCGCCTGGGCGTCTTGCCGGGGCTTCGACGTGCTCGGTTGCCAGGGCCTGTCGCCGTTGGTGAAGCCGATGAGGCTTTGAATGGTAGCCCTCCAGCCGTCGATCTTGTCTGGAGCTGGAGGGAAATCTAGAAGCAGCTGAGCTCGGGCCAGCGCTTCTTCTGGAGTCTTGGGTGGTGGTGGCGAGTGATGCGAGGAGCGAGATACGCCGGACTTCTAACAGCAGTGTTAGAAGGAGCAGCATCTCGTCGAGCGTCGACGCTCACGCTGTGCCAACATGTCGACGCCGCTTTGCCGCCTTTGAGCGTCGCCCCGAGATCCACCAGGCCTTGTTCCATCGCGAGCACGGTGCTAGGGGCACCGTGGCGTTGTCGATCCCGCACTTCGGGAGGTCTTTGTCGGGCAATGGGCCATGGTAGGCCGACCCAGGACCCAGGATCTTCAAGACATCGGGCGGGCCGCGCTCACCGAAGTCTAAGCGGGCGACCTTCGAGAAGGCCGAGTCGGCGGGACGACTGTTGGGCGTAGTAATTTCAAAAATTTTCCTCGCACACGCAAGATCATGGTGATGTATAGCGAGAGGGAGAGTGTTGTCTACATACCCTCGTAGACCCGGGCGGAAGCGATCTGGCGTAGAGGAAGTAGTCGTCGTTCTCCTCGCGATCCGACCGATCCGGCGCCGTTACTCCGGCGCCCGAGTTCTTGACACACGTACAGCTCGATGGCGTCCCTCGTACTCCGATCCAGCCGAGTGTCGAGGAGAGTTTCGTCGACCTGACGGCGTGGCGGCGATCTTGATGTTTCACCGGCGCGAGGCTTCGCCTAAGCTTGCGACGGTATGACCGAGGTGGAATATGGTGGAGGGGCACCGCACGGCTAAGAGCGATCCGTAGATCAAACTTGTGTGTTCTAGGGTGCCCCCTGCCCCAGATATAAAGGAGGGAGGGGGAGGCCGGCCGGCCTAGCTAGGCGCGCGCCGGAGGAGTCCTACTCCCTGGGAGTAGGACTCCCCCCCTTCCTAGTTGGATTAGGTTTGGGGGAGGGGAGAGGAGAGGCGCCCCCCTCCTGTCCTATTGGACTGGGGGAGAGAGGCGGCCACCACCTCTGGCCGGCCTCCTCTTCTCCCTCGAGGCCCACGAGGCCCATTTACCTCCGGGGGTTCGGTAACCTCCGGTTTCCGATAAATTCCGTTTTTGCGGAACCATTCGAACTCAAACATAGGCTTCAATATATCAATCTTTATGTCTCGACCATTCCGAGACTCCTCGTCATGTCCGTGATCACATCCGGGACTCGAACTTCTTGGTACATCAAAATACATAAACTCATAATAGCATCGCCAGAAACCTTAAGCGTGCGGACCCTACGGTTCGAGAACAATGTAGACATGACCTAGAACTATTCACGGTCAATAACCAATAGCGGGACCTGGATGCCCATATTGGTTCCTACATATTCTCGAAGATCTTTATCGGTCGGACCGCATAACAACATACATTGTTCCCTTTGTCATCGGTATGTTACTTGCCAGAGATTCGATCGTCGGTATCAATACCTAGTTCAATCTCGTTCTCGGCAAGTCTCTTTACTCGTTCCGTAATACATCATCTCACAACTAACTCATTAGTTGTAGTGCTTGCAAGGCTTAAGTGATGTGCATTACCGAGAGGGCCGAGAGATACCTCTCCGAGCAATCGGAGTGACAAAACCTAATCTCGAAATCGCCAACCCAACATCTACCTTTGGAGACACACTGTAGTACTCCTTTATAATCACCCGATTCGTTGTGACGTTTGGTAGCACCAAAGTGTTCCTCCGATGGCAGGAGTTGCATAATCTCATAGTTTGAGGAACATGTATATGTCATGGATAAAAGCGGTAGCAACATACTAAGCGATCGTGTGCTAAGCTAATGGAATGGGTCATGTCAATCAGATCATTCTACTAATGATGTGACCTTGTTAATCAAATAACAACTCCTTTGTTCATGGTTAGGAAACATAACCATCTTTGATTAACAAGCTAGTCTAATAGAGGCATACTAGTGACATGTTGTTTTGTCTATGCATTCACACATGTATCATGTTTCAGTTAATACAATTCTAGCATGAATGATAAACATTTATCATGAAATAAGGAAATAAATAATAACTTTATTATTGCCTCTAGGGCATATTTCCTTGATCTCCCACTTGCACTAGAGTCAATAATCTAGATTACATAGTAATGATTCTAACACCCATGGAGTCTTGGTGCTGATCATGTTTTGCTCGTGGAAGAGGCTTAGTCAGCGGTGCGCAACATTCAGATCCGTATGTATCTTGCAAATCTCTATGTCTCCCACGGACTAAGTCCGGATGGAATTGAGCGTCTCTTGATGTGCTTGGTCCTCTTGTGAAATCTGGATTCCTTTGCTAAGGCAATTGCTCGATATATTGTCACGAAGATTTTCATTGGACCCGATGCACTAGGTATGACACCTAGATCGGATATGAACTCCTTCATCCGACTCCTTCATTAGCTGCTTCGAAGCTGCTATGTATTCCGCTTCACATGTAGATCCAGCTCTGACGCTTTGTTTAGAACTGCACCAGCCGCGGCTCCTCCGTTTAGTGTAAATCGTATCCGGTCTGCGATTTAGAATCGTCCGGATCGGTGTCAAAGCTTGCATCAACGTAACCGTTTACGATGAGCTCTTTGTCACCTCCATATATGAAAACATATCCTTAGTCCTTTTCGGTATTTGGGATGTTCTTGACGCTGTCCGATGATCCACTCTGGATTACTTTGGTACCTCCTGCTAGGCTTATAGCAAGGCACACATCAGTGCAGTACACAGCATTGCATACATGATAGAGCCTATGGCTGAAGCATAGGAACATCTTTCATTTCTCTCTATCTTCTGCGGTGGTGGGGCATTGAGTCTTACTCAATTTCACACCTTGTAACACGAGCAAGAACCCTTTCTTTGCTTGATCCATTTTGAACTTCTTCAAAATTTTGTCAAGGTATGTGCTTTGTGAAAGTCAATCAAGCGTCTTGATCTATCTCTATAGATCTTAATGCCCAATATGTAAGCAGCTTCACGAGGTCTTTCATTGAAAACTCTTATTCAAGTATCCTTTATGCTATCCAGAAATTCTATATCATTTCCGATCGGTAATATGTCATCTACATATAATATCGAAAATGCTCTGAGCTCCACTCACTTTCTTGTAAATCTGAGCTTCTCCAAAAGTGCAGTACAAACCCAAATGCTTTGATCACACTATCAAGCGTTTATTCAACTCGAGATGCTTGCACGTCCATAGATGGATCGCTGGAGCTTGCACACTTTGTTAGCTCCTTTGGATCGATAAAACCTTACGGTTGCATCATATACAACTCTTCTTCCAAATCCATTCAGGAATGCGGTCTTTACATCCATTTGCCAAATTTCATAATCATAAAATCGGCAATTGCTAACATGATTCGGACGGACTTAAGCATCGCTCTGGGTGAAAAGTCTCATCGTAGTCAATCCCTTGAACTTGTCGAAAACCTTTTGCGACAAGTCGAGCTTTATAAACGATAACATTACCGTCGGCGTCGGTCTTCTTCTTGAAGATCCACTTGTTTTCTATTGCTTGCCTACCCTCGGGCAAGTCGACCAAAGTCCATACTTTGTTTTCATACATGGATCCCATCTCAGATTTCATGGCCTCAAGCCATTTTGCGAATCTGGGCTCACCATCGCTTCTTCATAGTTAGTAGGTTCATCATGATCTAGTAGCATGACTTCGAACAGGATTACCGTACCACTCAGTGCGGATCTTACTCTGGTTGATCTACGAGGTTCTGCGATAACTTGATCTGAAGTTTCATGATCAACATCATCAACTTCCTCACTACTTGGTGTAGGTGTCTCGAAACTGGTTTACTGCGACGAACTACTTTCAAGTAAGGGAGAAGGTACTATTACCTCATCAAGTTCCACTTTCCTCCCACTCACTTCTTTCGAGAGAAACTCCTTCTCTAGAAAGGATCCATTCATAACAACGAATGTCTTGCCTTGGATCTGTGATAGAAGGTGTACCCAAGCTGTCTCTTTTGGGTATCCTATGAAGACACATTTCTCCGATTTGGGTTCGAGCTTATCGGGTTGAAGCTTTTCACATAAGCATCGCATCCCCAAACTTTAAGAAAGCGACAACTTTGGTTTCTTGCTAAACCACAGTTCATAAGGTGTCGTCTCAGCAGTTTGGCGGTGTTCTATTCGGTGTGAATCGGCTGTCTCTAGAGCATAACCCCAAAGCGATAGCGGTAAATCATGTAGAGACATCATAGATCGCACCATATCTAGTAAAGTGCGATTCTGACGTTCGGACACACCATTACGTTGTGGTGTTAGGGTGGCGTGAGTTCTTGAAACTATTCGCATTGTTTCAAATGTAGACCAAACTTCGTAACTCAAATATTCACCTCCACGATCAGATTGTAGAAATTTAATTTTCTTGTTACGATGATTTTCAACTTCACTCTGAAATTCTTTGAACTTTTCAAGCGTTTGGACTTATGTTTCATTAAGTAGATATACCCATATCTGCTTAAGTCATCTGTGAAGGTGAGAAAATAACGATATCCGCCACGAGCCTCAACATTCATCGGACCACATACATACGTATGTATGATTTCCAACAAATCTGTTGCTCTCTCCATAGTCTGGAGAGCGGTGTTCTAGTCATCTTGCCCATGAGGCACGGTTACGCAAGTGCCAAGTGATTCATAATCAAGTGACTCAAAAGTCCATCGATCGGAGTTTCTTCATGCGCTTTACACCGATATGACCTAAGCGGCGGTGCCATAAATAAGTTGCACTATCATTATCAACTCTGCATCTTTTGGTTTCAACATTATGAATATGTGTATCACTACTATCGAGATTCATCGAAATAGACCACTCCTCAAGGGTGCATGACCATAAAGATATTACTCATATAAATAGAACAACCATTATTCTCGATTTAAATGAATAACCGTCTCGCATCAAACAAGATCCAGATATAATGTTCATGCTCAGCGCGGCACCAAATAACAATTATTTAGGTCTAAAACTAATCCGAAGGTAGATGTAGAGGTAGCGTGCCGACCGCGATCACATCGACTTTGGAACCATTTCCCAGCGCGCCGTCACCTCGTCCTTTGCCGGTGTTAAGCAATCCGTAGTCCTGTTTGAGTTGCAAATATTAGCAGAGAACCGATATCAAATACCAGTGCTCTGCGAGCTCTAGTAAGGTACACATCAATAACATGTATATCACATATACCTTTGTTCACCTTGCCATCCTTCTTATCCGCCAAATACTTGGGGCAGTTCCGCTTCGGTGACGATCGCTTGCGGTAGAAGCACTCGATTTCAGGTTTAGGGCCAGACTTGGGTTTCTTCTCTGACGACAACTTGCTTTGTTCTTCTTGAATTCCTTCTTCTTCCCTTTGCCTTTCTTCTTGAAACTAGTGGTCTTATTGACCATCAACACTTGATGCTCCTTCTTGATTTCTACCTCCATGACCTTTAGCATTGCGAAGAGCTCGGTATAGTCTTTACTAACCCTTGCATATTATAGTTCATCACGAAGCCTTTGTAGCTTGGTGGCGGTGATTGGAGAATTACATCAATGACACAATCATCAGGAAGATTAACTCCCAATTGTGTCAAGTGATTGTAGTACCCGGACATTACGAGTATATGCTCACTAACGAACTGTTCTCCTCCATCTTGCAGCTATAGAACTTATTGGAGACTTCATATCTCTCAATCCGGGCATTACATTTGGAATATTAACTTCAACTCTGGAACATCTCATATGCTCCATGCGTTCAAAACGTCGTTGAAGTCCCGGTTCTAAGCCGTAAAGCATGGCACAATGAACTATAGAGTAGTCATCAGCTTTGCTCTGCGGACGTTCACAACATCGGCGTTGCTCAACAGCGAGAGTTGTCACCTAGCGGTGCATCCGGGCGTAGCTCTTACGTGCAGCAATGAGGATGATCCTCAAATTCGGACCCGATCCGTGTAATTGCTACCATCATCTTTCAACTTTGCTTTCTCAAGGAGCGCATTAAAATTCAACGGAACAACAACACGAGCCATCTATCTACAATCAAACATAAACAAGCAAGATACTATCGGTACTAAGTTCATGATAAATTTGAGTTCAATTAATCATATTACTTAAGAACTCCCACTTAGAAAGACATCTCTCTAGTCATCTAAGTGATCCGTGATCCAAATCAACTAAACCATAACCGATCATCACGTGAAATGGAGTAGTTTTCAATGGTGAACATCTTATGTTGATCATATCTACTATATGATTCACGCTCGACCTTTCGGTCTCGTGTTCGAGGCCATATCGCATATGCTAGGCTCGTCAAGTATAACCCGAGTATTACTGCGTGTGCAAAACTGGCTTGCACCCGTTGTAGATGGACGTGAGAGCTTATCACACCGATCATCACGTGGTGTATGGGCACGACGAACTTTGGCAGCAGTGCATACTCGGGAGAACACTTCTTGATAATTTAGTGAGAGATCATCTTATAATGCTACCGTCGATCAAAGCAAGATAAGATGCATAAAGGATAAACATCACATGCAAATCAATATAAGTGATATGATATGGTCATCATCATCTTGTGCTTCATGATCTCCATCTTGCTTGCACCACCATGATCACCATCGTCACCGGTAGCGACACCTTGATCTCCATCGCGACATCGTTGTCGTCTCGCCAAACTTATGCTACTACGACTATCGCTACGCTTAGTGATAAAGTAAAGCATTACAGGCGATTGCATTGCATACAATAAGCGACAACCATATGGCTCCAGCCGATTGCCGATAACCGGTTACAAAACATGATCATCTCATACAATAAAATATAGCATCACGTCTTGACCATATCACATCACAACATGCCTGCAAAAACAAGTTAGGCGCCCTCTACTTTGTTGTTGCAAATTTTACGTGGCTGCTACGGGCTTTAAGCAAGAACGAGTCTCACCTCGCATCAAAACCACAGCGATACTTCGTCAAATAGACTCGTTTAACCTTCTCAAGGACGGGCGTATGCCTCAGTTCAACTAAAGTGAGAGGCGAGCACCCACCGGTCACCTTTAAGCAGCGAGTGCTCGTGGCGGTGAAACCAGTCTCGCGTAAGCGTCTGGCGTAATGTCGGTGCAGGCGCTTCATCTCACAATACCGCTGAACCAAAGTATGACATCTTTGGTAGGTAGTATGACTTGTATAGCCCACAACTCACTTGTGTTCTACTCGTGCAAAACATCAAACCATAGAAAAACCTGGCTCGGATGCCTTTGTTGGGGAGCGTAGTAATTTCAAAATTTTTCCTCGCACACGCAAGATCATGGTGATGTATAGCAGCGAGAGGGAGAGTGTTGTCTCATACCCTCGTAGACCCGGCGAGCGATCTGGCGTAGAGGAAGTAGTCGTCGTTCTCCTCGCGATCCGACCGATCCGGCGCCGTTACTCGGCGCCCCGAGTTCTTGACACCGTACAGCTCGATGGCGTCCCTCGTACTCGATCCAGCCGAGTGTCGAGGGAGAGTTTCGTCGACCTGACGGCGTGGCGGCGATCTTGATGTTTCACCGTGCGAGGCCGCTAAGCTTGCGACGGTATGACCGAGGTGGAATATGGTGGAGGGGCACGCACGGCTAAGGCGATCCGTAGATCAAACTTGTGTGTTCTAGGGTGCCCCCTGCCCCGTATATAAAGGAGGGAGGGAGGCCGCCGACCTAGCTAGGCGCGCGGAGGAGGTCCTACTCCTCAGGGAGTAGGACTCCCCTTTTCCTAGTTGGATTAGGTTTGGGGGAGGGAAGAGGAGAGGCGCCCCCCCCTTGTCCTATTGGGACTGGGGGGAGAGGCGCGCGGCCACCTCTGGCGGCCCTCCTCTTCTCCTCGAGGCCCACGAGGCCCATTTACCTCCGGGGTTCAGTAACCTCCGGTTTCCGGTAAATTCGTTTTGCGGAACCATTCGAACTCAAACATAGGCTTCAATATATCAATCTTTATGTCTCGACCATTCGAGACTCCTCGTCATGTCCGTGATCACATCAGGGACTCGAACTTCTTGGTACATCAAAATACGTAAACTCATAATAAGCATCGCCGAAACCTTAAGCGTGCGGACCCTACGGTTCGAGAACAATGTAGACATGACCTAGAACTATTCACGGTCAATAACCAATAGCGGGACCTGGATGCCCATATTGGTTCCTACATATTCTCTGAAGATCTTTATCGGTCGGACCGCATAACAACATCGTTGTTCCTTTGTCATCGGTATGTTACTTGTCAGAGATTCGATCGTCGGTATCAATACCTAGTTCAATCTCGTTACGGCAAGTCTCTTTACTCGTTCAAGTAATACATCATCTCACAACTAACTCATTAGTTGTAGTGCTTACAAGGCTTAAGTGATGTGCATTACCGAGAGGGCCGAGAGATACCTCTCAGACAATCGGATGACAAAACCTAATCTCAAATCGCCAACCCAACATCTACCTTTGGAGACACTGTAGTACTCCTTTATAATCACCCGATTCGTTGTGACGTTTGGTAGCACCAAAGTGTTCCTCCGTAAGCAGGAGTTGCATAATCTCATAGTTTAGAGGAACATGTATATGTCATGGATAAGCGGTAGCAACATACTAAGCGATCGTGTGCTAAGCTAGTGGAATGGGTCATGTCAATCAGATCATTCTACTAATGATGTGACCTTGTTAATCAAATAACAACTCCTTTGTTCATGGTTAGGAAACATAACCATCTTTGATTAACAAGCTAGTCTAGTAGAGGCATACTAGTGACATGTTGTTTTGTCTATGCATTCACACATGTATCATGTTTCCGCTTAATACAATTCTAGCATGAATGATAAACATTTATCATGAAATAAGAAATAAATAATTACTTTATTATTGCCTCTAGGGCATATTTCCTTCA